>CP136062.1:102386249-103062275 GCA_032622095.1 Siphonodentalium dalli | reverse complement strand
ACAGTCAGAACTTTTCATAATCACTTTAAAAGAAGTAGATATCTAAAGAGTTAAATCTAAAACAAAAAATTTGGAGTTATGTCCCTGGCCCCGCCCACATTTGACCCAGTGACCTGATTTGAACAAATCTGAACCCCAGTCACCCAAGGATCCTTCATACCAAATATGAACCCATATAGCCTGATGGTATTTGAGAAGAAGTCACTTTAAGAATACTATGGAGGGAAAGAGTTATGGCCCTGGCTTCGCAACTATTTCAAGTGAACTCATTCGAACAAATCTGAATGTGAGTCACCTAGGGAACATCCACACCAAATATGAAACCATTCGGTCTTATTGTTCTGAAGATGTTTAAAAGAATTACTATGGTGGGAAAGAGTTATGGCCCTGGCTTCGCAACTATTTGACCCAGTGACCGCATTTGAACAAATCTGAATGAGAATCACCTAGGGAATATCCACACCAAATATGAACCCATTTGGTCTTATGGTTCCAGAGTAGATGTTCAAATAATTGTTGTCGGACGGATGGACGGACAGACGATGGACGGACGAGGAGTGATGACTATAGCTCCACCGGAGCACAGGTAGGGTGGCTGGTTGGTAATTAAATCTCTTATCTCCGCCCCTATTTGAACAAACGTTATCCCCATCTATGAGATCCATTCATTTGGTAATTTCAGACATTAGATTTTAAGAGTTGAACTGACAGATTTTCCTAAAATGACCAAATCTGAAAAAATCTAAACCACAGTCACCGAAGGACCATCCATACCAAACATAATCTAAATAGTCCAGATGGTTCTTGAGAAGAAATTGTTTTAAGAATTACTATGGAAGGAAAGAGTTATGGCCCTGACTTCTCACCTATTTGACCTGATGAACTCATTTGAACAAATCTGAATGTGAGTCACCTGGGGGACATCCACACCTAAATATATAAACCCATTTGGTCTTTAATATGTATCTGGAGAAGAAAACAATTGATGGACGGATAGAGACATAATGACAGATGGATGGATGGGAGAACAGTCTGACATAGAGACTGACAAATTCAATCCAATATCCCCCCCCCCCCCAAGTTTTCTTTGCAAAATCAGGGTATAATGAGTTCAACTGGATACTGGTGGTTAAGAACATAATATTCGAACAGACAAGCCTGAACAAATTGTCTGACATTTGCAGAATGAGGTCCCCAAAGGGTGAATTTAATGACACAATCCTGCAATGCGGGCTAGCATCACCAAATTCACCCTCTGGGGACCTCATTCTGTGTAGGCCTCAACTGCTATGGGAGACATAGCATTAGATTGAAGTTCTCCAGTTAAAGTTGGTGATGTGCACCCATTGGCCACCTCAATTATGCATTTTATATTCACAAATTAGGGGATATAGAAACTAAACATAAGGGCTAAAGTAAGTAAAAATGTCAATTTAAGTGCCTATATACTTCCCAGAAGATGAGGCCTAAGCAGAATGAGGACCCTGGCTAGTGTATTTGGTGATGCTAGACTGCTGTGCAGGGTAGCATAACTAAATTCACTTTTCCGAGAGGTTGATAGATTGTTGCCCACTAGTTTGCATTCTTAAAGTCCTTAGTGAGAAGGATTTAATAGGTTAGATTATTAAATGTTCAGTTACAGTTGATAAAAAAGTTTAAAACTCGAAAGCCACATTATACTTATACACGTTACATGGAATTAAATGTTAGAAAATTCTTCATATACCAGTAGCATGAAATCATTTGATCTGTCCATAACTCAAAGACATGTTATGACACCATGTGACATACGCTCATCTGCCGAATAATTATGATTATTTAATTTCAGTCAAAAAAATACAACCCTGTACTATTATAAGGGAATGAGATATATAGTGAAATTGCCTGCACTATTATTAATTTCAGCCGAAAATACAGCCCTGGTTGCCCTGCACTATAATTCGGCCTCCATTATTATTCAGCAGGTGAGAGTATAAGGATATGAACCAGTCTCATTAACAAGACAGTCAATGACTGTGGGGTCGCTCACCAGACTGCAAAGACTGATAAGACTGGGACTCTGGAGACCACAACAGTCAGAACTTTTCATAATCACTTTAAAAGAAGTAGATATCTAAAGAGTTAAATCTAAAACAAAAAATTTGGAGTTATGTCCCTGGCCCCGCCCACATTTGACCCAGTGACCTGATTTGAACAAATCTGAACCCCAGTCACCCAAGGATCCTTCATACCAAATATGAACCCATATAGCCTGATGGTATTTGAGAAGAAGTCACTTTAAGAATACTATGGAGGGAAAGAGTTATGGCCCTGGCTTCGCAACTATTTCAAGTGAACTCATTCGAACAAATCTGAATGTGAGTCACCTAGGGAACATCCACACCAAATATGAAACCATTCGGTCTTATTGTTCTGAAGATGTTTAAAAGAATTACTATGGTGGGAAAGAGTTATGGCCCTGGCTTCGCAACTATTTGACCCAGTGACCGCATTTGAACAAATCTGAATGAGAATCACCTAGGGAATATCCACACCAAATATGAACCCATTTGGTCTTATGGTTCCAGAGTAGATGTTCAAATAATTGTTGTCGGACGGATGGACGGACAGACGATGGACGGACGAGGAGTGATGACTATAGCTCCACCGGAGCACAGGTAGGGTGGCTGGTTGGTAATTAAATCTCTTATCTCCGCCCCTATTTGAACAAACGTTATCCCCATCTATGAGATCCATTCATTTGGTAATTTCAGACATTAGATTTTAAGAGTTGAACTGACAGATTTTCCTAAAATGACCAAATCTGAAAAAATCTAAACCACAGTCACCGAAGGACCATCCATACCAAACATAATCTAAATAGTCCAGATGGTTCTTGAGAAGAAATTGTTTTAAGAATTACTATGGAAGGAAAGAGTTATGGCCCTGACTTCTCACCTATTTGACCTGATGAACTCATTTGAACAAATCTGAATGTGAGTCACCTGGGGGACATCCACACCTAAATATATAAACCCATTTGGTCTTTAATATGTATCTGGAGAAGAAAACAATTGATGGACGGATAGAGACATAATGACAGATGGATGGATGGGAGAACAGTCTGACATAGAGACTGACAAATTCAATCCAATATCCCCCCCCCCAAGTTTTCTTTGCAAAATCAGGGTATAATGAGTTCAACTGGATACTGGTGGTTAAGAACATAATATTCGAACAGACAAGCCTGAACAAATTGTCTGACATTTGCAGAATGAGGTCCCCAAAGGGTGAATTTAATGACACAATCCTGCAATGCGGGCTAGCATCACCAAATTCACCCTCTGGGGACCTCATTCTGTGTAGGCCTCAACTGCTATGGGAGACATAGCATTAGATTGAAGTTCTCCAGTTAAAGTTGGTGATGTGCACCCATTGGCCACCTCAATTATGCATTTTATATTCACAAATTAGGGGATATAGAAACTAAACATAAGGGCTAAAGTAAGTAAAAATGTCAATTTAAGTGCCTATATACTTCCCAGAAGATGAGGCCTAAGCAGAATGAGGACCCTGGCTAGTGTATTTGGTGATGCTAGACTGCTGTGCAGGGTAGCATAACTAAATTCACCCTCTGGGGACCTCATTCTGCAAATCCCAGATAGAAGACAAATTTAATCCAATATATACCCCCCCCCCCATTTTTCTTTGAATATTAGTCGTATGATTTCATCTGGATAAGTGGTGATTAAAACAATAATATGAAATGGCCAAACCTAAATTTAGTATGTCTGACATTTGCAGAATTAGGTCCCAAAAATGTGGATTTAATGACAATATTCTGTAAGGCAGGCTAGCATCACCAAATTCATCCTCAATCTGATTAGGCCTCAATGGCCAATAAAACCAAGGAACAGATTGAAAGTCCTACAGTTGAAGTTGGTGATACACACCCATTGAGCACCTCAATTATGCATTTTATCTTCTGCAAATTAGGGGGACATTGAAACTGAACAGGTGGAAAAAGTGACTAAATCAAACTGTCAATTTGATACTTAGGATACTTCCCAGAAGATGAGGACTAAGCAGAATTAGGTCCCTGGCGGGTGTATTTGGTGATGCTAGCATGATGTATGGGGTAGCAACACTAAATTCACCATCTGGGGACCTCACTATGTAAATGTCAGACACACTATTTCCAGACTTGAAGAAATCAAAGCCATTCACAGTATCATTGAATGTCAGTCATCACCTACCATTGAATGGAAGCACCAGTTTGTTGTTAAATTGCTACAGATATGTTTAGATTAGAATAATACATGTCATCTGGCCAGTTTATATAATTAATGACCTGTACCTTTACAGATATATATGCCTCTGTGGTGAGAAGAGGTATTAAATTGAGAGGTGATATGGCTTGGAAGGGTTGTTGGTTGATGGCAGGGTTGAGCCTGGGCCATGTGGGAGGGGGTGGGTGGGGGAGGGTGGAATGTTTCCATAATTTCATTAAAGAGTAAAGTTTCATAACTCTGCAGATGTTATATATAATGGTGTCACTTTTTTTCAAATGTTTAAAAAAAATTGTCCCAGAAGATGAGGCCTAAGCAGAATAAGGTAATTGAGGGTGTATTTGGTGATGCTAGCCTGCTGTATGGGGTAGCAACACTAAATTCACCATCTGGGGACTTCATTCTGCAAATGTCAGACACACTATGTCCAGGCTTGGAGAAATGAACAATGGACTATTCATTGTAGACTGGTAGAATAGTTGTTTAGCTAATGTCATGTCATGTAATGACAGATGGAAAACTGGTCTGAAGCAAGCAGTCTGAAGCAAGAATATCGGGTGACCACACTATGATAAATTGGCTTTTTCAATAATGCAGGCTTCAGTGTTCTCTTAAAAATTAATAGTGCATAGCAAAGAGGTCTGAATTATAAAGGGCCATAACTCTGTTAAAATATATCGGATCAAACCCATATTTTAATTTGATCTGTATATAAGTGTCAAAAATTCATATACCAAATTTGGTGTTGATCAGATGAAAAATGTTTGAGTAATCCTGTCTTGGATGAATTCTATATCAAAACAAGAGTGGAAGGGGTTAAATAAACAATACCAAAATCCATACAGATGAAGAACATGCTAAGACAAATCTAGGTAAGAAATATGAGGCTGTGATGTGTCCTAAACAAAAATTAAAGGTCAAAATGCAAAAAAAAAAAAAAAATTTTTAAAGTTATGTCCCTGGCTCTGCCCCTATTTGACCCAGTGACCCCATTTGAACAAATCTGAACCCCAGTCACCCAAGGTATCTATGTACCAAATATAAGCTAAATCGGCCAAATATTTTTTTTTAGAAGAAGTCATTGTAAGAATCACTATGAGTTATGGCCCTGGTTTCTCAACTAATTGACCGGGTGACCTCATTTGAACAAATCTGAACACCAGTGACCCAAGGACCCTCCATACCAAATATTAGCTAAATCGGCCCAATGGTTCTGAACAAGAAGTCGTTGTAAGAATTACTATGGAGGAATAGAGTTATGGCCCTGGCTTCGCAACTATTTGACCCAGTGACCTCATTTGAACAAATCTGAATGAGAGTCACCTAGGGAACATCCACACCAAATATGAACCAATACGGTATGATGGTTTCAGAGGAGAAGATGTTTTTTAAAAAGTTGACGGACGGACAGACGGACAGACGGACGGACAGACAGACAGACGGACGGACGACGGACGAGGAGTGATGACTATAGCTCCACCGGAGACTTTGTCTCAGGTGAGCTAATAAAAGCTCGGACAAAATTATACATGTTGCGAAAAAAAAGGGGGGATATTAAACTCCACCAAAAAAAGACCGACGTCATAATCGCAGGTGCACAGGTTCCCATGGTGGTTGATGTCTGTGCCAAGTTTCACGGAAACTGAGAAAATCTCCGGACAAATTTGTGTCCATAGTCAGACGGACGACGGACGGACGACGGACAAGCTGATTCCAGTATACCCCCCCTAACTTCGTTGCGGGGGGTATAACAAAGTAAATTTGAGACAATAGATATATCCTAGAAGAGGACACCTAAGCAGAATAAGGTCCGCAGAGGGTGAATTTGGTGATGCTAGCCCACTGCGTGGGGTAGTGTCACTAAATTGATCCCCTGGGGGACCCCATTCTGCAAATGACAGACACACTCTCTTAAGGTTTGTCTGTGCTATAGAGTCACTAAATTCACACTCTGGGGACCTCATTCTGCAAATGACAGGCACACTAAACACAGGCTGCTGAGAAACACTGAAATGATTCTTTATTTATATCAACTAAAACTATTCCTGGAATCAATCATTCTCTAAAATTTAATGCAAGGATTTCAAGTTATTTTTGGTCTAATATTCGACATTTCACTCTCTCATCCTGATCATGGCCTTAACCCTTTACCCAACAGAAGGGCCCTGTGCCAATGCATTCTCTTATATATGCGAGTCGACCATAGGTCGCCTCACATATATAAGAGAAGGCATTGGCTTAACACATTAAAAATTATAAAATTGTTAAAGAATGTAAGAAACAAGACAGTCAATGACTGTGGGGTCGCTCACCAGACTGCAAAGACTGATTAGACTGGGACTCTGGAGACCACAACAGTCAGAACTTTTCATAATCACTTTAAAAGAAGTAGATATCTAAAGAGTTAAATCTAAAACAAAAAATTTGGAGTTATGTCCCTGGTCCCGCCCACATTTGACCCAGTGACCTGATTTGAACAAATCTGAACCCCAGTCACCCAAGGATCCTTCATACCAAATATGAACCCATATAGCCTGATGGTATTTGAGAAGAAGTCACTTTAAGAATACTATGGAGGGAAAGAGTTATGGCCCTGGCTTCGCAACTATTTCAAGTAAACTCATTTGAACAAATCTGAATGTGAGTCACCTAGGGAACATCCACACCAAATATGAAAACCATTCGGTCTTATTGTTCTGAAGATGTTTAAAAGAATTACTATGGTGGGAAAGAGTTATGGCCCTGGCTTCGCAACTATTTGACCCAGTGACCGCATTTGAACAAATCTGAATGAGAATCACCTAGGGAACATCCACACCAAATATGAACCCATTTGGTTTTATGGTTCCAGAGGAGAAGATGTTCAAATAATTGTTGTCAGACGGATGGACAGACAGACGATGGACGGACGAGGAGTGATGACTATAGCTCCGCCGGAGCACAGGTAGGGTGGCTGGTTGATAATTAAATCTCTTATCTCCGCCCCTATTTGAACAAACGTGAATCCCCATCTATGAGATCCATTCATTTGGTAATTTCAGACATTAGATTTTAAGAGTTGAACTGAACTGATTTTCCTAAAATGACCCCAAATCTGAAAAAATCTAAACCCCAGTCACCGAAGGACCATCCATACCAAATATAATCTAAATAGTCCAGATGGTTCTTGAGAAGAAATTGTTTTAAGAATTACTATGGAAGGAAAGAGTTATGGCCCTGACTTCTCACATATTTGACCTGATGAACTCATTTGAACAAATCTGAATGTGAGTCACCTGGGGGACATCCACACCTAAATATATACACCCATTTGGTCTTTAATATGTATCTGGAGAAGAAAACAATTGATGGACGGATAGAGACATAATGACAGATGGATGGATGGGAGAACAGTCTGACATAGAGACTAACAAATTCAATCCAATATACCCCCCAAGTTTTCTTTGCAAAATCATGGTATAATGAGTTCAATTGGATACTGGTGGTTAAGAACATAATATTCGAACAGACAAGCCTGAACATAGTGTCTGACATTTGCAGAATGAGGTCACCAAAGGGTGAATTTAATGACACAATCCTGCAATGCGGGCTAGCATCACCAAATTCACCCTCTGGGGACCTCATTCTGTGTAGGCCTCAACTGCTATGGGAGACATAGCATTAGATTGAAGTTCTCCAGTTAAAGTTGGTGATGTGCACCCATTGGGCACCTCAATTATGCATTTTATATTCACAAATTAGGGGATATAGAAACTAAACATAAGGGCTACAGTAAGTAAAAATGTCAATTTAAGTGCCTATATACTTCCCAGAAGATGAGGCCTAAGCAGAATGAGGACCCTGGCTAGTGTATTTGGTGATGCTAGACTGCTGTGCAGGGTAGCATAACTAAATTCACCCTCTGGGGACCTCATTCTGCAAATCCCAGATAGAAGACAAATTTAATCCAATATATACCCCCCCCCATTTTTCTTTGAATATTAGTCGTATGATTTCATCTGGATAAGTGGTGATTAAAACAATAATATGAAATGGCCAAACCTGAATTTAGTATGTCTGACATTTGCAGAATTAGGTCCCAAAAATGTGGATTTAATGACAATATTCTGTAAGGCAGGCTAGCATCACCAAATTCATCCTCAATCTGATTAGGCCTCAATGGCCAATAAAACCAAGGAACAGATTGAAGTCCTACAGTTGAAGTTGGTGATACACACCCATTGAGCACCTCAATTATGCATTTTATCTTCTGCAAATTAGGGGGACATTGAAACTGAACAGGTGGAAAAAGTGACTAAATCAAACTGTCAATTTGATACTTAGGATACTTCCAAGAAGATGAGGACTAAGCAGAATTAGGTCCCTGGCAGGTGTATTTGGTGATGCTAGCATGCTGTATGGAATAGCAACACTAAATTCACCATCTGGGGACCTCACTATGTAAATGTCAGACACACTATTTCCAGACTTGAAGAAATCAAAGCCATTCACAGTATCATTGAATGTCAGTCATTAAATTGCCACAGATATGTTTAGATTAGAATAATACATGTCATCTGGCCAGTTTATATAATTAATGACCTGTACCTTTACAGATATATATGCCTCTGTGGTGAGAATCTGAGGTATTAAATTGAGAGGTGATATGGCTTGGAAGGGATGTTGGTTGATGGCAGAGTTGGGCCTGGGCCATATGGGAGGGGGTGGGTGGGGGAGGGTGGAATGTTTCCATAATTTCATTAAAGAGTAAAGTTTCATAACTCTGCAGATGTTATATATAATGGTGTCACTTTTTTCAAATTTTAAAACATGTTTAAAAAAAAAATGTCCCAGAAGATGAAGCCTAAGCAGAATAAGGTAATTGAGGTGTATTTGGTGATGCTAGCCTGTTGTATGGGGTAGCAACACTAAATTCACCATCTGGGGACTTCATTCTGCAAATGTCAGACACACTATGTCCAGGCTTGGAGAAATGAACAATGGACTATTCCTTGTAGACTCTGGTAGTTGTTTAGCTAATGTCATGTCTTGTAATAACAGATGGTAAACTGGTCTGAAGCAAGCAGTATTCAGCAAGAGGATCCGGTGGCCACACTATGATAAATTGGCTTTTTCAATAATACAGGCTAGAGTGTCCTCTTAAAAATTAATAGTGCATAGCAAAGGGGTGTGAATTATAAAGGGCCATAACTCTGTTAAAATATATCGGATCAAACCCATATTTTAACTTGATCTGTATATAAGTGTCAAAAATTAATATACCAAATTTGGTGTTAATCAGATGAAAAATGTTTGAGTAATCCTGTCTTGGATGAATTCTATATCAAAACAAGAGTGGAAGGGGTTAAATAAACAATACCAAAATCCATACAGATGAAGAACATGCTAAGACAAATCTAGGTAAGAAATATGAGGCTGTGATGTGTCCTAAACAAAAATTAAAGGTCAAAATGCAAAAATTATCTCTGTACCAAATATAAGCTAAATCGGCCAAATATTTTTTTAGAAGAAGTCATTGTAAGAATTACTATGAGTTATGGCCCTGGTTTCTCAAGTAATTGACCGGGTGACCTCATTTGAACAAATCTGAACACCAGTCACCCAAGGACTCTCCATACCAAATATTAGCTAAATTGGCCCAATGGTTATGGACAAGAAGTTGTTGTAAGAATTACTATGGAGGAATAGAGTTATGGCCCTGGTTTCACAAACTATTTGGCCCAGTGACCTCATTTGAACAAATCTGAATGAGAGTCACCTAGGGAACATCCACACCAAATATGAACCAATTTGGTATGATGGTTTCAGAGGAGAAGATGTTTAAAAAAAAGTTGACGGACGGACAGACGGACGTACCAACAAATGGGTAGATATGTGGCTTCGACCTATGTGGCTAGAAATGGTAATGTGGCTTTAGTTTTTATGTGGCTTCTCAAGTAGCCATAAAATTTTAAGTGGCTATCAAGTAGTAGATAGTGATAAAACTCCAGATTATGGATTCATAACATGTTGGAATTATAGCAGAAGAAGCGGATTAAAACTCAAAAACTTGCTCACAGCAACTGGGACAGTGGAATAGGAGAAACTGACAGGTCCGTGATTGGGTGGCTAGCCACATAAATGTCTTGTCAGTGTCCGACATCTCCTATTGACGGGTCATGGATGTCTAAATCGATGGACTTTTTCTCCTCCAAATTTTGAGTGACTACAAAATTAAATAAGCTGATTAGGCCTTATAGATCATTTTAGAACGTCCATCTGAAAGCTGTTACGTGGCTAGCCACGCAACGGAAGTTATGCACATAAATATCCATTTTACACAATCTTAGCCACATAAGTAGTCATTAGTAAACACGGACGGACAGACGGACGGACGACGGACGAGGAGTGATGACTATAGCTCCACCGGAGACTTCGTCTCAGGTGAGCTAAAAACTGGATACTGGTTACGAAACCGGCTACTGGCTATGAACAACACTATATAAATGATGCTGATTGTTCGGTCATTCTTACTTCTAAACTGAATATCACTGATGAGTTATATTTAGTAACGAACCCAGCCAGACTTTATCGTTCAGACTCTGGAACACGTAGCTTGTTCAATAATCTGATTTTAATGAGACTGGGTTCAGTGAAAATAAAATAAGATGCTAACAATTATTTAAGACTCTGACTAGAATAGGCAATTGGTAAACTTACCGCTAATTCTGCTATGAAGCCAACTATCTGAACAAATGTTAAGGAAGATATCTCACAGAATTTCACAGAAATGTTCTTCTGTTAATAACATGATATACATGTAAGTTTATGAAATGTGATAAATAGAAATTGATTGTCATGAAGCTGGCAGTCAGTCAGCAAGTTGAATTATGTGAACTTAGAAGTGGTTCATTGATGATGTGGTAGATCATACCATGAATCTCTACTCTGGCTATGCAAATAGATATCATATTCCATCAATTAAACACCTGGGAACTTTTTGATGTTCTGACAGAGAAGTTTATAACATTGAAAAAAACAATGCAGGTAATATATTGCTTAGTTAACTCATTTAGGATGATCCGTTTCCCAAAACATTACCTACAGGACGGGAAACAGATATATCCATTTCCCACTTCATGCACTTGTTATCAGCAAATGATTCTTTTATAATTAAAAGTTTTGCACAGATTAACATGTGGATCGTGTGCCATGATTCTCCTGATGTCACTCTACCAAAATGCAGCTCCCAGTAAGCAGCAGACACGAAGACAAGTTTTCAGTTGGCACTCATTCTATTGCCAGACTTGATTACCCAGAAATGAGAAGTAAGTCTAAATTAACTAATGGCACAAGCACAGCCATTGTATGTGCTTAGTTAATTTAGAGCTCCTTCCCATTGAGTGTATATGGTGCCAAATGTCGTCAAATTTATGGGTAATCAAACCAAATGGCACCGACTTGAGTGACACATTTGCTTTTTCACTAGAATCGTGTTTAGCCTTGTAATTGGGTCAAACTATAGGTTGTTTCTTTGCTTTGTTTAGCATTTTACAATGCCATGAGCATTGGTTGTTAACCATCAAATTCAAATAGGAAATCATTTATATTTGATTATAATTTCTAAATGTCAAAAACATCTTGTCATATAGCGATTTTACACATAATCTTGAGCTGGGACCAGCCACTAGTGTGAAATAGATTATTGAGGGGCAAGTATTAACAAAGAAATATATTCCCTGCAATGTTTGTTTTCAATGTTATTAGTTCCTTGTCAGAACAAGTCAGAACGTCAAAATATTCCCAGAAATTGATTGTGTGGAACATGATCTCCACAGCGTAAACCAGAGTAGAGATTCATAGCATGATCCAATGATTCAAGACCTGATCTTTCAATACAAATTATATGAATTTGCACAACAAACATTAATTTATAGGTTGCTGTGGATTTAAATTATTTTTGTTCCAATAATTTATGCTTCGGGAGCCTTTATTCAGCATCAGAGGGGATTGCAGCTCCTGCACAAAGGGGCCGCATGGGGTCTGTGAGTGCTCTGTGCACATTTTGACCTTAATCATTTAGGATGATCCGTTTCCCAAAACATTACCTACAGGACGGGAAACAGATATATCCATTTCCCACTTCATGCACTTGTTATCAGCAAATGATTCAGCAATGGATTATGTGTGCGCTTCGTGCACATTTTGATAGTTTTAAACATTTTGATTTAATATACAAAATTTTATTAAATAGTTTTTTTTAAATTAAGTGATTTTTTAAATTTTGTTTTAGATTATTGAACTCCTTGCTCAATTTTACAAAACATTTTTTTTTTAATTTAAATTAAATTTTGTTTAAACTAATGCCGTTATAACCTCAGTCACGGTACCCTGAGTCACCACACCAAATTTGGTTGAAATCGGTCCAGGAGTCTGGGAGAAAAATCCAAACAAACAAACAGACAGATCCTACTCTTTTATATACATGTACATGTACATTTATATAGATTCTAAAAATGATTGCTACCAGTAATAATGTAACATAACATCACAGTACTAGTGTCAACTGTAACCAAACATTTGGCTGGTGAGATCAATTATGTTAACTATTTTCATACATGTACTGGTAGATGAGGCATACTGCTGTCATATTGTGTTCACAGCAAAGGTGGCACACCAGTATACCATATGTGCAATAAGGCTAACAATACATGTATACCATATTTTTAACCAACCACCCCTTCCCTATTACCACTGCTTACAAAATGATGGGTAAATCAATATTGGACTAGAAACTAGAGTGTTTCCCTTGGACAAACATATTGCTTATAGCTTATTACACAATAACGAAACCATCAAGTGAAACGATCTTGACCAGTCACTGCAGTCAGACAATATACATGTATATGCATAGTAATAAAAGGATACGACTAGACAAATCCAGTTGAATAACATCATGAAAGCATAATCACCAGGTCTGCCATCAAACACACCTAAAAGGGAGAATTCAATATACATGTACATCTATGTTTATTAGACTATTACATATCTTACAGTTGACTCTGTCTATGGTAAATGTGGAAATAGTAATTCCAAATTTGAATTATAAATTCATACTACGGTACATTTGACATATTAACAGTTTTCACAAGCAGCCTGCCAATAAAATTGAAATATTCCATACATTGCAATAAAGGCCCTGCGAATCAATTCAAAATCGTTTGTCTGATTCGATTCGAAATCAGCTGTCCTGATTAAAATTTTATTGAATCTTTCCATCAGGTAAATTTCTGTGATTTCTACAGAGTCTGACCCCAATGCTTTCTGTGGGAAGATACTTCAGAATACTAATCAACAATCACATATACAGATATAATACTTTCGCAAATGATGGTCCAATGTGATGGCAGGATTCCAGTAATTGCAAGTGACATGGAAATTACTTACTGTACATGTACACCATCATTCGCTAAACCTTGTCAGTTAAGTGAGTTAACATATGTACTAAGTACTTTCTGTAACAAGACAGTCAATGACTGTGGGGTCGCTCACCAGACTGCAAAGACTGATAAGACTGGGACTCTGGAGACCAAAACAGTCAGCACTTTTCATAATCACTTTAAAAGAAGTAGATTTATACAGGATATGTGGCCAGAGAGACTTCAAGTATGTAGCTTGGTAAAAATCCACCTTGAAATTGCCAACTGTACACTACTGATCACCCCCCTCCTCCAGCTCAACAAGTCCCCTCCCGACCGGGATCCAGACTCCCAAGTCTTAGGTTGGAATTTCACAACCGACACCTCAAACTTTCTCAATTGTTGGAAATTTCCAATCTCACAAGCGCCTTTTTCTAAAACCATTTAAACATGTTTGAAGCCCAATTATCCATGGACCCAAAAACACAATACATGTATGTCCGACCAATCAGTCAATTGGTTCCAAGGTAGATGTTTTAATGAATTTGGTATTTCGATGATTTTATTAGACTCCCCACAGCCTGCCATTTCTTGACAGGTTGACCTCATTTTAACAAATCTGAATCTCAGTCACTAAAGGATCCTATTGATTCCTCCATACTATATGTAAGCTAAATAGTCCAAACTCTCTTGAGAAGACATTTTAAGAATTACTATAGAGACATATAGTTATGTCCCTGGTCCCACCCTATTTAACCTGGTGACTCCATCTGAATAAATTTGAATCCCAGACACCAAAGAACCCTTCATACATATCATAAATATCAGTCAAATAGACCTGATGGTCCTTGTGAAGGAAGCATATTAAGAGGGAAACTGTCCTTCGCTTGGCCCCTATTTGACCAGGTGACCCCATTAAAAAAATCTGAATTGCAGTCAAGGAAGAACATTCCATTCTATATAAGCCAACTAGTTCTTGCAAACATATTTTAAGAATTACTATGTAGTGAAATAGTTAAGTCTCTTGCTCTGCCCTTATTTGACTTTGTGATCCCATTTTCACAAATCTGATAAGGATAAAAATTAAGTTCCCCAGTTGAAGTTGGTGATATTCACCCATTGGGCACCTCATTTATGAATTTTATCTTCTGCAAATTAGGGGATATAGAAACTTCCTAGAAGGGAAATTTAACTAACAACAATGTAAATTTGATACTATAGATACTTCCCAGAAGATGGGGCCTAAGCAGAATGAGGTCGCCAGAGGGTGAATTTGGTGATGCTAGCCTGCTGTGCGGAATAGCATCACAAAAAGCGTGTCTGTTCCTACATTGTGCATGCCTGGCCTCAAGCAACACAATGTATTATACAACAAGCCTTGAAATAGTGTGATAGTGTGTCTGTCATTTGCAGAATGAGGTCCCCAGAGGGTGAATTTAGTGACTCTAAATTCACCCTCTGTGGACCTCATTCTGATAAGGCCCTCAACTGCTATGGAAGACCTAGAATAAAATTGAATTTCCCCAGTTGAAGTTGGTGATGTTCACCCATTGGGCCCCTCAATTATGAATTTTATCTTCTGCAAATTAGGGGATATAGAAACTTCCTAGAAGGGAAATTTAACTAACAACAATGTAAATTTGATACTATAGATACTTCCCAGAAGATGAGGTCTAAGCAGAATGAGGTCTCCAAATGGTGAATTTGGTGATGCTAGCCCGCTATGTGGGATAGCATCACTACAAGCATGTCTGTTCCTACATTGTGCATGTCTGGCCTCAAGCAACACACTGTATTATACAATCAAGCCTTGAGATAGTCTGTATGTTATTTGCAGAATGAGGTCCCCAGAGGGTGAATTTAGTGACGCTTTCCTGCACAGCGGGCTAGTATCACTAAATTCACTCTCTGGGGACCTCATTCTGATAAGGCCCTCAACTGCTATGGAAGACCTAGAATAAGATTGAAGTTCCCCAGTTGAAATTGGTGATGTTCACCCATTGGGCACCTCAATCATGAATTTTATCTTCTGCAAATTAAGGGATACAGAAACTTCCTAGAAGGGAAATTTAACTAACAACAATGTAAATTTGATACTATAGATACTTCCCAGAAGATGAGGCCTAAGCAGAATGAGATCTTGAGACTCTAGATACTTCCCAGAAGATGAGGCCTAAGCAGAATAATGTTCTCAGAGGGTGTATTGGGTTATGCTAGCCTGCTGTGTGGAACAACATGAATTCACCCTCTGGGAACCTCATACCTCCAATGCCAGACACTTGGAGAAAATGAAATTAATCTGATTTTAATGACCACTGAGTGATAATGTAAACAACAAGGGTGCTTCATTGATAACACCATTAATCTCATTTAAATTATGAATGACATGAATACACTCCCTGGGGACTCTGCCTACATAAATTGATCAAGGAGTTCCTGAATATTTTATTATTTTTTGGGGAATTATGGCCATACATGTAACTCTGTTAAAATATATCGGATCAAACCCATATTTTAACTTGATCTGTATATAAGTGTCAAAAATTCATATACCAAATTTGAAATTGTATGGGGTAGCAACACTAAATTCACCATCTGGGGACTTCATTCTGCAAATGTCAGACACACTATGTCCAGGCTTGGAGAAATGAACAATGGACTATTCCTTGTAGACTCTGGTAGTTGTTTAGCTAATGTC
Organism: Siphonodentalium dalli; assembly: GCA_032622095.1. Classification (NCBI taxonomy): domain Eukaryota; kingdom Metazoa; phylum Mollusca; class Scaphopoda; order Gadilida; family Siphonodentaliidae; genus Siphonodentalium; species Siphonodentalium dalli. The sequence goes on along the minus strand of CP136062.1, from coordinate 103,045,911 downwards.
ATGTCTTGTAATGACAGATGATAAACTGGTCTGAAGCAAGCAGTATTCAGCAAGAGGATTGGGTGACCACACTATGATAAATTGGCTTTTTCAATAATACAGGCTAGAGTGTCCTCTTAAAAATTAATAGTGCATAGCAAAGGGGTGTGAATTATAAAGGGCCATAACTCTGTTAAAATATATCGGATCAAACCCATATTTTAACTTGATCTGTATATAAGTGTCAAAAATTCATATACCAAATTTGGTGTTGATCAGATGAAAAATGTTTGAGTAATCCTGTCTTGGATGAATTCTATATCAAAACAAGAATGGAAGGGGTTAAATAAACAATACCAAAATCCATACAGATGAAGAACATGCTAAGAAAAATGTAGGTAAGAAATATGAGACTGTGATGGGTCCTAAACAAAAATTAAAGGTCAAAATGCAAAAATTTAATTTTTTGTTTTTAGAAATGTCCCTGGCTCTGCCCCTATTTGACCCAGTGACCCAATTTAAACAAATCTGATTCCCAGTCACCCAAGGTCCCTCAGTACCAAATATAAGCTGAATAGGCCAAATATTTTTTTAGAAGAAGTCATTACTATGAGTTATGGCCCTGGTTTCTCAACTAATTGACCGGGTGACCTCATTTGAACAAATCTGAACACCAGTTACCCAAGGACCCTCCATACCAAATATTAGCTAAATCGGCACAATGGTTATGAACAAGAAGTTGTTGTAAGAATTACTATGGAGGAATAGAGTTATGGCCCTGGTTTCACAACTATTTGACCCAGTGACGTCATTTGAACAAATCTGAATGAGAGTCACCTAGGGAACATCCACACCAAATATGAACCAATTCGGTATGATGGTTTCAGAGGAGAAGATGTTTAAAAAAAAAGTTGACGGACAGACGGACAGACGGACAGACGGACGGACGGACGGACGACGGACGAGGAGTGATGACTATAGCTCCACCGGAGACTTCGTCTCAGGTGAGCTAAAAAGCCAAAGATCAAGGAGAATAAATTGGCAGATTTCAGTACCAGTATACCAGAGACTAAAGATGTTTGCCAAACGTGAAAGTTTTGAAGGACATTAGGCTTCTAGTTACTCACATACATCATTTGAACATCACATTAACATCGGTCAGTATTAATGACAAAAAATAGCTCCATGAATATCCTAGTTTACTGTCTTCATCTTACATGTATTGTAGACAGTCTACAGCACAAAAAACATTAACCCTTTCATGACGTGAGCTGCGCTAGTGCAGCATTAAGATCCTGTGCCAGTGCTTCTCTGAATATTAGGAAATATTATATTTTAATGTAAATTAGATAGCCGAAAATCCAGTATATATCTGGATATGATGTGATTATATGTAACTCAATTGAGCACAAGGTTGAGAAATTTAGTTATTCAATTGTTATTATGTTTTACAAACGGGTGCCAAAGTGGCTTTCTAAGGAAAATGGGCTTTAAAACAATAAGATATTCCCACCTGTTTCCAGTCTTGTAGAATATGAATAGAGGAAATATAAGTTCATCAGATAATGAAATCCTCTTCCTCCTGATAATGGGTAGAATAACACAGCAGTAAGTGGTCTCCATATCTACAATAAAATATTCACTCTGATTAAAAGATAAAGTCGGCAGTCATGCTTTTTTATCGAAAATTATTCAAATTTGATAACTTCCATCTAGAATTGATGCTGTGACCATGCCTGAAAATTTTAAAAACATTTCTCCAATAAATAAAGTACACCACATGAGGAAATCTATACTATCTGAAGACCACATCAAGCGTATTACATGTATATAACAATAAGAATGTCAAAATGATGAAATTTTGGGAACATTGTTTTCACCAAATATACAAATTGAGTGGAAATGTGGGTTTCCATGATTTACACTGTTAGTGAGAAATAGCAGGGTCTCGTTTTCATTCAGTCAATTGACCATACACTTTTTAGTGACATGTGGCACCATCATGCTACATCCTTTATCGCGGGCATCAAAGAATGTTTTGACTGTTCAGTGAAGCGATGTCAACTCAGCTGATATAATGTTTTGACAAGAAGGAGTGTTTTGACAAACATGAAAGAGTGATTTGATGACAGTTTATAGCAACATCATCAGCACAGTTGAAACAATGTTGTGATAATTATGGTATTATAGAAGTATGAATTCTAGTGAGTGAACTCAAGACAGCCTACACATTCTTAGCAAAGTTATCTTGGAATCATATCTTCACTTCCTATCATGGAACTGATCAAGAATAATCAATATCGAGAGACTAAGAATCGGTGAGATGCCATCAAAGACAGTTCGACGACAACAGTCAGCTCTCCAAAAGAAGCTACATACATATAAAAGTTCACATTATAGCTGTGTGGACTTCGACAGCGGGAAGAAGAGTATAGTGGATTTTCTTGACATTGTTGGCCTTGCAATTAGATTCAAGTGATTTGTTATGTACCGTTACTATTTGTTGTTTTTGTTGTTCCATGAATATTTTTCATTGAATTAAATCTGATTTTACCACACACAAATAGTACTTAGTAGTTAATCAGTCAAAGGTGGGCAAATGTCTGCTAATTGCATATTTAGAAAGTGGGGAAATGTCTGCCTATTTAGAAAGTGGGAAAATGTCTGGTGGGTAAATGTCCCAGTTGTTGGAAATTATTATCAAAATCCAATGATAAATACAATGTACACACACCATTACTTCAATAATAATATATAGACTATATTATTATTCAAGTAATCGTACATGTATGTGTACTTATCAGCAGATTTTGATAAAAACTTCCAACAACTGTGGTAAATGTGTTACATTAAAAAATCCCCCATCTCTGTCAGTGTAGCCTGTAGGTAATATTTGAAAGTGCGACGGAAGGTTATAAAGCCTTTTATCACATAATTTGCCCATAAAAGCAGTTTCATAATTATCGATAAGAGACACGTTTAATATCAGCGCGTGGGATGACGTCACATCATTCTTCAAATGACTTGCGATCGCTGCGTTTTTTATCGTTGTTTTCGATGGATATTTCGCATTGCTTCGCGTTTATTTGATCATGTGATAAAAAGTATCTCACACTCGTCCTATTTTATACGTAATTTATCAACCTCGTCCACTAAATTCTATTTGAGCCGAGGTAAACCTCGGCTCAAATCGAATTTAGTGAACTCGGTTGATAAATTCCGTATAAAATAGAAACTCATGTGAGATCCTCTATATATTACATACAGTGTTAACATGCTACACTTCTGTCATATCTTTAATATTTATTCTATCATCTCAACCACAGTTTGATTCTCAATTCCAAATTTTTATATGTTTAAAAGACGATTGGGTGCATTCGATCATGAATCCAAAAAAAATGTGATGGACCCTCATTTCTCTTTCAATATCACAGTGATTTCAATGATCGTACATGTATTATAAGTGATAAATAAGGTAATATTATTTAATAAAAATTATTAAACATGTCTGCAGTAGAACAGGTTTAATTTGAAATTCTTGTTATTTTTCTACATGTAGTTGTGATGGCGCAGAATTAGACTCAATTGCAGGTCACTTGAATTCCTGATCGAGTGTACCCACAACCGTGGAAAGTTTATAAATTCAAGTGATAAATTGTCTTTCAAATCGATAAAAAAAAAAATTGAGAATCGAACTGCACTTGAAATGATATAATAAATATTACCGACTTGATAGACATGTTAACATGTATTTATCTTATACAGGTACTGGTTTGATGTTATACTATGTATTAAATTTTAGCTATATCTTACACATGTGTATTATACTCCAAGAAAGGACTACGGTATGCGCAACATGACCTTTCACCTTACAACGTTACTGTCTTAGCAACGTATCAACAAAAACTTTCATTCGAAATTAGGTGACATCTACTTTAGCATTTCGGATGGTTTAAACAAATAAATTAATGCATACAAATGGAATAAAAAAGTAATGTACATGTATGTAGCTACATATTTGATGAAATATGATTAAATGTCCCTAAATTTTAACTTTCACTGTTCTGTTCCCATTTTTTTAGGCAGATTGCACCGCATAAAATTTGTAAAAGTTATGATGTGCACTTTTCTCAGAATTTCCATAGTTATTTTCAATCTAGCGAGATCTGAACTATAACAGTTTGAAAGACTGATTTTTGTTTGAGAACATTGACATTTGATTGAAAGAATTTCATAGTTCTGATTTCTAAACATGGATTAATATTAAATCAGGACTTATATCATGTTTATTGCTGATAATTCACCCCAATGTTCCATAAATCTGCGACCTCATCACATGTACTGTAACTTCATATTCATGCGTAATGGGAATTGCTCTTCGAAATTACCAAAATGTAGGTTGTTTTTGTCTCAAAACTGACATAAATTTGACCTAATTTACCCAAAAATTATAGTGCGAGGTTGGCATAAGATAAGGCCAAAAAAATATATACCTGTGTTTCTGGTGACAAGAAAAAAATAGGGGCGGGGGGTGGCTTTTCATTTTATTTTATTTTTTCATTTTATTTTCAACTTTGCTCAAAATAAATATGAATGCGACCCCCAAGCCAACTTCTCCTTGTTTGTAATTGACTATAAAATAATAAAACTAAGTAGATTCTATTAGAATATTGTGTAATTTATTGTTTTATTGAATAAAACATGGAAAAACATGTTGTTTACAATAGAGATCGATATTTGCCATGAAAAAGCTATTAATGTTCCCTGTTTGTGAACAATATTCAACCTGCTTAAAAGATCACCACCCTCCCACAAATGCTCAATGTTTGCATCCATTATAGGGCCTAAAAAAAACATCTCTGTTTCTGATAACACAGGGAATTTTTTCCTAGCAGGCAGGCAGGGATTTTTTTTTTACACTTTTTTTTAAACCAGCCATTTGAAAGCGATAAAATAGTGTAGTACACCCCCTTTAACATGCATTAAAGAGTTTTTAATATCACATACTTAGTGTGAGGTATGTCATTTTCGTTTAACTAGGTGTAGACGTATATATCAGTTCACTTGTTCCAAAACAGAGACAACTTCCAATGTATATATTGGCTACTAGAATGAGCTCCAGTGTGAAGATCCAAGGTACATGTATTAGGCTATGCCCATGGGTTTAGAGTTATTCCTCTTGCAAGGAATATCTCTGATGTTTATGGGCTTGAGGTTACACATTTTATGCCATTCTATTCATTTCTGCCTAGGCAATTTTCCAGGTGGTGCTGGTGTAGAAATGGAGATCATTTAAAGCAATAACTACTTGCCATTTCAATCAAACCTATTGTATGTTCATTTCCTCATATTTCTCTTCATAGAAGATCATTATTTTGATATGACAACTTGTCCATATTATCAATCACTAAATAGTACTGTTGTTTAAGGTCAAATATTTCCGACCTATTTCGTTTCAATCCAGGAAAGTTTTATTTAGCAGAAATTATTACCTGCTATCTTTCAGTGCAATTAACAGCAAGTTATCACATATTCCTTACAGTACATGTACTAGTACATGTTTGGACATCAGGAATGCGTGTTTAATATTTGCATACAGTGTGAGTTGTTTCTATCTTACTAGTATTTGCTACTAAGTCGGTAACATTAAAGATTCTGCGGTAAATAGTTACGCTGTGTTGATTCGCATGACCCGCACGTGTTTGTTGTATGACACAGTGACCCAGTTAGTGTGTCCTTTTTTACAGGCAGTTGTTTATTTAAAATGGGTTAAGCTCTGGTTTCTGTGAATACTCAGGACGCCTATGCATTTTATATTGGATACTGCTTTCTTCTGGTCAATGGTGACGGTGATTTCGGCTTTTACTCCGGCAATGTTGATTGCCGACGATAATTCCCAGGGCTGATTACGGAATACGGACTGTCATTTTCCCGCCAAAACGCACATGCTTTTTTACGGCTTAATTTTGTTGTGAACAGAGTTGTCTTTCAAGCAAGGTTTGTCCCCAATTCCGCGAAGGAATTCAAGGGAGCTACCAGTGTAATACATTGTAAAATACACAGCACAATAAAAAGATAGGGGGATTTCCGAAGTGACTTGTCAGGGTATAGTTTGATTTAAGCCATGCTATTCGCGGCATTGCATGGCCGACATGGTTGTCTTATATTTATATCTAGAATGCGCGATTTCATACGCCGGCCTACACATGCGTCAGTTGTGTTTGCGATGCCGTGGGTGTTTAGTTCTGCTGTTGGTATTTGGAAAACAATAAATATTAACACATAGACATGTTGCGGACTTCTGGGGAAAAAATTGAGACCGGCAAGAAGATCTCAGCCAGACCGGGTACAGTACACCTTTTAATGCCTACATATAACTACAGAATGTTGAGAAAATCTATGTCCAAACTCATTTAAATTATATTAACCACAACCCCTTCACATAACACATTAATAAACGTATATAGGCTCAATCATGAACCATAAGCCTAAAGGACATTGTTTTATTCTTGTTTCATGTTCCCTATTTTCGAGGTACTGGTACTACGGCGGTAGTCCGTTATTTTGCATTCCCGTTTTTGGATGTTTGATGTGTTTTTTGAGCATGATTTACACAGTTAATTAACTTAATTATGCTAATGACTCATTGAATTAAATTAATGATTTTGCATATTTGTACATGGAATTTTTCCAGGTGGCACAAAAATAAAATGGGATGCGTACGAATTTAGCAAAATGAATAAAATGAAAACAGTCGGGAGCTCCGAAATAGGGGCAGGCGGGTCACCGGAAACACAGGTCTTTTTTTTTTGGCCTAAATACAACAAAAGCATAGTGTTTTTTTAGATGTGTTTTATCTGGGTACTGCGTTATCATTATGCAGTAGGTCCCTAGATTTGTGTAGGTCTCCATAGGTCACTCAATTCGCGTAGGTGTTAGATGTTACTTTGCAATTTGTTTTTTATAATTAATTTCCGAAATCTGATGGGTTTGTTTACTTAGTGATGCTTAGAGGATCATGAAGCCTAACTAAAATTACGCGATTTCTGATCCGGAAAGTAAGAGGATTATCTTACTGGCTTCGGGATAAGATATTAATTAGAGGATTACTGGATATATTTTTGCATTGATTTAGGTCCCCATAGTAATGGAAGGGTGCATGCCTAATATATTATCAATAAGTGAACATACTATATGATATATATATTTTTTTTTTTTATTAAATATCTAATTATATATTTTGTTTAGCTTAGATGAAAACAAAAATAAGAATTACCATCCAGTTAATTAAGTTATGTTAAGATTAATTTTTTTTAAGTTAGGACAAGTGATCAGTACGTTACTAAACATAACTTATTTAACTGAATGGTAAGTTTACACAGCCCAACTACATGGGTGATCATTAATCACATTGTTTGCGAGACTGGGTGTTTTCTTTGCGAAAAGGATCTGTCCTTTTTGAAGATTCATTTCGGCAATGTTTGTTGTGAAAAGGATCTGTCCTCTTTGCATATTCATTTCGGCAATGTCTGTTGTGAAAAGGATCTGTTTTCTTTGAAGATTCCATTTCGGCAATGTCTGTTGTGATAGGGTTGTGACTAATTATCAACTAGTGTTAGTACTCATAGGTGAGTGACATTTTATGATTCTAAGACATGATACTTAAGTTGAGCACTGAGACTTTCAAACTCATAGCAGCGGGTGGAGCAAACAAGTCAGATTCTATTTGGCTTTATTAGTTCCTCGCTGTTAGAGCGTTAGCACGGTGATCTGAGCGGATTGTAACCTTTATTGGAAGCAGCCGCCCCGTGCTAATGCCGGCGAGTGAGACGGTTTTGGATTAGGCTTAGGACGACGGACAATGGAGCTAATCCATGACGCCGCGTTGGCTGCAATGCAAAGATCTCAAATAGTGGACACTGTTAGTTGGAATCTCCAAACTAACAGGGGCTATTTGGTTCTTTGCGTTGAATTCAGGACAGAGGATGCTGGTATCCAGAGATCTTCTACCCGGAGCAGGAATGCCGAGACCAGCCGTATTATGAATGAAAGTGTCAATGACACTGTAGCTCAACTTGGAAAGGGAATAATTTAATGTATTACAGTCAATGGAGCGATTAGAAATGTGGAAAGTTGATTGTCTAATACTAGTTTATAGACATGAAGAGAAAAGTAAAATCCAAGATGGCTGCTGGCGGCCATGTTTTCGGCCGAATGACCCCAAAATGAGTCGTTCCCATCTACATGTCATCATTAACATCCATGACAAATTTTATGACGATCAGACTAAAGGTACGACCTGTAGCCCGTGCTAAAGAATTTAGTCATACAAAGAGTAAAATCAAAGATGGCTGCTGGTGGCCATGTTTTTTGGCCGAATGACCCCAAAATGACTCGTTCCCATCTACATGTCATTATTAACATTCATGATAAATTTTATGATGATCAGACTAAAGGTACGACCTGTAGCCCGTGCTAAAGGATTTAGTCATACAAAGAGTAAAATCCAAGATGGCTGCTGGCAGCCATGTTTTTCGGCCGAATGACCCCAAAATCAGTCGTTCCCATCTACATTCCAATTTCCATGACAAATTTTATGATGATCAGACTAAAGGTACGACCTGTAGCCCGTGCTACATTCCAATTTCCATGACAAATTTTATGATGATCAGACTAAAGGTACGACAAAGAGTAAATTCCAAGTTGGCTGCTGGCGGCCATGTTTTTTGGCCGAATGACCCCAAAATGACTCGTTCCCATCTACATGTCATTGTTAATATCCATGACAAATTTAATGATGATCAGACTAAAGGTACGACCTGCAGCCCGTGCTAAAGAATTTAGTCATACAAAGAGTAAAATCCAAGATGGCTGCTGGCGGCCATGTTTTTTGGCCGAATGACCCCAAAATAACTCGTTCCCATCTACATTCCAATTTCAACAGCCATGACAAATTTTATGATGATCAGACTAAATGTACGACCTGTATTCTGTGCTAAAGGATTTAGTCATACAAAGAGTAAAATCCAAGATGGCTGCTGGCGGCCATGTTTTTTGGCCGAATAACCCCAAAATGACTCGTTCCCATCTACATGTCATTGTTAACATCCATGACAAATGTTATGATGATCAGACTAAAGGTACGACCTGTAGCCCGTGCTAAAGAATTTAGTCATACAAAGAGTAAAATCCAAGATGGCTGCTGGCGGCCATGTTTTTTGGCCGAATGACCCCAAAATTACTCGTTCCCATCTAAATGTCAATATTATCATCCATGACAAATTTCATGATGATCAGATGAACATTACGACCTGTGGCCCGTGCTAATGGATTAAATTTTGAAATCCAAGATGGCCGCTGGCGGCCATGTTTTTAGTCCGAATGACCCCAAAATGACTCGTTCCCATCTACATGTCATTGTTAACATCCATGACAAATTTTATGATGATCAGACTAAAGGTACGTACGACCTGTAGCCCGTGCTAAAGAATTTAGTCATACAAAGAGTAAAATCCAAGATGGCTGCTGGCGGCCATGTTTTTTGGCCGAATGACCCCAACATTATTCGTTCCCATCTACATGTCAATGTTAACATCCATGACAAATTTCATGATGATCAGACGAACAGTACGACCTGTGGCCCGTGCTAATGGATTAAATTTTGAAATCCAAGATGGCCGCTGGCGGCTATGTTTTTTGTCCATATGACCCCAAAATGACTCGTTCCCATCTATATTCCAATTTCAACAGCGATGACAAATTTCATGATGATCAGACTAAAGGTACGACCTGTAGCCCGTGCTAAAGGATTTAGTCATACAAAGAGTAAAATCCAAGATGGCTGCTGGCGGCAATGTTTTTTGCCCGAATGACCCAAAAATGACTCGTTCCCATCTGCATGTCATTGTTAACATCCATGACAAATTTTATGATGATCAGACCAAATGTACAGCCTGTAGCCCGTGTCAAAGGATTTAGTCATGCAAAGAGTAAAATCTAAGATGGCTGCCGGTGGCCATGTTTTTTGGCCGAATGACCCCAAAATTACTCGTTCCCATCTACATGTCAATATTAACATCCATGACAAATTTCATGACAATAAGACAAACAGTACGGCCTGTAGCCCGTGCTAATGGATTGAATTTTGAAATCCATGATGGCCACGGGCGGCCATGTTTTTTTTCCGAATGACCCCAAAATGACTCGTTCCCATCTACATGTCAATGTCAACATCCATGACAAATTTCATAATAATCGGACCAAAGGTACGAACTGTTGCCCGTGCTAAAGGAAATTGTTGACGAATCACGCACACACATACACACGCACGACGGATACCAAGCCATGGCAATAGCTCAAACTTTACAAAGTAAAGTTGAGCTAAAAAGGGGCCTCCAAAGACAAAGACACCAGCTCGAAGGAGAAGGGACGCAGCCAGACGTGCGAAATGGAAGAAAAAGAAGGGGGTGACCGTTGATCTGCCGGTCACCCCTCCCCGTGTGGTTCAGCCGTCCAGGGTCATAGCCGGCGGGTCAAAGTTGTCTGAGAGACGCCCAGACGACTCGACCTGCATGGAGACCGACGACATTGTACCAGCCAGCAGGGACTCCGTGGATCTGCCGGAGGTCCCTGCTGTCGTCGTCGAGGCAAGCGGATATAGGGACGTGGACTCCACCCCAGATGTTCCTGCCGCCAGCTTCGACGTGGAGTTGGATAGCCTTCCACCTAGGACACCGGAGTACCATCACATCCCGGTGTCCTCCATCTCCACCACCACCACAGAAAAGGAGCAGGAACCAACACCCCCTGCTTCTGCTGAGGACTGGCTATTAGAACATCATGCAATGATAAGGAGATCTGAAGAAGCCGTAGCAAGATCAAAACGTGTATCACAAGAAGCTGACCAGCAGATGATAGAACAAAAACGATTACAAGAAAGATTACAAAAAGAACAAGAACAAAGAATTGCACATCTCATCCAACAACATCAACAACAACAGAAATCTCCACCATCCTCAACTGAAAAACCAAACTCAAAGAAAAAGCAAAATGAAAGTGTCAATGACACTGTAGCTCAACTTGGAAAGGGAATAATTTAATGTATTACAGTCAATGGAGCGATTAGGAATGTGGAAAGTTGAATGTCTAATACTTGTTTATAGACATGAAGAGAAAAGTAAAATCCAAGATGGCTGCTGGCGGCCATGTTTTCGGCCGAATGACCCCAAAATGATTGTTTCCCATCTACATGTCATCGTTAACATCCATGACAAATTTTATGACGATCAGACTAAAGGTACGACCTGTAGCCTATGCTAAAGAATTTAGTCATACAAAGAGTAAAATCCAAGATGGCTGCTGGCGGCCATGTTTTTTGGCCGAATGACACCAAAATGACTCGTTCCCATCTACATGTCATTATTAACATCTATGACAAATTTTATGACGATCAGACTAAAGGTACGACCTGTAGCCCATGCTAAAGAATTTAGTCATACAAAGAGTAAAATCCAATATTAACAACCATGACAAATTTCATGATGATCAGACAAACAGTACGACCTGTGGCCCATGCTAATGGATTAAATTTTGAAATCCAAGATGGCCACTGGCGGCCATGTTTTTTGTCCGAATGACCCCAAAATGACTCGTTCCCATTTACATTCCAATTTCAACAGCCATGACAAATTTTATGATGATCAGACTAAATGTACGACCTGTAGCCCGTGCTAAAGGATTTAGTCATACAAAGAGTAAAATCAAAGATGGCTGCTGGCGGCCATGTTTTTCTGCCGAATGACCCCAAAATTACTCGTTCCCATTTACATTCCAATTTCAACAGCCATGACAAATTTTATGATGATCAGACTAAAGGTACGACCTGTAGCCCGTGCTAAAGGATTTAGTCATACAAAGAGTAAAATCAAAGATGGCTGCTGGCGGCCATGTTTTTCTGCCGAATGACCCCAAAATGACTCGTTCCCATCTACATGTCATTATTAACATTCACGACAAATTTTATGATGATCAGACTAAAGGTACAACCTGTAGCCCGTGCTAAAGGATTTAGTCATACAAAGAGTAAAATCCAAGATGGCTGCTGGCGACCATGTTTTTTGGCCGAATGACCCCAAAATTACTCGTTCCCATCTACATGTCATTGTTAACATCCATGACAAATTTTATGATGATCAGACGAACAGTACGACCTGTGGCCCGTGCTAATGGATTAAATTTTGAAATCCAAGATGGCCACTGGCGGCCATGTTTATTGGCCGAATGACCCCAAAATTACTCGTTCCCATCTACATTCCAATTTCAACAGCCATGACAAATTTTATGATGATCAGACTAAAGGTACGGCCTGTAGCCCGTGCTAAAGGATTTAGTCATACAAAGAGTAAAATCCAAGATGGCTGCTGGCGGCCATGTTTTTTGGCCGATTGACCCCAAAATGACTCGTTCCCATCTACATGTCATTATTAACATTCTTGACAAATTTTATGATGATCAGACTAAAAGTAGGACCTGTAGCCCGTGCTAAAGGATTTAGTCATACAAAGAGTAAAATCCAAGATGGCTGCTGGCGGCCATGTTTTTTGGCCGAATGACCCCAAAATTACTCGTTCCCATCTACATGTCAATATTAACATCCATGACAAATTTAATGATGATCAGACTAAAGGTACGACCTGCAGCCCGTGCTAAAGAATTTAGTCATACAAAGAGTAAAATCCAAGATGGCTGCTGGCGGCCATGTTTTTTGGCCGAATGACCCCAAAATAACTCGTTCCCATCTACATTCCAATTTCAACAGCCATGACAAATTTTATGATGATCAGACTAAATGTACGACCTGTATTCTGTGCTAAAGGATTTAGTCATACAAAGAGTAAAATCCAAGATGGCTGCTGGCGGCCATGTTTTTTGGCCGAATGACCCCAACATTATTCGTTCCCATCTACATGTCAATGTTAACATTCTTGACAAATTTTATGATGATCAGACTAAAAGTAGGACCTGTAGCCCGTGCTAAAGGATTTAGTCATACAAAGAGTAAAATCCAAGATGGCTGCTGGCGGCCATGTTTTTTGGCCGAATGACCCCAAAATTACTCGTTCCCATCTACATGTCAATATTAACATCCATGACAAATTTGATGATGATCAGACGAAAGGTACGACCTGTAGCCCGTGCTAAAGAATTTAGTCATACAAAGAGTAAAATCCAAGAAGGCTGCAGGCCGCCATGTTTTTTGGCCGAATGACCCCAAAATTACTCGTTCCCATCTACATGTCAATATTAACATCCATGACAAATTTTATGATGATCAGACTAAAGGTACGACCTGTAGCCCGTGCTAAAGAATTTAGTCATACAAAGAGTAAAATCCAAGATGGCTGCTGGCGGCCATGTTTTTTGGCCGAATGACCCCAACATTATTCGTTCCCATCTACATGTCAATGTTAACATCCATGACAAATTTCATGATGATCAGACGAACAGTACGACCTGTGGCCCGTGCTAATGGATTAAATTTTGAAATCCAAGATGGCCGCTGGCGGCTATGTTTTTTGTCCATATGACCCCAAAATGACTCGTTCCCATCTATATTCCAATTTCAACAGCGATGACAAATTTCATGATGATCAGACTAAAGGTACGACCTGTAGCCCGTGCTAAAGGATTTAGTCATACAAAGAGTAAAATCCAAGATGGCTGCTGGCGGCAATGTTTTTTGCCCGAATGACCCAAAAATGACTCGTTCCCATCTGCATGTCATTGTTAACATCCATGACAAATTTTATGATGATCAGACCAAATGTACAGCCTGTAGCCCGTGTCAAAGGATTTAGTCATGCAAAGAGTAAAATCTAAGATGGCTGCCGGTGGCCATGTTTTTTGGCCGAATGACCCCAAAATTACTCGTTCCCATCTACATGTCAATATTAACATCCATGACAAATTTCATGACAATAAGACAAACAGTACGGCCTGTAGCCCGTGCTAATGGATTGAATTTTGAAATCCATGATGGCCACGGGCGGCCATGTTTTTTTTCCGAATGACCCCAAAATGACTCGTTCCCATCTACATGTTAATGTCAACATCCATGACAAATTTCATAATAATCGGACCAAAGGTACGAACTGTTGCCCGTGCTAAAGGAAATTGTTGACGAATCACGCACACACATACACACGCACGACGGATACCAAGCCATGGCAATAGCTCAAACTTTACAAAGTAAAGTTGAGCTAAAAAGGGGCCTCCAAAGACAAAGACACCAGCTCGAAGGAGAAGGGACGCAGCCAGACGTGCGAAATGGAAGAAAAAGAAGGGGGTGACCGTTGATCTGCCGGTCACCCCTCCCCGTGTGGTTCAGCCGTCCAGGGTCATAGCCGGCGGGTCAAAGTTGTCTGAGAGACGCCCAGACGACTCGACCTGCATGGAGACCGACGACATTGTACCAGCCAGCAGGGACTCCGTGGATCTGCCGGAGGTCCCTGCTGTCGTCGTCGAGGCAAGCGGATATAGGGACGTGGACTCCACCCCAGATGTTCCTGCCGCCAGCTTCGACGTGGAGTTGGATAGCCTTCCACCTAGGACACCGGAGTATCATCACATCCCGGTGTCCTCCATCTCCACCACCACCACAGAAAAGGAGCAGGAACCAACACCCCCTGCTTCTGCTGAGGACTGGCTATTAGAACATCATGCAATGATAAGGAGATCTGAAGAAGCCGTAGCAAGATCAAAACGTGTATCACAAGAAGCTGACCAGCAGATGATAGAACAAAAACGATTACAAGAAAGATTACAAAAAGAACAAGAACAAAGAATTGCACATCTCATCCAACAACATCAACAACAACAGAAATCTCCACCATCCTCAACTGAAAAACCAAACTCAAAGAAAAAGCAAAATGAAAGTGTCAATGACACTGTAGCTCAACTTGGAAAGGGAATAATTTAATGTATTACAGTCAATGGAGCGATTAGGAATGTGGAAAGTTGAATGTCTAATACTTGTTTATAGACATGAAGAGAAAAGTAAAATCCAAGATGGCTGCTGGCGGCCATGTTTTCGGCCGAATGACCCCAAAATGATTGTTTCCCATCTACATGTCATCGTTAACATCCATGACAAATTTTATGACGATCAGACTAAAGGTACGACCTGTAGCCTATGCTAAAGAATTTAGTCATATAAAGAGTAAAATCCAAGATGGCTGCTGGCGGCCATGTTTTTTGGCCGAATGACACCAAAATGACTCGTTCCCATCTACATGTCATTATTAACATCTATGACAAATTTTATGACGATCAGACTAAAGGTACGACCTGTAGCCCATGCTAAAGAATTTAGTCATACAAAGAGTAAAATCCAATATTAACAACCATGACAAATTTCATGATGATCAGACAAACAGTACGACCTGTGGCCCATGCTAATGGATTAAATTTTGAAATCCAAGATGGCCACTGGCGGCCATGTTTTTTGTCCGAATGACCCCAAAATGACTCGTTCCCATTTACATTCCAATTTCAACAGCCATGACAAATTTTATGATGATCAGACTAAATGTACGACCTGTAGCCCGTGCTAAAGGATTTAGTCATACAAAGAGTAAAATCAAAGATGGCTGCTGGCGGCCATGTTTTTCTGCCGAATGACTCCAAAATTACTCGTTCCCATTTACATTCCAATTTCAACAGCCATGACAAATTTTATGATGATCAGACTAAAGGTACGACCTGTAGCCCGTGCTAAAGGATTTAGTCATACAAAGAGTAAAATCAAAGATGGCTGCTGGCGGCCATGTTTTTCTGCCGAATGACCCCAAAATGACTCGTTCCCATCTACATGTCATTATTAACATTCACGACAAATTTTATGATGATCAGACTAAAGGTACAACCTGTAGCCCGTGCTAAAGGATTTAGTCATACAAAGAGTAAAATCCAAGATGGCTGCTGGCGACCATGTTTTTTGGCCGAATGACCCCAAAATTACTCGTTCCCATCTACATGTCATTGTTAACATCCATGACAAATTTTATGATGATCAGACGAACAGTACGACCTGTGGCCCGTGCTAATGGATTAAATTTTGAAATCCAAGATGGCCACTGGCGGCCATGTTTATTGGCCGAATGACCCCAAAATTACTCGTTCCCATCTACATTCCAATTTCAACAGCCATGACAAATTTTATGATGATCAGACTAAAGGTACGGCCTGTAGCCCGTGCTAAAGGATTTAGTCATACAAAGAGTAAAATCCAAGATGGCTGCTGGCGGCCATGTTTTTTGGCCGATTGACCCCAAAATGACTCGTTCCCATCTACATGTCATTATTAACATTCTTGACAAATTTTATGATGATCAGACTAAAAGTAGGACCTGTAGCCCGTGCTAAAGGATTTAGTCATACAAAGAGTAAAATCCAAGATGGCTGCTGGCGGCCATGTTTTTTGGCCGAATGACCCCAAAATTACTCGTTCCCATCTACATGTCAATATTAACATCCATGACAAATTTGATGATGATCAGACGAAAGGTACGACCTGTAGCCCGTGCTAAAGAATTTAGTCATACAAAGAGTAAAATCCAAGAAGGCTGCAGGCCGCCATGTTTTTTGGCCGAATGACCCCAAAATTACTCGTTCCCATCTACATGTCAATATTAACATCCATGACAAATTTCATGATGATCAGACGAACAGTACGACCTGTGGCCCGTGCTAATGGATTGAATTTTGAAATCCAAGATGGCCGCTGGCGGCCATGTTTTTTGTCCGAATGACCCCAAAATGACTCGTTGCCATCTACATTCCAATTTCAACAGCCATGACAAATTTTATGATGATCAGACGAACAGTACGACCTGTGGCCCGTGCTAATGGATTAAATTTTGAAATCCAAGATGGCCACTGGCGGCCATGTTTATTGGCCGAATGACCCCAAAATTACTCGTTCCCATCTACATTCCAATTTCAACAGCCATGACAAATTTTATGATGATCAGACTAAAGGTACGGCCTGTAGCCCGTGCTAAAGGATTTAGTCATACAAAGAGTAAAATCCAAGATGGCTGCTGGCGGCCATGTTTTTTGGCCGATTGACCCCAAAATGACTCGTTCCCATCTACATGTCATTATTAACATTCTTGACAAATTTTATGATGATCAGACTAAAAGTAGGACCTGTAGCCCGTGCTAAAGGATTTAGTCATACAAAGAGTAAAATCCAAGATGGCTGCTGGCGGCCATGTTTTTTGGCCGAATGACCCCAAAATTACTCGTTCCCATCTACATGTCAATATTAACATCCATGACAAATTTGATGATGATCAGACGAAAGGTACGACCTGTAGCCCGTGCTAAAGAATTTAGTCATACAAAGAGTAAAATCCAAGAAGGCTGCAGGCCGCCATGTTTTTTGGCCGAATGACCCCAAAATTACTCGTTCCCATCTACATGTCAATATTAACATCCATGACAAATTTTATGATGATCAGACTAAAGGTACGACCTGTAGCCCGTGCTAAAGAATTTAGTCATACAAAGAGTAAAATCCAAGATGGCTGCTGGCGGCCATGTTTTTTGGCCGAATGACCCCAACATTATTCGTTCCCATCTACATGTCAATGTTAACATCCATGACAAATTTCATGATGATCAGACGAACAGTACGACCTGTGGCCCGTGCTAATGGATTAAATTTTGAAATCCAAGATGGCCGCTGGCGGCTATGTTTTTTGTCCATATGACCCCAAAATGACTCGTTCCCATCTATATTCCAATTTCAACAGCGATGACAAATTTCATGATGATCAGACTAAAGGTACGACCTGTAGCCCGTGCTAAAGGATTTAGTCATACAAAGAGTAAAATCCAAGATGGCTGCTGGCGGCAATGTTTTTTGCCCGAATGACCCAAAAATGACTCGTTCCCATCTGCATGTCATTGTTAACATCCATGACAAATTTTATGATGATCAGACCAAATGTACAGCCTGTAGCCCGTGTCAAAGGATTTAGTCATGCAAAGAGTAAAATCTAAGATGGCTGCCGGTGGCCATGTTTTTTGGCCGAATGACCCCAAAATTACTCGTTCCCATCTACATGTCAATATTAACATCCATGACAAATTTCATGACAATAAGACAAACAGTACGGCCTGTAGCCCGTGCTAATGGATTGAATTTTGAAATCCATGATGGCCACGGGCGGCCATGTTTTTTTTCCGAATGACCCCAAAATGACTCGTTCCCATCTACATGTCAATGTCAACATCCATGACAAATTTCATAATAATCGGACCAAAGGTACGAACTGTTGCCCGTGCTAAAGGAAATTGTTGACGAATCACGCACACACATACACACGCACGACGGATACCAAGCCATGGCAATAGCTCAAACTTTACAAAGTAAAGTTGAGCTAAAAAGGGGCCTCCAAAGACAAAGACACCAGCTCGAAGGAGAAGGGACGCAGCCAGACGTGCGAAATGGAAGAAAAAGAAGGGGGTGACCGTTGATCTGCCGGTCACCCCTCCCCGTGTGGTTCAGCCGTCCAGGGTCATAGCCGGCGGGTCAAAGTTGTCTGAGAGACGCCCAGACGACTCGACCTGCATGGAGACCGACGACATTGTACCAGCCAGCAGGGACTCCGTGGATCTGCCGGAGGTCCCTGCTGTCGTCGTCGAGGCAAGCGGATATAGGGACGTGGACTCCACCCCAGATGTTCCTGCCGCCAGCTTCGACGTGGAGTTGGATAGCCTTCCACCTAGGACACCGGAGTACCATCACATCCCGGTGTCCTCCATCTCCACCACCACCACAGAAAAGGAGCAGGAACCAACACCCCCTGCTTCTGCTGAGGACTGGCTATTAGAACATCATGCAATGATAAGGAGATCTGAAGAAGCCGTAGCAAGATCAAAACGTGTATCACAAGAAGCTGACCAGCAGATGATAGAACAAAAACGATTACAAGAAAGATTACAAAAAGAACAAGAACAAAGAATTGCACATCTCATCCAACCACAACAACAACAACAGAAATCTCCACCATCCTCAACTGAAAAACCAAACTCAAAGAAAAAGCAAAATGAAAGTGTCAATGACACTGTAGCTCAACTTGGAAAGGGAATAATTTAATGTATTACAGTCAATGGAGCGATTAGGAATGTGGAAAGTTGAATGTCTAATACTTGTTTATAGACATGAAGAGAAAAGTAAAATCCAAGATGGCTGCTGGCGGCCATGTTTTTGGCCGAATGACCCCAAAATGATTGTTTCCCATCTACAAGTCATCGTTAACATCCATGACAAATTTTATGACGATCAGACTAAAGGTACGACCTGTAGCCTATGCTAAAGAATTTAGTCATACAAAGAGTAAAATCCAAGATGGCTGTTGGCGGCCATGTTTTTTGGCCGAATGACACCAAAATGACTCGTTCCCATCTACATGTCATTATTAACATCTATGACAAATTTTATGACGATCAGACTAAAGGTACGACCTGTAGCCCATGCTAAAGAATTTAGTCATACAAAGAGTAAAATCCAATATTAACAACCATGACAAATTTCATGATGATCAGACAAACAGTACGACCTGTGGCCCATGCTAATGGATTAAATTTTGAAATCCAAGATGGCCACTGGCGGCCATGTTTTTTGTCCGAATGACCCCAAAATGACTCGTTCCCATTTACATTCCAATTTCAACAGCCATGACAAATTTTATGATGATCAGACTAAATGTACGACCTGTAGCCCGTGCTAAAGGATTTAGTCATACAAAGAGTAAAATCAAAGATGGCTGCTGGCGGCCATGTTTTTCTGCCGAATGACCCCAAAATTACTCGTTCCCATTTACATTCCAATTTCAACAGCCATGACAAATTTTATGATGATCAGACTAAAGGTACGACCTGTAGCCCGTGCTAAAGGATTTAGTCATACAAAGAGTAAAATCAAAGATGGCTGCTGGCGGCCATGTTTTTCTGCCGAATGACCCCAAAATGACTCGTTCCCATCTACATGTCATTATTAACATTCACGACAAATTTTATGATGATCAGACTAAAGGTACAACCTGTAGCCCGTGCTAAAGGATTTAGTCATACAAAGAGTAAAATCCAAGATGGCTGCTGGCGACCATGTTTTTTGGCCGAATGACCCCAAAATTACTCGTTCCCATCTACATGTCATTCTTAACATCCATGACAAATTTTATGATGATCAGACGAACAGTACGACCTGTGGCCCGTGCTAATGGATTAAATTTTGAAATCCAAGATGGCCACTGGCGGCCATGTTTTTTGGCCGATTGACCCCAAAATGACTCGTTCCCATCTACATGTCATTATTAACATTCTTGACAAATTTTATGATGATCAGACTAAAAGTAGGACCTGTAGCCCGTGCTAAAGGATTTAGTCATACAAAGAGTAAAATCCAAGATGGCTGCTGGCGGCCATGTTTTTTGGCCGAATGACCCCAAAATTACTCGTTCCCATCTACATGTCAATATTAACATCCATGACAAATTTGATGATGATCAGACGAAAGGTACGACCTGTAGCCCGTGCTAAAGAATTTAGTCATACAAAGAGTAAAATCCAAGAAGGCTGCAGGCCGCCATGTTTTTTGGCCGAATGACCCCAAAATTACTCGTTCCCATCTACATGTCAATATTAACATCCATGACAAATTTCATGATGATCAGACGAACAGTACGACCTGTGGCCCGTGCTAATGGATTGAATTTTGAAATCCAAGATGGCCGCTGGCGGCCATGTTTTTTGTCCGAATGACCCCAAAATGACTCGTTGCCATCTACATTCCAATTTCAACAGCCATGACAAATTTTATGATGATCAGACGAACAGTACGACCTGTGGCCCGTGCTAATGGATTAAATTTTGAAATCCAAGATGGCCACTGGCGGCCATGTTTATTGGCCGAATGACCCCAAAATTACTCGTTCCCATCTACATTCCAATTTCAACAGCCATGACAAATTTTATGATGATCAGACTAAAGGTACGGCCTGTAGCCCGTGCTAAAGGATTTAGTCATACAAAGAGTAAAATCCAAGATGGCTGCTGGCGGCCATGTTTTTTGGCCGATTGACCCCAAAATGACTCGTTCCCATCTACATGTCATTATTAACATTCTTGACAAATTTTATGATGATCAGACTAAAAGTAGGACCTGTAGCCCGTGCTAAAGGATTTAGTCATACAAAGAGTAAAATCCAAGATGGCTGCTGGCAGCCATGTTTTTTGGCCGAATGACCCCAAAATTACTCGTTCCCATCTACATGTCAATATTAACATCCATGACAAATTTGATGATGATCAGACTAAAGGTACGACCTGTAGCCCGTGCTAAAGAATTTAGTCATACAAAGAGTAAAATCCAAGAAGGCTGCTGGCCGCCATGTTTTTTGGCCGAATGACCCCAAAATTACTCGTTCCCATCTACATGTCAATATTAACATCCATGACAAATTTCATGATGATCAGACGAACAGTACGACCTGTGGCCCGTGCTAATGGATTGAATTTTGAAATCCAAGATGGCCGCTGGCGGCCATGTTTTTTGTCCGAATGACCCCAAAATGACTCGTTCCCATCTACATTCCAATTTCAACAGCCATGACAAATTTTATGATGATCGGACTAAAGGTACGACCTGTAGCCCGTGCTAAAGGATTTAGTCATACAAAGAGTGAAATCAAAGATGCCTGCTGGCGGCCATGTTTTTTGGCCGAATGACCCCAAAATGACTCGTTCCCATCTACATGTCATTATTAACATTCTTGACAAATTTTATGATGATCAGACTAAAAGTACGACCTGTAGCCCGTGCTAAAGAATTTAGTCATACAAAGAGTAAAATCCAAGATGGCTGCTGGCGGCCATGTTTTTGGGCCGAATGACCCCAAAATTACTCGTTCCCATCTAGATGTCAATATTAACATCCATGACAAATTTCATGACGATCAGACAAACAGTACGCCCTGTAGCCCGTGCTAATGGATTGAATTTTGAAATGCAAGATGGCCACTGGCGGCCATGTTTTTTTACCGAATGACCCCAAAATTAATCATTCTGGTCTAAATGTTGATGTCAACAGCTATGACAAATTTCATAACGATCCGACCAAAGGTACGACCTGTAGACTGCATTGTTGACGCCTTACGTACACACGTACACACGTACACACGCACACACGGACGACGGACGACAAAGCCATGGCAATAGCTCAAACTTTACAAAGTAAAGTTGAGCTAAAAAGAAAAGATAAACAGAATTATAAAATGCTTCCATTTTTTTTTTTTTTTTCACATTAAAGGCAAAAACATGAGGGATTAAGGAGAGGTGCCTCTCAGCCCTTTCGAGAATCCCGGGCTAGCCACCCAAACCACTTACTCTACTTCAAACTCATATTCATTAATATTATTCAATATGCGACTTACCGATCCACGATACCCATGCGGAGTGTGTAGTTTGAGATGCTTCAAAGACTGCATCGAGTGTAAATCCTGGATACACTCAGCTTGTGTAACTGGCATGACCAAACAGTTGTTCAACGTTTGGTCGTCAGATTTCAGTTTGACATTCTTCTGTCGTAAGTGTTCGTTCGACGACCAAGGAGATTACCAATTCAAAGCGGCATTGGCCAGGTTAGTGTACACCTTACCATCTCTATAGACATACATTTTACGACGGCAAATGTTTACGAAGATTTTATTAAATTTCCATGTTATACTTGCCATTTTATTTGTATACAAATGTAACTACCACATTCGGCTATCTTACTATATAAATAAAGCCATCTGTTTAAATTTTACATTTAATCAACACCTGTTGATTAAAGGCGCCTACTGGTGACTAAACTTCGCAGAGTGGATTAAACATTCTTCATACAATTTGAACGGAAAAAGTGTTTAATATTCATAGCATTGTAAAATCGTGGCATAAACACAGTGGATTAAAACTTTCTCCATATACAATTTTAACGGAAAAGTGTTTATCCATCGCATTTTGTTACTGAATAAGAAATGTTTCTGAAGCATTAGTTGAATAATTATTATCTGGCTAATTAAGTCATCGTGTTTTGATTGGACGTATATTTTTTCTAACGGTCATCTCTGCGTTCTGATTGGTCAAATAGTAATGTCGGGTTTTATGCAGAAGAAATTAGGAAATAATTTATTTGGTTTTGTGATTATTTGCATTAATTCTAATTCTAATTAACAAATTATAGCGTAATACTTGACTTGGGCTGTGTAAACATTTTAATAAAATGTCATATATAGCCTCAATAAAAATTAATCGAGAATACTAATTAAGTATACTCATAAATAATAAATTAATTATTTAAGGTTTCCATCGGATCGGTAGTGGTGTATATTTAAATGAGATATTGAGTATATTAATTCGTTGTCCCATTTTATTATTGTGAATTATTTATGAGTATACTTAATTAGTATCCTCGATCATTGACGGCACCTACATTTCTAGAATATTTCCGAAATAGACTGACACCGATATTAAGAGAAAACTACGAGACATTAAGACAAACACCAAACCTGATGGCAGATGGAAAATGGACGAACAATAACTGAATTGCTAAACCATATTCTGAAGCAGGCCGTTGAGTGGAAATCGAAACCTCTAGTGGAATTAGTGAAAATAATATACAATGTAGTTAAAGGTGAGTATGACGAATTAGAACGCAGTATTTTCGGTTTTGGACAATTCAAACTCATAGAGCAGTTCCGTAAATTTAAAGTTGCAGCTGATATTTGGAACCAGAAATCGACTGAAGTTCGGCGACGACATTTTGAGAAATTCTTAAGACAAATCAGACCGACAAACGATAGACTGCAACAGACAACGGACGGACGGAGGATTGTTTTGACTGCGACGAATGGAGGGAAGAAGCCAGGACAGACCAAACGAAAGTGTACAGCAAAAACATCATCTATTCCAAAAATTCCAAGGATCGGCGAGTAAACATTAGAATATCACATCCCACATCAAGACAATAAATAAACATAACTTACCTTGTACCATGAAAATTATATTTTGAATAAATTTTTTTCAGCTCTTGAGTTCATTATTTCCCTCTACTGTTCAATTGGGTCTATAACAACACCATTCTTTTTCAGCTATTTTATACATGTACATATATATATGTTTTATACCATTGCTTGTGCTTCATTGTTTTGTGCTGTCATTTACATATTATGTTATAAACGTTTTGTTGCATGTTTTGAATTCAATAAACTATTTAAAATATCAAATTCTCCTATCTAACGCACCCATGCCCACTCACCTATACTGATGAATCGAGAAATCTGATAATCCTCTTATTTCCTATTCCAAAAGTCACATAAATCAATGCAAAAATACAATCAGTTATCCTCCAATTAATATCTGTCCACGAAGCCAGTAAGATAATCCTCTTACTTTCCGGATCAGAATTCACGTAATTTTAGTTAGGCTTCATGATCCTCTAAGTATCACTAAGCAAACAAACCCATCAGATTTCGGAAATTAATTATAAAAAACAAATGGCAAAGTAACATCTAACATGATCATTTTGTGGGATCAATCCATTTTATCAGTCAATAAATCATGTAGACCTATCATATATTGCATTACTGCAGGGACCTACGCGAATTGAGTGACCTACGGAGACCTACGCAAATCTAGGGACCTACTGCATAACGCGTCACCGTTTTATCTCAACTCATTAGAAGTATGATATGTATGATTCATACTTCTACCGTAACTCATTGCGATAAAACACATTTCAAAACACACTACATGTACATGTATGCTATTAATTATCGTATATGTAATATACATATACTAGTAAGGCTTTATAAGCTTCACATCATACTTCTACCGTAACTCATTGAGATAAAACACATCTCAAAACACACTACATGTACACCGGGTATGCTATTAATTATCGTATATGTAATATACATGTACTAGTAAGGCTTTAAAAGCTTCTGAAGCACTTTCAAATAATTGTCACACTGCCAGACATGCATGGAAGTTGAACATACTACGAGGGTTACGCAGTATTACCTTTATTTTGAATTTGAACTAGGGAAATATTATATGTCCACTTTGCCGATTTTAATTTTACTAAATTTTTAGAGCTGGCGGGGAAGGGTCCGTGACTACCCGCCCCCGAGACAACCCGCCCCCTTTCACTCTGAGACAACCCGCCCCCGGACAACCCGCCCCCAAAAATCAATTAGCGGTAATCAGTGGCTAATTAGGAGGGCTGAGGGGATTTTTATTTGATATTTAACAACATGGACAACAATAAATACACATGTAATATAATATATCTTATGAACACAAAAATGCATCAACGATAATATGTTTATTTATTACGAAGTTTAATGAACGAAATTTAAAAACGGAATGAATGAATATGAACGAAGATTAAAAATAAGTTTAACAAACGAACAATGATTAATTTGGGGCTGACGGATGAAGTTGTGCAATGGACCCTTCTGACCATAAGTATGCCGTCTCAAGGCCGACGGTTGATGTGTGTCTCTTCACGGCCTGCGTCCAATGGAAGCAGCATCTGTATCTGGAAATATATACTTCTTTCACAGCTTTCCACTGTGATAATGAACCATTTGCATCAATTGTTTGTTTTGAAAGCACCCCTTTTAATTAGTCTTCACTTACCCTATGTGCCGTTCAGTTGTCAAAACATCGTGTCATTCTTTATCCCAGTCCAGGCATTGACATAATTAATGAATAAACACATGTTTTGTTGATCAAAATCTGTAATAATATATCATAAAAGAATATAATCACTCTTAAAAATTTCGGGACAACCCGCCCTCATTTATCGGGACAACCCGCCCCCAAAATAGCATAGGGGCGGGTTGTCTCGGGGGCGGGTAGTCCCGTTCCCGCGGGGAATTATCTGGTGGGAAAATGTCTGGTTAGCATGCATGTAGATTCAACACATCTTTTGTGACACAGACTATAAATCACGTAACACGAAAATATTATACTCACCTGAAACTTATAAAACACCAATTGGAAATGTAGTATCAACCACATAGGATTTAGCAATCCGAACTTTGCAGCTATTGGAACAATCACAGATCCCGTAAACCAGTATTTTGTAATCTGTGGTATGTTTCTGAACCATGTCCCAATGTCGTTTGTAGCCATGGTGTAAGTATTATCTGTTGTCGATCACAAATGATCAAATTTGCTAATTTTGCTTTATAATGATGCAGTTTTCAAAGACTGACGTGGCTTTTGGAAATCGTATTCAGCTAAATAATAAAAACCGGAAATTGCAGGTGCTTGGTTATACAAACAATTGTCACTCAAGAAAACGAAACGAAATTATTAACCTTTAAAAAAAATAGAACAAAGTACACTTTATGCGTTTAATATTTGATGTATTTGGTTGGTTTTTTTTTATAGTAAACATCGTTCATTGTAGACGTAATATTCGCGCATAATGTATTAATTTAGTGGTCGAACATTTACTTTCGTATAACACTACTAAACCAATTATCCGCTTCCAAGGTAGTAAATTTGATTAATCGACCCTCAAACATGTCTTCAGTGCGCCTCATCTCGAAAGTTGGAGTATGTTATATGATAATATAGATAATTGGTTTAGTAGTGTTATAGAACAGTCTCTTGTCGTAATGGCAATTTATTGGCAGAAGTATTTGATCTGCCACTCTCTTGTTTTGTCAGAGTTTAATTAGTTTCCTATTTTCGTGATACTTCTGGGTTTCGATCCGTCCTTCACTTCACTGTCTTCAGGACAACCACGTCTCCGTGTATTTTATGTGTTCCACCACTGCACCACATCAATGTCTGAAAAGTCCTTTTAAACCGAACCACCGAACATATACATGATATCAGATATACATTCCTCAACTGTCTGTGTTGCACCACTGAAGTCAAGAGAGATGGGTCCGTGACTACCCGCCCCGAGACAACCCGCCCCCTTTCACTCCGAGACAACACGCCCCCTAAAATTATTTAGCGGTAATTAGTGGCTAATTAATAAATACACATGTAATATAATATAACTTATGAACACAAAAATGCATCAACGATAATATGTTTATTTATTACGAAGTTTAATGAACAAAATTTATGAACGGAATGAAGTATATAGGCTAATATGAATATGAACGAAGATTAAAAACAAAATTTAATAAGTTTAACAAACGAACAAATGCAATGATTAATTTGGGGCTGCTGCTGCTGTTGGCTGTCTGCATTGTGCCGGTCTCTTCTTTCTTCCGTAGACGTCTGAGCACTTCTTCAGAAAGCTGGCTGTTGTTAACCGCTGTGGTTCTGACATGTAGTCGTCCCAGAACTCCCTAATCTTCCTGGCGTGGATGGTGTATCGTGATCGGGACTGTGTCGAGGTCTGCCGAGGTGACTCGGGTAGTCACTGTCTGGGCCTCCTTTTGGCATGGAATTACTGCACGTAGTCGATTCCAGTGTCACACAGTCGGTGTTGCCATCGGCCACACACATCACAATCAACGGCATGTTGCTTTGGTCGCACCTCCAAATCGCAGTGAATGCAAGGAAATATGCTTGCAGAATGAAGATAACCCACACTCAAGAGTTAATATACCCAGTTCCGTCGGCATCGTTCAAAGGCTGTTTGCATACTCACCTCCAGTTAACATCAGTGAGATGAATCCCGATCACTAAGTGTTGTGATAACACATTGTGATAATGAACCATTTGCATCAAATGTTTGTTTTGAAAGCACCCCTTTTAATTAGTCTTCACTTACCTTAAGTGCCGTTCAGTTGTCAAAACATCGTGTCATTCCTTACTCCAGTCCACGCATTGACATAATTAATGAATAAACACATGTTTTGTTGGTCAAAATCTTTAATAATATATCATCAAAGAACATAAAAGAACATAACCACTATTAACAATTTCTGGACAACCCGCCCTTATTTATCGGGACAACCCGCCCCGGAAATAGCAAATGGGGCGGGTTGTTTCAGGGGCGGGTAGTCCCGTTCCCAAGAGAGATAACTCTAAATATTACACCATCAATATATTCAATTTCAAATGTCTATCAACATTCAACTTTCATCCCAAGGCCAAATTAGGCCGAAGGGAGAAATTTTGCCATTTAACCCATGTATTGTTGCAGTAGGGTTCTTTATCGTGCACACATGGTTGTACACAGGACAGCCATTTATGTCCCCACCTGATGGTATGGCGTGATCAAACTTACCAGTGTCATCCCTGTACCTGTACATGACACCTGGCAGGAGACGATTACCTCTTTACCGTTTACGACACCTCAGCGAGGCATTCACACAATGTTGTGTTGTTAAAATATAAAGTGAGGGAACGGACCATTCATCGCACAGCGCTGATGGATGCGGAACGTGTCGTTGGGGAGAGTTCCCCTTTCCGGTAGGGGGAGGGTTCGTGTTTTTCCCCTGTGAAAATTTTGAATAAAGGCATCAAAGAAGGCATTTCCTCGCGTCTCCTCATATAATCTTCAAAAAATCCATTGTAAATTTTCGTCAAAAATGGTTTGTATGTATGCAAAATTGTCCGTATAATTATATATATAGAACTGGCAGGATTTATTTGTCAACCCCACCCTAGTGTTGTGAGGTTTTAGAATTTACATTTCGGTTTCGGTTTTTTTTTCGGTAAAAAAACCTCGGTTTCGGTTTTGGTGTTTAGTAAGCAATCACTTAACATAATAGCAATTAGTCCAACACAACTGGACAAAACAGGCACTACCAGTTACAGAGGGTCATAATAAGTTGGGGAACAGCTTGCTCTGTTGCTAAATCATGAACTTTAATGAGAATGTGAGATAAAAGTCATATATTGAACCATAAAGTTTAAGCAAACACAAAATAATAGTGCCGACTGACCATATTTCCAGACACTGACTCAAATTTTTTTCCAACTATACACAAATATTTCCACCATACCAAAATCAAAACATAAAAGGGAAACGCAAATACAGCGACGTTTCATGCATACAAGATGAAGTCCCGTGCGACTTATATATTGGTATCGATATCGTTTAAAGACAATTAAGGCCGTGGTAATCAATCAGTTGCGGTGTAGCAAGTGCGACATGTGCCCCGTTCCTCGACAATGATGACGTAATTACGCGTTTGATGTTCCCACTCAGTTTGTTGGTTAGAGATACCGTTATGCGCAAAAATAACTGCTGCGATCAACAAGACGCTGATAAGTGCACGTACATGGCCGGCTCAAATTCGTAATATTTCGTTGAACGTTATAGATAAAAGTTCAATTTTATTGACCGATTAGCCGGGAGAATGAAGTTTCAGAAATTGCAGTTCTAACTACCGACTTTATTTCCGCACGGAACGAAATGTTTCGTCAAGCACATGCCATCAATTCAAATAAAGTGCACACTTATTCTAAGACAGTTGACAATAAAGGTGACAAAAGTCAACGACCTACTGGACCATTTCCCACGTGGTATAACATTTCTTTTCGTTCGCATTCTCATTTTTACAACGACATGCTTCCTCATTTCAGTTTCGTTTGGCAACTCAATGCTTACGATATTATAACAACACATATCTGAGACGAAATGGACACATCCCGATATATAATTGATCAGAGAGGTCGATTATTTGACAACACTATCAACTAACAAGTCGATTCAATTGAAAAATAAACATACAAAAAAAAAACGTAATGTTGGTTGGGGCAGAATCACGTCGGTCGGTTTCGGTCGGTATTTTTAAAAACCGAAACCGAGTTGTTTTCTAGGTTAACCGCACAACACTACCGCACCCCCATATTTTCAAGTAGGTCTATATTTGGTCGCGGTATTAAAAACCGAAACCGAGTTGTTTTCTCGGTTCACCGCACAACACTACCGCACCCCCATATTTTCAAGTATGTCTATATTTGGTCGCGGTATTACCTAGGGATAACTTCTTTTCTATTGATTTCTATTTATATGATTATGTTCAGCATATAATAGAATTTGAATACATTTGGCGTACGTGGCTATTACATTGCTTCATGTGCTGCACGATGAGTAATTTCGCCACAATAGCTACATATCTACTGATAAGTCATGTGACTTATTATGTATAATGTATAAAATTATTTACATACATTAATATTTCTCATAACCAATAGAGCTTTACAAGCTTCTGGAAGCTTAAGATTCACCCTTGTACATAAGCCTCATTTAAACATGAAATTAATGCCGAATATGTAATATAGGAAACATCAGATGGAAAAATGTGAGAAATATGACAACATATGGAATTCCATGTAATGTGTGCCCTTTTGAGTCATTCTTTCAAGTGATTTATTTTATAATCCAAATTATGTTGTAGGCTGCATGCACAGGCCGATTGTTGTCAAACAACCTGAAAGATATCCATAAAGCCACACACAGACACTTCTCAAATAGTGAGTCTATATTTTAACTACATGTACAAGATTGTAGTCATTCAAAATGACTTAAAAATAGGCTTGCCACGATTATTCGATTAATCGACTAACCTTCGGCAGGTGCAGTAGTCGACGGTTATTTACTTTCGTCGACTAATCGCCTGGGGGGGGGGGGTGGATATGGTAGTGTAACTTGTGTATGTAAGCAGTACTTTTCATCGATGTCATGTCTAGAAGTAACTGTTAACTACGTATGCCGCACAATTCCGTTGCGGCGTCCTCTGCCTTTGATGTTGCCGCCGACGTTTGACGGTCATCTTCAAAGTATTATGTGTGCGACATCGAAATGTTAATTATGTTTATTGTTTAACTGTGAATATTAATTTACTATTAGTGCTACTGTGCTAGATACATTTCCGAAGCGGTTGCCGGTAATATAAACTATTAATTTTTTCATTATTTCTTGCAATTCTTTTTTGAAAATGTCCAGGTTATACACAGCAGTTATTGTGACTGCATCCCTGTCACCCCAGGGTCCCCCAGAAAAGCTCAAATATCTCCCACTGTCTACCTATGTCCTCGTTAACTTCATTGTAAGTGCACGCCTTTTGCCTCAATTTTACCGATTATTGTGATGCACGTGACCTGCCGAAATACGTAGTGGCGGCTTGGGAGTCGCGATCGAGATTAGCTTTACTTCGTGCAATTTTGCACAGTTACTGTCACGTCGTGTATGCAGTTTGCTCTAACTTTGCCAGAAACATCGGCAATATGGGCACTTGGCAATACTTAATAGTAAGGGCCTGTTAAAAACTACATCGGGACGAATGAGACTACGAGGGCATGAGTATTCCTTGTTGTATGCGAAATAAAACAGTGTAAAACAAGGAGCATCGACAATTTATAACTGTCTTCAAAATGGATGTAAAGAAGTCATCTTAATTTCGCATTTATCAAGTGTTTACCTGGATGGAATACAGGGCGCATATATTACCGATTAATCGACTAACCGTCGATTATAGCTGCCGATTAGTCGATTATGAAAACTCATAGTCGTGGCAACCCTACTTAAAAATAAGGTAATTTGTATGAATTCAGAAACATGGGCACAAAATCAGTCATATTTTTCAACCATTGGAAATATCATACCTCAAAAAGGTCTGCAGTTGGAATTGTTCTGATGATTTTTAAATCCAACCAGCATTTTAATAGTGAATTTAATATGTGATTCTTATGTCAAGGGTTGAATATTTTCATTTGCTACATGATCCGACCATTGTTCAATTCATTAAACCCATTTTATAATAATGATATACAACGGTCATTGTATAGCAGGAAATAGTGCCAGGTATATCCAAATGTGTTATTGTTGCACTAACATAACCTTTGATTTATGGTTTGTCCTCTGTTTACATTCCGTATGAGAAGTGAAGAATCATTGGTGTCTGTCACTGATATAGTTTGAAAATATTTCATTAAATTCATGCCATTAAATATGACAAAGTGTCTTATTTATCTGGGACTATATCTTTATGTGGGAAAACAATGCATAGTTACCTGAAACAGCATCGCAGACTCTATAGAAACCGCTTTTACTTTCACGTCTCATTTATTGATTTAAGTATGTTTTATTGAGATTTTGGATCAAGTAATAAAAAGAATCTACAACTCTTCCCAGTTTGTAGCGAAATTTACAATACTCGGTTTTAAAATTTCACATAAACTGAGGACTTAGATCCTCTATTTATTATAAATGAATGGTACATGTTGCCAGAGTTCGCACTAAAACTAAATATTTTAATTTGGCAAAAGAAAATTTCATTTGGCAAATGGGTTTTTAAATTATGTGATGTGAACTTTCTAGTCATAAAACATCATTGCAGGTGGATTATCGATTATGCATGCCGACTTTGAGACAATGCTAAAGTAAATTAAAATTAAAATATG
Source organism: Siphonodentalium dalli (assembly GCA_032622095.1). NCBI lineage: Eukaryota > Metazoa > Mollusca > Scaphopoda > Gadilida > Siphonodentaliidae > Siphonodentalium > Siphonodentalium dalli. The sequence goes on along the minus strand of CP136062.1, from coordinate 103,013,487 downwards.
GCAGTCAGAAAAAAGAATGTTCTGTATTTATTTCATTTAGGGGTGCCACGATTAATCGTATAATCGATGAACCGTTGATAAAGCCGATAATCGATTACCATTTCCATCGTCGATTAATCTGCGTTATTTATATCGGACGTCAGAAGATGCCGGGTATTATTGAATACCGTGTTTATTTTACACAGTTCAATCTACAACCGAGGTGTTAACATCCTTTGATCGCGTACCAAAGAGATTCCAATAACATGAGTACTACTGATATATGTTGCAAACAGTCTGCAGTTCATTTGATTATGCGACATGGTTTCTTGTCGGATCGTTGTATGTTCTACAAATTGGCGGCACTGCAGATTTGAACACATTGCGACATCGTTGTATATTTTAATATACTTGAAAGGTGGCAATATGTCTTTGAAATGTGCCGACTGTCACCGTGTTCAATGAACTGAATGCACTCGCCCTTGAATCTGATTGGAGCAATGGGAAGTTGATTGACATTCTATCTAAAATCAGGGAACAATATATATATGGCATTTTAATTAGTGATGTTCTCCGCAATTGCATTGCGAGTGTACTTTGTTTGTATAAGTACAAATGTATACTTAGAAGTTACTAGTAAAGGCTATCGCATATCATGTGGTGAATGCTGAATGAAACAGACTGTTATCAAATACTTAGCTTGTTCTGAGTCGTGCAATTTGCAGGTGGGGGCACACGTTTGTGATTGCTAACAACGCTCTGGAAGTTTGATGAAACTTATAGTTTCCATAATATTTTATTCCTTTCTTTAGGAACCACCGGCGGTCCATCGTTCATTCCTACTTTTGTATTGTTTGTACCGGTATATGTGGCTATTCCCAAAACTGAAATTAATCGCTACGTTCGTTCTAATGAACTCACAAATATTATAACATAACATCGCCGAGAACTGTGCTGGTATTCAAATCAATACATTGTGCTCATTAGTCATTAACAGTGGTTTATGATGCACTTTATTAACGTAAAAATTACATCAGCCAATGTCTCAAACGACCAGCGACAGTGCAGTTATTGAGTTAACGAGCACCCAGGCAATAGGCCACATTACGGTATACTTCCACTGATGTTATTAATATTAGGTACGATTAATCGATTATAGTCGATTATTGACGACCAATTATCGATTATCAAAATCAATAATCGTGGCACCTCTAATTTCCTTGAGGCCGGTGTAAGTTATTTTTTTGTAATAGGTTCTGAAGGCTGATTATGACACTTTGCCTGAAACAGCAAAAAGTAATTGAAAAATAGTTTTTACAGTTAATCCCCTTTGTACTGGTATGCACATTACTGGTGACACTGTATTTATGTTATCTTTGTGTTGTGATCATACAATAGGTTAATCAGTCGAATATTAATGGTGAGCAGCTTTGTTGCCAGCTAAGACACATGACAAAATAATATGTATTCTATGATTGCCGTGATGACAGATACTTCAAGTTTGATAACTGTTTTAGCAACATTAAACGTAATTTCTGGTGTCGCTAACATATTTATTGTCACTTTGATATATATTGATAATACTAGCTTGTTTCCCTAGCTCATTTTATCTGTGTATGTGGATGTCACTTATGTTTTACATTTATATATTACAATACGAAAAATGAGAATTTCCTTCATATTCCCCAATTATATACCCTCAATTAAGTACCTGTATGGCAAATGTTTTTGAAATTTGGCAAAAAAAAATTATTTGGCAAAACTTATGACAAGAGAAAATTTGGGTCCAGCGCCAACCCTGCATCCACCTCATCTAAACACCCTATGTTAAATTCCCATCAGGTATCATGGGATATTTTCTAATATTTGCATGGCAGTCGATATTACCGGACAATAGTTACGGTAATATTCACCTCTCAGACTGAAGATTCTCAAAATGGTTTATTGCAATTTATGAATTATGCACTTCTGCGAAAATGACGTCATTTGTTGTACCTATAAATTATTAATAATAAGCAACATAGTGTGTATATAAGTACATGTAGACACCTAGATCTAACATCTGGACACATACAGTTATTCGTTGACTTGGCACTAAATGGACATTGCAGATTGTCTCCATCATCTTCGCCTTAGCAGATAATGTGTTCCTCGGCGAGACAATCCACAACCATGAGTCAGCTCATCATTTTTATAATATGTACTTTCAATGAATTTAAGACTGTCTAGAAACCAAGTTGGAAATTTTTGTCTATATAGAGGGTGTTTTGGAAAACTTGAGATGCCAGTTGGAAAATTTTAAGTCAAGGCAGTGGAAAATGAAAATTTGAAGCTGAATTTGAAGACAATATAGCCCTGTTCATGGGGTAACCAAGCACTGAGTTTGACTCAAGGATACTACCATATTGTTAATTTGCCAAGTACTCAGTGCCTACTCATAACTTTTAAGCATTACATCCATTTTGAGTTTGATATTGCTCATGTTTGTAACTTGTAAAATAGCAAATCATGAAGGATCTTTTATATTTAATAGTATTATTTTTCATTCATTCACTCTATAGGCAAGGGCAAATTCACAAGCATTGAAACAATAGCCAAAACATTCCACAGACTCAGTGCTATATAACTAACATCCACTTGTCTCACATTACTCGTTTTTGAGAATATACGGCAATCATTGCAGGTCAAAGGTTACTAGCTGCCCAAGTCCAACACCCTGCTCCCGATTTCAAGGCAACGGCTGTGGTTAAAGGCCAATTCAAAGATCTTCAGCTCTCAGATTACAAAGGAAAATACTTGGTTCTCTTTTTTTATCCCCTTGATTTGTGAGTATACCAGAATATTGAGTCATTCACTTCCAGTTTTAACCTTTTCTAAACTTTATACTCATTGATGTGTTGTCTGCTTAATTTTCCTGATCACCCATCCAGATGAATAATAGACCATTCCAATATATATTTTTATAACGGAGTGGGAGATTCCATTCAGTATACTGAGTATAGAAAGGGTTAAAACCAATCTTGACAAAACTCAAGCAGTGGTATGCACCAGATTGGATTTGGTAGAGGTATAACAGTCAGGATGTCTGTTAGTCCCAAGTTTCCTTCAATGTCAACCAGCTTGTGTTACCAGTACTAAAGTCCTGGATGCTGGTAATACATCATAATAACAACCAATAGTAACAAGCTGGTTTTAGTCAAAGGAAACTTGGACTATGCGTCTGTTTGGGATGCGACATGGTTTCTATACCGATAAAATCCATACATGGTTCGCAATATGAATATTGATCTAGATATGGTCAGTGTTCCAGACAAGCCTGGATACAGTGTGTCTGACATTTGCTGAATGAGGTCCCCATAGTGTGAATTTAGTGATGCTATCCTGCACAGTGGGCTAGCATCACCAAATTCACCCTTTGGGGACATCTGTCTGCTTAGGTCCCATCTTCTGGGAGGTGTCTATAGTCTCAAATTGACATTGTTTTAGTTACTTTTTCCCTTCTGTTCGGTAATATATATCCCCTAATTTGAAGAAGATAAATTCATAATCGATGTGACTAATGGGTGAACATCATCAATTTCAACTTGGGAATTTCAATATCTGATCCCAGGTCTCTCATAGCATTTGATTCCTCAGCAGAATAAGGTTCCCAGAGGGTGAATTTATATAGAATATTGAAAGTAGGCTTAAATTTCTGCATTCAGAATTTTGATACATAAATGATTCATGTCATTGGTCACATGAACATTCCATTTGAAAATTAAATTTGTTGAAAAATAGAAGAAATAATTGATAAAAAAAAACCTTGTCTTCTGTCTATGTTTATCACGCATGCCTAAATCAATTCCAGCTGTTGACCTTCATTCAGGAGAAGAACTGTAAACAAACACTTTCTCTGCAAGAAAGTTATAAATACAATTTCTTCAACATTTCTCAACTGATTTGCAAGATTCTTTCAGGAGGATTATTAAGCACTTCCTGCAGATACGTTAAAATGTTTATCATCGAAGCAAACAAATATTTGGCCATTTTTTGACACCCCCCTCCCCTGAGCCAAATTCCAGCTCCCTAACTCTTGTACTTCCTCAGATATAAGCATTCCAAAATTGAATAACATGGTATTCAGTGGCCATCTTGGATTTTACTCTTTGCACACCCTACGTGTGACATCCCTCATCCGATCATCACACAACTTCATATGGATCTTCGTTTTGACCATCAGATGGGAGTCATCAATTTTTTCCGACATTCATTAAAAAACATGGCCACCAGCAGCCATGTTGGATTTCAAATTTGAATCCATCGGCACACCCTGCAGCTAACATTTATTGGAGAAATGTTTTGAAAATTTATAGACTTTAGCATGCCCTACCGTCAACATTTTTAATCCAATTGATCCCAAACTTCATATGACTCTTTGGGTTGACCTCTGGTATTACTTAAACATTAAAACTTTCCGCATTCCTTAAAACTCCATTGCCTGTAATGTATGACTTTATATCCTCTCCAAGTTGAGCTACACTGTCATTGACACTTTCATTTTTACAATGCTGGTTATTCAAGAATAATATGCCATGTCACTGAATCGCTGCCATATTTGATCCATCCAGCCCCATTTCGTATTTTTAGTGCTACAGGTCAAATTTCTGGAGTAGCATTCCATATATGGAGCTTTTGAATTTTCATGAATTCCATATATGGAATGCTATTCCAGAACTTTGACCTGTAGCATAATAAAACTGAATGGGGCTGGATGGATCCAATATGGCCGTGACTCGGTGACAAGGTGTATTATACATGCACAAACATATTCAATATTCATAAGGGCCTATTTTAAGTCACAAAATGTGATGCATTTACCTCATTTTTTATGCTTTTGACATCATAATATTACAGTTATATGTAATTATACCTGATTTTCATATGAATCATTTCAGCACATTCGTTTGTCCAACAGAAATTATTGCATTCAGTGACCACATAGAAAAGTTTAAATCAATGAACACAGAAGTTGTGGGAGTGTCAACAGATTCACATTTCAGTCATCTGGCATGGATAAACACACCCAGGAAGGTATATAAACATAATTGTCCCTTGCTAACATTACTTTTCTATAAAAAGCTGTTGACCTATTGTTCCTGAAAATTTTAATTTGTTCTTAAAGTACCCGGTTTTAGGAACAAATCGCAAATGCATATGAAAGGTAGTGCTGAAACGGTTGACCTATTTTTGTAGCCGGTTAACCGCGACGTGTAACCAGATCATAACCGGTTATCCGCTATTTTCAACCTATGACTTTATACTGATTATTTATACTATAATTTGTACCAATATATCAGCATAATTTGATTTATTAACTGTATGGCAAACTCGCGTAATGTTTACACAGACAGAGCTTGTATTAAACGAATGTAAATCACCAAACACGAACGTCACAAAGCCACGTGTTGACAACTTGGCAGATGAAACAGTGAACTAAAACTCGCAGTGTTTATAAATAGACGTGTCATGCTTGACCTATTTGTACTGCAGTTGCGACTGTTACCTGACTTGTTATCGTTCTCATTTTGGGAAGAATATTGTGTGACCTATATACATGTTCATACATGCAAATATCAACAGTTTTGTATTGCCATCATAGCGATTGTGGGACTGGCCGATTATTAAGTCATGTGACTCAGGTATTCTAACCGCTGGGTGTTCTTTGGCGATTTTGAGATGGATAGGATGACTGACGACCGATAAACACAATTATGAAGTTTGTGAACTTTATGTAGTTAACAAATGAAAATTAAAAAAAACAGCTGAAAACCTGCTAAAAACACTGTTTTCTGTTAGAAGACAATCAAATGCTGAGAATTAGTTATTAGGATGCAAATAAGTCCGACTGCAGGGGAAAACCATTTTGATTCGAGTTCATTTGAACTTCATCGACTCAGATTACTCAAACTCAGTAATGTTAGAAGTATAGACCGATCGTATGTAAATAGGGTTGGTTCTCAGAGTTTGCATTCTGCCAATTTCTCTTTGAAATGTGCCCAGACATCTGATTTACTAATTTCTTGGGTATGCATGATACTATCTACAAGTAGTCAGTCGGAGAGTAGATGTCAAATGACCACGCCGTATACTGCAGTGAAAACGATTGTATTCATCTTTGCCGATGACCTAGTGGCATCAGTGCACATGTTTTACCAGACATCGGAACATCAAAGATGACGTCATGCATCTTTGATGTTTACCGGCCAATGCCAAACTATGTAATCTGCCATTCATGGAAGACTTGATCTGGCTCCAGATTTTGACTTTAATATGCGTAATTTCGAATGTATACCCCCTGAGTGATAACGTTTGTAGCAAAATTGATAAAGTACCCGTGTTTAAAAGCTACTGTTATCAGTCTATGCCGATTAAGGACCTGAATACGTTAGTTTTTATCAGTGGCATTGCATGTGTGTAATACATAGCGGTTAACCGGTTGATCGTAGTTCAACCGGTTGCCGACGGTAGTCGGTTGTCAACCGGATATCTGTTTCAGCACTAATGAAAGGGTATTTGGATTGTTCTAAATCTTTGAAAGGTTCTACATCGAAATAATTAGTTTGAACTGCTGTTTACAATAATGCCATTTTTATATTCCCGTAAAAAACGGTACATATTATTTTTTCAATCAATCTGTCTGTCCGTCCAGCTGTCCTTTCACAACTAAACTTCGCATGGGGCTCAGTCATACCAAAATACAGTTCAAGTTCGAATTTGGGATCGGCCCGATTAATTTTGCCAGAGTTATGGCCCTTTTTGACTTGAAAAATTAATTATTAATATTTTGGTTTCCGGATGATAACTTGAGTTTGGATTATATGATCAGAACTAAACTTGGAATGTTGCTCAGTCAATGACAGTCATACCAAAATACAGGTCAAGTTCGAATTTGGTTTTGTCCTGATGATTTTTGCTGGAGTTATGCACCTTTTTCAACTTGGGGAAATTCAATTTTTACATCAATATTTTACTTTCCGGATGATAACTGGAGTTTGGATTATTTTATCAAAATTAAACTTGGTATGTGGCTCAGTCATACCAAAATACAGGTCGAGTTCGAATTTGGGTTTGGCCTGATCATTTTTGCCAGAGTTATGCATCTTTTTCAACTTAGAAAATTAAATTTTATGTCAACATTTTGGTTTCCGGATGATAACTTGAGTATGGATTATTTGATCACAACTAAACATTTTACTTTGCAAACGGGCATATTATGCCATGCCTGGTTGGGCTCTTGTTGAACAAACAGGTTGGTAGCCACTGTTGAAACAGGTTGGCAGCCATCAACACATTACTATTTTCTACGGACATAATTATACCCCCACTTTCGAAGAAAATGGGGGGTATACTGGATTGACTGCGTCCGTCCGTCCGTGACGCTTTCTCCGTCCGTTTGTCCGTCCGTCTGTCCGACCTCATAACTCGAACAACTATGAACCGATTTCAATACTTTTTTGTATGCAATCTCCTTAGGACGGTCTCTCCGCATGATGCTAATGATGCTAATTTTTTTTTCAAGTTACGCCTCTTTTTTGACTTATTTTAACTTAGAAAATTCTTTCCGACTTAATAACTTTAACAAATATGAACTGATTTCAATAATTTTTGGTATACATGCTTCTCACAATAGCCTCTCTATATGATGCGGCTAGGGATTGGCTCAGACTGTTTTTCGTAATATTACACCTCATTTTCGACTTATTTTGACTTAGAAAATTCTGTCTGACTTAATAACTTTAACAAATATGAACCGATTTGAATAATTTTTTCTGTACAAGCTTCTTGTTTGGATAAGAGCTCTGTCACCACACAATAAGGCCATCCAAAGTTAATTGTTTCTCAGGCAATGTTTTGTTCCCATCTGTCAGGATGGTTGATGGCTTGAATACAGCCCTCGAAAGTATCCCATAGCAATTTTAATGCTGTGGTATGTTTGATTCCACATGTTGCAATTTTTATTGTTGCCAATTTCGAGGACTGCTTATGTGGAAAGCCAAATTTAATGTACTAGAGTTTTATGTTGGATTTCCATTATAAAAGATCAATTAGGCTCTTAAAAATCAGTGAGGTATTGATTGAGAAACAAACAAATAATTTGTGATGGCCTAAAAGATCCTCTTTTCCACTTTGTGAACCTGACAAAATAAATATTTTCTCAATATGCCTTGTCACTGAGTCGCAACCATATTGGATCCATCCAGCCCTTTATCGTATTTTTAGTGCTACACGTCAAAGTTTTGGAGTTGCATTTCATATATGGAATTCATGAATATTAAAAAGTTCCATTTTGGGAATGGGTCCCGGGTCCTTTCTAGTGGGAAAGTTTGAACCATTGACTCTTGTAATTGGGAATTTATAGAGATAGAGAAACAAGCATTTTCATTGTTAAGCTCATTGTAATAAAACAGTTTAATATAATATTTCTTAGATTTTTTATTCCTATCTCATGGGAATGGTGCAAGTGTACAACAATATTGATAAAAAAGGGGAAGTCCTGCCTTTTGTTCAGAATGCAAGCGACTTTCTGTGAATTGAGAATTTTGGGGTCTGAAATTGGGAAAAACTTGACTATTTCCCATTGGAACAGGGTCCTTCGGCTCTTGTCGTTGCCTAAAAAAATTCCTTGGAGATTCACTATGTTTCTGTTTTTCAGGAGGGAGGTCTTGGAGAATTACAGTACCCCCTTTTAGCCGATTTCAACAAAAATATTTCACGAGATTATGGTGTATTAGTTGAGGATGCTGGACTTGCATTAAGGTAATATACTGTAATATTATTATTATTTTATTATTATATATACATTTAAGTCGCATTCAATTTTCACAATAAATTTTGTTTCAATGCATGTACATCATGTGGTTAAAAATCAAAATATTTAAAAGGCACATATGAGCAACAAAGATAAAAAATGAGATACCTGATAAATTCTCATAAAATAAAAACATGACTTGAGATCAAATTAACCTGACGAATAAGATATCGTTCTGAAGAAACTTGGATAAAACAGTGTATTGTTGTAGTTATAAACTGAAATATTTTAAAAAGGTGAGTTTTCAAAGCCTTCTTAAAGTCACTAATTTCATTCAACTTGCACGCGCCATCTGGTAGAGAGTTCCAAATGTCAATACTTGTTTTTTGAAAGCATTTGTGCCATTACTCACATTGGTGAGATTGATTTGCTTCACATCAAGTCCTCGATCAGAAGAACGGGTAGGAGAGGAGAGGAGGTACTCATAAGTGAGTCAGCACTTGTCCTCCAATCCCATTGTCTATATAAAAATGTATGTATCATTTCCTATATGTGTTATTGAAATCAGACAAATAAATATGTTTAAACTAACGGGTAGGCATGCCCATGATTCTGACATAGCTTTGGAATATATTGCTGATATAACATGGTACAACACCATTTAAAGATTTGAATACAAGCATCGCACATTTGAAAGTCTATCTGTATATGAATGTCATCAGTCATCATGTGTATTAGTTGGTCTTTTAAAACTGCCGATATATGAGAGTAGAGCAGAATATTTTTGATGAGGCATACACAATTATGTAACAGTAGGTTGAGTTTCTTTACATGTGCTTGTGGTATACCGGTATATGTATTAGTCAAAAGGCAATTTAGATTGTCAATGTGAGAAACAACTAGTGTCAGAACAGCATGCCTCATGGCTCATTCAATGATGAGGTAAGAACGGACTCACCACAGACATCTAAGATGGAAATATCCTGACTTTAGTATAGATGACACCCATTTATCTAAGGACATTGTTTCATCGAAATAACCACCAAGCTTAGGTTATTAGATGAGACATTGGCATTTATTGTTGTGTCTCCCCAACCTCAGAATTTTTTTTTCATCACATTGTACTTTGCGTAGTTCCTTGAAAGAACATTTAGATCCTATGACAATAAGTTCTGATTTATTATCATTCAGTTCGAGTCTGTTCATGGACATCCCTTCACGGATCTCAAGAAAACAGCATTCAAGTTTATTACACATTAACACATTTATAAAGATGTTACAATTCTATAATTATTTGAACCATGCATATAACACATTAGCCCTTTACTCTTGACCTACTTTATGTAATATGTAACTGCATTGAGATTAATCATTTTTTTACTGATTTATTTCAACTTAGAATTTACTCATTATTTTTATTCCATATTGACTTTAGATATTTCAATTAAAAAATTATATTTTCTTGTTTCTATAAACCGATGTCTCATAATATCTCCTTTTTGGGAGATGTCTGACCTTTTATGTTAGATAGCACATGTCCCCAGTGACCCCACCCCAGTAATACTTAATCCTATTAAAGGGGTACTGTACATTAAATCCGGCCATTTATGGGACCATCTCATTTTATATTCAACAGAGTATATGCAGCAAATGAATGAATTTGTGCCATGGATGAGTGCAAAATACATTCATTCATTTGTTGCATATATTCTGTTGAGTATAAATGGAGACGGTCCCAAAAATGGCCGGATGTAATGTACAGTACCCCTTTAAGTATTACTGAGGTGGGGTCAAATTGTATTCCGGGGACCTGTATTAGATACTAAGATAGTAAACAGAAATGGAAAACTTAAAAAGAATATGTTCTTCAGCAAATCTTCTGGATGTTCCACCTCTGTCCTGAATTGGATTTATATTTATACCCCCACATTTTGAAGAAAAAAATGGGGGGTGCATATTGATTTAACTTTGTCCATCTGAGTCCATTTGTGCGCGCATCTGTCTGGGCATATATCTCTGCCATAGTTTATCAGATCTGAATGAAATTTGGTATGGAGGTTCACCATCAAAAGAGTGTCCAATGACGTTGTTAGCATTTTCTGTGCTAGAGTCCTCCTTCTTTGTTTTCATATAAATTATGTTTTTTGTCCATCTGCCTGATTATCACAGCCATGGGCTATAGGATCTCAATGAAATTGGTACGGATATTTGCTATTACAAGTCATGACATGTAGAGGTGCCACAATTATTGATTTTGATAATCGATAATCGGTCGTCAATAATCGATTAATCGTACCTAATAACATTAGTGGAAGTATTCCATAATATGGACTATTGGCTGGGTGTTGGTTAACTGCAATGTCGCTGGTTGTTTGAGGCATCGGCTGATGTTATTTTTACAGTAATAAAGTGCATGATAAACCACTGTTAATGACCAATGAATTCAATAGCAGAACAGTTCTCGGTGATGTTATAATATTTGTGAGTTCATTAAAACGAACGTAGCGATTAATTTCAGTGTTATGAATAGCCAAACATACCAGCAATATAAAAGTAGGAATGCACGATGGATGGCCGGTGGTTCTTAAAACAAGGAAACTAAGTTTCATCAAAATTCCAGAGCGTGGATAACAATCACAAAGGTGTGCCCCCACCCGCAAATTTCAGGACTCAGAACAAGTTAAGTATTTGATAATATCGAGTTTCATTCAGCATTCACCGCATGATACGCGATAGCCTGTACTAGTAACATCTAAATATACTTATGCAAACAAAGTATACTTGCAAATGACATCGTGGAGAACATCGCTGACTAAAATGCCGTAGGTTCCCTGGTTTCCAGAGAATGTCAATCAAATTCCCAGTGGTCCAATCAGATTCAAGGGCGAGTGCATTAAGTTCATTTAACATGATGACAGTCGGCACATTTCAAAGACATAATGCCACCTTTCAAGTATAAATATACAATGACGTCGCCATAAGTTCAAAGCTGCAGTGTAGAATATACAACGACCCGAAGAGTAACCATGTCACATCAACAAATGAACTGCCGACTGTTTGCAACATTAGTTAGTAGTACTGTTTTCGGAATCTCATTGATACGTGATCATACTGATCAAAGGTTGTTAATCCTTCGGTTGTAGATTAAACTGTGTAAAACAAACATGGTATTCAATAATACCTGGTATTTTCCGACATCGAAATAACTAATGCAGATTAATCGACGATGGAAATGGTAATTGATTATCGGTTTTATCAACTGTTCATCGATTATTCGATTAATAGTGGCACCCCTAATTTATCCATTGCTGTTTTGCTCATGTTTCAATTTGGTACCGTGGGGGTATGTGTGCAACTGAGGTGCAACCTCTCATTTCATGTGATTTCTATATTTCAGGGGTTTATTTATAATTGACCCTAATGGTATTGTACGGCAGATAACCATTAACGATTTGCCTGTTGGTCGGTCAGTCGACGAGACCATTCGACTTGTACAGGCCTTCCAGTTTGTTGAAAAGCATGGGGAAGGTAGGTTTACTTAAGATGAATAGGCTGACTTGTTCTCAATGGACCTATCTGTACGTACCGCCCACCAATAGGCTACATGGTTACTGTTACTAAGCACCACAAGCCATCTCAATCTCGCTACATATTCATTACTAAAATGGCTTCTGACGAGAACGGACTGTGTTGTTAAACGCCATGTAACACGATAATATAGCTTCTTTCTGAGTTTCACAATTTTCAAGATACCTATGTGTGTATATATATGCATCTTGTAAAAGTGACTGTTGTTAGATATAAACAAAAATAGAACCAGATTTAAACAAAAAACCAGGTGTGATTGTTAGGCCATTTCCGATTACCAACAAAGATCGATGTTTACGTTGAATCAAACTGTGTAAATGAAACCATTATATAACTTCAATATCAAATAGCAAATTTAATATCGAAGCTATGCTAATAGTTCACACCTTGATGAAATAAACCAAACAGAGATGTACATGTGGTAATTAATCTATAATCCCTCTTTTGTCGAAATAAATATAACGATATCAGTTTCCCATACCTCGAGCGTCCTATAGCTCCGGTGACATCAGACCGGATGCAAAGGATTATCAAATAATGGTCTTTTAAAATTCCACTTCCTATTTTGCCATCACTAAAGTACATTAAAGAAAATGCCGACTATCATGAAGTCAGTTACATGTTGCCATGTAGAAAAGGGTTAACTTTTTTGTCGCCTCTGGATGCTTAATTATCTTGTTCAGATTAGTCCCGCATTAAGTGTCACCACCTACCCGGATGTAGCCATGAGAAACCTCATTTTTATTTCTGCCGTGCAACCATCAAGATAAGTATAAGGGTGTCTTTGAATTTGGAGTTTCAACTACAACTCAACAAATTCAATTTATCTAGACAATAATACTTTTGGTTGCCTCAGCGTTCGTTTTATCATTATCGGTTTCGAATTCACGGACCGTTTCACTTCAAACAAAATACAATTGTCCGTGTTTTCGAACAAGTGGCATAAATTTATCGAATATGAAAATCGACATGTCGCCATAATCAGCCGCCATTTCAAGGCCTTACGAGGCGCATAGATTATTGTGAGAAATCCATCTATGGAATTATTATAGCGCCTATAAGGTATGACAGAATTTGTCAGATATAAAAAATGCCACGTGATTCGCTACCGGAAGTCTCCTAATTTCGTGGGAATTTACGCGTGGAAATTTATTTAGCAATAATTCCATCGCTACTGACGCTATCTATCATAATGTTATGAACAACATGCTTTCACATAATACTTTGTTGTTTTATGGTTTAATACAAATGATCCAGATGTGTGGGTCACGTTTGAACTTAAAGTTGATTACATCTTGGTTTATCAATGTCAAAACAGGTTCTCTAAGAATAACAGTAGTGTCATTATTACTTTAACAAATTGACAGAGATTGATATTTGAAAAGTGTTAGAATTCTTTTCATAGTTTGATTCTCGTAACGGAGCATCAACTTCAATGTAACAATCTCAGCCATGTGCTAGCGGACCGGGGATCGCAACCTGGTCAGGGTATTCTGACAGAAATCAGAACTCGGTCCGATACCAAGTTTGTCAGGCTGAAAGTCTCATTCGAGATTACTGAATAAAAATCCGAATGCAAAATGCCGACTTTCCCCATTACAACACTTGTCCAGGTATGTTGTCGTGGGTGCACTTCTCTGACCGATCGGGTGCGGACGTTAATGGCTGACCCGTGTACACACCTAGGTGTGTGCACGTTAAAGAACGATACTGGAGTCACCACAAGGTTTTAAAGAAAGTTACTCGGCCATGGTAGCACCTGGACCAGTGCGTCTACAACCAGAATTGGTTCCTGCACTGTAATAATATCTACTGATACAGCCAGCCAGTCTGAACCGGTGGGCTTGTAAATTTCAGAGAAGGATCCAGGGATTGATACCTGATACAGGTTTGGACGCTCAAACTCTGGAGACCCAAATGTGGATAGTATTTATTCAAGTTGGTTATCATTATTTCAAGGCATTTTTCTATAATTCATTAGCTTGTAATGAAAAAATCAGATGATATAGTCCATGATATGGAGCCTTTATTTGCACAATCTCTGGATCGTTCCCTGTTCGTATTGCTCAGTCATAATCTCTTCTCGGGCAGGAACAGTTCACGCTCTCGCTCACTATCAATTAGTGGGGAGGTGTCCGGTGGCGATGCCGGGGTACTTGGGACCCCCAGGACATTTTGTCCCACTCCGGCACAAGCGGTTCTGTGTGCTGAAGTTGCCAAAATCGCGTGCGAACATAGCGACACCAGCTGGGAGGCCTATGGCAATCTTCGGCGCAGGGACTCATGAGGTAGTAAGCCCGGTCCCCCTGGTCATGCTCTCTACAGACACGGCCTTGCCTGCCTCTCAGCCGTCTTGGGGTTCGGATGCGATGGCCTCTACACATCGTCCACTTCTACCGAATCGTCTTACTTGGACAGGACATTCAGCTTGGTCGAGACCACCTGCATTTTGGGGGGCTCACCCTGGTCCGATGGCTCCACCTCCTTCCGGTTATCCAACCCCGTTTTTGGCCATGGGTTTCTTCATTTCGACACTGGATTCCGAATTGGAAATCAGTTTATCAGCCATTTGCTCAAGCAGTTGGCCGTAGCTTAAATCCCCATGGGGAGGTATTTACACCTCAACTGAGCCATCGCCGGAATGGGCCTCCCTCTAGTGTTTTGTTGTCCATTATGGACACTGCAGGTCGTTTCGACGCTAGGGCAGAGAGCGACATGCTATCCTTACACCCCAAGGCGTCTGAGGCTTTCGATGACGACGCGTCTGCGCACAATACGTCAGACTGGGGGTCTTTTCAGTCGTCTCAGTCTGGCATCGGTAAGGTAGAAGCTGCGGATCGTGATTTTCTATCCAAGGTTTATCTCATCTATAGGCTTCTTCCTACAGAACTATGAACTCTCAAGCTCGCCTGGCTCGCCCTGCGCACTCGTACCACCGTCTTCAAAGGCATCGAGAACGCGATCTATCTTACCTGTGATATACATTTTATAGGTAAGGTACAATGACTCGCGTCTGACGCAATGGTGAATAGACTTCGCACATGAATGAAGCACATTTACATGGAAAGCATTTATATTGTCACGTAACACAAAACCACTGCCAATAGCATTTCCGAAAGAGTCCATCTCATGGCTCTTCATACTTCTATTACCAATATCAATTTGATTATCTGGCACATAGAAAATAGAAATAACAAAGGCGGGATGTTTGCGCTGTCCAACTTCGCTTTAGTGGAAGCTTAGCTTACGAGTAAAAAACTAATTGACAAGCATTACAGACCTTTTCCCGCAGGCAGGGGACCATCCGTAAGAGTGGATCCCAACCCCATGGCACCAGACGCCCGATCATAAGGGCCTGAAACCATGCTGCCAACTCTTCGCGCTTCGGGCTATGCTGGATTTGTCCTATAGACAATAAACAGGCAAAGACGTTTGCATTGTCCAGCTCGGCTTTCGCTGAAGCTCATTGACTGGCATTACAGACCTTTCCTTGCAGGCAGGGGACCACCCCATACAAGTGGATCCCAACCCCATGGCACCAGACGGCACCAGACGCCCGATCATAAGGGCCTGAAACCATGCTGCCGAATCTGATCGCTTCGCTCTATGCTGGATTTGTCCTATTTTCCATGAACATGCCTTAAACAGGACCACTTAGGTAGGGGAAGTTCCTCTCTATAATGGCTCTTCAAATTCAATAAGTAACAACATTATAAAGGGATGTGGGTCCTTTACTAGGAGGATGATAATTTTATTTGTTTCCTTCATAGGGGAGCCATTTTTGAGCGGGTCTTCTCCTAGTTTGCTGCATGCTTCACATTAACCTACCTATCACACACCTAGGTCGTTCTGATGCATGTTTGGGGGAAAAAGTGACGTGATGTTCTGGGCAGAGGCTCAGAACTGAATATTTGAATATTTTGCTTATGGCTGTTAGTCATGTTCTCTGAAGGGCTATATTATATATATTTAGTGATACATTGGATCATGCTAGGGATCTGTGCTCTGCGCACGAATCGTCACTGGCCGACGGGGATTGGCAGCTTAAGCGCAGGGAAGTGGCACTACCTATAAGGTAGCAAGCAGAGTCCCCCTGGCCGCCTAGACGCTGAAAACAGCCAAGGCCTTGCATGCCACTCAACCGTCTTGGTGGTTGGAGTACAATGACCTCTCCCCAACCTCCAGCTTGGCCAGGATATTAGCTTGGGCATGACCAGCTTGCAGCATGTGGTGGTGGGGGCTCTCTCTGTTCCGATGGCTTGACTCCATTATCGTTGTCCAACCTTTTTGGCCTACTGGGTTCTCAAATCGATCCCTGTGCCCCAAATTGGGCATCAGGTTATGTCTTTTGCTTTGCGAACAGCAGTTCGTTAACTCTTAATGTTGGTTGTCATCTTCGGAGTGGGCCTCCTCCTGTGCAGGTCGTTCTGTCGCTAAGGCGGAGAGTGAGTTAGTCTCCTTCCTTCATGATCCTGCATCATGAGACCTTGACTGGTGGGACCTTAGAACTGACAGATGAAGGATGAAGAAGACGACAAAGAGAAGAATGAAGTGTTTATTCCGTTATACTTGCTCGGTTCGCTCGCAACTATGAATTGGATGGCACCTCCTGGGATGTTTCTTCCACAACAAGGGGGGAGCTACACATTTGAGCAATATAGCACTCTAACTATATGAGTTATTTCACGTAAATAATCATAACAGATTCATTAAAGAGTTCATATATGGTACAATCTGTTTTAGAAGAGTACATTTACTTAAATGGCTATTAACTTTATTGCTCGTGCCTTGAGTTATTTCACGTAAATAATCATAACAGATTCATTAAAGAGTTCATATATGGTACAATCTGTTTTAGAAGAGTACATTTACTCAAATGGTTATTAACTTTATTGCTCGTGCCTCCTCCTGGGCTTGCATTCTAATCCATATAGTTCAGTGTGAAGGCTTCCTTTGGCGGAAAAATATTATTTTTAAAAGTATAATACATTTTTCCTTAAAGAAAGCCTGAACACTGAACTATCATAGGGCCCTCCCATGGCGGTGCCATTCCCAACCCCGCAACTCGCCAATCTCCTGATTGAGTCGGAAATAAAAATGAGGTTTCTCATGGCTACATCCGGGTAGGTGGCGACACATAATGCGGGACTAATCTGAGCAAGACAATTAAGCATCCAGAGGCGACCAAAAAGTTAACCCTTTTCTACCTTGGCTTGCAAAGTAGGACATATATCCATATAGTTCAGTGTTCAGGCTTTCTTGAAGGAAAAATGTATTATACTTTTAAAAATAATATTTCTGTTACGTGGCTAGCCGTTACGTGGTTAGCCACGTAATAACGTTTAGATGAACCCTCAACAATGATCTATTTGGCCTAATCAGTCTATTAGATTTAGACATCCATGATCTGTCAATAGGAGGTGTTCAGACAGTTATGTGTCTAGTCACCCAATCACGGACCTGTCATTTTCTCCTATTCCCAGGGTTGTCGCTGGACCAAAATTTCCCTTGCCAAAATGTTTGCCAAATGAAATTGTTTTTTTTGCCAAATTTCAAAATGATTTGCCAAATTGAATTGAAGGTATAATTTGAGGTTTGAAGGAAATTCTCATTTTTTCTTTTTGTTAGATAATGTAAAAACTAACCACAGACACAATTAAAATGAGCTAGTAAAGCAAGTTAGTATTATTATTGACTATCTAAGCCACACAAATTAATCGTCGCTCACCATCCACAATCGGCTGATTAACCCGTTGTCTTAATCTCTCTGTTCATAAAACACCGACATCATATATACATGTTATATTTTCAACTTCCGGTGGCCATTTTGGCGGCCATCTTGGATGGTGAGTTTCAATTTTGGCTGAAAAATGTGTCATTATGTCTCAGCTTCACGAAAATATATACATTTGTATACATTTTACAAGATTTTCCCGCTATAATTTGCATAAAACTGACTTAGGGTCTGGGCTGAAAAACGGCGGCCATGATGGACGCCATCTTGTCTGGAGTCTACACGGCCACTTTTTTTTCTTGTTAACATTGCTTAAAAGTTGAAGGACATAACAAGGAACAAAATGAGTGGGGTGAAGTTAAGTCCCAGGGGGGGTGCAAGGGTACCCCTATTAGCTCCCGGACTAGTATTACTGTTTTGTGAAAATTAAACATATAACTTTCAACATCGGGTTTGTTGATCGGGATGGTGTTTTGTGGGTCCAGTTCGACTATTTCTGATGGAGTTATACCCCTTTTTAAATTTGCAGATTATTTTAGTGTCAAAATGGTAATTCAAGTTATAGTTATTCAACTGCTTTCAAATTTGGTATGTGGATTAATCACATGGAAATGCAGGCCCAGTTCAATTGTGGTGCAGACCCATCATGTTACCCAAAAAAAACTTCTTCTCAAGAACCATCAGGCCTGTTCAACTTCTATTAGGTATGGATGGTCCTTGGTTGTTTGGGATACAAATTTGTTCAAATAGGGTCAAATAGGGGCAAGGCCAGAGAAATAACTCTTTCCTCCATAGTAAATCTTAAAACGTCTTCTCCTCAAGAGCCATCAGTCCTATTTAGCTTATATATAGTAGGGCGTGTACTTGGTTGACTTGGATACAGATTGTTAACATGGGTCCAGCAAGTCTAGACATGGCGGTGCTAGGAGAATTCTTTACCACTTTTCTGTCCAATAAAATCACTGACATATTAAACATCTTTATCTCTGGAACCACCTGACTGATTAATCTAACATTTTGTGTGGTGACCATTGTTAGTTGGGATTCAAACATATATAAATGGTATCAGCAGTGTTCGCGCTGGACCGAAAAAATCTTTAGCCAAAAGTTTAGCCAAATGAAAATTTCATTAGCCAAATGAAAAAAACTTTAGCCAAATGTTTTTTGGCCAAATTAAAAAAAACTTTGACCAAATTAAATCATCGTTTTCTGGTCGGTTCACAATTAATGACTAAAACGTAAAATCTAACAGCCACAGGTAAAATACACAATAATTTAAATAACTTTGATGAACTAGAAGTATTTTTAGCTCAACTTACTTTTGTAAGTTTGAGTTATTGCCATGGTTTGGCGTCCGTCGTCCGTGTGTCCATGGGTCCGTCAACAATTTCCTTTGGCGCGGGCTACAGGTTGTACCTTTGGTCTGATCTTCATGAAATTTGTCATGAATGTTGACATTGACATGTAGATGGGAACGAGTCATTTTGGGGTCATTCGGCCAAAAAACATGGCCATTCAACCCATTGGCGCGGCCTACAGGTCGTACTGTTCATCTGATCATCATGAAATTTGTCATTGATGTTAATAATGACATGTAGATGGGAACGAGTGATTTTGGGGTCGTTCGGCCAAAAAACATGGCTGCCAGCAGCCATCTTGGATTTTACTCTTTGCATGACTAAATCCTTTGGCGCGGGCTACAGGTCGTTGTTTTGGTCGGAAGTTTATGAAATTTGTCATGGATGTTAACA
Organism: Siphonodentalium dalli; assembly: GCA_032622095.1. Lineage (NCBI taxonomy): Eukaryota > Metazoa > Mollusca > Scaphopoda > Gadilida > Siphonodentaliidae > Siphonodentalium > Siphonodentalium dalli. The sequence goes on along the minus strand of CP136062.1, from coordinate 102,993,644 downwards.
CTGTCATGTAGATGGGAACGAGTGATTTTGGAGTTGTTCGGCCAAAAAACATGGCCGCCAGCAGCCATCTTGGATTTTACTCTTTGCATGACTAAATCCTTTGGCGCGGGCTACAGGTTGTACCTTTGGTCTAATCTTTATGAAATTTGTCATGAATGTTGACATTGACATGTAGATGGGAACGAATTATTGTGGGGTCATTCGGCCAAAAAACATGGCCGCTGGTGGCCATCTTAGATTTCAAAATTCAATCCATTGGCGCGGGCTACAGGTCGTACTGTTCGTCTGATCATCATGAAATTTGTCATGGATGTTAATATTGACATGTAGATGGGAACGAGTCATTTTGGGGTTGTTCGGCCAATAAACATGGCCGCCAGCAGCCATCTTGGATTTTACTCTTTGCATGACTAAATCCTTTGGCGCGGGCTACAGGTCGTAGCTTCGATCGGAACATCATGAAATTTGTCATGGATGTTAACAATGACATGTAGATGGGAACAAGTGATTTTGGGGTCGTTCGGCCGAAAAACATGGCCGCCAGCAGCCATCTTGGATTTTACTCTTTGCATGACTAAATCCTTTGGCGCGGGCTACAGGTCGTTGTTTTGGTCGGAAGTTTATGAAATTTGTCATGGATGTTAACACTGTCATGCCGATGGTGTTCAGACAGTTATGTGTCTAGTCACCCAATCACGGACCTGTCATTTTCTCCTATTCCCAGGGTTGTCGCTGGACCAAAATTTCCCTTGCCGAAATTTTTGCCAAATGAAATTGTTTTTTTTGCCAAATTTCAAAATGATTTGCCAAATTGAATTGAAGGTATAATTTGAGGTTTGAAGGAAATTCTCATTTTTTTCTTTTTGTTAGATAATGTAAAAAACTAACCACAGACACAATTAAAATGAGCTAGTAAAGCAAGTTAGTATTATTATTGACTATCTAAGCCACACAAATTAATCGTCGCTCACCATCCACAATCGGCTGATTAACCCGTTGTCTTATACTCGCTGTTCATAAAACACTGACATCATATATACATGTTATATTTTCAACTTCCGGTGGCCATTTTGGCGGCCATCTTGGATGGTGAGTTTCAATTTTATGTCATTATGTCTCAGCTTCACGAAAATATATACATTTGTATACATTTTACAAGATTTTCCCGCTATAATTTGCATAAAACTGACTTAGGGTCTGGGCTGAAAAACGGCGGCCATGATGGACGCCATCTTGTCTGGAGTCTACACGGCCACTTTTTTTTCTTGTTAACATTGCTTAAAAGTTGAAGGACATAACAAGGAACAAAATGAGTGGGGTGAAGTTAAGTCCCAGGGGGGGGGGGGGTGCAAGGGTACCCCTATTAGCTCCCGGACTAGTATTACTGTTTTGTGAAAATTAAACATATAACTTTCAACATCGGGTTTGTTGATCGGGATGGTGTTTTGTGGGTCCAGTTCGACTATTTCTAATGGAGTTATCCCCCTTTTTAAATTTGCAGATTATTTTAGTGTCAAAATGGTAATTCAAGTTATAGTTATTTAACTGCTTTCAAATTTGGTATGTGGATTAATCACATGGAAATGCAGGCCCAGTTCAATTGTGGTGCAGACCCATCATGTTACCCAAAAAAAACTACTTTTTTCGGTTGAGGTGTGGCTAAGCTGTGTTTTTTAGATCACCTGAGATGAAGTCTCTGGTGGAGCTGTAGTCGACAATCCTCATCATCTGTCCATCTGTCCATCCGTCCATCTTGACGTCCCTCCAACTTTCCGTCCATCCAATCGTCCATCAACATCTCCAGAACCACAATTCCAAATTGAGTCATATTTGGTGTGGAGGGTCCTTGGGTGACTGGGATTCAGACTTGTTCAAATGGGTCACCAGGTCAAATAGGGGCAGAGCCAGGGACATAACTCTTTCCCTCCATAGTAATTCTCAAAAAGTCTTCTTCTCAAGAACCATCAGGCCTGTTCAACTTCTATTAGGTATGGATGGTCCTTGGTTGTTTGGGATACAGATTTGTTCAAATAGGGTCAAATAGGGGCAAGGCCAGAGAAATAACTCTTTCCTCCATAGTAAATCTTAAAACGTCTTCTCCTCAAGAGCCATCAGTCCTATTTAGCTTATATATAGTAGGGCGTGTACTTGGTTGACTTGGATACAGATTGTTAACATGGGTCCAGCAAGTCTAGACATGGCGTAGTCCAAGTCTTCTCGTACTAAAACCGGCTAAGATATTGGGATGGAGGTGCCGGTCTTTAGTCCAAGACCGCTTGTATACCAATCCTATGACACGACTTACGCCCACGATCTGTGGCGGGAATTTGTGGTGTATTTTACTCGATTTACCTAGCAAATCAATACATGATGCTATATACATCGGAAAGGCTTACATCTTATGGTCATAATGGTGTATAATAATCTAACTTTAATGTTAAATTACACATAGAATATTCCGGTTGATTGACACAAACATCGATTTGTTTCTCTGTTTGTTTACGTTTTAACCGAAAGCCGAAGTGGTCCGAATAAGTTCGGCATAATCCGCTGTTTGTTCTGGGAATTCTACTTTCCGTTTCTATATATAGCGCGGGTTTTCCGAACAAAAATGGCGAATACCGATCGCCCGAATGTCCAGTTTTCTATGTGCTTTCAGAACAATTCCCGCACTAAAAACTTAATGACATAATGGAGGATCAGAACGGTAGTTTTGTTGACAATTTTCGCAAGCAACTTGTCAAAATTGGAGCAAATTAGAACTCTTGTGTCTGACTTGCAAAGTTGCCATGCGTGTGATGTGCATTTTGACATCTGTGTTGATAAAATAATCGGAGAACCGAATCACACAGTTTCGAAATATAGTTCTTCCGTTTTAGTGGGACTTTTCAAACTTAAGGTTCATTTATTTAGTGTATTACATTTATATCTCCAATGTTTAATTAATCTATTTATTATTTTATTTATTGACACACATAATTACGATTACAATGGAGAATTCATCGTAATTTGCGTTGTTGTCCAAAATCTACGGAATATTTTCAACGGAAAATGCCGAACACAGTTCGCGAGGTCAACCGAGTTCGCATACTTTTAAAAAATTGTAAACATTGAGGTAAATGTCTCTTTTCGCATTAAATTACCGTTTTAAATTCACAACTGATGTGGGTTTCAGATAAAATAGCATGTCTTCTGCGGAAAATATCCGTTTATTGTCGCAATTGTGATATTTTATTTCATATAATTGTGGTTTTATTTGAGCGGGTCACTAACGCTTAAGTCGTGTCATAAGAATGCATGGGCCTGGAACTCGAACTAAAGACCGGCACCTCCATCCCAATATCTTAGCCGGTTTTAGTACGAGAAGACTTGGACTAGACATGGCGGTGCTAGGAGAATTCTTTACCACTTTTCTGTCCAATAAAATCACTGACATATTAAACATCTTTATCTCTGGAACCACCTGACTGATTAATCTAACATTTTGTGTGGTGACCATTGTTAGTTGGGATTCAAACATATTTAAATGGTATCAGCAGTGTTCGCGCTGGACCGAAAAAAACTTTAGCCAAAAGTTTAGCCAAATGAAAATTTTATTAGCCAAATGAAAAAAACTTTAGCCAAATGTTTTTTGGCCAAATTAAAAAAAAAACTTTTACCAAATTAAATCATCGTTTTCTGGTCGGTTCACAATTAATGACTAAAACGTAAAATCTAACAGCCACAGATAAAATACACAATAATTTAAATAACTTTGATGAACTAGAAGTATTTTTAGCTCAACTTACATCATGAAATTTGTCATGGATGTTAACAATGACATGTAGATGGGAACGAGTGATTTTTTGGTCATTCGGTCAAAAAACATGGCCGCCATTGTCAATCATTAAATTATTCCCCTACCTAAGTTGAGCTACAGTGTCATTGACACTTTCATTATATATATCATTTATTAAAAATTTATTAATCTTTATGTGAAAGAGTGTTTTGGGGGGGGGGGGGGGGGGGGGGGGTCATTCGGCCAAAAAACATGGCCGCTGGTGGCCATCTTAGATTTCAAAATTCAATCCATTGGCGCGGGCTACAGGTCGTACTGCCGCCAGCAGCCATCTTGGATTTTACTATTTGCATGACTAAATCCTTTGGCGCGGGCTACAGGTCGTACCTTTGGTCTAATCTTTATGAAATTTGTCATGAATGTTGACATTGACATGTAGATGGGAACGAGTCTTTTTGGGTCATTCGGCCAAAAAACATGGCCGCTGGCAGCCATCTTGGATTTCAAGATTCAATCCATTGGCGCAGGCTACAGGTCGTACTGTTCGTCTGATCATCATGAAATTTGTCATTGATGTTAATAATGACATGTAGATGGGAACGAGTGATTTTGGGGTCGTTCGGCCAAAAAACATGGCTGCCAGCAGCCATCTTGGATTTTACTCTTTGCATGACTAAATCCTTTGGCGCGGGCTACAGGTCGTTGTGTTGGTCGGAAGTTTATGAAATTTGTCATGTATGTTAACACTGACATGTAGATGGGAACGAGTGAATTTGGAGTCGTTCGGCCAAAAAACATGGCCGCCAGCAGCCATCTTGGATTTTACTCTTTGCATGACTAAATCCTTTGGCGCGGGCTATAGGTTGCCTTTGGTCTAATCTTTATAAAATTTGTCATGAACGTTGACATTGACATGTAGATGGGAACGAATCATTGTGGGGTCATTCGGCCAAAAAACATGGCCGCTGGCGGCCATCTTGGATTTCAAAATTCAATCCATTGGCGCGGGGCTACAGGTCGTACTGTTCGTCTGATCATCATGAAATTTGTCATGAATGATGAAAATGACATGTAGATGGGATCGAGTCGTTTTGGGGTCATTCGGTCAAAAAACATGGCCGCCATCAGCCATCTTGGATTTTACTCTTTGCATGACTAAATCCTTTGGCACGGGCTACAGGTTGTACCTTTGGTCTAATCTTTATGAAATTTGTCATGACATTGACATGTAGATGGGAACGAATCATTGTGGGGTCATTCGGTCAAAAAACATGGCTGCCAGCGGCCATCTTGGATTTCAAAATTCAATCCATTGGCGCGGTCTACAGGTCGTACTGTTCGTCTGATCATCATGAAATTTGTAGGTCGTAGCTTTGGTCAGATCTTCATAAAATTTGTCATGGATGTTAACAATTATACGTAGATGGGAACGAGTCCTTTTGGGGTCAGTTGGCCAAAAAAAATGGCCACACCCCCAGCAGCCATCTTGTATTTTACTCTTTGCATCACTAAATCCTTTGGCGCAGGTTAGACATTTCAATTAGCACCTTTCCTATTCCTCCATTTACTGTCAACCATTAAATTATTCACCTACCCAAGTTGAGCTACAGTGTCATTGACACTTTCATTATATATATCATTTATTAAAAATTTAATAATCTTTATGTGAAAGAGTGTTTTGGGGGGGGGGGGGGGGGGGGGGGGTCATTCGGCCAAAAAACATGGCCGCTGGTGGCCATCTTAGATTTCAAAATTCAATCCATTGGCGCGGGCTACAGGTCGTACTGCCGCCAGCAGCCATCTTGGATTTTACTATTTGCATGACTAAATCCTTTGGCGCGGGCTACAGGTCGTACCTTTGGTCTAATCTTTATGAAATTTGTCATGAATGTTGACATTGACATGTAGATGGGAACGAGTCTTTTGGGGTCATTCGGCCAAAAAACATGGCCGCTGGCAGCCATCTTGGATTTCAAGATTCAATCCATTGGCGCAGGCTACAGGTCGTACTGTTCGTCTGATCATCATGAAATTTGTCATTGATGTTAATAATGACATGTAGATGGGAACGAGTGATTTTGGGGTCGTTCGGCCAAAAAACATGGCTGCCAGCAGCCATCTTGGATTTTACTCTTTGCATGACTAAATCCTTTGGCGCGGGCTACAGGTCGTACCTTTGGTCTAATCTTTATGAAATTTGTCATGAATGTTGACATTGACATGTAGATGGGAACGAGTCTTTTGGGGTCATTCGGCCAAAAAACATGGCCGCTGGCAGCCATCTTGGATTTCAAGATTCAATCCATTGGCGCAGGCTACAGGTCGTACTGTTCGTCTGATCATCATGAAATTTGTCATTGATGTTAATAATGACATGTAGATGGGAACGAGTGATTTTGGGGTCGTTCGGCCAAAAAACATGGCTGCCAGCAGCCATCTTGGATTTTACTCTTTGCATGACTAAATCCTTTGGCGCGGGCTACAGGTCGTTGTGTTGGTCGGAAGTTTATGAAATTTGTCATGTATGTTAACACTGACATGTAGATGGGAACGAGTGAATTTGGAGTCGTTCGGCCAAAAAACATGGCCGCCAGCAGCCATCTTGGATTTTACTCTTTGCATGACTAAATCCTTTGGCGCGGGCTATAGGTTGCCTTTGGTCTAATCTTTATAAAATTTGTCATGAACGTTGACATTGACATGTAGATGGGAACGAATCATTGTGGGGTCATTCGGCCAAAAAACATGGCCGCTGTCGGCCATCTTGGATTTCAAAATTCAATCCATTGGCGCGGGCTACAGGTCGTACTGTTCGTCTGATCATCATGAAATTTGTCATGAATGATAACAATGACATGTAGATGGGATCGAGTCGTTTTGGGGACATTCGGTCAAAAACATGGCCGCCATCAGCCATCTTGGATTTTACTCTTTGCATGACTAAATCCTTTGGTGCGGGCTACAGGTCGTAGCTTTGGTCAGATGGTCATGAAATTTGTCATGAATTATAACAATGACATGTAGATGGGAACGAGTCGTTTTGGGGTCATTCGGTCAAAAAACATGGCCACCAGCATTTTACTCTTTGCATGACTAAATCCTTTGGCGTGGGCTACAGGTCATACCTTTGGTCTGATCTTTATTAAATTTGTCATGGATGTTAACACTGACATGTAGATGGGAACGAGTGATTTTGGAGTCGTTCGGCCAAAAAACTTGGCCGCCAGCAGCCATCTTGGATTTTACTCTTTGCATGACTAAATCCTTTGGCACGGGCTACAGGTTGTACCTTTGGTCTAATCTTTATGAAATTTGTCATGACATTGACATGTAGATGGGAACGAATCATTGTGGGGTCATTCGGTCAAAAAACATGGCTGCCAGCGGCCATCTTGGATTTCAAAATTCAATCCATTGGCGCGGTCTACAGGTCGTACTGTTCGTCTGATCATCATGAAATTTGTAGGTCGTAGCTTTGGTCAGATCTTCATAAAATTTGTCATGGATGTTAACAATTATACGTAGATGGGAACGAGTCCTTTTGGGGTCAGTTGGCCAAACAAAATGGCCACCAGCAGTCATCTTGTATTTTACTCTTTGCATCACTAAATCCTTTGGCGCAGGTTAGACATTTCAATTAGCACCTTTCCTATTCCTCCATTTACTGTCAACCATTAAATTATTCCCCTACCTAAGTTGAGCTACAGTGTCATTGACACTTTCATCATATATATCATTTATTAAAAATTTATTAATCTTTATGTGAAAGAGTGTTTTGGGGGGGTGGGGGGGGGGGGGGGGGGTAACCTGGGATTGTCCTTCTTAATGTTATTATTTTTTTGTTTTATATCAATATCTTTTTTTAAATCATTAAATATTTATCCTTGCGAAAATATCTAAGTGACATCTGGAAACTAATAACTTAATATTGTTACGCCATTATCAAATTACAATCTGTCATAAAAGCATGCATATTATTTTGACTGTATCGGTATTGACGACAAATAGCCACAAAATATATGTCGTGATTCACATTTGGCTGATTAAAGGTACTCAATCCGTAAAGAGGGTCCCCATCTCAACAGATTCCAGCAACAACAATCCGATCAGAGGGTCCTATATTACTATTTCTTTGGCTTTGGGGGTAAAAAATATTTGATTCGAGTCGAGGAACCCATCAAACAAAGCTCAGAGTTATTAGATATTGATTTTTGAAATTTGTCATGTTCTCGAGATGAGTACTAATAATTGCCGTCAATTTCGTATCCTGCTCGAGATTTTACACCAAAACTCTATTCAAACAGACAAGGATGGATAACTCTAAAATCAAGTGGTAATAATAAAACCAATTTTGACTGAGATCTGGGCCAGAAAGTATTCCCGATAATGAAAAATAACAGATTTCTAAAATTGATATCTAACAAATCTGAGCTTTGATGGGTGACTTCCTCGACTCGAATCAAATATTTTTGACCCCCGAAGCCATTGAAATAGTAATTGAGAGGAGTTTTATCGGATTGAGTACCTTTAAGCTATTGTCTTACACTTGGTGCTCATAAACCTCGACCGTCATAAATACAATGTCATCATAAACATGCATTGTGCAGGCGCGCCGTGAGTGACCAGACATACAATAGGCTGAATGGGGGATTAGGGGATTAAATGTAAAAATTAATAATGACCTTTTGCTGCTTCGTGCAGAGTGACGTAATCTTTTTCCAGATTAAAACAGCCTGTTATATACGAACAAATTGCTTATATACCGGCGTCAATGCACTTTACAAAACATTGCTTTCTTCACATTGTCATAATTCAACCACGGTCGGTTTAATGTCCATGCGTCTTTGAATGTCCGTCTTGTGAAAACTAAAGATGATTGCATATCACTTTGTGATCGCTTGGTTGATAGAGTTGTCGATCGGGTTTCCCTTTGTACGATATTTCATAAGTACGAAAATAATGACATACTTTCGTCACCTAACTTCGTCTTGAATGTCGATCTATTGAGCGCTTTTATTAATTAGCTTTCTGGCTCCATGCTTTCAGTCTCCATTTGGGTTCAAAAAAAGTTTAGCCAAAAGTTTAGCCAAATGAAATTTTTATTAGCCAAATTCGAAAAAGATTAGCCATTGGCTAATTTGGCTACCGACAGCGCGAACACTGGGTATCTGCCAGTAAAAAGGGGGCATGTCAGGTTTTAATTTCCAACAGATGGGAAATTTCAACCTCAGGGGGTTGCATAAAAGGAATTTCATGCACTTGGGCATTTGCTCCGGTTGGAGGGACAGGCTATGGGTGTCAGGGGTGTGCAGTTGAACATTTCAAAGTGGAAACACCCCCCCCCCCCCCCCCCCCCCCCGCTGCACAATGGAGACCCTCTAGATACATCCCTGTTTAGAACTACATGTACTTGTTTTAAGTGATTTTGTCGTCTGGATGATTACGAGAGTCATAGTTATCCAATTGTTTTCAAATTCAATTCAAATCATGCAGATCATGATTGAATTTGGGTCCAGTCAGATAATTTTTAACAGAGATATGCCACCTTTCTACTTAAGACTTTGCTGATTATTTTGATGTCCGGTTAATAACTTTATGGACCAACATTTCTGTTCTCTCCTCTTGCAGTTTGTCCCGCCAACTGGAAGCCAGAATCTCCCACCATAAAACCAGACCCAGTTTCATCCAAGGATTATTTCAACAAAGTCAACTAATCAAACATCATCCCAGAATTGTGTGCCAATTTATTGTTAACCATTTTATGACTGGAGCTTCCTGAAATTTTGTGAAAACCCTGTGTCAATGCATTGTCTTATATATGTGAGTATCCCATAGGCAGCCTTGCATATATAAGAGAATACATTGGCCTGGCAATATTTACCTTGACTTTGTAAGGCAGTGCATTCTCTTATATATGCAAGGCTCCCTTTGGGAGACTCGCATATATAAGAGAATACACATCATATTTAATGCTGCAGCAGCGCAGCTCCAGTCATTAAAGGCTTAATGTATAAACATTATGAATCTCATGTGCCATATAGATTTCTTGTTTTCCCAGAATTGTGCGCCAATTTCTTGTTAATGTATAAACATGATGAATCTGATGTGTCATCTCCATTTCTTGTTGTGTATATGCCCATTGAAAAATGATTGTATGTGTATTATGTATTCAGACAGTCCGTCCATCTGTCTGTCTGTCTGTCATCCATCGTCAATAATTTTGGTTTAAAAAAATTGCTTGGTGTATCTCGACAAGCATTTCTACAAAGCAGCCATCTTGGATTTTACTCTTTGCATGACTTCGATCCTGTGCAAACCTTGTCTAGCCCAAACTGCGATGATCTTATTCACGACCCAACCACCTCGGCAAGGGGACATCCTTAATAAGTGTAAACGCTCTTTAAAGGTGGGGATGTAATATGTTACAATGAGCTCTCCTTGAACATAACCCACTTTTTAAAAATGGATATGGATAACTTGAATCTCCAGTTGCTGAAAATAGTCCAACAAGAAGGAATAAGATGGTTGATAAATACACAATATATATCGATATATACGCTTTATGTACTCCTGAAAAAAACTTCCCAAAGTCAAAACAATTTACCTAGGTACCATCTGTCTGTCCGTCCGTCTAGCTGTCGAGCCGTCCGTTAACATTTTTGGTTTCCGAACAATAACTCCAGTTTTGATTATTTGATCTGAACCAAAGTTGGTATGTGTAGTTCCCAGCTAAAAATACAGGCCAAGTTTGAATATGGGTTCCGTCAAATTATTTTTTAATGAGTTACGGCCCTTTTTTTACTTAGAATTTTACTGTCTGTTAACATTTATGGTTTCCGATCGATAACTCCAGTTTGAAATATCTGATCTGAACCAAAGTTGGTATGTGTATTTCCCAGATAAAGATACAGGCCAAGTTCGAATATGGGTTCCATCCATTATTTTTACATGAGTTACAGTCCTTTTTTGACTTAGAATTTGACCCATTTCATTACATTTCGGTTTCTGACTGATAACTCCAGTTTGGATTATTTTATCTGAACTAAAGCTGGTGTCCCAGCTAAAACTACAGGCCAAGTTCGAATTTAGGTTCTGTCCAATTATTTTCACATGAATTAAAGTCCATTTTTTTACTTAGAATTTGACATCATTTTGGCTTTGAAATTAGGGGTATATCAGATAAACTTTGTAAGCTCAAATTATTATTTTATATTGTGGTAGTACAATTCAAAATGGCTAAGGGACATATTTTGCCACGCCCTAGAGATGCTCTTTTTATATAATTATCTCACCTGATATAGCTTATATTTGGTATGGTGGGTAATTGGGTTACTGGGGTTCAGATTTGTTAAAATGTGGTCACTGGGGCAAACATGGGCGGATCCAGGGTCATAACTTTAAAAAATCGAACTCCTTGCTCAATTTAACAAAAAATGGGAAAATAACAGAAACTGTTGGATAATGTTTATTTGTGTTGTTCATTTCAATTTAAGTTAGATTAATTCCCATGTGCTGTGTTCCATGCAGTTGTATGTGTGGCAGGTGTTACAATGTTATGTTTATATAGGCTATTAACTCCTTTTCATATCTGATAATGAGGTGTCTTATTTATTATGCAGATGATTTCAAGGAACAATTATCAGAGGTGCCATATTGATAACCCTTCCCTAAATTTTGTAATTTGTTTTGAGAAAAATGAACTCACTTCAACTTCTATAATGTACCCTTTGAAATTACTGGATCTCATAGATTGGGATTTACATTTGTTTCAAATAGGGGCGGAGACAGGAGATTTAACACTCCCACCCCCACCCTATGTGAATTCATGTTTCGTACTTGTATATAGTAATAATATAATATAATAATTTGGATATACCGGTATTATCAGTAAGGTTTTGATAAATTTCAAACAGTTGGAAAGCTTGACATTTGTAATTTAGTTTGGTCCAGTTGGGAGGTAATGGGCTATAATTGATTGGGGAGGGACTCGAGGGAGTGTGTGCAGTTAGATATTCCAGGGTGGAAACCCCACCCTCCCCTCACACCGTTCAAGGAAGACCCTCTGCAGCTGCACGTATCCCCGTTTAGAACTACTTGTTTTAAAGTGATTTGACAAGTACTGACTATTGTAGTCTTCCGGCCTTTACAGTCTGGTGAATGACTCCACAGTCATTGACCATCTTGTTTCGATACTCTGCATGGCCAAACACTTGAATGAAACTTGTTCCAGTGGATAGAGGGGTCATTCACACACACGGCTATAGGGTTGACTATTTTTTTTGCCTGAATTTCACGCAAGAAACAGTATTTTTCGTGTAATTTATAAAGTCACCAAATTTAAGTATTTCCACTATTATCATTGTTTGTCACATTCAATATGTTCAAGATGAAATTACTTGGTATTACTTATGTTGACTATTGTCGAGAGGGTCATTTTGTTATTGAATCAAATGACAACACCATGTTGGTATTGTTTGAGAGTTAGTTCACGATACGTAACGAATAGAATCATAAAAACGCATTATATTAGGCATCTTCAAAATTTTCGGCTGAAATATGACGAAAACACAGATTTTGTTCAATTTCTTACGGAAACTCAGATAAATTTTTCTCCTCAAATGCGTGGCCATCTACTGCAAGTCAAATATATATAATTTAACTCGTTTAGGACGGGAACGGATATATCCGTTTCCCAAAACATTACCTACAGGACGGGAAACGGATATATCCGTTTCCCACTTCATGCACTTGTTATCAGCGAATGAATCTTTAAAAATAAAATGTTTTGCGCAGAGTATCATGTATTCAATATAGCCGATCACCCAGTGAGGGGTCCAGGAAGATGTAACCTATTTTTGGCGTCGCGTGCCGTGATTAGTGACGTCATTGTTCCAAAATGGCGGCGCCCAGTAGCCTATAAGACGTAAACGCGTTGCCAATCACCATGGCAGGTGAATCTTGACCCCTTCAGTGGAAGGAACAAGAAGCGAGAGAAATTTAAGTACATGACTGGATCCTATTTTTTTGGAAATTAATTACATTTGATTCAAAATGTCGCATGCATGCTCGTATAGCGAAATTACAGCACCCAAACGCCTAATTTCCCGAAAATCGGTTGCCATGTCAACCGGTCGCAATTTGGTGGTAGGGCCTATCTACCCAAAATGTTTGGAAGATTTATAGACCACGGATGATCACCCATATAGCATGGGTTGTCGCTGGTAGAATTATGTCATGACAAATGGTCTGACCCAGCATTAAATTAGCGCATACATGCGTTGCTATAAAATTATATAAAAGTAAGCATTTTAACGTTAGAAAACGGGGGTTTGGCGGCCATTTAATTGATTCAAAATGTCGCAAATATATCGTCATATAGGGAAATTACAGCCCCCAAATGCATAAATGTCCGAAAATAGGTTGCTATGGCAACCGGTCGCAATTGATGGTATCTGCCCAAAATTTCTATAGAAGATTTATAGACCACGGATGATCACCCGTGTAGTATAAGTTGTCACGCGGAGAATTCTACTATGGCAAATGGTCTGACCCAACATTGAATAAAAGCATAAATTGCTATAAAATTATATAAAAGTAAGCATTTCTGCAAACAATCTCGTCTGTGAGTAATGTTTTCTCAAAAGAATCACGTCCCAAATGAGTTAAGAGCTAATTGACGAAACACAACAATTTTTTTTAAAGCATTCCATTATCACACGGAGGAACCGATCCCGGGAAAACAAGGATAGCCCGGGAAAACAAGGATGGCCAACGCGGCAACAAGTAAAATTTGTGTTTTCCGTGGCGGTGAAATTGAGTTTTCGCCGCCAAAGTCCGTTTGTTAGGACAATGGAACGGTACGTATCACATATCATTCATTTAACCCAGTGAACTGGTTATTGTGAAGGGTGCTGGCAGTGGTTAAATGTCTGAGCAAACGATACACGCTGCTGTAGTACGGTACCACAAACTGGACACCCTTGGCCAAAATACCGGCATTGTTGACAAAACATCCATCATTTTTTTCAAAAATATACACTTATCGGTGGGTGCGATTGAGCCGATTCGAAGCCAAACATCTCCCAAGCATTTCCACAAATTTCAGTGCAAATGTCCCACAAATAAGCATTTTATTGAGCATAACGTGAAGGTGGTGCAACGATTATTTGACAACGCGGGTGACGAGGAAGTGCCAACGCGGAACCCAAGATACGCATGTATTCAAATATGATGTTCGAAAATAGGTCTGTGCAGCTATGTGGTACATATATCACTATTGTTGATATATATGCCGTAAGATGCAAATCAAGTATCATAGGATTATTCAGCTATGGAAATGTAGTAGTTATATAGCTATGTGGTATATACCACACGTGTACGCTTTGTCAATAACCCCTATATATGCGACCAAGTTAAATATGTTAACTACTTTTATATTTACAGAACGAGATCGAATAGTGCCGCGTATATGTTTGTCCGAATCTCCAGCGCCTCGCTGTGAAATTAATTATTTTTAGAACAGATGGCCAATGCGTACAAACGCTATTGTGCTCTAAGTCGGTCAGAGCACGCGAATGTTTTTTTACCAGAATAAATCTCGTCTTCGACTCGATTGATTCTGGTAAAGAACAATTCTTGTGCTCTAACCCTTACTAATAGACTGCTGATCATGAAGCTATGGTTGGTAAAACATATACCAGTCTGAACTTGAAGGAACTTTGCCTTCAGTTTCATATATGTGTAATGAGCATTACTCGAATATATTCACTCAAATGACTATGTGTTAACTGTAAAATTGACATTACATTGCTACGTACCTTGCAGATGAATTTAAATAAACTGATTAATATACTGCTGTGAGATGAACTTAGTGTATATGTGCAATGTCCCCTTGAACATTTAAAATAATAATAATAAAAACATGTTTAACATATATACATATCAACAAGTTAAAGATGCATAATCCGAATAAAGAGGGAGGTCAAGTGACCAATTTTGAATGGGGATTTCCATGCAAAACTGCGGAGCAAAAGTTACAGAATTGCACATACTTCTGAGTGTCACTTGATGTGGTATTGAAAACAACAGCCATTTATCTGGCGGGTCCGCTTGGTAAATTATAAAATTTTGCAATAAATATATTTTTGAGAATTTTTTTTCTGGAATTGCATCACTTGACCTACATTTGAAAAATCAATATAAAATTAAAAAAATAAATACACCAACATTATAATGGAACAAGTTCCAAGCGGACCCGCCAGATAAATACCTGTTGTTTTCAATACCACATCAAGTCACACTCATAAGTATGTGCAACTCTGTAACTTTTGCTCCGCAGATTTACATGGAATCTCCATTCAAGAGTGGTCACTTGACCTCCCTCTTAATGCTGCCAAATGACTATTTCTTTAGCTTCGGGGATTAAAAATATTTGATTCGAGTCGAGGAAGCACCCATCAAAGCTCAGAGTGATCAGATATCGGTTTTTGAAATTTGTTATTTCTCGAAATGTTTAATTATTTGTGGTCCAGAAACAAGTCGTAAAACCGATTGTCTCGGACAAAATTGCGGATGAAGATGGATAACCCTAAAATCAAGTGGTAATATTGCCAAATTTCGTAATACGAAAGTTATAATACGGCCATATTTCGTTGAACAAAATGTTGATAAATAACAAGTTTTGGGAAATTGTTGACAGCGGTTAGCATTATTTTGTTGTAATTAATCGATTCTGATAACTAAAGCGTATTTTGAAGAAATTTTGTTGTTGTTGTAACTTGATGATATTGGGACCGTCTGATCGGATTGAGAGTACCTTTAACAATATATTGAGTGAAAGGCAAGACATGATTTGAAAAGCTCAAATGTAACACATAATAGAATCCTGGTTCGGAATTCGGAGTCGGAAAAAAAACAATTTGTACAATTCCAGAATTGGAAAATCGGTGACGAGTATTTAGAATTGGAATTCCGAGTCGGAAAATAAACAACCGGCACAAATTTGGAGTCGGAAAATAGCGAAGTCTGATTGAAACACTCAGATCATTCGATTTACATTGGAATTTGAGTCATGAAATTTCCAACTATTGGAAATTATGGTCCTCATTGGGGTTCAGACACCCCACACCCCTGTCAGTACGTGCCTGCTAATATGCATCCAATTTTACACCAAAAAAATATAAATGTCCAGCGAGGTATAATATTTCCATGCAAGCTATTACACATGAACTGAACATGTGTTTGGTTTATTTGGCTGTAATACCTTTTTAACTAATAGCATTATATCAGGATAGTGAACTCAATCTTGACTTTCGAGTCACTGCTGACATTTTGTAGACACGACGTCCGTGACATATCAGTTGTTAAAGGTACTCAATCCGATAAAACTCCTCTCAATTACTATTTCAATGGCTTCGGGGGTCAAAAATATTTGATTCGATTCGAGGAAGTCACCCATCAAAGCTCAGATTTGTTAGATATCGATTTTAGAAATCTATTATTTTTCATTATCGGGAATACTTTCTGGCCCAGAACTCAGTCAAAATTGCGTTATTATTACCACTTGATTTTAGAGTTATCCATCCTTGTCTGTTTGAATAGATTTTGGTGTACACATCCCGAGCAGATTACGGCAGTTGAAGGCAATTATTAGTACTCATCTCGAGTAAATAACAAATTTCAAAAATCAATATCTAATAACTCTGAGCTTTGTTTGATGGGTTCCTCGACTCGAATCAAATATTTTTTACCCCCAAAGCCAAAGAAATAGTAATATAGGACCCTCTGATCGGATTGTTGTTGTTGGAATCTGTTGAGATGGGGACCCTCTGTTCGGATTGAATACCTTTAAGCTCCATTTCAACTAGAGCTGATATATTTTGAAAATTAGATAAACACAGAGAGGAGAATTTACCAGGCTGCAGTTGGAACTATTATTTGACCAATTGCTGATATTAGCAAACATTGGTCCACACATAGTCCAGTCAACTAGGGTTTGACCCAGACAAAATTTGTACATAAATTATTTTATTATTTTTAGAATCAGTATTCAATTCCGATCACCATATCAAAAACCCTCTACGATATCTGTGCGCGATGTTTCATAATCGACGATATTATATTCTGGGGGTACCCGATATCGGCAAATTCAGCTATTATCGTTGAGGATAGGGTTAGGTGTCGGTCATATTTCGTGACAGTTTTGCAGAAAAACTGGCCGCAAATGACAACTCTTGCCACATGGATCACCAGCCATGGAATATTTTTGTGATAAAAATCAAAATGGCGTCCAAAATCGAATAAAATTTACATTTTGGGCAACAATTAATAGCTAGTCACATAAGAGTGAACAACCGCTCGAATTATGCTAGAAAGAATGTTTGCAGAGTATAAGAGAAACTTTTTATCAGATATGATCAAAAATTTCTACTAAGAAACCGGTTTGGTAGCAGCACGAAAAGTAGTCTTACATACAGTGTACGATGTGCCGTCTCTTTGACCTGGTGCGATGGGGTGCTAATCTATTGAAGAGATTAGTGTTTGTTTACAGTATAATAATATAAGCATTGCGACATACATACGTGTTTATTATCACGGATAATGTTGAAAATATCAGAAATGTAACTAGTATTTATGCGGCAAGGGTATGCACTTCAGTTTGTGTGTTACATTCAACAATTAATCACCATGCCGAATGAAACTACCACGCACTGTGTGCCATGGACGTATGTTGCATGCCCGATATTATTATTTTTGACCCGACTGTTGGATGTATTCTAAGCAAAAAACCAGAAATTTTAAATACGTAAATAATTGGGTTTGATTTGCGTTGCAGTTGCCTATACATCCCTCAGATGGATCTCTTTTCATGATGTGTGTACTTTATGGCTATTGAACAAGAGCCTATATATTACCAACACGTATTGTCAATCATATGTCGTTATTCAAGATGTTGCGTTCGTAGTGGCATGGCTTGGAGTTGCGGCCATTTTGACAGCAATTTCATGGTCGCGATTATATTATGTCTTGCCCGTGTCACTCTATATTCGCTCCCAGCATACTCGATTTTCACACTAACTATTATAACTCTGTAATTTCTATCCCACGGT
Source organism: Siphonodentalium dalli (assembly GCA_032622095.1). Lineage (NCBI taxonomy): Eukaryota > Metazoa > Mollusca > Scaphopoda > Gadilida > Siphonodentaliidae > Siphonodentalium > Siphonodentalium dalli. Next base: position 102,975,758 of record CP136062.1, on the reverse strand, counting down.
ATATCGTATACTGACTTATTTCAAGAACTGATGTAATATAGACAACCATGATGGACGTCATCTTGGATAACAAAGTTTCCCCAAAGCGGATTTTAGATATTTTATACTGATGACTCTCCTGCGTCTTTTGACATCAAAATCGCTTTCTTACCAATTTCTTTCGGGTAAACCCATCTTTTCGCGTATCAATGTCACACTATCAAATGTTTTGAACTCTGCGATATTTTGACACCTGTGACCTCTACAGCAAAATGATGTCAGCTTCATGCCCAATCGCGATGCAATTAGAAATTCATTTCCATCATTTTGATATATGACATGGCCCCATACTCCAAGCATACGTCATTTTGATGCGATTGTTTACCCATATACACCTAAACAGAATCCACTGAAAAAGCACATGGGTACTGCCAGAAAAGATGTCAGTTTTCATATTTTGCGCATAGATCTCGTGGAGGATTTTTTTTATATGTGGTGTGATAAAGGCTCCCGCACACCATGAACATAATTTCAATTCTGTAAAATTTTGTCTATAATATAGGTCAGGCAATATTTCTCATATTTTGACTGGACTAGTATGTACCTATAGTGCACGGTTGCATTCAGTTATCATTTTACAAAACCAGAAGGACAACTGGTGTTAAACATACACAGAAGGGTTTTACAACATAATTTCAATCGAAAAATATACACACATCACAGTTGAACAGGGTATATATAGAACATAGCCAGTTTGTTCCAGTTCGTGAAACTCGTGTTGATTGGTAGCTCACTCTCTCTGATCCAAAGTTATAGTTTTAGAATTAAAAAAAAACAATGCATGCATACAGTTCAAATGCATACAGTTCAAATGGTTTGAATTATTTGTTTCCAACGTAGCAAAGTGGAATATCAGATCTTCCAAGATAATCACGATATGTCCCGGACAGTTATTCCATGCATCATGTTATTAATTATCCATAATAATGCCATTTCCTCAGTATTGCCCCCTTGAACGGTCCCATCTTGAAAAAGTACACGAATGGATTGATAGCGCCATTGAGCCCACTTATGCTGGCCAAGGTGGCTCTGATTGTCTGTGGCAATTTGATGGATCCGACTAAACCCTCCAGTAGGTAAACACCCATCGTCGGCACTACCAAAAGAGAAAGTATGATCACAACCCATGTCAGTGTACGTGTAGATTTAACCATTCTTCTGTAACCCCGTGCATGTAGTTCGTTCTGTGTTGGTGTGCCGATATGCTCGCGCTGTACGGATTCGATACGGTTCTCGCGAACTTGGTGCTCCTTCTCGTTTATACTTTCACTTGGAGCGCGTGTTATTTCAATGAACGGAACTGGCCTTATCTTCTTACTTTTAATGGATACGTCATCTGAACATATAACACCGCTTCCACTCCGCTCTGGTCGTTCGCTACTTTCTGTCGAGCCTGAAACATGTAAAGCGGACGCTGTAGAATTGGCGCTATAACCACTAGTGCTGGGTCTCTCGTTGTTGCTGTTGTCGGGCGGACCCCGAGAAGAAACGCATCTACGAGTATTCATTGACCTGGCTGATGAGGATTGCATTTTTGCAAGTTCCATGCAATTTTGACAACGCAGGATATTTGAATCCATTGGAATTTTATTAGATTCGTCCCCACCAAAGGCAGCTAATTTGAGAACTGCTCGTTTTTCGCTCGTTTGTGAACTTTTATCCGATTTTCCGTGTCGATTGTTCTCGGACTTGTTGGCATTATTGTCGGAACCAACCAAGTGCTCTGGTTCTTGTGCACATGAAGACATATCTGACGATCTGGCATCGTGAGGTATAATATTGTCAACAATACGTGCAGGCTGTGGTAAAACATGGATGCGCATCATGGTCCGTATAACTTTAATTAGATAAATGAAAGAAGCCAAAATACAAAAGTAGACCCCGAGAAGTGTTATCGAGGTCAATGTCATTATACCGTCCATGTTTTCATACGCAGTGTAGACGACGCACTTTTGGGTCATTTTGTCTCCATCGCCTATCCAGAAAATGGACGGAATCCCGAAGGTGATTGTTGAGAATGCGAAGACTATGCTCACTGTGACCGCATTGTTTGTAGTTGATGCCATGCGTAGGCGTCCGTACGTGTAGGGGAATTTCAGCGCTATGATGCGGAATACGCAGATAAGAAGAACTTGTGTGTTCGACGCAGTCATGGTTGTGAGGAATAAAAACAGGCTCCCAAAACAAGTAGTTTTGTTTCTTACGGAATCTAATGACGTCACTATGGCATAGAACACAAAAGATATCCCCATGATGAAATCTATAACACTCAGACTTAACAACTGCATCGCATAGAAATTTCGTCGTAATTTCCCGTCAGTATACATGGTTAGAAGAACAAAGGAATTCAACAAAATATCAACCAATCCAGTCGCAGTCAAAACTATTTTCAAATTCGAAGATTCCGGCTCAATAAATTCAGTTGTATTGTTTGCCATTTCTCCTTAACACATATGCCTATACAAACCACTTTTAATCCTAGAGCCCACCATAGACAACTGTTTTCAGGCGTGGCACTTCTAGCTTATATACCATAGCGGGCCCAATGGCTTCAATATATCTGTAAATTCTTGTCATTTGATTCCTGTCTGATCTGACTAAAATCTTGATCAATAAAAATAATTATTTCAGTATCCATGGCTACGACATTTCATTCGCCGATCCTGCACATGTCATTCGTGAAATAATACCGCCCGTGTAATATACTGGACACCACTTTCACAGTGTTTTTACCGAAGCGATTGCTTTTTAATATGAGAGTTCAGATATCAATTGTTCATTAGTTATATGATGTCTAGCTGTGCTGAGAATTATAGCCTTCTTGTTTTTTTTATATCTCATACTACATATAACTGGTAGAATGTACTCCCCGGACAAACCGCAAAAGCCTGAACGCTTGAATTACGTGCCCCGATTCTTCATCTCCATATTAAACATCCGGGTTTAAACCTAGCTGGTTTAAACCCTTATTGACGGTCCAGCCAAACCGGGTTTAATGGGTCGTTTGTGTTCGTTCAGTTCAGTTCAATTCAATTCAATTTATTAGATACGCTCATCGTATAACAATACATATTGAGAAGAAAGGTGTTAGAATCCAGTGCAATTCACCATGAAATGTATATATTGGTATATAGCATATAGTGGTGATACCAATATATCGTAAATCATAATTATATATATGAATATACGGGATATTTGTGTATTCATAAGCAATGTTGGGGTACATTTGTATCCATGCGTGTGGGCAATAATATATATATACTATCCCACGTTGTTAAGCCTCAGGAGTGGTTTATCTCACGCTGGGCCTTTTTGATAAATATTGATAAGTTGTTCATAGCTTTCATACCGCTATAATTAAATAGGTCATTAAAGGGGTACTGTACGCCATTTTCAATAAATTCCCGGTAATAACAGCGATCTAATATCAATAATATATAGAAAAATAAGTAATTTGAGTCGAAGATGTATTCTGTAAACGTTCAGGTTAATAGGTTATTTCAAAATCAAAGTTAATAATTTGATATAAATTTAATTTATTGCTGGAGCCATAAATTAAATTACGAATTTCTGTGTACAAGACGTAATCAAATTAATTGACCGATAGTGGATTGAGCAATGCGTGGCACACATGATCGTGTACACAACTATGTAAACTCAATCCACTCACTGACAAGTGACTAATCAATAAAGGGGTATATGGGACTAGTATGCATATAATATAACATTTATATGGTACATTTTCTTGAAAACTGAACAAAAATTACTCGACAACGACAATTTGTATTTTCGCATTCCGGCCAATCTGCCACCCGTAACATCACTTCGTACTCAAGACTTTCAAATAATGGAAATCTGATTACCTTATTCTACGACTCAGAGACTATAGAAAACAACAACAACATTTGAGTACAGTATCTCTTTAAGCTTTATTACGTTCGGTCGACTGCAGTAGTACGGTTTGATATATTTAAATCTCAGATCTCTTAACCGCGGGCATGCATGTAAGAATGGTGTGGCATTCGTCTCCTAGCGCTTCCGGAATACGGGGTAATTATCTACGAACCAGTTTCCACTGGCAATTTATGGTTTCTTCTGAATCTTAGGACGGTCAATAAGACGCTAGCTGATTCGGTGACATGAGCATGCAATCAAACTACCCAGCTACCAGGCGGACCACAATCAGGCCGGTAGAATGGTTATTGGCACGCCATCAATTAACGCAAACAAGTGAACGCTTATAACAACTATCGTGTGAGAATGAATCAGTTCTGATGTGACAACACCAACCGCCAAATTCACATTATAGACAGCACAGGTCCCCAGAACAAAAATTTACCCAACCTCCCAATAATCCTATATATATACAAAAAGGTATCCAACTTGGCCGGGCCTAATTTTTTTTATCGTTTTTCAAGGTCCACACTCAAAATACACAAAAAATAATATATGATTCATAAATTCCTTATATTTCATTACTCTTCAATTTGATGTACACCGTGTAAAATTGGTTCAGAAGAACTCCGGTTATGAGCACAGGTCTGAAGCAGACCGGCTGACTTGATGTCCGCTAAACTGTCAAAGCACACTCAACGGTAAGTAGATTAATATATGTATTATACATCAGTAGAAGCCGAATTGTTTACTGACCCACCCAACACAATCACGCCATATAACGTTCTTGTATCTCTCTTATTTATTGTAAAAATCAGTTTCATAAACCCGGAAGCAAATTAAATTTTCCAAAACTAGCCATTATATGCATGGTATAGTTGCCGGTTTAATGCCATAAAACGCAAAATATGATCGCAATTGATACAAAATTTATCTCTATATTCTTTACGTCAGATGTGTGAGCGCTTCTCGCTTATAAATTTCCAATAAGATATGGTCCCTGTCCGGCCGGTGCGACTAAACCCCTCAGAACCTAACTGTTCAAATTACGGGTTTTACAGTATCTGATGAGGTTTTGTGATTTTGTGATAGTTCATTAGTCTAATAGCTTGCTGATATGCTTGGAAAATATAGAAAAAAACGAATGTTGAAATTACAAGGCGTGATATCTTACCGCCATTTTCGATTACATAAAATTATTGCATAGGTTATCGGTCCTGTAATATTTCATGGGCGATGTGGTGGGTTGTGTATATAGAATACATCGGACATTATGAAGGATTTGGGGGCGTTAGAGGTAACTAGCTTCACATCGAGTTTTGTCTCTCTCTTGATCTGTATAACATCAGGATATGGCTGATTTTGTAGTATATATGTGCATTACGTTCACAAATAACCAAATGAGTAAATAAATAAATATTCGCTATTGTCACATTAAAAGCTATACTGAGTCAATAACTTCGCCACCGACCACAGAACACAAGAGATTGTGACGAGCTCCGAGATTTGACAACCGATGATGGTTCGATGTTTTGCAAAACATCCCCATAAACCTATACGTCCCATCTCACGTAAAACTACCATATTAATATTTTGCTGGCAATACACATGCTTCATAATTATATTAAAGATATGGGCGGCGTTGGCGGTGGGTATGCTGTTAAAATATTCACCTCCGTCAAAAACCGCCATAAACAGAAATAATTGTACAATATAGACAGACTTTGTTCATATACCAATCAGAAATATGGCATAAACATGTATGTTATTGTCAATTAGTTTTCCTTTGTTATGTAAACAAACGCCAAAAACGTTACGTTACCTGGCTTTTGTTTATATCCGGATATGGTAAACACAAAGAGCGTTATTTGTTACTGTGTTACACGGGCAGGCTCTTGTTTACGTACATCATCGTACGCCTTGACGACAATATACTATTTACGTGCTGATTATGTTTGGCATATGAACAAAACTATATATATTTTAATATTCCTTCTGTTGATGGCGGTTTGAACAAATATGACTATTTGTGCAAAGAACGCCACCCGTGTCTTTAAAGCTCACGAGAACGCACAGCAACAACTGAATGTTCCAAGTTGTCTGGTGCATGTGTTGGCGAAACTGAGATATAAGATCAGGGAAGTCAGGAAACGATTCGAGGAATAAATTGCCACAAAACATATGGCATTAATCTGTTCTCAGATGATTATGTTCACAATGGGTTAAACTACAAACTTGCTCCAGTGTATAGGCAACTCGTTGGTTGCGCGAGGCTGCATTCTACTATACATGGCTGCGGCTGTATATATCTACGGATGGTATATTGGAGCACTCTAAAAACTGCAGTGTAAGTCGAGGCCGAAGCCGGGTGGAATGATATATTATGCCTATAGTCGTACACTTTGGCGTGTCCCAAAATCAGATGGGATTTCCTGTCTCGCAAAGCAGATAGACTGCACAGAGCTTATCTAACCACAAAGGAGCCCACCCGCTAGCTACACGAGTAAAAAGCTAAGATTGTGCCACTCTCGGACCCCGTTAAAGCCATTTCCATGAAATATATATACGCAGGATACATACCCTGCTGTTCGTCAGTTTCAGGATTCATACCCAGCTGTTGGTCGGTATTCAGGATTTATACACCATGCACTGTTAGCGGGTATTCAGGATGTATACACCGCTGTTAGCGGGTATTCAGGAGCCATACACCATGCACTGTTAGCGGGTATTCAGGATGTATACACCGCTGTTAGCGGGTATTCAGGAGCCATACACCGCTGTTAGCCGGTATTCAGGATGTATACACCGCTGTTAGCGGGTATTCAGGAGCCATACCCCGCTGTTAGCCGGTATTCAGGATTCATCCCCACCCGAACGGTCTTAATTATAAATTAACTGGTATTCTGAATTCCAAAAACAAACGGCTGGTCCACGACTTTGATGGTGACAAACTGTGCATGGTGTGTGATGACCAGAATAACCCTGTTTATCCTTTTTTGGATCTCGTTCTCTTACTCGGGTGCTACTTTGCCCGTGATATATAGATATTCACATATCAACATTCAACATGTCGCACCAGGTCAAAACTGTTCCGGAAAATATAGTAAATTTATGTAGCTACCAGGGCATTTTCTCTGAATGAGGTTCAGTTTGCCAAATTAAACTATTGAGAAAAGTGATGAAAATAGATGGTACATACACATGTACATGTATTGAAGTGTAAATTATATGTCCTTTATCGCTTTATCGGATAATTTCTTAACTGGCATAAAATATTCACACAGTCTGTTAACTGACATTCGGTATTCCTCCCCATCAGATAATCAGGATCAAGTGAGTGGGTGGGTGACACCCTCGGCTATTATTGAGAGAATCACCAAAAAATAATAGACTTACGCGACCAACGAATTTCAAACTAGTTGGCTACAATGGAGCAAATTAAAAATATCAACGGCCACGCAACGCAGATGCCCATTGTCTTACTTCTATCATAATTACCAGTGCATATACATTATACAGGCGTAGGCGTACAAAGGTAAGAGGTATTTAGGCCATATGATACTCCTGATGGGCGGCAGTAGTCAGACAAATCACGCTGAGTGTGAGGAAATGTCCACTAGAGATGACAAGATGGTGAATGAGCTATATATGCACAGCATAACGTGCGTGGCGTCAGTTGTACGTGTGTTGCGATATTGGCTCGGTGGACTATCTCACTCATAACATCATCATACTGAACAACCATGGTTGACAGCGCTTCTGCCATATGTGTCTTCTCTATGGTACTATTTTTCTTGGCGGATGTTTCGCAGTGTTGTAACAGGGTATGCGCGTTTGGACAATGTTGGTGTATTCCTGGTGATGCTCCGCCCATTCCAGATGGTTTTGAGGTAAGGCTGTCACTTGGCGAAGCCTAAATGTGAAAAAATAACAGAAAAGGGTTGCCGCCGTTGTTTTATTTTTTGCAGTATGTAATACATGTCTTATTATTCCCCTGTCACCAGAATGAGGTTCTGGCTAGCATGTAAATGTCATACTTCAATGAGTAACTGTTGCCAGTACTAAACATTGAATCTGATACTTTACATGTGTGAGACTAAGCTACTAAATATACTCTGTCCCTTACGTAATAAACGACAGCTCGGAGGGTGAACTGCATTACCTATTAGAATGTGAATGTTTTAGCGAGGAAAGAAATTGTTTCTTGGCAAGCAAATATACCAGCATTTTAGATGTGATGCTGAATATGGAAGATATGGCTTGGCTGTGTAGATTAAGGTCTTTCATCCGAATGATACACCTCAAGTTAAAAACATATGAATAATATCCAGTGTTGATGGTTGTATGGTGGTGTTATAATGATGATTTTCTTACGATTATGGTGATGCCCCAGTGATGGTGATGATGACGATGATGATAAGGAAGACGTTGACTATATATACACCAGGCAGTTGATTGATTGATTGATTGTTTATTTGCAAAACCAACATTTAAGTTGGAACATAGCCAAACATATATACATATATACAAACAAACAATTTATACGTTAACAATTATCATATCATATTTCTGTAACAAATTCACCATAATATAATAACTATACACAGCACGTATGCATACGATTCATTAACAATTACCTTGCATAATTATGCAATTTCCAATTTATGGATGTGTCGCACATATATGTGTGTGTGCTCCTACATTCTCATTCTTATGTATATATTTTGTCCTTGTACTTCTCAATATCTGTATTTGACAAGAGAATAAACATTATTATAAATAAAAAAGAAGAATTTTTTTTTTGTAAAAGACGGCACCCGATCCTTACAATGGTATGCACCACCAACGTAAACTGTTAAAAATGTTTGGCCCTGGAAAGAGCAACTCCAAGCCTCGACCAAGCCCACCCACCCACTATATATGTGAGTTTGACTTCGAAGTTGCGCACTTGTGTATTTGTTTAATTTATCATATACAAATCAGTTATTTTGTCGAAAGTACGTTATATATATAGCGTTGTATAATTCTATTTGTTAACACTGTTGGTGGTGCCAGCAGATGGAGAGCGGACATCAAGTTAGAAAGATCAGACCATGTTAGCGCTGCCAGGGCCTAACTTTTTAAACATATTATAAAGTCATTATACAATGTTGTGTACAGTATGTGTTTTTCTTGTACGAGTCCAGGTATGGCTTTTCACCACAACATGGACGAGTACAAGAAAAACTCATACTGTACACAACATTGTATAGTGACATTTTTATTATCCATCTGTATGTTTATCCAAATTTTGGGAATACAAATTTAGTGGTTACTTTTGGTATTTGTCGGCTCTTAATTCTCTATTAAAGCCTGTATTGATCATCAGAAAGCATAATTTGGAACAGTAAACACGGAAATGAAAAACAAAACTCAATGCGGAATTGAAACATCTGCTAATCCACCAGTGTTGCGTGCGCATCACAATTTCACCGATTCATTTCGCAAAAGTTAATTCGTGACGTCACAGAGTCCCGATAAAAAAAAGTCATATTGCACACCTGCAGGGAGTCCAATATGACATTCGGGAGTCCAATATGACTTTTTCCAGGACTATCACGTGGCAGCTTTTGCCCAATCGGAAATGGTGTTAGTTAAGGGATGGATAATAAATATATATATCCTATGTGGTAGCAGATAATATAGCAAGGATCGGGGCTATATTGTTTCGCTTCTGGTACAATTTGCGGTATGTAATGTTTCAAGTTTTATTGGTTTCGAAATCGGTTAGGAAATATAAATATTCAACGCAGAGAGCATTTAGGAATTACCAGCTGTCCACGGTTTAGTTTTAAATTGGGCGAGTTGCTTTTCGTTAGCAGAATGTGCGCATCGAAACGCGCGTTGCGAGGTCAGTCAGATATTTGGCATTTATTCGAAGGGGCCTTAAACAATTTCAATAAGCAAAATCGACGTTGGCACCTCCCACCGCCTTATACATCATCCTTTCCTAACGATCCGCTAAGATCACCATTCACATGTAGATCATGTCATGATTATCTACTATATGGCTAACGCCCTTAGAGATTATATTCCACCAGTATAAAACATTGGAACTTTTTAAAGTTTTGACAGGGAACCTTATAAAGTTGAAAAAATAACGCAGGGAATAAACTTGCTAGTTATTATCTGTTTCTTAAAGATACGGGCGGCGTTGGCGGTGGGTATGCTGTTAAAATATTCACCTCCGTCAAAAACCGCCATAAACAGAAAGAATAGTAAAATATAGACAGACTTTGTTCTTACACCAAGCAGAAATATGGCATAAACAGTATGCTATTGTCACACCCACTTTGTTATGTAAACAAAAGCAAAAAACGTTACGTTACCTGGCTTTTGTTTATATCCGGATATGGTAAACATAAAGAGCGTTACTTGTTACTGTTTTCCTGATATCGAAATAATAAAGAACGTTTATATCATTTGTGTGTGATTAACCAATAGAATTGCGCTGTGTTATGTAAACAGAAGCACAACTTCTGTAACACGAGCAGGCTCTTGTTTATGTACACCAATGTACGTCTTGACGACAATATACATTTTTCGCGCTGATTATGTTTGGCATATGAACAAAACTATATATATTTTAATATTCATCCTGTTGATGGCGATTTGAACAAATATGAATATTTCTGCAACGAACGCTGCCCGTGCCTTTAATAGTGTATTTCATTGTAGGTGACTTTGTGCATATTTTGTTTTGCGTCGCTTACAATTATGGGATTTCCCCTGTGTGATTAATTCAATGTTTGTTGCGGTATTGGCTCACAAAAGTCACAGACAAGCATGAAATTTCGAGTTGGGACCTTCACTTATAGTGAAGTACATTATTAATTATTAAGGAACATATAATAACTAAGAAATATATTCCCCGCGTCAAAACTTCAAAAAGTTCCAATGTTTTGTACTGGTGGAATATGATATCTACGGGCTTTAGCCACAGTATAGAGATTCATGACATGATCTACATTCACATGCAGTCATCGATCTTTCTCACTCAACACAGCTGTAAATAAGTTACGTTATTGTGTAAATTTTGCTACAACGTATACCAGAGAGAGGATCAATAAGTTATTTAGCTATAGTGCCTCAATCCACTTTGTATTATTACAAATAAAATATGTTTCAAGTTAAGTAAGGGTTGGGTGAGTGATACTGGAAATATCCCTTTATAGAATATGTATATTTCGTGTCATAAATGTCTTTAGTGTAACATGCATACAGCGATGGAAAACCTGCAGTGATTTCGAGAATCATCCATAATACTTTGTCTGGCATAATTATTGGTTATGGCGATGTCACTTCATTGTTGAGCTCAACATCATGTTCTATATCATGTGCATCAAACCGAGGTGGTTGGGTCGTGGATAAGATCATCGCAGTCTGGGCTATAGACGATGTTTACAAGGTTATAACCCGACACTGAGTTGAGGGACATTTCAATGTGCCATTCTGATCGATACATATTTCGATAAGAAATAAAATTTGTTCAGGCCCACTGTAGCAAGCACATTTGAAGCAATGAACCCTCATACTGTGTCCGTGTCTTCACTAATTACATACCATAATTATATTGGGCCGATATATTTTCATGTAACATGTAACAAGGCAAGTTTAAAGATGCATAATCCGAATTAGCGCTCGCAAATTACTATTTCCTTGCCTTCGGGGGTAAACATTTTTTTATTCGATTTGAGCAACTAACCCATCAAAGCTCAGAGTGATCAGATAAAGATGTTTGAATCTATAATTTTTCACCACCGATAATTTCAAGTGGCCCAGTAAACAATCGACGAGAAGACTTTCTCTGACCAATTTGCGGATGGAGATGGATAACTCTAAAATCAAGTGGCTTTTTTTGTGTCAGATATTTGACAAACCGGCAAAATTTCAAACGAGTTTTTGTTGTTGCAATAAATGGTTTGGACAAATTGGATTTACATTGATTGATTGGGGTTTGATGTCGCTTTCAGCAACTAAGGCCATATCACAACATTGGTAGCTTTAGTGGCGGAGGAAATCCGTACACGCAGTTACGGCTAATCTAACAGTGATTTCAATGGCTGATAAACTCGTCGACCATGTGGGGCAAACCGACCATCGGCGGGTAACTGACAACTCCACCGGATAACGATTTCAAGTTACAAAGTCCACGATGGAGACATGTGGATTTGAACCCCCCATCGCCAGCGCTGGAGGGCGAGATGGCTTGGAGTTGTACCCCTCACCGACTGAGCGACCGAGTCCCCCCCCCCCCGGATTTACAAGTTTAACCCTTTCTGTACTAAATACTCATTCTCGTGTAGTTGCCCAAAGAAATGTTAAGATAATAAAGACGTTTTTTAAAACTTATTATCAAGCGTTTTATCTGAAAATTTCCACAGGTTAATAGAAATCCATCAGTACTTATCTTTTCATGAAATATGCTTTAGATTTGATACTGACTCAAATAATGCCACTTGTCGCCTAGTATAGGTAAATTTTCGCCAACTTTGTTATATGAACGGGTTATAGCGGAAGGCCGGGTTATAGCGGAAGGTCGGGTTACAGCGGAAGGTCGGGTTATAGCGGAAGGTCGGGTTATAGCGGAAGATCCAAAATAAGCATGTGTTCATACCCATCTCAGTAAAACACAAACATAATCGAAAAGAAATAGTATACGGACATCCAACAATTTATTTTTCCTCGATACTTTGATAGTCCATTGTGGCCATGCCCCTGATTCTGCCTTTCATTTTGTAGGACATATTGGATGTTACGTTGAGACAACTGTTCGAAAACACTAAAAACTGAAAGAAGACTCGCATTTTTGCTGTAACCCGATCTTGCACTACTACGTTGTAATACTTGGTCCCGGCGAATAAGGCAGTTGTTATAACCCGCTCCCAAATTGAAAACGTACGTAACGAAGTTTTTGGTTTCACATATACCTGGTACGAGGAAATGATCTACTGAGACTTGTATATATGCCACTCAAACGCATCAGACAGGATTTAGTATAAAGTTATAAGTGTAATCTGGACCATGCACAAGATCACACAAACTATGTTTAAATTGGCTGTTTCAGTCTTTCATAAATAATTTCATTTGAATATACTGGGCACCATGCAGTGTTGTGCACTATACAAACATCACAATGGACGATCAATGTATCGAGTGAAATACATTGTTAGAATGATGTCTGGGCTATTTGTTTTCGATAATGTTTGTTGTTTACCACGAGGGGATGTGAAAACACGCATAATTATATTGGCCCATCCGCTGTGTAACCCACATAACTCTGCTACAACCCGCTCCGGTTACCGGTGGGGGGGGGGGGGTGGTATTGGAATTGGCATTTACATTGTCTCATCTTCCTAATTCTATATAGTCTGGACAGACAATAAACAATCTCTCTCTGGTCCTTTGAAGATGCATAATTTCATTCGCCCGCAATTTATTCTACAGAATAAAGGCCCCGGTGATCACCATGGCAACGGCCTGAACGAATTGGAAGAATGGTTGGAAGAAAATAACGACAACTCAGTCTCCACGAAGGTACACAAACTGGGCCAATTTTTCCGGCAAGTGGAAGATATTCGAGACACTTTGAACGACATGGACTTGGAGAGTAAGTATTTTCTTACCCGTTTCTATACTAAAGTATCAGTGCAAGTAGTTATCCCATATGAATTGTTCAGATAATAAGTTCAATAAAACGACTATCTTGAACTTATGATCTAAACATTTCCCCAAATACATAGGACTCCATTTGTACTTTTGTTTATCTGTCGTCGGCTTATATTACTGGTATACTCTGCAAATCAATAATAGACCATTCCGATGTAAACTTTTAACTCACTGGTATAATCTATTCAGTATATAATATAAAGGGTTAAAGGTGGATGTTCCATCCGATTGAACACCGTGAATTAGCATTTTGTACATGCACATCAGAAAATGATTACATCATGGACCGGGAAGTTACGTCATAATTTGCTAGAAAATTGCGGTAAGATCTGACAATTTAAATATTCATTTTATTCTAGATTTTTCCAAATATATCAGCTTGCTACATGTATTAGAGTTTTGAGTTATCCCAATACTGCAACAACAACAAAAAACGAGTTATAAAACATATTTGTTTTAAGTACATTTCGGCGTTAAAATTTCACAACCTCAACAAAAGTCACTTGAACTCTTATATGATTTCAATAGTCATATTTATATTGTCTCACCCCCAACTTTGGTCAAAATTTTCGTTTTTGAGTTGGAAATTTCATACCTGACGCAACATAGTTGGAAATTTCACACCAACGATAGGTTGAAACTATTCTTGTAGTTTGATTTTCAAATAATTTATTGGGGGGGGGGGGGGGAATTATTGTTTTTGGACCAATATTTGCATATTTTCCTACTTTTTGTCAAAATTTTGGACTGAAATGGCCATCAGTTGGAAATTTTCCAACCTAAGGGGGGTGTCAGGTTGGAAATTTCCAACACTTGGCAAGCTTATGCCATGGTCCCTCCCCATTGGTCAGTCGAAAACTGCTAGTTAATTTAAGAAAGCAATGTTGTCCTAAATTTGGTCAACATTGTCATTGGAATTGTCATCAGTTGGAAATTTTCCAACCTAAGTGGGGGATGTCAGGTTAGAAATGTCCAACTCTAGGAAGGCTTGAGGCTAGTCTAGATGCTAGGATTTTGCGATTTTCGTGTTCAGATTTGAAAATTTTCATGGTCCCGCCCCCGTGGCCAATACAAAACTGCTAATTAGTTTAAGAAAACAATATTTTACTACATTTGTCAAAATTGTGTACTGAATGGTCATCAGTTGGAGATTTTCCAACCAAAGCTAGGGTGAGTATGAGGTTTGAAATTTCCAACGCAAGGAAACCTTGAGGCCAGTCTAGATGCTAGCATTTTGCTATTTTCTTGTTTAGTTTTCAAAATTTTCTCACACCGGACAACCATGGTCCTGGTCTCTTGTCCGTAGCCGTGTGCATTTGTCTGGAGTTGGACCACTAGATGTTAGGATTTAGGCAATTTTCAGGTTTGAATAGCTGAACGTTCTCATACCGGGTATATAGAACCATGGTTTATGAATATATAGGTAATTAGGCCTGAGCACTGAGGTTAAGGGGAGGCAAATGGAATTATGCAAAACTTGTGTTTGGTCGGATTCAAGGGGGCGGGGTGCAGTTGGAATTACCCAAAGTGGACACCCTCCCCCAACCGTCTAGCCACGTCCCTGTGTATGGGTGAAGAAAACGACGAATATTACTTCCTTTTGATAAAAAGGTCCAAGGATCGTCGCTCATAAAGAGCACCATCCATGCTTTCGTTGCCGAAAAGAGAGTGATCAATTACGATCTTTTGTAGTAGTTTTCGATAACATACGGATGTTTCTATGGGTTTTCGCGATTATGTGTATGCTACGAATCAAGCCTGCAACTAATGCGTCTGTCATTTGCAGAATGAGGTCCACAGAGGGTGAATTTAGTGATGCTATCCCGCACAGTGGGCCAGCATCACCAAATTCACCCTCTGTGGACCTCATTCTGCTTAGGCATCATCTTCTGGGAAGTATCTATAGTCTCAAATTAAAATTGTTTTTAGTTACGTTTTCCCTTCTATATCCCTAATTTACAGAAGATAAAATGCATAATCGAGGTGTCCAATGGGTGAACATCACAAACTTTAACTGGGGAACTTCAATCTGATCCTAGGTCTCCCATAGCAATATGTGTCTAAGCAGAATGAGGTTCCCATGCAGAGGGTGAGTTTGGTGATGCTAACCCGCTGCGCGAGATAGCGTTACTAAATTCACCCTCTGGGGACCTCATTCTACAAATGACAGATACACTATCTGCAGGCTTGCTACGAATGACGATGGTTACTATTATTTTTAATTATTCTGTTACCTGCATGGCAACCGAAAAAAATGGCTGAGAAAACTCTGACTAATTTGGTGTCGAATGACTCGAATCAGAGCGGGTATGTTTAGTAAGAGGTACTCCTAAACGTTGTTTGATGTGCGCAATGAACAAACGTCGTCCTTCTTTTTGTGTGTTGCGGTGGTGGTGGAGAGAGAGGTTAATAAAATGGGGCCACACAGTGTGAATAAGTCAAGTGATCGGTGAGTGAATTTACTTCATGACGTCCATTAATATTTCCTGTCGGTTCAGATATTTAGATATGTGACGATGAACAGGTCACGTTTCTTCGACGACGAACTGAATGACCGTATCATTGACCCTGCAATCGTTAAAGCGACTCACATACTTCAAACCCTCAAATTAAAGCTACGGAAGGGGATCGCAATGAATACAGCTTGAACTTCATACTAGTACACGGTTATATATAGTTATAGACATATAATGCAACTATATATATGCGCCGTCCGCAACAAGTTTGATAAAAGATTCGTGCTTGTGACGCAATATGTGTTCTTATTTATTCTACACCGTTGTGTCAGATGCGTTCAATCTATCACTGCATCATTCCTTGATACTAAAGCTACATTTATTGCGATTTAAGCCAACTGAATAACCAAATAATGGTCGGGGCATCATGCAGAAACTAAAATATGTTCGATTTTGTACGGTTCAGGGAATAAACATTATATAGGTCGATTAAGACATGAAATACTTTTACTCATACCTGATTTGAGTCAAAGCATTTAGATAAATCAGTTCCATCTTTCTCATTATGCACACAAATAAAAAATAAACAGTGTTTATTTAAGTTATTCTTGATACGGTGAACATAAGGAGCGCTAATTTATCACTTCTGCATGGGGGGGGGGGGGGGAGGTAAACAGCTGGAGCAAGCGTTTTTTCACTCTATATAAATAATAATGTACTTAACTGCATGTATGTGGAGGTCCCAACTCGAAGTTGCACAATTAAAGTGACTTTGTGGGCGATTTTGGTTTGCGTCGCTTACAATTATGGAATTTCTCCCGGGTATTTAAATCAATGTTTATTTCGATATCAGCCCACAAAAGTCAAAACAAAGCATGCAATATCGAGCTATGAACGCCCCCACATGTGAAGTAGATTACCGAAGAACCAGTATTAACAAAGAAATATATGCATTGTCTGTTCAATGTTATAAAGTTCCCTGTCAGAACGGGTCAAAACATAAAAAAGTTCCCAGGTTTTGTGCGTACTGGTGGAATATTATCTCTACGGGCGTAAGTTGGAGTAGAGTTCCATGACCTTGAGACTGCATGTTTTTCTGTGACTTTTGTGAGCCGATATTGCAATAAACATTGAATTAATTACGCAGAAAAAATCCATAATATTGTGATCAATGCAAAGCAAAATCGCTCACAAAGTTACTTAAATCGTGCAATTTCGAGTAGGAACATTCACCTGCATGCAGTGAAGTACATTATTAAGGAACCGATAATAACTACACAGCACTCCTTATATAATATTATTATGGAACTATGTGAATTCGCTGCAATTTGCCCTTAACCGAGTAATATAATTTTTACATCACATAATACGAGTATTATCATTTTACGACATCACAAATCCGAACAATATGGTTTTACGACATGTCGTGATTCTACTTCACTGCTGAATAACGTGTAGATATCCATTTTTGTGTCGCCACTCTTAAAGGGGTACTGTACGCCATTTTCAATAAATTTCCGGTGATAACAACGATCTAATATCGATAATATATAGAAACATAAGTAATTTGAGTCGAAGATGTATTCTGTAAACGCTCAGGATAATAGGCTATCTTAAAATCAAAGTTAATAATTTGATATAAATTGAATTTATGACTGGAGCCATAAAATGGCGTCAATTAAATTACGAATTTCCGTGTACAAAACGTAATCAAATTAATTGAGGGATACTGGATTGGTAAACCGATCGCACACACGATCGTTTAAAACATTATGATGATACGGGGAGAAAACTCAAGCTACTCACTCACTAGTGACGATACAATAACTTAAATGAATATATGGGACTAGTATGCATATAATATAACTTTTATTTGATACATTTGGTTGAAAACTGTCACGGTACAAAAATTACTCGACAACGACATTTTGTATTTTTGCATTCCGGTAAATTTGTCATCCGTAACACTACTTCGTACTCAACAGAATTTCAAATAATGGAAAAAGTGTTACATTATTCTCCGACTCGGAGACTATAGAAACCAACAACAACATTTTGGGTACAGTATCCCTTTAAGAGTTGTCAGTTACTAAGAGGCGATATAATTAATAAATAGGATATTACTTGGTTGGTTTGATATTATTGGCCTTCAGCTATCAGCCAGATGTACCTCATATCAGCTTTCGACCTTCGGACTTAGGCTGATATGAGGTTACATCGGGCTGATATCGGGCCTAATATCAATACAACCAACCAACCAACCAACCAACCAAATATCAATCCAGCCAATACATTACCACCATATTCGGTTGTTTTTGTGCGACTCTTTATCTCAATATATATGCGCCATTGTTGTTCAATTTCAGAAGTGAATGTGATAATGGAATGGATTATGAGCTTCTTGCAAGACGATGTGTCTGGTTCAAGTACCGACAAGGAGACGACAGGGGAAATAGACGTGCCAATTATTGGTTCACCCGACGAGGATACGGGACGGAAAATAGACGTACCAATGATTGGTTCACCCGACGAGGAGACGGGGTTGATATAGACGAACCAATCATTAACGCATGAGAACACTGAAATAAATAAAGTGTAAGAATTATAATCTTAAAGAGTAAAGTTTTATCCAACCCATGTGCGTGCAGAAACGCAACCATGCACTGTTGTCACTGGACCACAGATTCTCAGCAACACGCAGGTGTATTACTAGACCAAGTCTTCTCGGTCCGTGAATCTGTTTTTGGGCCGAGTCCCGCCCGTTGCTCTTCCAGAAGACCAGAACAGACGTTATACGCCCAGCATTGTCAGCGGGAGTTATATTGCTTGTATATCTTCGGAATAGGTCAAATGGAAGCTTTGCGTATACGAACACAGAAGGCAGCCTTTCCCCAATCATGATGATACCAAACATGCATATATCAGAGGACCAAGAAACGAGATATAAGTAAACAAAGCCTATAGTTTTCCGGAGAATTTCGATGTGTCGCGCTATCAGAAAATGCATGTAAAGCTACATTAACCCTTTCAGTGCCAGGTCCGATTTTTGTATCAACCCATACACCCTGTGCCAATGTATTCTCTTATATATGCGAGTCGACCATAGGTCGCCTCGCATATATAAGAGAATGAATTGGCCTAACAAATTTTCATCATTTGTTATTATTTTTTTTACTATTTTTTACAATTTTAATAATTTTTTCTTATATACTTTAACTCTTTCAGTGCCAGATTTTATCGGCCCTGGCACTCTACAGACCGTAAATTAGGGCCGATGATATCGGCCCCTGGCACTGAAAGAGTTAAACGATCGTTTCATCACTATACCTTTTTTCTATCACGGTAGGTTACATACTATTTTGAAAAAATATTAATCGCGGACATGTCAGATGATTAATCACATTCAGAGGTTTACGTGAATTCCCGGGTTCCACGTTTTCATTTGGTATATACGTCTTTTGAATGAACGTCCGTTATAGAAGAGCAACAGGGCGGCAATCGGTCCAAAAACAGCATCATCCCCAGGGGGGGGGGGGGGTCGAAAAAAAATTTCCAGGCACGTATGATGATTTTTATTTTTTCCGGCCTCGGGGGACCCACCCACCCAATTTCTTCCGTTTCCGGCCTTTTTTTCCAGGCAATTTTGGACACCCACCCTTTTTTTTTCCGTTTCAGGAAGTTTTTTCCGGTCAGTTTTGGACACCCACCCCACCTAAATTTGAGAAAATAATCAATTGAGCGACCAAATAGCTGATTATCCTGCATTATCATAATTTATTGAACAATATTTGAATAGAACAGTGCATAATGAGATAACGATACTATTTGAATTTATCATATAAGTGTCATTAATCAAGAAATGTGTCAACATAATCACATTTCAAGGGATATATAGGCAGAGTGCCAAAGTTTTTATTAACATTCATTTTCATAATATATAGTCACATGATCTAGTCACATAATCACACTTGAGTATTCTACATAATACATGGTACCGGTACAACAAATTTCAGATTATTTGATATTTTGATATTTGCTATGTGAAAAACAGTAATGCCCTAATTAATCAACTCCATAACCACAGCAGAATAATAGGTAATTTTTCAGGATTTAGACGGAAATAGGGGAGAGCTTTCCGATGAATGACAACAAGCCATATTTCTGACTAAATCCTGAAAAATTACCCATTATTCTGCTGTGGTTATGGAGTCGTTTAATTAGGGCATTACTGTATTGCTGGAATCAAATTGTTTATCAAAACATGTGGAAATACAACTGTTCATCCCAGTTCATCCCAGTTGAAGAATAATGCTAATACCAAACATAACCATGATATACCCGCGCTACTCTTCTTGGGGCATCTCAGAAACCAGAACTGAGGAAACATGTTATAGCGTGTAATGGCAGGCTGGTAGCCACTGCCTGAAGAAATAGGCTTCGTAATAATTGGGAATAATATGGATGGATAGCCCAATTTCACTTCATGGTCAAGTGTGCTTTCATTCTATTACTTATTTTCAGCTGAGTTCTGCATAGTTATTCTTATTTTGTTGTATCAGTAGATGGAATCCTGATTAAATTTTATTTTTCCAATAACGCAGTTTCTAGTTCTGTCAGGTTGAATTTGGGTTATTGTTGGCCATTGTGCAACTGATCCAACTTCTGATAACCTCTATATGTAGTATAGCATTACTATTAACTATATATGACCCGTTTCTGTTCAAAACACATCAAAACAAGACTGAATAGCAGGAATGGAAAAAAAAATTGGCATATGGAAAAAACTGCTTTTTGGACCCAAGAGACACCCACCCACCCCATCATACGTGCCTGGAAAAAATTTCCGACCCCCCCCCCCCCCCTGTCATCCCAACATATATCTCAATCTGCTGTGGACCGAGAAGACTTAATTGTTCTAGTGTTTGACGTTGGCGGTATAAAATACTGTAGTTTGCACCTATAAGAAATGGAATTGACGATGGCGAAAATGTCCCAAAATACATGTACCAGACATTTATATATGAACACGCATGCATATATATATAGGTTGCACTCTGGGTATTACATCTGCACCGGGGAACACTCCGAGATTAGTATATTTCGCATGCATGGAACCAATTATATCGTGCGTGATCACATCACACTGTCAGGTTCAACTGTCCCAACAAGCTCTGATGTAAATCCGTGCATTTTATGTGCATCGTGGTTAGTATCTGATGCAATAAATAATATTCCAGGACGCACATCAAACTGTTACAATAAAGAAAGCCCAGACTGAAAGTGCACCAATGGGATGAATCAATGTGAAATTCGGTTTTGCATGTATGAACAGTAACATAAACAATTCATGTTTCAAGTACCATATGAATACTTTGATTTTGTCGGCATAAATTTTCATGCTTTCTCACGAAATGGTCATGGGAACGTGAATTTGTTTATTGGAGATGGTTGTGTGTGCACTTTAAGAGGTTTGACACTATACCGGGTATTACAGCTTTGAGTAAAATATTGAGAACTTGACCTCCTATATATAATTATGCGACTTAATGTCTACACGACTAATTGTCGGCGGAATATAGTCTTATAGAGACACCACCACTCAGGCGTGTGAATGTGCATGGTGCAATTGTCCCACGAGTTGGTTGTGACCCAATGTTCATGGCTCTCGTTGTAACATGCGGCGTAACAAACGAGTGCGATGAAGTTCCTCTTCTTCACACGCACACACACATGTGCAGTTCTGTAACATCAAATAATTGTTTCTGTATTGTTTCCAGGGGGTAGGGTTCTCTATTCCGAAGGTTCATTATTCCGAAGGTTAATTATTCCGAATGTTCGCTATTCCGAAGGTTTTCTATTCTGGGCGTATTTAACCAGGAAAACACATCACGAGGAATGAAAAATACTATTACGCTAGTATTCACATATATAGTACACTAGCAGGGTTACCCGGCGTTGCCCAGGTTAATGCGATGAGAAACCCTCTGTATGCTGTGGATATTTGTTGGGGATAGAGAATGCTCTTGCTTAAAAGTATTATACGTTTTCTCATAAATTGTATATTCAAATAGCATCATAAAACATGATTATTACAGTCATGGGATATAAGTAGTGGCTCATCACCTTGTCAATTGTCATTCTGTTTGTCGCTATTAATCCGTTCCAACAATAATGAAGTATGTATTTATTTACAACTGCGTATACATTAGACGTTATAATATGATACATGAACATCATAAACACATTAGTTCGATAAAGGATGATAATTGGGTTTTAAATATTGAGATGTATCAATCAATTTAGTGGGTCGGACTAAGTTCTCGAGGACACCTGGCTATCTCCATGAAGATACATATGTTTCAAAGAAATTTCCAGGTGCTCCTCTGTTCATGGTGCTATATATTGGCTAAATATTCTCAGTTTAAACAAAATGTTGATGCGCATAAATATTAGCTACATGTGCCAGACACAGAGCGAAATTTTGAGTTGTTTATGTCAGTCGAGGAGTCTGTTATAAAACCCTTGTCAGATGTGCAGTATTGGGAGGATCCTGAAAAGTCTTATCCTACTAACTGCATTTTCTTGTATATCAGAAGAAACTATATTTGACTGCACACTGTGACCACTATTTTTGAACAGGCCTTCCATATCTCTTGACAAATTGTAACTTTTTTTGTGGAAACTGTATTGAATGGAACAGACTGAATTTTGTTATAATATATATGTAATCCTCTGACGGTTCGGGGTCTCTCAGTTTGCACGAATATATGTATCTCTTCAATAGAATGATAAATATACGTTTAATGCTTCTTCTATGTATCTCTTTTTGCTAGCTCATTTTGTGAATGCCCTGATTGCTATTCCCATATAAATATGACAGTTAAGAAGATATAATTGTTCAAGTGACTTAAGGGGGAGACGCACGTTTTGCATAAATCACAGTAAATCCAGCCAGAAATGGCAAGTGATTTTCAACAAAGAATTTCTCTGGATCTATCTGGTGAACAATCTTGAATTTTACATATGATAATTTTCATTATATATAGAATCAGAGCAATTATAAAGAGACAATAACAATAATGGATTTTAATACATTTGAGAGGTTGAAAATATTTGTTTCGTTTCTGTCCCTTTAGGTACCGAGAACTGCCAGAAAAATTTATAAATTCAAACAACATGTCAACCATCAAATAGCTTATTGTCTTGACTCCACGAGAGGAGGCTTCATTTGTATCATAATGTTGAGTTAGCTTTTTAATTGCATATTATAGCATCATACCCCAAGTATTATAATGAAGAATAAAGCAGTCACAAATATGCCAGCCCAATGAAAACAAATGTTCAAATGTGGTGCTGTCCACTCAAGCAGGGAGCAATCAACAGAAATTAGGCCACAGTGTTAAGAGATATGGTGGTCAGATTTAACTTGGTTATGAACCCATGACCCAGAACTCAACTGAGCCCAATTTTTCAATGACCAACAAACATGGCATGAAAATTCTCAATAATAAAAAAATATTTATGGTAGTTGTCTTTCTGAATGAAAATAATCATTTAATCTCATGAATCAAGAAAAATTAAGTCTCCTCTCATGATCTTCAGATATGATATCATGTATATATGAAATGCACTTTCGAAAAAAATCTGTTTTACAGTAGTTCTCGGTACCTGAACACAGTGAAATTTTAAAGATTTTTCATGCCATAAAAGTAAAGTAAATGAGATTATAATAACCAAATGTCCAATGGTTCTTATATATGGTACCACAATAATCTCTTGTACAAAATTTCACAAAGATATTCCTGATAGATTCTGATAGATTTAGAGAAAATACATTTTGAAATACCAGGAAATTTTGGCAAAACGTGCGTCTGACCCTTAAGTGGGTCACCATATGTCGGGACTGTGAAATGTGAACGTCCAAAACTAATTAATGATATGGAGATGGCCTGGGTGACTGTATATAATTTATATGTGGATAAAGGCGAATAGCAATCTTATCAATGATAGTGCATATCCGCTCGGCATCCGCGACGCAAACGACACCAAATGTGATTTAATTCATGGTATATCATTAGAGAAAAACGTGTATGAATTCGGTGGGAATTGGTGCCAAATAAATTTGTACCAGCGTTTGCCTCTTTTGACATATTTAAACCACTCCCATTAGACTAATGGATGCATGATATACTGGCGATGATTATATATATGTTTGGTGGAAATCAGCAACTAAACAAATTCTGAGAATAGTTATGACCCATATCTCTTACCCAACCGACAGCAATTTGACGTCTTTAAATCACACGATGATATTCCTCGTATCATAGAGAAGAATAATATATCAATTTGGTGGAAATCTGGTCTAAAATAGTTTATTAAATCAATTGTTGATGCAACGTTGACTCGAACAACGCCATATTGCGAAGGTGATTATGTATTTGGTGGAAATCGGCGACAAAACTATTTCACGATATATTTTTAATTTTGCCGACCTCCCCCCTTTCTTCCCCTGACAGCAACAGCGTCATTTTAGAAAAAATTTACCCGCACCGTTATCTTCCTTGTAAACAGTTACCCCTCTTAGAACGCCTTGGTGCCATCTCGGTTGTACCGCGTAAAGTTATATATAGAACGCACACAGACAGACAGACAAACAGACAGCACGATTTGATTTCTTGTATCATTTGAGAAGAACGTGTCTGAATTTGATGGTAATTATAGTACTAAAACTATTTTGTATCAATCTTGGTGACCCTCCCGTCCCTCCCACACACACTAAGACTCATTAGAGATTAGAGATGCATATATATGAAATTGGTGGAAATTGGCGAGTATACAGATTCGTATCAAATTTAAGGTCCCCATATCTCTCACCCATATGGTGTATCTAAACGACACGATGAGATTCCTCGTATCACAGAGAAGAATATGTATCATTCTGGTAGAAATCGGCACTAAACATATAGATATAATTTGTTGTGTCCCTCTCATCTCTTTACACAACTGACTCGAATGGCCCAACTTATGACACCCTTAAACCACACGATTTTCTCCTGATATCATGGAGATAATTGTTTATAAGTTTGGTGATAATCGGCGACTAAACAATTTTTGTTTATCAAATTTGGTGCCAATCCACACTCCCATCTCTCAAACAAACAGCACCACTATGGCGTCTTTAAATCACACGATTAGATTCCTCGTATCATGGATAAGAACGTGTATCAATTTGGTGGAAATTGGCGCAAAATAATTGTGCATTAATTTTGGTGCCCCTGTCCCTTTCAATGCAACCCTGACTCGAATGAGGCCACATTTGACAGATATAAGCAACACCATTAGACACCTCATACCATGGGGATGATTTTGTATAAGTGTGGTGGCAATCGGCGACTAAACCAATTATTATCAAATTTAGTGCCCACCCCCTCCCAATCTCTCAACCAAAAGACAACAATTTGGCGTTGTTAAAGCGCACAATTTGATTCCTTGTATAATGAAGAAGAATTTATATCAATTTGGTGGAGATCGGCGCTAAAATTAGTTTTCCAATTTTGGTGCCCCTCTCCCCTTCCGTGCATCCCTGACTCGAACGACGCCACTTTTAAACCACACCGTTGGTTTTTTCATATCATGGGGATGATTATATATAAGTTTGGTGGAAATCGGCGACAGAAAAAAAATCTGCCCCTCCCCCTTCCGGGCACCCCTGACGCGAACGGCGCGACTTTAGCCATATTTAAACCACACCATTAGATTCCTCATATCATGGGGATTATTATGTATACGTTTGGTGGCAATCGGCGACAATTTTTTTTTCTGCCCCTGACAACAACGGCGTCACTTTAGAAAATTCTAACCCCGACCATTATCTTTCTCGTAAAAAGCTACTCCCAGTAGACCCCTTTGGCATCATCTAGATGGTACCTTGTGAATTTCTATAGAACACAGACAGACAGACATTCGCAAATATAGATATAGATATATACACCCACTTCTAATTCCCAAATTGTTCCAGATGTCCGTTACTGCAAGAAGACAGTATCAGTTTATCGTTTATTATGGAAAGTTGAAAACACGATGACTGAAATAAACTACATGTAAGAGATATAGTTTTTCCGAACTGGCTATCTGTATTTGAAAGAAACATCAACATTAAAGGCCCACTTAATTTTCGAACACCCAGATCACATATATAACATATATACCATTGGAAATAGGAAGCTCTCTAACACTGTATTATCAGCTTATCCGGTGTAATAAACTGTGAACATGTTGTTTTTGTTGAGTTAACGACGTGTTTTTGTGCTTAAGGTTCATCTGGTTTTGTTGCGCAAAGTGTATTGTTTTCAATGGAGGGAGAATAACTCTATATTTTAAAGATAGTGTTATTCCCCTTCAATTGAAAATACATTAGGTTGGATTATGTTGCATTCTGGAAGCCATAACGGGGCGATCGATCTTTTTATGATTTAAGCTGTTTTCTATTTCTCTATGGACATCTTCTGATACAGACGTTTCAAATGGTGATGAACTATAGTGTTTTAATCATATTTCATGGCACAGATTGTTATTACAAATTTAAAACCTGATATCAAGGCACTATAAAAAAAATAGTCGGTGACTCGAAAATTAAGTGGGCCTTAAAATTCAATACAAATTCACAATTGCAGTTAGGTTCATCCCATACCCGTCTATTCAACGACATTCTGCTACGCAGTACTCACGGGGTCCAGTTCACTATCGATCCGTGTCCAGTTCACTTGCGAGTTTTTTGTACTTGGTCCAAAACAGACGTGCTTTACACCATGTACAAAAACTACCGTATCGCAATGACCATTAGCGATTAATTTCAAACAAAAGTGAGTCTAGTGTGAAGTTTTAGCTCAAACATATGTGCACACTTATTTTACCAAAAATCTGTTGCATAGATGTTCGGGTAGTGAACGGATCTTATCAATGGTGAACTGTATCCATCACTAGTGGACTGGAACATTTCTTAAAATGGATAAATTATACTAATCCACATTTACTTAACAATTTCCAACTAGTATGTCTTGATAGTTGAGGTAGCTGGCAAGGTATATACAACAAATGAACTGCATATATATATATATCTCTGTTGCGTAAAAATTGCGTTATTTACCATGGGAAAATCCCCAGTGACCTTGACCAGATCGGATAAGAACTAGACCGAAGATCGGAAGAGCTATCAGCCTCGCGGAGTAGTTCCTACCCCGTGGTACTCATTAAGAGTTATAGCCCCACTGTTTTAATCCGCCTTTAGCTGGCGTATTCTTGACTCTACGAGTATTGAGATATATAACGTCATGCGTGATGACATTAAATCGTATGGAAACATAGCAATTGTGTGGGCTGCCTGACGTGAATATGTTTTGGGAAATAACGTCATACGTAATGACATTTAATCTCAAGGAAACCCGCGAAGAAAAAAGTCGATCACATTTATTGTTTCAATGTTTTATGTTATTTCCTTCATAAAGAGAGTCTTCGTTATAAAGAACCCTCTCAATACTTTAGAATATAGAATTAACCTTTAAAATAAAAAAAATCTTCGGAATAGCGAACCTTCGGAATAGTGAACCTTCGGAATAGTGAACCTTCGGAATAGCGAACCTTCGGAATAGTGAACCTTCGGAATAGTGAACCTTCGGAATAGGGAACCTTCGGAATAGAGACATGTTCCCGTTTCCAGGTTAGTTAGCCATCTCCACAAAACGTGGTTGAATTGTTGTTGTACACGTAGTACCGATTGGTTTTCGTGAATGACTACAATTTCCGAAGGACCACCATTCGGGTCAGGAATGGGGATCAGGGGATGGAGTACCGAAAGTAGTAAAATGTTATTTTTTGTCGATTTACATAGACTTATACATAAGCGTCTCCATAATATAATAAATAGAGGATATCAACATTTTTTGGTAGGATATGGGACTTATCTCACGAGTGATGACAAAACAAAAAATGAATTTCCACGAGTGGAAATTCGTTTATTTTGACATCAAATGAGATAATTACCACATCCAACCAAAAAGTGTAGATGTTCTGTTTATTATATATGTTCCGCTCATTTGGCCCATTACTCAACTCGAAAGAAGGGTAAAAAGAGTAAATGTGTACATCCAAGCACAGCCATACTAGTGAGCTTGTGCATATAAAATAGTTCCATTTTTCAAACAGATTGGATGAAGGACAAAGGGGCTCACTTTTGGCAGACAGACAATAACGTAAATAAACAAAATAAAAGAGCAGTGAGTGGGAAGTTACTCTAGTTCAATGTGGCGAAGCGATGTTAACTCATCCAGTATCGAATCACTTTTAATATTAGCGTGGATCGATACGAGTGAGATATCGATACTGATAACGGTTTTTAACTGATGCAAAAATACTACTATTAGATAGCTTATAGCATATAATAAATCAAATTATGTGTGGTTTAAAGTTTTCAAAATAGTGCTGTCCAAGTCAGGAATGGAGGTCGGGTAAGTGGCACACACTTTGCTAAAACGTGACGCCGCCTTAACTAAACGTATATAGCCATCGCCATGATGCGACGATTTTGTATAATGGTGTAGTTCCCTAAGTGATGCCGCCCGGATCAGGGGAGGGAGCACAATAACGATTAGTTATTAATCTTAGTAATTGTAGTTGATACGGTAATTGATAAAGAATGCCCAAACTATTCAGTTAAATTCATATGCATAGTTCTTAACCATGAAATAGTAAACAGATTAAAAAAATTGATTGCATTTTTTACCCGGGCTATGTCGCGCAACCCAGCTACAGTAATGCTCTAGTTAATCGACCTGTTAACCACAGCAGAATTATGGCTAACTTTTCACGATTTAGTCGGAAATATGGCTTGTTGCCATTCATCGGAAAGCTCTCAATCCTAAAAAGTTACCCATAATTCTGCTTTGGTTAAGAGGTCGATTAATTAAGAGCATTACTGTAGTACACGGTAACAATTCAAAACAATATGTTCCAAGACCCCAAGCTGCTCCGGCAACTGAGTCTAACCGGATAAACAGTATAAACATATTCGGTTACGGTTCATTCAGATATTAGAATGTAACCCGTTCATGACTGGAGCTGCGCTGATGCAGCATTAAATATCATGTGCCAGTACATTCTCTTATATATACGAGTCTCCCATAGGTAGCCTCGCATATATAAGAGAATGCACCGGCTTACAAGATCAAGTTAAATATTGTTAGGCCAATGCATTCTGTTATATATGCTAGGCGCCATATGGGCGACTCCCATATATAATAGAATGCATTGGCAAAGGGTTTTCGCAAAAAAGTCAGGAAGCTGCTGTCATGAAAGGGTTAATATAAGCGCTGTCGGGCGTATATCAACGGACGTTAGTGATAATAGGGCAAAGCTACCATTTCAATTTCTACCATAACCCCGTCTATACTGAACTTGAATGGATTCTCCTATTCAGTTCTAAAAGTATACGTTGAATTGGTCTATAATTCATTTGAAGGAGTCTTCAGGTAATAAATTCAGACGTCAGACAGACAAAAAGATGATACAAGTTCAGAAGGATTAATTTTCATTTGAGGGAAATGTTCAGATCATAAGTTCAACAAAACGACGTTTGTTGAATTTATTTTATCACATAATTAAACCAGATCGCATGTTTTTTAGTAAGACGCACGTGTATTATCACCATGTGTAGTGACGTAAGAGCTAATGTTAATTAGAATATAATTACAATATTCGATTTGTGTTTGGCTGTTTATTGTTGACTGTGAGATAAACATGGGTGGTAAGGATGGCTAAACAATTTTGTCAAAATGAAAATATACATTAAAATGGAACTATATATTTGTTCTTGAATGTGTCTTTACTTCCTCTTTGGTTGCGATAAGGAAATCAGTATTAATTGTCTTAACCCCAGGCGTTTCAAGATCGTGTTTCCTTGCTAAAATGTGATTATATGATAAAGTTGGATCTCGAAAGGGTTAATCACTTGAGTTTTAATCGGAGAAGCCGAATCGGGCCCATACGTTTGAATCAGAATAAATATGGCGCTTCGCCGATCCCTCCGTCAAATGCACATGTGATTTGCAGATAACACATACTAACTAAGTCGATTTTATGGAGAAACTTTACGTCGAGGAAACCAAACATAACAAGGCGTATTGAATAATAATCTAAAACAAAGTTACTCGTCAACTGGAGAGGCCTAGTGCTGTTTTAGGTCTTTTCATTCCCAGACGACTTTTGAGTCGTCTGCGACGGATTGTATCCTCTACATCAGTCAACGATTCCCTTTTCTGGGAGAGCACAGATTTGCCCGGAAGCACGCTATTACGTCCCTTGATATGGGTGGCTCTTGCATTATTGCATTGGCTCCGGCCGCTCGTTTCTAAACCAAGTTTCTCAAGTTCGTTTGAAATATCTACAGCCACTAAGGTTTGGGATTCAGACCGTAACTCTTTAGGTCTTTTTGACTGCTGTCCTCGGCTAAATGTAGCATGTCCCGATTTCGGTCGCGCGAGAATTGTGTTGTTTACATTTATGAATTTTGCGTTATTTTTTCCTTGGCATGTTGAACAGTACCTCGGCGTTGCAGATCTAGGCATCACCTTCTGTTCATCTGTCGGTTGTTGACGCATGCGCTGATCATACGACACCTCCTTGCACTTCCCAAGACACAAGGACTGCCGACAAGATTCGCAAGAATTGGTGTATGCTTGTTTTAAAGGACAATCACCAACGCAAGCGATTTGTAGGCAACCGGGGCAGCACCGTTTATCTCTTGGTTTAGCACTATTTGCCCGAACTGATGTACTGGTGATTGGTCTCTTCGCTTGAACTTGTTTGAACCGCTTTTGCTCCCAGATTTCTGTGTCGCGTTGTATCTTCTCCATTTCCAGCATTCTTTCGATAATAGGCGCGATGCTTTCATCGGCGGGCGTCGTTCCTATTTCGTGCCTCCAGTTCCAATTGTTCTCCATAATTTTTCGGAAGTCAAGATCACAGAAAGGTGTTGGAAGAGCGGGAGCGAATTCATAAGGCGGTTGTTCCACATTATTAGGATCGAAATCAAACAGCTTCTTTTTAGATTCTGGCACATAAATACTGTCTGTTTTCTCCGGAACTAGGTTCATATCCGGAAGATGTGACATGCGCATTGGGTCTAGCGGGGGTTCGGAATCGCTATCGCACGATGAAGAACTATCGCCCTCGTCGTCCGACTCTGAGCTCTCTATACCACTCGTTGTGCTTTCGCCACTAGAGAGAGCGCTCTCGAATTGTTTAACCGTTTCTTTTGAAACCGTAGATCTATTCGACGGTAACGACCTCTCACTGACGAAGCTCGCAAGTACATCCGAGCTCAGCACATCCGACTTCCCGTTCTCTGTGTCTGGCGATGCACAGCGTCTGCTGACGCAACTGCTCGGCCTTGACCGACTGGAAGGAGGAACAGATCTCGGTCGAGCATAACTTCTTGTTGTAGCACTGGAACATCGTGGAGGATGTGGCCTAGAAATAAACATGATGACTACGTTATGCATTGCTCTAATCGGTAGAATGATTCAATGTGACCAATATATTTGTTTCAAACAAGACGTAAGTTTCTCTCTATCAGCTTCATGCCACATCAATGACGATGAATTCGTAGTATTTACGAATGACATTTTGAATTAAGGTCTTAGCTGCAAATATGAGTCAAATACCTCTAAATTTGATTAATCAATCAATCAAACCGTAACAAATCCCTGAGTCATAGCAACCGCTGTTGCTTCAACCTGTCATATCGACGTATAGGCATAGGCCGAAAGGTTACTTTACTTTACAATCAACCGGTACCCCAAAACATGCATCGACCACCCGGAAATTTGCGGACAGTTGCATGTTTCACTTGTCAGGCTTCTGGACTGAGAGCTGTTAACCGAAGTGTTCATTTACGACCACCCGTAACCAGGAATTGTTGCATGCGTCAATCATCGCGGGGCATGTACAGGCGCAGCTTTTTCCTTGTCAGTCTGTCAAAGTGACCCCGAGGGCTGTTTCATGTGTCAGCCTTTCAGCTTTTTCGTGTCACACACCCAGACCGAGAGCACAAACGGGAAAAAAACCCAAATGTTTGCACTAGTTGAGTGTTCTACCGTTCCAAATAATTCCCATGACTGTAAGTGATCAAATATGCTACCTCTACTATTTCCTGCAGTCACTTCAATAAGTGAGACAACTGTCGCGTCCATATTGGATCCACCAGCTCGACTTCCGCGCATTCGGTGCAACATGTCAAAGTTCTGTAGCAGCATTCCATATATGGAGCGTTTGAATATTCATGAATTCCATGAATGGACTTAAATCATGAATTTTCAAAAATCCATATATGGAATGCTACTCCAGAACTATGACACGGAGCACTTAAATCGCGTTATGTTGGATGGATGGATCCAATATGGTAGCGACTCGGTGATTTCGTTTATCCGGCGTACCAGAAGCGAGTTACATCCAGTCTCTAATCGAATCTCGACATGGAATCGCCGTTCCTATCAAATAGAATCGATGGTGATTGTTACATGTCGACAAGAGACGTAGAACAATCTGAGGCTACACAGAGCAAATATAACTATCTGAGGCTACGGCGCAAATGTAATTATCTGAGGCTACAGAGCAAATGCAACTAACGGAGGCTACAGCGCATATGTAATTACCGGAGGCTACAGATCAAATGTAACTATCTGAGGCTACGGCGCAAATGTAATTATATGAAGCTACAGAGCAAATGTAACTAACGGAGGCTACAGAGCAAATGTAATTACCAGAGGCTACATATCAAATGTAACTATATGAGGCTACGGCGCAAATGTAACTATCGGATGCTACAGCTCAAATGTAACTATCTGAGGCTACGGCGCAAATGTAACTATCGAAGGCTACGGAGCAAATATAACTATATGAGGATACAAAGCAAATGTAATTATCTGAGGATACAGAGCAAATGTAACTTTCTGAGGCCATAGTGCAAACATAACCATCGGGAGCTACCGAGCAAATGTAACTATCTGAGGCTACAGAGCAAATGTAACTATCTGAGGCTACAGAGCAAATGTAACTATCTGAGGCTACAGAGCAAATGTACTTTCTGAGGCTACAGAGCAAATGTAACTATGAGGCCACAGAGCAAATGTAACTATCTGATGCCACAGAGCAAAAATGTAACTATCTGATGCTACAGAGCGAATGGAACTGAATAATCACGAGTCATTAACAACTTAAAA
This sequence comes from Siphonodentalium dalli, assembly GCA_032622095.1. Classification (NCBI taxonomy): domain Eukaryota; kingdom Metazoa; phylum Mollusca; class Scaphopoda; order Gadilida; family Siphonodentaliidae; genus Siphonodentalium; species Siphonodentalium dalli. Next base: position 102,942,388 of record CP136062.1, on the reverse strand, counting down.
TATGCAATCTGCGAACTTCTAAATGAAACAAGAAATCCATGCAACGTGTTTTAAATACTGCGGGTAATTCATCGTGTGATATGTATGTCTAGATTCAAGCGAATCGGTGTTGATGTCGAATCTTGAATAATCACAGGACCACAGTATATTCGGATATACGCATATATTAGTTTATTCATATACCTGGTATCAGACTGACAGCTGACTGGCCGACATCGTAGGAATGTATTCTCTATTGTCTCCGCCGGTAGTGGTTGCCATTGCTTGTGTTGGAAAGCTTTCAAACTCGACGCTAGTTGGCTGCGATAGACACTGTCGTGCGTTTTCTGAAACATAAAGCATGCAAGCTATATATTATGTGAGCCTAGGTACACACACGCACCATCATGTTTCATGGCTGCGACTATGGTAGTAAATTGTAAGGTGCACGAGGAACGAGGAACGACGCGCAAATATACGTTTCCATGGTAATGAAGAAGATAATTCAATATGAACCAGATTCGCTGGCAATTTCTCCATTGCATCGCGATTCGTGTTTCTCCCTGGTCACTTCTAATGCCATTTGGTTGTTTGCGCTCGAAAATACACCTAATAATATTGGCTTGATTTTTTACCGGTGACGAAATAGGTCGATACATATTATTGAGTATTATATATCCCAGAAAGACGCATTAAGGTAATACACAAATTCAAATTTGAACACGATGTTTGGGTCCCAAACAAAAACAGCCAATTGCACGACATGCAACAAAAAAGAGCGTTCCGTATTAGTTTATTCCTGCTGGTAGAAATAAAGAGCGTTTTTTCTCACTTCTGTGCGAAAAAATTTAAAACAGCTGGAAAATGGCTGTGACCATGCATGGCAAATATTTTTCAGAGCATGTGAAGCCGGTGTATCAATATTTCGTGTATTTGTCAACATATATATCTGATACCTCCTTCCAAATTACGTAGACAAAATTTGGAAGCTCGAAAGATCGAGCCATGCCCGTTTAACTTTGCCTGTATCAATGAGGTAGTAACAATTGCCTGTATCAATGAGGTCAGCTCATTAGCCGTAGCATTCTGGGGAAAATATAGAGACTCAGAGCTGAAATAAAATATCATTTATTTTAAATTGATGTGAAACACTCTGGTTGGGTGATAAAATAGAAATGGAGAATAATCTTGCTCAAAGTAGTTATTTTTATGAATATTAATCCAAGTTTACAACACACACCGTCAGGCTTATATATTTATTAAATGTAATGAGTATCGATGGCGAAAATCATTTGCGTTAGTTTATCGCCGAATGTTGCGTCCCGAATCGAGGTGTAAATATTTACAATTGAGCGTAGTTCAGACGGTGTTTTCTATGGAGCTGCATGTATGGTCGATTTCTTTCGAGATTTTAGGCGATGTTAGTAGAATGCTGCATCCCTACAGTTGGCATAGCGCCTGAGTACTAATTTATCAGTTCCACGCACCCGAACAATCCATAATGTCTTGAAATAAATTGTCACAAACGGGAAGGATTTCCATATTCAAGTTTCGTCATGTATTCACTCTTATCGGACTTATGGCCCTTGGACTGCGGTAGGAATCGTTCAAACCCTTGATAGATAAGTCCTACTAGAAAATAGATAAGTATAATCACAGCAGCTTATTTTTTTTAGGTCTGAGTTTGTTTGTGACGTAGGGAAGGATATAAAATATGCAAATATTGGGATCAGATTACATCATGCATATATAGCCTACATGGAATGAACATGCAAACAGCATCGGTGTGACGCGTAATCGTATTCCGATCGAAATTACATCCCAGAAACGAGCGGCAGATTTGTGAGCGATTTGAGGACATCTATACAATTGAAAGGCAAGTTTTCCCCTTGAAATGGTAATTAATTTGAAATATCTTAGACACTCACCATGAGCTTTGTTAGAAATTTACCAGTCAATTAACAGAAAATAGTTACGTTTTGGTCCTCATGTTGCGTTGTGTTTCTCAAAAGGCGATTTTTCACGCTATAGCTGACATCAACGATGCCCTGCCTGATTTGACACAATAACACGTGGTTCCGAGGTGAGTTCCACGCACTCAAAATGTGCAAACGCACAAAAACATAATATATGAGGAATTGACACATAAGATAGAATTTTGACTGTTACGAGCATATGCTAGTTTATTTTTAAAACAAGTTGATACCTTATTTGTTCGGCAATACTCAGTATTTTTTAGAACATTCTGATGAAAGTTTCCAGTCGGAGATTCGTGGAATACACAAAACCATACTTCTAGGAGAATCCCTCGACTGACAACTTTAGTCAGAATGTTAGTGCAAACAACTGTGAGTTTGGACACAAATTAGGTATCAGCTCCACTCGATTTCAACGTAAATGATGGATTATTTTATATATTTTCGGGATGCTTATGTCATACGACTGGTGGTTATAACACGTATTTTCCTTTTGCATAGTAAGCTGTATATTAAGGAGGATACACACTTTATGCATAACGTCAGACAAAAATGGCAAATTTACAACAAAGAATTTCTCTGGACATATTTGGCGAAAAATCTTGAATTTCACATATCATTTTAATTAATTGTATATTGAATCTGAGCAATTATTAAGAGACGATACAAACAATGAGATTTGAATACATTTGAGAGGTGGAAAATATTATTTTCTTTTTTTGTCCCTTTCGGTACCAAGAACTGCTAGAATAATTAATAAATTCCATTAACACTACAGTCACCAAATAGCTTATTGCATTGGCTCTTTGAGAGAAGGCTTCATTATAGTATGACACTGTTGTGTTAGATTTTTATTGCATAATATAGCACCACTTGTTCTTCTGGATGTAATTATAATTTGAAGCATATGTTCGCATTATGTTCAGTGCTTTTAAAATGACCGTCAGTTTCGAAGATCATATTGATGCAAAACATAAAAAAAAACACTCATGACAGAAACCGTTAGAAAATATAAAGGATCTCCAACGAGTTATGATGGGATATAAGATTTTATGAAACGAGTTTTGATAAATTTGATCGACAACGACTCGTATAGAAACAAGTTTCATCAAATCGTATATCCCAACATAACGAGGTGAAGATCTTGTATATCACCTGAAAAGAACTGAGCTTTATGACTTTTTAACGATCAAAATTCTTAAAATAACCTGCAAAATGCATACATTTATTGCGCGCTCTGGGGCTGGCGACGGAAAATATAGTCCCCAATTTGCCTCTTTGTTTTTGTGTCTATTTTTGTTAGTGCAACGAAGTCGGACAAAAATTTAACTTTAGTGAACAAAGCAATTAGTTTGCATTGTCTGTTGTTGGTATCATATGCGGCTTTTCGAAATAATATTAATCCGTATGAATCAATGTAAAGACGTGTGGTCATTTTGTTGGCACAATACCAAGTGACCGCACGGGAAGCACACGCCTATTCATAACTAGTGAGAGATAAGGAAGTAAGTAATGACATTTTTAATGATATAATATGGGTTTCATGTAGTATACTAAGATATAACATCGATATAGTATGTTTTAATTGAATGAATAAAGGTTTAACGTCGTTTCAGATAACATATAATATTAATGGTAATTAATGCAGTGTTTGCAAAATGGTTCACCCCTGTCCGCTGTACTTGACACTATACCACAAGACTACTAGCCCGCACGCCCCAACTCATGTTATATTGAAAATCACCACATGCATGCCATGTGTTTGCTAAAGCGATCATATTAATTGCAGTCGAAAGACAACCAATGGCAAAGCACCATTCGTTAAAGTCGTGAAATTACGGTAATTATACTTTGGGTTTGTATATATTTTTCACGAAGTTAATCTTCCATGATTCGAAATAAAGACACACAAATGTAAACACGAATTTGGCTGAGGTCCAGGGATAACTCCGGTTAGAAAGTTGAACGGAATTTGAAGGGACCATCCCAATTGAAAGGGCCACTCGCTGTGGGTAAATGTGCACAAAATATAAAAGTCTGTAAAACATCACCACTAAGAAGAACATGTAGAAAGATATGAAGATTGTTTTTATATTCATCATAGATTGTTATATTCATTACTGATTGTTCTCCAATAATGAAATTATACGCGTGTTGAAACCATTGTTCTGTAAACAAATATGTTACAGTGATTTATGGTAACTTCAAATATTTTAGTCAATTCAATTAGTTTATTCTGATCGTCAAGTTGAGACATTACAGAAATATATGGATATAATATACAATATATTTCAGTACAGGTATACAAGTATATATTATATATGGCATAGTAATACAAGATAGAAAAAGTGATCGGTATCTTGTTATTTCAATTCGCTAGGCTGGGTGGTAATAAGCCTCAGGCAGACCTAATTATTTCTAGGATCTTCTTAATAAACACTAATAGATTTTTAACTGTCTTTTGATTTCGGGAGTTGAAACGAGCGGCTAGTTTATAAGTGTTAGGTTTCTGGTAGTAGCAGGGTTGCATGTATTTAGTTCTAAGTTAAATAAGTTCCCTACATTTCAGTACAATGTTGTATTCGTCCAAAAACTATATATTTCAAGATTATAATTGCGAGAATTTCGGCATCGCGTTGATTGACGCGCATGAATTTGACCTGCATTTAGTTAGAGATGCGGCTCGGCCCCGGCTGCCATTCAACCAATCAGAACACACTTTTTGTCAACAAACCAATCTAATTATCGGAAGGTGATATGAACTAGTAATTGATATGAAATTTACTTTCCAACGTAAATAATGATTGAGTCATATGATAAAAGGAAATAAGCAATGGCTTTTTTAATGATATAATAGGGGTTTCATTTGATATTTTTGTTTTACAGACGTTGATGTAATGCGCATGAACCCACTTCGAATGCATTGATTCCTTTGAAAGTATATCTCTATCTTCATTATTGTGTGTAACTCATCTTCTGTTTGTAGATATTATAGAACAAAATGACAAAAGCTATAGGTTACTGGACACTCGAGAGACACGAAAACCTAGACTCATTCATGGATATAATGGGTAAGAAATTTTTTAGAATTATATACGTACAACTTTCGGAACGACTGCATGGTACGGTGGAGATTTGCGTATAATCACAACATTAAGTCCGTATTCGTCTTCTCCAGTTTAAACCTGGTTTACGGAAACCTCTAGGTTTAAACATCAGTTTAACAACTAAAACCGTGGTTTAAACTCGAGACCGCATGTCTAAGTGATGCATTCGTCATATCTGGCTCAAACACCAACTTTGGGTAAGATTAAATAATCCAAACTGAAGTTATCGGTCAGAAAACCAGAAATGTTAACAAAATCAGCAGAATTCTAAGTCGAAAAAGGGCCGTAACTCGTGTAAAAATGATTGGACGTGCCCATATTTAAATTTGGCTTGTATTTAGATTTCGATCTAGGGAATACACATACCAACCTTGGTTCAGATCGATTATTCTAGACTGGTGTTATCGGTCTGAGACCAAAAAAAATATAAAAAAAATTCAATTATAAGTCAAAAAGGGCCGTAACTCATGTAAAAATAATTGGACGGAACCCATACTCGAACTTATATTTCTTATATATTTCTAGCCGGTAAATACACATACCCACTTTGATTCAGATCAAGTAACCCAAATTAGACTTATCGGTCGGAAACCAAAAATGTTGAAGGACGGACAGACGGGCGGACGGGCGGGCGGACGGACAGACTTATTACATAACACGACCGTTCTTTTAAAACGGGCGTATACAAATTCACAGTTTACCTATTTTCCAGACTGACGTGTTTGGCCACTGCCACACCGCACCATGTGAATATATATATCTCCCTCTCTATCTCTCCCCCTCTCTCTATCCATCTCTCTCTCTCTATCTCTCTCTCTCTCTCTCTCTCTCTCTCTCTCTCTCTCTCTCTCTCTCTCTCTCTCTCCATATATATATAGCATACAATATATTTTACTTGAAGGAGTACCTGCTTTCGCAAAGAAGATTGCACTGAACACCACGTCATCTCTCGAAATATGGGTAGACGGAGATGAGTGTAGCATGGAATTTACCTCAATCATTTTGAACAAGAAGAGGGTTTACAAACTTGGAGAAACACAAGACCAAGATACACTCGACGGACGACAAGTAAAGGTGCGCTTATATTAGTATGAATAAAGCCTGATCAAAAACAGGGATTCATGGGTCCATTACTTTGCAAAGTAATTGTATTGCAAGTAACCATTACCATTACTTTCAAAGGTAATCCATTACCATTACTTTCAGTGTGTTAGTAGCAATAAGTAGATTGCTATAGTATTGCTTATGACAATGTGAATTGCATCTATCATTATCTATTTCTGATGGGTAGCTTCGATTAATTATTGTTATTGCTGTTGTTGTTGATGTTGTTAAAACATTAATTTAAAACATGGAATTGGATTTTTTTTTTAAATAGGGTTGTATGGATTTTTTTTATGGCAGACAAATAGACCACAAACAGTCTCTAATTTAGCCTAATAGTGTGGTCGTTGCGGTGATTTTGGAGGGGGAACGTAGAAAAAATTGTTATAAAGCCAGTTTTGGTGTCATTTTGACCGGGAATGTTTGGACAACAATATATCCAAAATCCGCTAAAATCCGCTTTGGGGAATTTTTTTTACAGTCATTTGAATACAGGACATTTCGTCATTATGCCACAAAATTTCGTAATGCAGATAAATACAAACAGTTTACTTGTGTTAGCTCGCAAACCACTTATGCGTGGCAAGTTCCCATGGATAATTGTCATATGATGATACGATAACATGACCCACCACAGTGTAAGCCATATTTGCCCCCACCAATAAAGAGCGTTAAGCAAAATGCCAATGCATGCGTGCGCACCATACATAAAGAGCGTTTTGTGAGCGTTGGAGGAAAACACCAAAATAAGCCATGTGTGCGCTCCAGTGATAAAGAGCGTTAGCATAGAACGACATAACGCACTTCACTGCAGTTGTGCAAACCACAAGTAGCATTGTTCAGTTGTTTCTAATATATCACTTCGAATGGGGATAGTTGCAATATCTGCACCCATGAATCAATCAGCACTGAACCTGAAGTCGCGTGTAATCATGACACAAAAGCGGTTGAGGGTTGATGAGCTCGTGAATGACAAAAAAACTCCCATCTCCCAATATGTTGATGTTATTGGCAAAGGAATTTCCAATATCAAACTGAAACCTCTTCTTCATTTGGCCACACCCTATACCCTCCCATCTGACCTCAGCACAGATCTACTGTGGCACTCAGCATGCTTTTTCAGTAAGAGTGAAAAACATAGCGCGAACTGGTCAGGTTTCATGCAAAGTGCTTACTCGCATGACGACACTCTGATCGCTGAGAAATCAGATGTTCTGTTCCTTCCCATCATCGATTTTAATCCGTCAGATGACGATTGCATTTATTCTACACCCATTTATGTTGAGGAACAGGCACGTAGATTGAACATCCACACGCCATGTATCACTTTCGACCAGCCGTTGTTGTTTAAGGCTGTAAACATAATAAGTTCTAAGTCGATGAACATAGTGTGTAGACTCGGCGGATTTCACACTGTAATGAGCTTCATGTGGAGTATCGGTTCGATGATGAAGGGGTCGGGGTTAGAAGAAGCTTTGGAGAAAGTGTACGGTCAGAACACAGTGGCCCATATGATATATGGAAAGGCATGCAGTGTCGAGGGCATTGCGTGGTCACTACCTAGTTGAGGCTGCGCTTTTCAATAAGTTGATAGCTGAAGTTGTCCCAGTTGAAAAGGAAGGCAGTTCTGCGGACATCGAATCGGTACGGGAACAAGATGACATAGAAGCCTCATACGTGCAACAGGGTGATGTACACGTTGTTGGTGAAAACACGATGGGCCAAATGCACCAGAATGAAATGGACAGAATACAAAAACTGTGCGAAGAGATTGAAATTGGTGTTGTTCCTATATCCGCGGCTGCGGACTCACCTGAACTGTTAAAGCTCGAGCAATGTATCAATTGTTATAAATCACTGCTTGTCAAAGAATCCCTCACAGCAAAATTGTGGGTGCAGTATATGGATTATGTGCAAACCCTAAAGAACTTCATCCGTGCTGAGCGAACAGGGGATTGGAATCTGCATATTGTAACAGTAGGGCAGATGCTGAACCTCTTCGCAGCCACTGGTCATATAAATTACGCAAAGAGCTGCAGACTATATCTCCAAATGATGCTAGAATTACCAGTGAAGCATCCTTGGGTACATCCGTGTTTTGAGGAACATGGCTTCCATGTAGCCCGTAGAAGTAGCAGATTCTGGGCGGGGTTATCAACCGATCTTATTATTGTACTGATGAGATCTGTCAAGAGTCGAGGGGGGTTAACTCGAGGTAGAGGACTGACAGAAACGGTACGTTTTCAGTGGATACTCAGTATACATAGATGTGCAGAGATACACGATGCAATGACCGAGTTGACCAAAATGTGACATAGTACCAGTGATCAGCACAATGGAATGGGAGAATCTAGGCGAAAGCGTGATTTCGATGATATGGTTAGTTTGCAAACCTGGTTTAATGACCACGACCCCTTTGATGCAAATGAGAAGAAACTCCGTTCGTTGTCATCGGGGCTAACGTCCAATGGAACTGATGGCGTGAATTGTTCCGATTCTGAGAGTGTTGGCCAAACATCCAGAGAAAACTTGACAATGTGAGCATCACTGATGCATCAATTAAAAGAAAAGATCACATAAAGTATCTGGATCATCTGTATCCCGGGATTCGAGTTGATAACGAGCGAGTTCAATTCAATCCAACGCTGTTGTTCTCACGACTGATAGTTATCGCCCAGCGAGAGGAAAGTATGGTGAAGTTTTTTTCTTACGAATTGACGACCATACCAACTTCTCTGTTCAAAGATCAATGAATGCGAAAACCAGCAACATCACAGTTAGCGAAGAAGGCTCTGACTGATTCCGTTCAGGAAGTCGAATATCCCCAGAAGGTAATTGCGACCGTTCTTGATGGCGGAGCTCTTCTCCATAGAGTGAAGTGGATCAAAAACTCAACATACAAGGAAGTAGCCACTCAATATCAGAACTACGTCAGAACAAAGTATGGCTCGAGTTGCATCGTGTTCGATGGTTATGGCCATGGCCTGTATATTAAAGATAGCGAGCACAACCGGCGATCTGGCAAAACATGTGCCGAAGTTCGGGTCACTGAAACAACAGCGAGCCACAATAACCAGCAAATTTTCCTCTCAAATAAGATAAATAAAAGTCAGTTCATCAACATGATTGGCCGCCTCTTATCGGGTGATGGGCATGCAGTTCACAACAGCAGTGGTGATGCAGATACTCTGATAGTTTATCATGCCCTAGAGTTTGCATCACATGGAAGAAACGTCAGAGTTATCGCGGACGACACATATGTGATTATTCTTTTGATCCATCACTGGAAATCCAACATGGCCGACATATTTTTCCAATCTGATGCTCGGAAATCTGGCAAAGGCAGTGCTGCCATATGGCGAATCGGTGACATCGTGCGCAAGGATGGACAGCTCACAACTTCCCATATCATGTTTGCACATGAATGGGTAGGCTGTGACACCACCTCTGCAATATTCGGACATGGGAAAACAAGTATCGTCAGAAAGATAAACGAGTCTGCTGAAGTTCGCAAAATATCATCACTCATGCAGGAATCTAGTGCTAATCAGTAAGACATTGGAGATACCGGCACGAGGCTCTTCGTTGTAGTGTGTAGTGGTAAGAAAGACGATTCTCTAAATACACTTCGGTATGCGAAGTTTATGGATATGGTATCTTCTAGCAAGACTGCATGAGAGCCCCAAAAACTCCCACCAACAGAACGAGCGGCATACTATCACAGTCTCAGAGTTCGTGTCCAGGTGATGATTTGGAGAACACTGAATAACGACGTATTGAATGCTGAGAGATGGGGTTGGGAACGACGTGGTGCGGAACTTTTCCCAGTCAAGACTGGCCAGAATGCCGCCACAGACGAATTGCTCAAGTTTGTACGGTGTAAGTGTAAGATGTCATAAAAAAACCACGTGACACCAATGTGTGTACATGTCGCAAACATGGTCTGAAATATGTTATCACTTGTGGAGATTGTCGTGGAGAGGGCTGCATGAATTCAGAAGAGGTTCTGATAGATGAAGAGGATGAGGTCTGAGTATATTGATATATTTGACACACAAGTGTCGAAATGATGAAGTATTTCTCATTCTGGTCATCACTGGCTGATTTCGATCAACAAAATAAACAAAAGTAATAATTGTCATTTTGGCGGTCATTTTGGTGGCAATCTTTTGACTCTGTGACTGATATTTGGTCAGTGTGACTCCCGTGGAATCCTTTGTCAAACGTGATGACATTTGTATGAGAGCAAACTCATTACCCCATACCTCACAACGTACTAATGCTGATTGGGTAATATTTATAATCGTTGGCCGCCACATTGGACGCCATCTTGAATCCTGAATTTTCCCCAAGGCGGATTTTAGCGGATTTTGGATATGTTATTCCAGATACTTTTGCGCGTAAAATGAGACCAAAATAACAATTTTTTGTCATCACGTTTGACAAAGGATTCCACGGGAGTCACACTGACCAAATATCAGCCACAGAGTCAAAAGATGGCCACCAAAATGGCCGCCAAAATGACAATTATTACTTTTGTTTATTTTGTTGATCGAAATCAGCCAGTGATGACCAGAATGAGAAATACTTCATCATTTCGACACTTGTGTGTCAAATATATCAATATACTCAGACCTCATCCTCGTCATCTATCAGAACCTCTTCTGAATTCATGCAGCCCTCTCCACGACAATCTCCACAAGTGATAACATATTTCAGACCATGTTTGCGACATGTACACACATTGGTGTCACGTGGTTTTTTTTATGACATCTTACACTTACACCGTACAAACTTGAGCAATTCGTCTGGGGCTGCATTCTGGCCAGTCTTGACTGGGAAAAGATCCGCACCACGTCGTTCCCAACCCCATCTCTCAGCATTCAATACGTCGTTATTCAGTGTTCTCCAAATCATCACCTGGACACGAACTCGGAGACTGTGATAGTATGCCGCTCGTTCTGTTGGTGGGAGTTTTTGGGGCTCTCATGCAGTCTTGCTAGAAGATACCATATCCATAAACTTCGCATACCGAAGTGAATTTAGAGAATCGTCTTTCTTACCACTACACACTACAACGAAGAGCCTCATGCCGGTATCTCCAATGTCTTACTGATTAGCACTAGATTCCTGCATGAGTGATGATATTTTGCGAACTTCAGCAGACTCGTTTATCTTTCTGACGATACTTGTTTTCCCATGTCCGAATATTGCAGAGGTGGTGTCACAGCCTACCCATTCATGTGCAAACATGATATGGGAAGTTGTGAGCTGTCCATCCTTGCGCACGATGTCACCGATTCGCCATATGGCAGTACTGCCTTTGCCAGATTTCCGAGCATCAGATTGGAAAAATATGTCGGCCATGTTGGATTTCCAGTGATGGATCAAAAGAATAATCACATATGTGTCGTCCGCGATAACTCTGACGTTTCTTCCATGTGATGCAAACTCTAGGGCATGATAAACTATCAGAGTATCTGCATCATCACTGCTGTTGTGAACTGCATGCCCATCACCCGATAAGAGGCGGCCAATCATGTTGATGAACTGACTTTTATTTATCTTATTTGAGAGGAAAATTTGCTGGTTATTGTGGCTCGCTGTTGTTTCAGTGACCCGAACTTCGGCACATGTTTTGCCAGATCGCCGGTTGTGCTCGCTATCTTTAATATACAGGCCATGACCATTACCATCGAACACGATGCAACTCGAGCCATACTTTGTTCTGACGTAGTTCTGATATTGAGTGGCTACTTCCTTGTATGTTGAGTTTTTGATCCACTTCACTCTATGGAGAAGAGCTCCGCCATCAAGAACGGTCGCAATTACCTTCTGTGGATATTCGACTTCCTGAGTGTCCAATGTGGCGGCCAACGATTAGAAATATTACCCAATCAGCATTAGTACGTTGTGAGGTATGGGGTAATGAGTTTGCTCTCATACAAATGTCATCACGTTTGACAAAGAATTCCACGGGAGTCATACTGACCAAATATCAGTCACAGAGTCAAAAGATGGCCACCAAAATGACCGCCAAAATGACAATTATTACTTTTGTTTATTTTGTTGATCGAAATCAGCCAGTGATGACCAGAATGAGAAATACTTCATCATTTCGACACTTGTGTGTCAAATATATCAATATACTCAGACCTCATCCTCGTCATCTATCAGAACCTCTTCTGAATTCATGCAGCCCTCTCCACGACAATCTCCACAAGTGATAACATATTTCAGACCATGTTTGCGACATGTACACACATTGGTGTCACGTGGTTTTTTTTATGACATCTTACACTTACACCGTACAAACTTGAGCAATTCGTCTGGGGCTGCATTCTGGCCAGTCTTGACTGGGAAAAGATCCGCACCACGTCGTTCCCAACCCCATCTCTCAGCATTCAATACGTCGTTATTCAGTGTTCTCCAAATCATCACCTGGACACGATCTCTGAGACTGTGATAGTATGCCGCTCGTTCTGTTGGTGGGAGTTTTTGGGGCTCGCATGCAGTCTTGCTAGAAGATACCATATCCATAAACTTCGCATACCGAAGTGTATTTAGAGAATCGTCTTTCTTACCACTACACACTACAACGAAGAGCCTCGTGCCGGTATCTCCAATGTCTTACTGATTAGCACTAGATTCCTGCATGAGTGATGATATTTTGCGAACTTCAGCAGACTCGTTTATCTTTCTGACGATACTTGTTTTCCCATGTCCGAATATTGCAGAGGTGGTGTCACAGCCTACCCATTCATGTGCAAACATGATATGGGAAGTTGTGAGCTGTCCATCCTTGCGCACGATGTCACCGATTCGCCATATGGCAGTACTGCCTTTGCCAGATTTCCGAGCATCAGATTGGAAAAATATGTCGGCCATGTTGGATTTCCAGTGATGGATCAAAAGAATAATCACATATGTGTCGTCCGCGATAACTCTGACGTTTCTTCCATGTGATGCAAACTCTAGGGCATGATAAACTATCAGAGTATCTGCATCACCACTGCTGTTGTGAACTGCATGCCCATCACCCGATAAGAGGCGGCCAATCATGTTGATGAACTGACTTTTATTTATCTTATTTGAGAGGAAAATTTGCTGGTTATTGTGGCTCGCTGTTGTTTCAGTGACCCGAACTTCGGCACATGTTTTGCCAGATCGCCGGTTGTGCTCGCTATCTTTAATATACAGGCCATGACCATAACCATCGAACACGATGCAACTCGAGCCATACTTTGTTCTGACGTAGTTCTGATATTGAGTGGCTACTTCCTTGTATGTTGAGTTTTTGATCCACTTCACTCTATGGAGAAGAGCTCCGCCATCAAGAACGGTCGCAATTACCTTCTGGGGATATTCGACTTCCTGAACGGAATCAGTCAGAGCCTTCTTCGCTAACTGTGATGTTGCTGGTTTTCGCATTCATTGATCTTTGAACAGAGAAGTTGGTATGGTCGCCAATTCGTAAGAAAAAAACTTCACCATACTTTCCTCTCGCTGGGCGATAACTATCAGTCGTGAGAACAACAGCGTTGGATTGAATTGAACTCGCTCGTTATCAACTCGAATCCCGGGATACAGATTATCCAGATACTTTATGTGATCTTTTCTTTTAATTGATGCATCAGTGATGCTCACATTGTCAAGTTTTCTCTGGATGTTTGTCCAACACTCTCAGAATCGGAACAATTCACGCCATCAGTTCCATTGGACGTTAGCCCCGATGACAACGAACGGAGTTTCTTCTCATTGGCATCAAAGGGGTCGTGGTCATCAAACAAGGTTTGCAAACTAACCATATCATCGAAATCACGCTTTCGCCTAGATTCTCCCATTCCATTGTGCTGATCACTGGTACTATGTCGCATTTTGGTCAACTCGGTCATTGCATCGTGTATCTCTGCACATCTGTGCATACTGAGTATCCACTGAAAACGTACCGTTTCTGTCAGTCCTCTACCTCGAGTTAACCCCCCCTCGACTCTTGATAGATCTCATCAGTACAATAATAAGATCGGTTGATAACCCCGCCCAGAATCTGCTACTTCTACGGGCTACATGGAAGCCATGTTCCTCAAAACACTGATGTACCCAAGGATGCTTCACTGGTAATTCTAGCATCATTTGGAGATATAGTCTGCAGCTCTTTGCGTAATTTATATGACCAGTGGCTGCGAAGAGGTTCAGCATCTGCCCTACTGTTACAATATGCAGATTCCAATCCCCTGCTCGCTCAGCACGGATGAAGTTCTTTAGGGTTTGCACATAATCCATATACTGCACCCACAATTTTGCTGTGAGGGATTCTTTGACAAGCAGTGATTTATAACAATTGATACATTGCTCGAGCTTTAACAGTTCAGGTGAGTCCGCAGCCGCGGATATAGGAACAACACTAATTTCAATCTCTTCACACAGTTTTTGTATTCTGTCCATTTCATTCTGGTGCATTTGGCCCATCGTGTTTTCACCAACAACGTGTACATCACCCTGTTGCACGTATGAGGCTTCTATGTCATCTTGTTCCCGTACCGATTCGATGTCCGCAGAACTGCCTTCCTTTTCAACTGGGACAACTTCAGCTATCGACTTATTGAAAAGCGCAGCCTCAACTAGGTAGTGACCACGCAATGCCCTCGACACTGCATGCCTTTCCATATATCATATGGGTCACTGTGTTCTGACCGTACACTTTCTCCAAAGCTTCTTCTAACCCCGACCCCTTCATCATCGAACCGATACTCCACATGAAGCTCATTACAGTGTGAAATCCGCCGAGTCTACACACTATGTTCATCGACTTAGAACTTATTATGTTTACAGCCTTGAACAACAACGGCTGGTCGAAAGTGATACATGGCGTGTGGATGTTCAATCTACGTGCCTGTTCCTCAACATAAATGGGTGTAGAATAAATGCAATCGTCAGCTGACGGATTAAAATCGATGATGGGAAGGAACAGAACATCTGATTTCTCAGCGATCAGAGTGTCGTCATGCGAGTAAGCACTTTGCATGAAACCTGACCAGTTCGCGCTATGTTTTTCACTCTTACTGAAAAAGCATGCTGAGTGCCACAGTAGATCTGTGCTGAGGTCAGATGGGAGGGTATAGGGTGTGGCCAAATGAAGAAGAGGTTTCAGTTTGATATTGGAAATTCCTTTGCCAATAACATCAACATATTGGGAGATGGGCGTTCCTTTGTCCTTCACGAGCTCATCAACCCTCAACCGCTTTTGTGTCATGATTACACGCGACTTCAGGTTCAGTGCTGATTGATTCATGGGTGCAGATATTGCAACTATCCCCATTCGAAGTGATATATTAGAAACAACTGAACAATGCTACTTGTGGTTTGCACAACTGCAGTGAAGTGCGTTATGTCGTTCTATGCCAACGCTCTTTATCACTGGAGCGCACACATGGCTTATTTTGGTGTTTTCCTCCAACGCTCACAAAACGCTCTTTATGTATGGTGCGCACGCATGCATTGGCATTTTGCTTAACGCTCTTTATTGGTGGGGGCAAATATGGCTTACACTGTGATGGGTCATGTTATCGTATCATCATATGACAATTATACATGCGAACTTGCCACGCATAAGTGGTTTGCGAGCTAACACAAGTAAACTGTTTGTATTTATCTGCATTACGAAATTTTGTGGCATAATGACGAAATGTCCTGTATTCAAATGACTGTAACAAAAATCCCCCAAAGCGGATTTTAGCGGATTTTGGATATATTGTTGTCCAAACATTCCCGGTCAAAATGACACCAAAACTGGCTTTATAACAATTTTGTCTACGTTCCCCCTCCAAAATCACCACAACGACCACACTAATGCATGGGCGAAATCTGAACCGATTTTCAAACTTGATCTGAGTTGAGGGACAACTAAATTTGCAATTCCAATCTTAAAGGTACTCAATCCGATTCGATAGTCCCCATATCATCATATTCCGATTCCAATAACAACAACAACATCAACAAAAACAACAACAACAACAACAACATTTTTTTAAATGCCGCTTCAGTTATCAGAATCGAATAATTGGCCAAAATAGTGCTAACTGTGCACAGTCGACTATAGTATACAATTTCCAAAAACATGTTATTTATCAACATTTTGTTTAATGAAATTTGGCCGGTTTGTCAAATATCTGACACACAAAAGCCACTTGATGTTAGAGTCATCCATCTTTTGGTCCGAGACCGCCTTCTCGTCGACTTTTTACCGGGCCACTAAAAAGTACCGGTGGTGAAAAATAATAATAGCTTTAATGGGTGGGTTCCTGGACTCGAATCAAATATTTTACCCCCAAGCCAAAGAAATAGTAATTTGCGAGCGTTAATTCGGATTATGCATCTTTAATATGGTTGACACATTAGTCAAATAATTTACAAATGTGATTTACAGTCCCTAGTGACTGGAACACCTAAGGTGCGATGGAACGAAACTAGTGTAAGAATTGTTAAATGAATCCAACGCCTTTAAGGCCTTTTGTATGAAGAATACAACTCTATCATCAGTCTTATATTATTTCAACATTTATACTCTACATCATAAATTGACGATTCTTTACATGATTGTCACTTAGGCTATGGAAAAAACTAAACCACAATAGTATCGCTGTATACACTATTACATATACAAACTAGTAACACCAACGTACGCTGTCACATGGCTCAGAGTCGGAATATCTATTATATATTTTTGGAACTTCTGTCTGTATGTGTGTTATAGACTCGAAAACTGCTCGACCAATCCGACTCAAATTTGGTATGTAGGCCTACTTTGATCCCGGGAACAATATGGGCAGGTCCAATTTCACGTTCGACCGTGTCCTTGACCTTGACCTTGCTCATATACGCTCATATAGGCATGTTTCTGGGCCGATCGAACAACAGTTTTTTTTCTTTCTCCTAATTCTTTTCAACGTTGTTCGCTCAGTATTGTTCAACGTTGTCATTTTGAATCAGTAGATCAATCTCACATTGTCAATAGTTTTCTCAATAGTATTTTCTTTCTCCTAATACTTTTCAACGTTGTTTTTCTTTCTCCTAAGAAATCCCTAATAGCACGGACGAAGTCAGGCACATCAGCTATAGTTATTATTTAAGATTGGGAGTTTGCAGGAAGACGACCAGTAGGTCATGCCATCTTCCAGTAATATATACTATGTTTTGTTTGAGTTTTGTATTATACATTATCATGTTTGTTATATATTACTAAATAAAATGGAATTGAATTGAAAATTTGTTATAATATTACTAAATAAAATGGAATTGAATTGAAAATTGGTATGTGCATAAATACCATGACATACGCAGACTAAACAGAGATTCTCATGCTAAGTTGAACATGCAGTACTACGACATATTAGTAGAAGTACATGAAACTAACCTCGAAAGCAAGAAAACGGAAACAGAATACGCCACAGACCGTCACTGATACCGCCAAATGAATGTATGGACCAGAAGCGCACGTGTTGACAACGACATTAAGTATCCGCATAACACACGGGAACCCACATCAGTCGATTAATAACAATCTCGTTAAATAGTCTGAATACAACAGACTCAACGCGGCGCTGAATCTCCGACAACCATAATTATGGACAACGACAGCGCGATCGATACGCGCATGCGTAGTGACGTCACCAGGGAAAAAGCAGAAGTAGTCCCTTTCGAGAGTGTCGGTCTTTTCTCAATGACGACTATTATGTTCATTGTAAGCAAGCGACAGGTCGAGTACGAGAGATGGTGCGGGAATATTATTGAGTGCAAAATTGTTGTGGTAATTGCTTCCACAACGATGGTAAGAGGGTCCTTTAACTTAATGTGTGCTTGTGGTGGGTTCAGGGGAACACATCCGAGTTGCCAGCTGCACAACGCCTCGACCATTTCTCAATGTGTCTCAGTTTGTAAGGTGCATATATGTCGCACATTAGTTCAACTGTAGATAAGTGTGGAATGGTATTCTACGAAAAGGGAGGATAACATAATTCGTGTACTCGGGCAAAGTTGTCAATTGCTGACAGGTATTCGGTGGTTTTTACGTGCAGTTTTGTAATCTAACGTGAAATTAACCTTCTGTGTGTTCTTTCCTCCACCTATAAATTTAAAAACATTGTGATGTCCTGTTGGTTGAAACGTGATGTCCTGTTGTGACGACACAAAAATCGTACTAACCAAATCCATAATTTGACATCCCCGTATGCTGTAGTTTCGTATCTCATATCTCTAGCTATATGTACCAAAGTTAATGAAATATATGTTTTAGAATTGAAGAGCGTGAGTTGTCACCAGTTACAACACACACACATATCGAACTGGTGACAATAATTGTCAGCCCACAAATTGTCCCAAAAGGTGCACATGTATGGATTTAATAGTATAAATGTATAGTGTGCATGTAACATGCAGCGATGGCGGTATGATGATTGGCCATATATGGTGTGTATTGGTATGCGAATGATTTGTGTATCTGAAGTTTGTACATGTGCCGCATGTGATGGAACTGCATGCATGCGTGGTGAGTGTTTGACTGGTCCCCGGACTATAAACATTGCCATCGCTCTGCTTTGGGCGTCCTTATTATATACACGAGGGCACGTTACAGAGCCATCGCGCCGTAGTGTTTCACATATAAGCGAAGGACGAGTCTAGATGAGTGTTGTCATCCAGGGCCAGGAACATATATACGTCACAAATAAACTCTCTAACCCAAAGCGGTTTTTATTTTAAATGTATAACGTTTGTCTCACGTAATAAATTAGTACATGAGATATTATCCAGTTCATCCACCGCACGAGTTCTAGATAGAAGCACGTCTGAATTGACGGTTTAGAGATTATACATTAGTGACGTATAGGTTCCTGCCCCTTTCACCACTGACAACACACACACTGACGACAAGCGTCAATTATGAAATGAATATAGTGTGTGTGTTATTGGAGGATATACGGCGTTGTGATCGTTTGGGGTACATCGTGCCCTAACAACCACGGCGCCGTATCCCACAATAACACAAACACCCACTACATTAATTTCTTTTATTTCTTAGATTTTTGATGATTTATTCACATAAAAAAGCTGAGTGTATTCTTATTTATTTTCACAAAATGGCCGATGATTTGAGACTAGCCCACGCAGCACATTGATTCATACCGAATAGGATTTCCAAGCTATTAGCTACAATATCGTGACAGATAATAATAACTGGCTTCAGATGCAATTCGGCTGAACTTGGAAAATTATTCTGCTGACCACTTTTAATGATTAGGTCAGATTATGTCAATAATGTGTAACTTCCTGTTCGTGTTACGCTCGAGATATCTCTGTATTATTGGGGTATAAACCGGATGACCCAATTGGCAGTTGACTAATTACCAAACACGATTTAGTGTAACACGTCCAGGCTATGGTGTAACTATTCCAGAGTAAAACTTCACCTGTGTGTCTAAAAAGAGGACCGTGTAATTAATTTAGAAACACCAGCAAAAGTACATGGTCTATCATAATCCGAACTCGGATGGCTCAGCGGTAACCAAAGAAACGCCTCCATAATTCGTGTCACGATCCCGACAATCGCTATATGCCAGCTAATTATCGATATCACCTAGATTCTTTATCGGAAAATTACTAGCCGGGAATTATTTGCGGCCACATAATTCATGGTTCGGACCATTAAGCCCGGGTCACGAACACCTACCCCATTATCATCAAACCCCAGGGGGTCTGGGCACTCTGGGGCCGACCCGTATAACACCGATCTCAAAATGCATAGGGCCAATTACTGCTATTGAACCCAGGTTTATCTTTATTCAGTGCTGATGCGCAAAGCATATGCGTAGATCGTGGTTAGAACGTGGGGTAATCCATCGAAAAATCGTGAACTGGTTACCGATAACACCATTTGTTCAAAAGACGCTTTAGTTATCAGAATCGATTAATTACCAAAAAATAATGCCAACCACTGTCAACTCTATATTGTATACAATTTTCTAAAACGTGTTATGTATCAACATTTTGTTCAATGAAATTTGGTATCGAGAGCATTTCGGTCGGCTCGTCGAATATTCCAGGTGGTGAAAAATAACATATTTCATAAATCAATATCTGATAATTCTGAGCTTTGATGGGTGGGTTCCTCGACTCGAATAAGATATTTTCACCCCCCCCCCGAAGTTAAAGAAATAGTAACTTGGAACGTTAATTGCAAGCACAGATGGCAGAATTATGAGGAGAGAAATTGGATAATTTTCCTGAAACCAAACAAACGGAGTTGGCATGCATTGAATTCGAAATCATGTTAACCATCTCAATATCTCAATTTATCACTTTTTTGTGAACCCTCATAGTTTTGAAAAAATAATTAAAGCATTAAACTATTCACATTTAACACAGGCTATACTGGTAGTTACCCCCCCCCCCCCCCCAAAGGTGTATGTACTGCTATATATCAATTCAGCGTATAGTCTATTCAGCTCTAACACATCATAACAGGAAGTGTGGATAGCCTGTATGTCAGCATCTGAACACTGATCAATAGAATAAAACCAACTCGTATATGCCATTTCGACGCTCGAAGGCAATAAGATAAATATTATATTCTAAATGTGAGCTTTATCTGCATTGGGGAAACATAATATAGTCACGCTAGCGTGAAAACACTTTGAGGCAGGAGCGGCTCTCTATCGATTGCGAAAACAACAAAGCAATTCCGTATTCTCGTGATTGTGTTGGACCGAAACATTCGTCTGCAAAACACGCGACTGGAGTACGATTAGAGATGAACAATACATAATGTGGTCTTGCCATTTTTATAGGGCATGTATCATATAATAATAACACTAGCAGATACAGTCATCACCAAGTGAAACGAGCATGACTCCTTGTTCGAATGATCTCTACGTAATTTGGACGGATAATAAATGCCGATCTTAAAGGTACTCAATCCGATTCGATAGAAGGAGTATGTCATATGTAGTCGGGCTTCAACGATTAATCGGACAATCGATTAATCGTCGATTAATGGGATCGATTAATCGATTTAAAATATCCACAATCAATGCAACTCTAAACTATACACAAGCGTTTTTTTTCAAATTCTATATCCTTTGACATCTTTTTAATTATTATTAATACACTCTTTGAATAAGTTTCACATTTGCCATTTTTTGAACGGACGAGTTCATAATTATACATGTTACTTTATTGTCTATCCTAGGTAACACTTACTTTAGAGGATGGTAAGTTAGTTCAGAGGTATGTCCCTACGAAAGACGGTGATCCACGTTATTCCGTAACAAGAGGGGTGGCAGACGACGACAACGACACACTATACGAAGTGAGTTCATACTTTGATATCAGGGACGTGGCTAGAGGGTTCTCCGTTCGGGGGGTGTCAAGCTTGGGAAATTCCAACTGCACCCCCCTTGAATTAGAATCAGACCAAAACACAAGTTTTCCATAATTCCATTTGCACCCCCCCCCCCCCTTGCACCTCAGTGCTCAGACCTAATATCCTATATATTCATAAACTATATTCCCGGTATGAGAAAATTCAGATATTTTAACTTGAAAAATTGCATAACATCCTAACATCTAGTGGTCTAACTCCAGACAATTGCACACGGCTACGGGCAACAGACCAGGATACACCGGGCTGACCATGGTTGTTCGGCCCGGTGTGAGAAAATTTTGAAAACTATACAAGAAAATCGAAAATCCTAGCATCTAGACTGTCCTCCACTGAAGCTTTCCTATAGTGTTGGAAATTTCAAACCTCATACTCCCCCTCAGGTTGGGAAATTCTCCTATTGATGACCATTTCAGTCCACAGGTTTGTTTGACCAAATGTAGTAAAATATTGTTTTGTTAAACTAATTAGCAGTTTTGTATTGGCCACGGGGAGGGACAATGACACGCCGGGCCGACCATGGCTCGGCTCGGTGTGCGAAAATTTTGAAAATCGCAAAATCGAACAATCCTAGCATCTAGACTAGCCACAAGCCTTCCTAGAGTTGGAAATTTCAAACTTGACACCCCCCACTTAGGTTGGAAAATTTCCAACTGATGACAATTCCAATGACAATGTTGACCAAATGTATGACAATATTGTTTTCTTAAATTAACTAGCAGTTTTTGACTGGCCACGGGGGAGGGACCAAGACACAAGCTTTCCAAGTGTTGGAAATTTCCAACCTGTCGCCCCAAAGGTTGGAAAATTCCCAACTGATGACAATTTCATTCAAAAATTTTGACAAAAAATATGAAAATATGAAAATATTGGTCCAAAAACAATTAATTTCTCCCAAAAAATTGTTTGAAAATCAAACTACAAGAACATTTTCAACCTATTGTTGGTGTGGAATTTCCAACTAATGTTTTGACATGTGTGAAATTTCCAACTGTTGAAAATTTTGACCAAAGTTGGGGGGTGAGACACCCCAACCCCCCTGTCGCTACGTCTCTGTTTGATATATCGCACCACGTTTCTCTCCCGTGACCTCTAAAAAGATGGCACTGAACAGCAAATTTCAAACGTTTTAAGGACAGATGCACAACAACCGGGTGATTCGAAAATATACTTCAATATTATATCTCACGTGACTTTCTCGCACTCTGATTGGCTGCACACTGCTATACTAGTTTACGATAGTACCCCAGTAGGATTCCTACATGCCTATATATACTATTATTTTTCTATTTATATAGTAACAAACTCAATTCGCGGAATTTCGCGCAATCGGGTTGCCGCCTGAAGATACGGCCCATCTAAAACTATACCTTGTACGATACTTGTTGCAATATCGGTATATCATTTCAGCCAAACTTGGCTGTTTATTTCACAGGAGTTTCTGGGATAACCTGTGTGTCGGCTCAGAACATGCGTGCCAATTGAGGAGAACACGCGAAGGATTTGTGTAAATGTTAGCCCAAACGACATTTCGAAGTAACGACTGCTTTGTTGTTTATTTCGAGGAATAATACCGCATCATATGAATTCAGCCCAAATATATTGACAGGTGTCAAGGGTCAAACTCAAAACTGAGCAATAAAAAACTAATATTAATAAATACCGAGTATATTTAATTTAACGCCAATGGGTCGTTTATGTGCGTTCAAGAGTGTATTTATGCCTAAAGCAAAGTGAAATAACGATCTTAAAATGAATTGGCCGGTATATTGTATTAGTTATCAGGGTTACCAGGGTCGTAGTTGTATAAATTACAATATATTTTTATGCTAAGATAATTGCGTGGTAATTTGTTTGCAATGGATTGATCGGTATTCAGGTCCCATATATGGAAATTCCAAATATGGAAAGTGACGTGCGCAAAACAGCTGCATCTGGGTCAGATATATTTATAGCGAAGAATTGTTGTCAAATTGCACGTCTGAATACGCGTCTTATTCTCACTTATACCGTGTTTATATCAGTTTTATTCTATGTGTTGTTGTGTATTGTATTACTTTGATCAAGGTTGCGCTTTTGTTATTCTCACAAAAGGTAAATTTGATGCGTGTTTGATGCGTGTTTACATTTCAAAATTTCGTCGGCCATGTACTAGTACAGTAACACTACAGTGCGACGGAATTCCATATCCTTAATTACGAGACTAATTTATCGAATGAGGTCAAATTTTCGCATATAAGAAGACTCGTATGTTATTCTGCACCATTCTGACGAGTGCTGAAATTCGCATTATTTTCGTTTCTATCGAAAAATAATCGTTCTCTATGTAAATTTTTTCAACCAAATAAAAATTCATTGTTTTGCCAATTTCAAGCTAGTTTATAGCATGGTCATGGCATAATTTGACATAGCGAGTGTCGGTAGACGTTTCTTGAGTGTGCACAACAAATTTTGGTCCCAACGAAGCAGGCTAAAATCCTGAAATTTGTCAATTTTACTTTGCGTGTGAAGAAAATATTCATTTAAACTTCCAAAATTGGTTGAAATATGCTCAACAACATTCAGTTGAATGGTGACATTATTTATAGTCACCGACTAACTTCCACGATGAATCAAATTTGTTTTTATTGGTGACAATTATGTCGCGAGAGATAAAAATGTAAATTTTTTAAAGAAAATGTAAAATTTTAGCTCATTTTAAGACTTTAATTGCTTGTAGATCGGTGTTAATTATCTTCGTCAATGATGTCATGTCACGCTTGTTAATAATTCATTTGTTCGGAAATACTTATTGGGGGTCGAAATGTATAAAATTTAACTACCACCACTTCCAAAAACAACACCAATAAACAATAACGCTCTTTGTTCCATGCAATGGAAATGGCTATTTATTGTCCTGATATCAGTGATATAAATGAATGCCTAAAATTAGTATTATCCTGAAATAAATTTATGCCACTTTGGCGAACATGGGAACCACGGTACAATTTATGCCATTTAGGCACACTTCAGAGTGAAATCAGGGCTTATATTTCGGCGAAAATCCAAATCTAGATTCTCGTAAATATTCTCGCAAATTACCCTGGATTCTCGTGAAAAAGTATATATGGATTCTCGCTAAATCAGATGAAATATATGCCTTGGAAATATAGCAAATGGTTTAATGCTTTAGAATTTTTGTTTTTCGGAGATTTATATATATGCTTAAAGACATATTATGGACTTGTTATGGACTTTTTCAGGTGCGAGAAATTGATAAGTTAGTGCTCAGGGACTTTGCCAAATCACTGAAATTTTCCACAAAAATCTGCCACACCACTTCATAGAGAACATCGTCTGAACTACTCCAAATTGTAAATATTTACATCTCGATTCGGGGCGCAACTATCGGCTATAATTAAACAAAAATGATTTCGCCATCGAGAGTCATTGCATTTAACTAATATATAAGAATGACGTTGTGTATCATCCATTTGGATTAATATTCGTAACGAATAACTACTTTGAGAAAGATTATTCTTAATTTCTATTTGATCACTCTGCCCGGTGTCTGCCGGAGTGTTTCACATCACTTTAATCAAGGAAGACTGTTCAGAAAAACTGTATTTCAAGAAATCGTTTAATGCTTTAGAATTTTGGTTTTCGGAGATTTATATATATGCTTAAAGACATATTATGGACTTGTTATGGACTTTTTCGGGTGCGAGAAATTGATAAGTTAGTGCTCAGGCACTTTGCCAACCTGGGGAATTTTATCATTCTACTAACATCACTGAAAATTTCCACAAAAATCTGCCACACCACTTCATAGAGAACATCGTCTGAACTACTCCAAATTGTAAATATTTACATCTCGATTCGGGGCGCAACTATCGGCTATAATTAAACAAAAATGATTTCGCCATCGAGAGTCATTGCATTTAACTAATATATAAGAATGACGTTGTGTATCATCCATTTGGATTAATATTCGTAACGAATAACTACTTTGAGAAAGATTATTCTTAATTTCTATTTGATCACTCTGCCCGGTGTCTGCCGGAGTGTTTCACATCACTTTAATCAAGGAAGACTGTTCAGAAAAACTGTATTTCAAGAAATCGTTTAATGCTTTAGAATTTTGGTTTTCGGAGATTTATATATATGCTTAAAGACATATTATGGACTTGTTATGGACTTTTTCGGGTGCGAGAAATTGATAAGTTAGTGCTCAGGCACTTTGCCAACCTGGGGAATTTTATCATTCTACTAACATCACTGAAAATTTCCAAAATAATCTACCACCCCACTTCATAGAGAACATCGTCTGAACTACTCCAAATTGTAAATATTTACATCTCGATTCGGGGCGCAACTATCGGCTATAATTAAACATAAATGATTTCGCCATCGAGAGTCATTGCATTTAACTAATATATAAGAATGACGTTGTGTATCATCCATTTGGATTAATATTCGTAACGAATAACTACTTTGAGAAAGATTATTCTTAATTTCTATTTGATCACTCTGCCCGGTGTCTGCCGGAGTGTTTCACATCACTTTAATCAAGGAAGACTGTTCAGAAAAACTGTATTTCAAGAAATCGTTTAATGCTTTAGAATTTTGGTTTTCGGAGATTTATATATATGCTTAAAGACATATTATGGACTTGTTATGGACTTTTTCGGGTGCGAGAAATTGATAAGTTAGTGCTCAGGCACTTTGCCAACCTGGGGAATGTTATCATTCTACTAACATCACTGAAAATTTCCAAAATAATCTACCACCCCACTTCATAGAGAACATCGTCTGAACTACTCCAAATTGTAAATATTTACATCTCGATTCGGGGCGCAACTATCGGCTATAATTAAACAAAAATGATTTCGCCATCGAGAGTCATTGCATTTAACTAATATGTAAGAATGACGTTGTGTATCATCCATTTGGATTAATATTCGTAACGAATAACTACTTTGAGAAAGATTATTCTTAATTTCTATTTGATCACTCTGCCCGGTGTCTGCCGGAGTGTTTCACATCACTTTAATCAAGGAAGACTGTTCAGAAAAACTGTATTTCAAGAAATCGTTTAATGCTTTAGAATTTTGGTTTTCGGAGATTTATATATATATGCTTAAAGACATATTATGGACTTGTTATGGACTTTTTCGGGTGCGAGAAATTGATAAGTTAGTGCTCAGGCACTTTGCCAACCTGGGGAATGTTATCATTCTACTAACATCACTGAAAATTTCCAAAATAATCTATCACACCACTTCATAGAGAACATCGTCTGAACTACTCCAAATTGTAAATATTTACATCTCGATTCGGGGCGCAACTATCGGCTATAATTAAACAAAAATGATTTCGCCATCGAGAGTCATTGCATTTAACTAATATATAAGAATGACGTTGTGTATCATCCATTTGGATTAATATTCGTAACGAATAACTACTTTGAGAAAGATTATTCTTAATTTCTATTTGATCACTCTGCCCGGTGTCTGCCGGAGTGTTTCACATCACTTTAATCAAGGAAGACTGTTCAGAAAAACTGTATTTCAAGAAATCGTTTAATGCTTTAGAATTTTGGTTTTCGGAGATTTATATATATGCTTAAAGATATATTATGGACTTGTTATGGACTTTTTCGGGTGCGAGAAATTGATAAGTTAGTGCTCAGGCACTTTGCCAACCTGGGGAATGTTATCATTCTACTAACATCACTGAAAATTTCCAAAATAATCTACCACACCACTTCATAGAGAACATCGTCTGAACTACTCCAAATTGTAAATATTTACATCTCGATTCGGGGCGCAACTATCGGCTATAATTAAACAAAAATGATTTCGCCATCGACTCGATGGCATCGAGAGTCATTGCATTTAACTAATATATAAGAATGACGTTGTGTATCATCCATTTGGATTACTATTCGTAACAAATAACTACTTTGAGAAAGATTATTCTTAATTTCTATTTGATCACTCTGCCCGTTGTCTGCCGGAGTGTTTCACATCACTTTAATCAAGGAAGACTGTTCAGAAAAACTGCATTTCAAGATCACCAAACAACTTTCCTTTTTAGGGCCACCACATCTTTCCAAAGATGTACTTCTTCCATTTTGCTATCAAAGTCCGAAAAATGTCGTTAAACTAGAGATCCAAATACCCACTAAGGGCCCCTATATCTTGAAATATTAAAGACCGAGAATGTCGTTAAACTATAAAGACCGAAAAATGTCGTTAAACTATAGAGATCCAAATACCCCCTATATCTTGAGATATTATAAAGACCGAAAAATGTCATTAAACTATTAAAGACCGAAAAATGTCGTTAAACTAGAGATCCAAACATCCCGATCCCCTATTTTTTTTAGACAATTAAGAACGAAATATGTCGATACACCATTAATACATAATTTGTGTTTATGAAAGTCTGACACCCATTAGCAGTTTGTTTTCAGTACATTTTAATATTCATTGGAACGTAAACAATTATTCGCTGACAGAAATCATGTTAATATCGCCTTTCGTTACTGGTTTCCTCTACTCAAATATTTCTCACTGCTCAATACTTAAAATTAAAAAAAATGTTCTGTGTTTTGTGTCACTTCTTAATAGCATTATGTATTCTGCTATTGGCAAGAAACAAAGTTGCAGTATACCTTAAAGGTACGGAAGGCCTTGGTGGGTATCCTGTGAACATATTTCCACATGTCAAAAACCGCTGCAAACGAAAATAATATTCAAATATAGACATACTTTGTTAATATACAAATGAGAAATATCTCATAAACAGTATGTTATTGTCGTAAATTTGACGATTGTTTGACAAAGCATAAAAAGTTACTTTCTTGGTGTTTCTTTATATTATGATGGTAAACATAAAGAGCGTTCTTTGTTGCTCAATTCCTTATTTGGAAATAATAAAGAGCGTTTATACCATTTGTGTGTGATTAGCCAGTAGCATTGTGCTGCCTTCTATAACACAATCAGACTCTTGTTTAGGTAAAATTTAGTAGGTCTTTATGTGAGCATGATGTTTACGCGATAGTGATCGTATATTTGAACCAATATGTATGCCTTTTAATATTTTTCTGTTTACGGTGTTTGGAACAAATATGAATATTTTCGACAACTAAGCCCCCTCGTCCCTTTAATATAATTAATATAACATCCCTCATCCAATAATCTCCAAATTGCATATCTAAGTTCAATCCTAGTTACACGTCACGCGCCCCTCATCATTTGCCAATTGTACACCCTTTTTTTGCTGCTGCTGCTGCAACTGTTCAATTTCTTTTAAAATTATTGAAAAAATGGCCCTCCCGCCCGCCGACATTTACTTCTGATTTTGTTTTATCATCGGTCCGCACCAAAATTGAGCACACGTCCCTATATAATATACCTATTTAAACCGAGTATACACGGTGGTGTAATAGATCAACCGTTAATTTAACCGTTTAGGTAGCATATTTCCACGTATACGTTATCACGACAAATCCCTGCTGATCTGTTATTAATGAACCAAACACTTAACATGTCAACACACTCTGGCCCGCCAATGCTACAGTGTATAAACGTAACGGGGCAAATATGCACATTATATTGGCAGCTAACGAGAGCATTCATCATCGGCAATCTGCTCACCTCTTTTATCCGATACGATAGAAACTAAACGATTTGTTACTTCTAATTACCCGTACTTAATTACACTACTTGCGTGTTAATAAAGTACGACCCCATTACCACTAAATGTGAAACATGGGATTTAGAACATTAATATTCACTCTTACATATTTCCACATTCAAGGTGTAATCGTATGTCAGTTGTAACGTTGTGAAACTGCAACCGAACTGAATTATTCTATGCTAAATAGTTCATGGCTGACCTGATGCATGCATCTTAGTTTTCTTGTTAGACTTATTGGTGAATTGTAATGATCTTACACATGTCAAATCATAGCTAACCAATGTATTTAACATTTAGTCCGTTTAGTTGGCAAGCGACCAGTCCTAATTTTGTAATGCCAGTGGACGTTATTTATAACTTCCTTTCCGTTTTCTAAAAGTTCGCCAAAATGTCTTTGCTAATGGCGTATTTAAGAAATAAATGCATGAATCGTGAAGTGATGCTATTAGATGTAACGAGTAACAGCAGTTATGCTCTCCTGCCATCGTCAAATGAATGCCGTATATAAATTGTAAAATCTGAGACCGATTTCCAAAAATCACGGTAAATAAAAATGTGACAAAATCAAAAGCAGAAATTTTGAGAGAATTGACACCAATGTTCGATATAATGTAATAAATAATGAATGTCTTGTCGATGACTATGCCAAAATAGTGGTAAGAGATGAGTAATAGTCGACTCGTCTGCGGCTCGTGGGCTATTCCTCCTCTCGGACCACTATTTTGGCATAGTCATCGACAAGACATTCATTATTTATATGATAGAAAGTCCAATGGAGATACTATTAAAGCTGATAACTGATCTCAAGATAAAACGAAAAGAACACCTTTTCCAAGAACTTCCGTTTGGAAGATGATGGAATGCTAAATGTCATTGTTGTGACTTCATTAACGTTAATGACATATATTGAATTTATTTATTTTATCGGATTTTTCTCCCAGACCGCTGGTCCAATTTCAACCAATTTGGGTGTGGTAGCTCTGGGTACTCTGGCGGAGGATATAACGGCGTTAGTTTTTCAAAATTTTGATTTACAAAATATAATTAGATAAATAAATAAAAAAATACGCTCAGGATGGGCCTGTTTCAGCACTAGATATATGCTCTATATACATGTATTTTTTCACTGTGGACCAACAGAACAACGGGTATAAGTCCACTATGGGCTTATATATCAGAACCAGTCCAATATGAACAAATGTCAATATTTAGGTACAATATATAGATGATCATGTTTGGCATATGAACAAAACTATATATATTTTAATATTCCTTCTGTTGATGGCGATTTGAACAAATATGAATACTTCTGCAACGAACGCCGCCCGTGCCTTTAAATCCATAACATGCTGTCTGAATGCATACTTTATTTAACACTGATTGTCCACTCGTAATAACTCTATGGGATTCACTGAATTAACGAGGGGGGTTGTATCTATTTCAGGTTTACAGAACACCAGATTCCGATGAGTCAGCGGAGAGAATTTTTAAAAGAACGTCTAAAGAAACAGAATAGAATGTTTTTAATTTTAATTTCAATTTAGAAATAAAATATAATAAATGACAACCAACTTGACAAATGTTCCAATCCTCCAAGTTTATGAGTTTGTGTAGAATCTGTTACCATGGAGAAAAATGGATGCATCTTCTATAATAATATTAAGTTCAAACAGATATAGCCTCGGTTCGATTTTATGACTTTTTGTCACGCTCGATCCGATCAATCGAGATTATTTACAACTCCTTCCATAAAATTGATTATGTAACAACTGTAAACCGCGGCCCAGACAAGACGGATTCGTCATCTCAGGCCTGGCCATCCTAAACAAGGTTGTGCTGGACCGTCGACTCATATTGATTAGTTGCCGGTTGAAAGTAAAAAACGCAAAACAATGTCGCAATTGACAAAACAAATAATGTTTGTGTGATATACCCAGTTTTTTTTTTATTTTTAATAACTTTATTTACATATTAACTTGTAGATACAAAACATATAGTCCATAAGGTATATTGACACACTACCCATGTATTGAAATGATACCATCAATAAGAAATATCAATCATAAATATAAAGAAGAGATTGGATGGTTGTTGGGTTGGGGGGGGGGGGGGGGGGGGGTCTGCTCATTTGTGTTCACGATAAATTCGCGTATGTGGTATGCTCTTTTAACAGTTAACTTGGTGGACGATTCTCATGCGTTGCCCGTAAAGACATGGAGTAAAAATAAATTAAGAAGTAAGTTAAAGTTAAACTGTTCTTTTTGTATGCAAAGCAAAATCTAGCTGGCGACATTGGCTCATTTGTACACTACACATAAGATTACTACATTTCGTTGACTGCCATCACAACTGGATACCACTCATATTCGAATTCGTCGATATATATGGTCGCTGTTAAGAGCAATAATCCGTTCAATTCTACATCTATTCTTAATTTCCAAAATAAGTTACTTTAAAGACATGACATCCGCGGTGAACTTTGTTTTATAAATATAGTACTTCAATAGCGTGATCAATGTGGCAGTTATTTTGTATTTGTTGCATGGTGTGGGTGGCATAGGAGCAAACCTTCCTATGATGTCGAGATATATATACCGGAATTTGCGAACCAAGCTTCAACATCTTTAAAAAAAGACTTTACCATGGGAAAATCGTAGAAAATGTGAATAATAGTTTCGTCGTTTGCATGACATCTTTAGCATGATCCATCTGTTACTGCATGTTTTTCAGTAGTTTAGTAAAAATTAGACAAATAAATATGTTTAAACTAAATAGTATCTCTATACATGTACGTGTGAGCACTTCTTATTTATAAATTTCCAATCGAAATATTGTCGAATTTCGCTGTTGAGAGATCGCATGGGTCCGCATTAGGCAAGTACGATTGTTTAGCTCGACGGAATATATGTATTGCTGAACCATGGTCTGGATGGGCCTAGTTTAAACCGAAGATGGCGAATGTGAGTTTAAACTATGGGTTTGATGTCAAACGGAGGTTTAAACCTAACAGTTTCCGTAAACCATGCTTGTTTAAACTGCTAACACGAATCCGGCATGTCTGTCCCTATCAACACTAGCAAATTAAAGATATATATATAGCATATAACTTGTTCGTTGAACCGTTGCGATACATAAAATTGTAATGAATTTGACCTAACGCGGAAAATGACCATAGGTTTATTTGCAACAATTCTCGATCAGCGCGGGTATATGTTACTTCACCAGTTCGTACAACCAACATCAGTGACACAAATACTCGATCAGTAAGGAGGAACAACTTTGCTAGGTTTTGCGCATGTGATCGCTAAATTTACTTGATGTTGTCTTCACGATCACAAGTACTTTTTATCCGCTCATCGCAAATATTTTGTTTGCATAGTACCCAAGATCAGAAAACATGAGCGGCTTGTCCGAACAAAGCCCGCTACAGGGTAAAATATAGGTCGCTAGTGCATGTGTATTATATATCTCGACGACTTGTGAGGGGCGGATTAAAGGACGTTGGTGCATGCATACGCTTTGGGTTTTACTGAGAGAGGCGTGATTATATCGACTGAAGAATATAACATTGCTTGATAAAATATCGAACAGGTAAGTGATATTACGTAAACAAGATCATCGGCGGATATGCATGTACGTGAGCCTAATCAGCCAGGGGCTGGTGAAAAAAAGTTCCGCTCACGCGTCGTAGGCGGGATGAGTGCATGGTCACCATCAGCTCAAAATCAGGTTTTGTCAGCAAGCTGAATTTTTTTTCCTCATGCCGTTTTTCAAAATATATCATCAGTTTTGAGCTATAAATGGAAATAAACATTGTATACTGCAGTATATAGTACATATAGCAGTAAATTGTGTTATATAGGAGTGGTATCACTTCAGAACCAATGCTGAACCCCTTTGCTGGATGCATATAATTCATCAGTGTTGCGGATTGTGACCCGCAAACCATATTTGACACTACCTGCATGCTGCGAATCATTAAAAAATATTTTGCATTAAAGAAAATTTGAAAATAAAAATAAAACTTGGTACATCATATCACATTAATATGCTGATCGAAATGAAAACTGGAAACTAAAACATTGCATGCCACTGCCTGGCACATGGATAGCAGACTCGTGTATTAAATTCTACCAACTTGCTTGATGTTCTACCACACCTTCATTTATAATCCTCCTCGCCATGCACATAACAAGGCCGTACAAGGGTACTCATGTGTATTAGTCAAAAGTGGGTTCGTTGTCAAAAATTAAGTTACAATTCATTCGATTGTACCCAAAAAGGACGTGTTTTGCCTGACTTAACAATCTGGTAAGACAATTAAGGACATTAAGAACATTTTAAAATATTCAATCACTGTGACCTCAGCAGATTTCTGGATTTTCAATGTTTATCATTATGCAGGTTCGCAGTCATGGACCAGTAGGCAATGAAAGGTGGGCCTTTATTAAAGTATCGAACAAGCACATTATCAATAACGAAAACATATGTGATACATTGAAGTGTTGTGTTAGCGACTATATATTTGTGTCACAAATCTTCGAAAAAAGGGATGGGTCTCTGAAAATACACCGGGAAAAACATTTTTTTTAAAATAGGGGGTGGTGAGGGCCAAGAAAATTCAAGATAAAGAAACAGGATTGTTTGTGACTTTTGTAAGCAGCACTACCATTTCAGATGTCAAGGGATAGATGCGGGGGACTCAACAGACATACTAAATACATCAAGTAGTATTTTGTGGTCGTGCAAGAAATGTAGAAACAAAAGCGACAGCCAGAATAAATGCCACAGTGACCAGGAAACAAACGATGACACTAAACGGAATAACCGGGAAACAAAAGAAGAATTGGTACCAAATATGGAACAGGTAAGCAGGAAAGGACAATCAAAAACGCGGGAACAATTAAGCTCTGAGGATATGGGTATTTGGATGTTACACATCGAAAAGTTGCTGGAAATAGTAATAGCAAATATGGACAAATTTGATGCGTGTATCAAACTTAAAGTGGATCAGCGCATTGATAACTTCGAAAAGAAGTACAGCACAAAAATGGAAAAACACACTTCAGAAATGGAAAAGAGATTACAGAAAATAGAGTCAAATATGTTGAAACTAGAAAAAAGAGTAAATAGATATGAAGAAAAACAAACTGCTGAACGGGGAGAAACATACACGCAATTAGAGGCATCAAAAAGAAAATCAGAAAAACTAATAAAAGAATTCGAAGAGAAAAACAAACGATTATTTGAACAGCAGCGAACATAAATACAAGAAAAACAGACTATGCTAGAAACTATTATAGAAGAAAAACTTTAAAAACCCGTGAACGCATATAAAGAACCAACTGGAATTTCAGAATCAAAGAACCACAACATCGTGATAGCAAATATACCCGAATTGCCACAAACAGAAGAATATTCAAGAGAACAGGACTGACCACACTATAAGCAATAAAATACAAGAAAGGTCAAATTTTAACGACAGCGATGTCTTGTACTTTTACAGACTTGGCAACAGGTCTTCGAATAAAAATCGACCGGTCAAGATAGTCCTGAAAAATAAACAAACTCGAGACAAAATGATTCGTGATGCTATCGGATACAATAAAACGGACAGTAAAACAACAGGCAGTGAAAACATATACTTTAATTTAGATCTCACGAAAACGCAAATGGAACAGCTCTATGAACTCCGTATAGAACTGAAAAGGAAACAGAACATTTACCCTTTTAGGAACTTCCGCTTGGAAGGTATAATCGGATAGTGGAACTTTACTCAATTTATTGTGATGTCGAAATTGTAAATGATTATATTATTAACGGAGACTAAGAGTCAAACAGACTCGTTCTCAAATAAAGATGATGATAGGTCAAAATGAAAAAAGCGCCCATACGTGTCTGGAACTTTTTTCCACCCACCCCCGACTCAGATATATATAGATGTACGATTCTGTTAGCCATGCAGTCGCGTACCGCAATCGCGCCCCGCGAAATGCACTTAACGTTTGTCTCAGCGCATGATTCAAAGTCCAATTTCATTCGCAATGGCGATACACTACGATAGCTTAGATATTCATGCATATGCTAAAAAAGGATGCGTCTCGTGTAGCAAAAGGTTCGAATTCCACTCGAAATCGGCACACAGTACATACGCAGTGGCACAATGATTACGAAACTATAGGGACATATATACCACACGGTGGGGTGCTTTTATATATATATATATATATATCTCAGGGTTCAATGGATTAAATCGGATTATGCATCTTCAAACGTATTCATGACGATTTTTTTCTTGTCACACGACGCTCTTTGCATGTGATCAACATATTAGAACAGACAAAACAACGTAAGCTCTTTATTTTAAATCGATGTTTCATACCGACAATTACAGAACCAACAAGAGTAACTGATAACTGAATTCACTGCTAACATTATTGACCATATACACGTTAATAGTGAAATAAAATATCAATCAGACATAATAATCACTGACACGAGGAGACCATGAACTTTGGCACATTCTACTATGAATTAAAAGAATCTGACACACATGAGTGTTTCGACAACATACACAGAAAACGGAGACAGTATAATAGAGCCAACTGTGACAAATTCAAATATTTATTCATAAATTACTCATTTAATTCAGTACTGAATTCCAACCATCCAGAGACAGCCTATATATAGCAAACTGTCAGAAATATTACAAGTAGCATATGAAACAGCTTTCCCATTAAGATAATAAAAGATAATAAAAAATATATATAATGGACCCATGGATGAAGAAATGCCTTATAATATCATAAAAAAAACAGGTTACTGACAATCTGACACACATGAGTGTTTCGACAACAAACACAGAAAACGGAGACATTATAATAGAGCCAACTGTGACAAATTCAAATATTTATTCACAAATTACTCATTTAATTCAGTACTGAATTCCAACCATCCAGAGACAGCCTATATATAGCAAACTGTCAGAAATATTGCTGAAAAATCTAACAGATCATTGCAAACAGAAGTACTCAGAATATACAAAATGTTTCAACAGGGTAAAAAAAAAGAGTCAAATTCTTTACTACAACACGAAACTAGATGAATACAGACACAACATGAATATGACATGGGAAATAATGAATAAAGCACTACTAAGGATAACAAAAATGAACAGGGGCAGATAAATCACAAAAGCAGATGGCAAAGAAACTGATAACGCAGACATCCTTGTAAATGAATTTAATAGTTATTTCTCTAATATTGCAGAGGAACTTCTTAGGCTACGTGTATACGCTGGAAGTTTGATTGGTATGCTTTGCACACATTTCGTCATAGAAAACCACATGTGCCAGAATATGAACGGAAACATGCATATAACATGCTTCTTTACGAAAGCGAACGACATGAGAAGTAACATTTATGTGCTACTGGCATTTGCCTTAAATACTGGTATGATTGATTCCTGCAAGATAATTGCATGTACGTTATTTACAAACAAATTCCGGTGGCATCGCTACAGGTGAAACTATAGAGATGTTACACTCAAGGTTGCAGAAAATGATACTATCAAATTCTAAAAGAATTTGACCAAAAAAAAAATCAGTTGGCAAAGAAAAGGAAAAAGAAGACAAGGTAAGTCACAATCTCCAGTCCATCTCCGGAATGGGAGCGCGGCTTTGCTTCCTGTTGTAGTGGCACACATCCCATACACAGTATACAAACACCTACTGTGCATGGGCAGATATTAATTTATTCACAAATTTTACATACGCTCTTCAGTACAACATAACCAAAATGGGTTGTAGGAGAGGGCTAACAGCCCTTTCAAATCTCCCCGGGGTCTCATCCCCAACTTCAAACTTGTTCCACATGCAGCTTTTGACAGAAATAACTCGTTTTTCAACACCGAATTCTTATATTACCAGATATACCAGCAGTTCCGGGTCACCAAGAAACAAATCCCGATAACATATGGCGAAAGTGTTGGGATACTGGAAGTTGGAGACGAACGAGAATTGGGATGAATACCTCCAAACTTTAGGTAAGTTATCCACATATTTATTCCAGTAGTCGTTAGAAGATTAGATAACATTTAACAAATTGTTAAAGCGAATTATATTCTCCGTGTATGTTCAACCTAAACAAAGAAAAGTTCAAACATTTTATGACTTAAATTGATTAAGACTTGATGTGGTATATACACGGCAGTCCGCACACGAGTATCTAACATATTTTTCGACCCATTTTAATATTCGCGGAATGGAATGCTATGAAATACAGCGTAATTTCAGCTCCAAACAAATCACAGGGGGCTTTAGTCATTTTCTTAATGAAATGCTCGTATTAATTAAAGGGACGAATGACCTTCGTTATAGGCAATAATTTTGAAATTACAGTTACAAAATTATGAAAATTTTCCCAAGACTATATACTAATAGCATAGTATAATGATAGTGTGAATGCGATATTATCCACAAAACACACTTTGTGTGAGCCGATAGTTTGTTTATACACAGTACGAAGAAAGTGAGAGATAAGCAAAACACTGAACACCGTGGCGATTTATTTTTAAAAGATTGGACCGCGGTGGCCCATCCTGCGCCGAAATCTGGAGTGGCAAGGATTAGTGAGTGCTATACCGGTATGTTGTAAACAACTTGGTGGCAGTTTTAACCATATTTTTTATTGTGCTTATCGCATACTCTTTACTACTGTACTGTACCATCATTTGGCTTTTGTTTACACAACACAGCGTACGGACTTGGAAATAACATACTATTTAGGAGATATTTATTATAGGTAGAAAAACAAAATATATCTATATTTTAATATTCGTTATGTTTATGGCGGTTTTAACGGATTTGACTATTTAACAGCAATACCCACCGCGAAGGTCATTCGTTCCTTTACTACTAGGTATGCTTCTATAACACCCAGCCGCATGACGCTGGGTGAGCTTAATTACTACCAAGAGCCGCATAATAAATTGGACATACGTCACGAACGTGGCTGTGGCCAAAGGTAATGTCATTTTTGGCTCACATAATGATTGAACAAAAAAACGATTATTTCTCCCCGAGCCATCATTATACTGTATTATTCATGGACTGTGTTCTATAACACCCCAAGCTCGGACATAATTATGCATGTTGCGAACAATTTCTAACTCCTCTAAAAAAAACTCTGACGGACATTATACTCGCAGGTGCACTACACAGTAATCTGTTCCTACATAATCCTCCCATAACTTCGGGTGTATAATAACTATCCCAGAATAATTTGCACATGCAATAATAAAGATCGTTCTGTGTTAGGCTGTTAGGGTGACATTACAGAGCGCTGCTGCATGTCAGACTTATGTGATGGCCAGATAATATGGTGCTGCATGTCAGACTTATGTGATGGCCAGAGAATATGGTGCTGCATGTCAGACTTATGAGATGGCCAGAGAATATGGTGCTGCATGTCAGACTTATGTGATGGCCAGATAATATGGTGCTGGATATTTGCAAAATGAGGTCCACAGACGATGAATTTAGAGAAGCTACCTCGTGGGCTAGCATCACTTAATTCACCTCTCTGAACCTCATTCTGCTTGGGCCTCATGCACCTTCTCTGGAAAGTATCTTTATTATCAAATGAAGAAGTTTGTTAAGTTTCTTTTTTAGATTTAGATTATTTTGCTTTTTTAGTTTAGTTTTTCTATATAGCCCTGTCCCTAAATTGGCAGACGACACATTGCATAATCGATGTGCCCAATTGGTGCATTTTTACATGGAATATGAGGTATCTCCCATAACAGACGAGGACATGCAGTATGAGGTCCCCAGATGATTAATTTGATGACGCTAGCCCGCTAGCCATCTGGGGACTTCAGGCATGCCTATGTGTGAACATTTGGAAATAGCTGACATATTTATATATGATTTCTACCTATTTTTGAAAATATGTTAGCGTCTTTGATATGAGATGAATAATTAGATATATCTATGATCATTGCGAACACGACGAAAGAAAGAGTTGGAGAAAAACAAATACATCGCCTGTGCATGAAAGTTGTGACAAGTTCTCACATAACATTCGGGTATATTGTGAATGCCCATTACGGGTGCACATATAGTCATACATTTACAGAAGAAAGTATGGTGTGGGCTAATTTAGTTTTATTCAGACACTCAGTGGTAATGGCAGCAAAATGCCCACACGGTGATTTGTTTATCTTTCAGGTATAAATTACGTGCTCAGGAAAGTAGCTAACTCGATCACATCGCATCTCGAACTGTCACAGAAAGGAGATGACTGGACAGTCGCCATTACATCGACATTCCGGAGCAAGACAACCAATTTCAAACTCGGGGTCGAATATGACGAAGAGTCTATGGACGGACGACCAGTCAGGGTAGGCATTCAAAGATTATCGGATAATACACCTGACTCACATACACATAAATACGTTGTGGCTAGAGCCAAAAGAGTTTCCAATGATTTTAGTTGCATTTTGAGTCCTAGAGTTATCGTTCTTTGTTTATCTGCCAAATAGTTATCGTCTCGAGTGTGCATGGCCTGTGTCACGCCTACCACATTAGCGATGCCATGATTGATATGTGTGCTGTCTTACTGTGGCGCAGTTTGGTGACAATTAATTACTATAGTTCCTATGGCATACTACAGTGTGTCGCTCGCCGCTCCACTTGCCATTGAGTTTGCATATTAATGAGCCAGGCAGACTCAACAAGAAAACCATAGTCAGAAATGGTAACGCCACCAATATCATATTATTAGCCATAAATATAAATTATAGTATAATTATAATATAAACTAGCTTTCAAATTCCATGTGGGAAATTTGGATACTTCCATATACCACGTTTTCCCATTTCTCGTGTTATACATTACATTCTTCAAGCTGTCTCGCTTTTTATTACACTGACTGGTGGGCCCCGACTTCGTCCGGGCTGTTCCCATCTGCTTTCCGGCGAAAGGCGCGATTTGACCTTGAATTGACTATTTTTAAAGTCAAGGTCAGGTCGGGGTCATGATTTGACCCGTCCAAAACACTCCCCGGAGAAAAATACCTCTAGATATAAAATTTCGTCGAAATCCGTCCGTTTTACCCGATTTGACCTTGAATTGACCATTTTGAAGGTCAATGTCAGGTCGGGGTCACGATTTGACCCGTCCAAAACACTCCCCGGACAAAAGTCCCATAGGTATAAAATTTCGTCGAAATCCATCCGTTTTACCCGATTTAACCTTGAATTGACTGTTTTAAAGGTCAAGGTCAGGTCGGGGTCACGATTTGACCCGTCCAAAACACTCCCCGGACAAACGTACCCATAAGTATGAAATTTTGTCGAAATACATCCTTGATTACCACACGATCGCATGCTTTCCAAAGGGTGTGGTAATTATCAATATCAGCACATGTGCTAATCTGTGTCGGACTATTTTATTGAGGATACCGCAATCGGGGTAACACTACAGCTTTTAAAGCGACCCATTCGCAGCCTTTACACCGACCTAATCCCGCATAACACCAGTGGATATTATATTTTCAAGCACAGTATACACCGGTGGCGTTAATAAGCCAGTGAAGCGACGAGCGATATATCTAACAGTACCATAGCATTGTGACGGACAGTTAAACAAGAAAACCATAATCAGAAATGGTAACGCCCTCAAGATCATATTATTAGCCATAAATATAAATTATAATATAAAAAATATTGGTTACATGAATGCACCGCCTCAGAATTCCGTTAAAACAACTAATCCTTCTAATTATTACAAAAAACTACGGCTTATTACTGCAGGTTTCTCATTCACCACACCAGAAAGCTTCTAAATGCGGATCAAAAATCGGAGGCATTGTGTTCCCGCCAAGGCCCAGCCATTGTTCATACCTAAACATCGAAAGCAATTAACGCGGTCATAATAGTTACATACTGCAACTATAAGACATCCAGCGAATACACACCCCACGAAACCTGAAATGTGTTGTCATGCGAGATATCCCATCGCTATAGCTCAATTTGACACGGCCAGATCAGCCTTCCTACAATATCCTAAAACAATAAAGCTTCTCAAATCATCGGCAAAGTCAACAGAACTTACACGAACTTGGACATCGACACTTTCTAATCGCTCTACATAAGCATGGTCAGACCTATCATCGAATACTGTAACTCTGCATAGAGCCCACATCACAAATATCAAAGCATTGTGTTAGAGAAATACAAAGAAAAACAACGAAACTAGAAGTTCGTCAAATCAAAACTCTATGCTACCGAGACCGAATATTAAGACTCAATCTGATGTCTTTAAAATATGGAATA
This sequence comes from Siphonodentalium dalli, assembly GCA_032622095.1. NCBI lineage: Eukaryota > Metazoa > Mollusca > Scaphopoda > Gadilida > Siphonodentaliidae > Siphonodentalium > Siphonodentalium dalli. The sequence continues at coordinate 102,900,766 of CP136062.1, read as the reverse complement.
TTTAGAGGAGATCTAATCGAGGTATATAAACTGTTGAATGGTCATTACAATATCAATGACTGTGACCTATTAGAAAGACATTCACCAGGAAGAACAAGAGGACATAATAAAAAGCTACAGATGCCCATTGTTATCAAGGCCACAGGAAAATATTTCTTCACGCAGAGGGTGGTAAATAGCTGGAACTATCTGCCAAACTTCGCTGTTGATGCTCCAATACTCGATCAATTCAAAAATACATAGACTCGTTGTTCTATTATATAAAATACGAGTTCGACTACAAGTAATGTTAAAGTGACTCACAAGTAAATATCGAATGACGATACATATATTTGTTAACAAGCATTGCATATAATGTAATTGGGACGAAAAGTCGCAAGACTTGTTCCGTATTATGATGATGATGATGATGATGATGATGATGAGGAAGAACAAGAGGACATAATAAAAAGCTACAGATGCCCATTGTTAACAAGGCCATAGGAAAATATTTCTTCACGCAGAGCTAGGGTGTTAAATAGCTGGAACTCTCTGCCAGACTTCGCTGTTGAGGCTCCAACACTTGATCAATTCAAAATATACATAGACTCATTCTTCTATTATATAAAATACGAGTTCGACGACAAGTAATATGCTAAAGTGACTCACAAGTAAATATCGAATGACGATACATATATTTGTAAACAAGCATTGCAAATAATGTTATTGGGACGAAAAGTCGCAAGAGTTGTTCCGTATTATTATGATGATGATGATGATGATGATGATGGATGATGATGATGATGATGATGATATGATTGATAGAACAAACCACTATTATGATCATCGTGTCGTTATTTGTTTAAAATACCTATCAATTGACATATACGCACCCGTTCCCTCATTAAAATCAACATATTTTTAGGGGACCTCAGCGAATTCGGGGAACTCCGCAAATAGCGACCTACTGCCAATTGTCACAACCGGAAAAAAACATTATCTATAAATAAAACGCCCAGCGAACCATAGCTGTCTAGAATCTCTAGGACAGTATACACCCTAGGGCGTTAATTAAATTACAACATAGGAAGATAGCACACCTATTATGGCATCACTACTGTGATAGATGTGACAAAAGCCTATATCAGTCATGGGCTGTATATAGGGTCTTGGTACGGAGATTCCTCATAAGGAGTCTTTTCGACGAAGGGTTAAATGCCGCTCGCGATTTCCGTTATAGAGTTATCCTTCTTCGTTCGGAAATAATATGTATTTGTCCGTATCGCAGATATATCAGTCATGGTTTATCGATCGCACTGAAATTTTGCGTGGTGCATGGTTTGTCATCCAGAATGCTTTCAAAATATTGCGAATAATGTATTCCAATTATCCGTTCTATATATAGAGGATCTCAAACGAGTTACTATTTTATACGGAATTTATCAACCGAGTTCACTAAATTCGATTTGAGCCGAGGTTTACCGAGGCTCAAATAGAATTTAGTGGACGAGGCTGATAAATTACGTATAAAATAGAACGAGTTTGAGATACTTTTTATCACATGATCATATATTATATAATCGCTAAAATTTTATCGAAAACAACAATTAACTGCATTGTCCCAAAGAGCAGCGTGACGTCATTGCACGCGACGATATTACACGTGTCTATTACGCTCGAATATTACATCGGAAAATAGTGCTAATCATGTGATAAATATGGTTATTCTCCTAATGTGTTATACGATATCAATTCAATACGGTATGGGTGTTCATCATCTTTTTTCTTTTAGGTTTATATTCCTTTATTTATTTTTAGTTTACTTCCCTATTCGTGTCCATGTTTATATTTTGCACCGTGTGGGTGTGTGTAAGCCATGCAGCAGCCGTGGCGCAACCTCTTGTACTGCATATTTGCATTAGGCGATTTTGTGGTAACAGCCGTGAACATCCTAGCTTGAACGTCTTATATTCCGCGGAGTTATTATGGCCTGTGGATAGAGGTATACCATCCTCCAGTGAAACAAAAGGGTTAACCTCGGCCAGTATAGAATGACATTTCATTTCTGTTATTCAGTCAACCATCGTTGTCGACGGGGACAAATTGGTGCACACGCAAATTGCAAAGAAAGATGGCGCCTTCAACACGTCTGTGACAAGGGAGCTCGTAGATCAAGATACGTTACACGAGGTGAGAGGAATGTGCTACTTTAATGCGAGAGTAGAATTCATGTGATGATATGGGATTTAAAGGGAAACTATACCTAAATCCAGACACAGTATATTTATATACTGTGTCTGGATTTAGGTACAGTAAATACATCAACATAAATCGCTCACAAAGTCACTTAAATCGTACAATTTCGAGTTGTGACCTTCTCCTAGAGTGAAGTACATTATTAAGGAAAGGGTAACAACTAAGAAATTTATTCCCCGCGTTATTTTTTCAACTTTATAAGGTTCCCTGTCAAAACTTCGAAATGTTCACAGGTTTTGTACTGGTGGAATATGATTTATACGGGTTTTATCCATAGTAGAGATTCATGGCATGATTTGCAAGTTTACTCATCTGTCTAGAAACATATCTGGCCAAACATAGCGGCCAAAGAAAAGCGACACCCTGTGCGACTTTCATTAGAGTTTCGTGATGTTTATTGAACAATAAAGAGTGCTATGTGTTAGTCTATTCCTGATATGGTAAATATAAAGAGCGTTTATATCAATTATGTGCGGAAATCGAAAACAGCTGGAAAATCGTCTGATTTTGGAAAGGTTTTTTTTCAGAGTATAAAGTATGTAGCTCAGTTTTATTTATCGACATATTCTTATCCATCATTTAAGATTACGTATACATCATTTGGATGTTCAAATCATTCTCGTTTCTGTCTTCCGACATTAATTCAATCTAATAGATTGCATTAGGACTAAAATCAGTGTTAAGATTTTAGGCCTAGTTGAGGACTTTCCTGTTTATTATGTATGTATGTATGTGAGCTATTATTTTAATTCTTTTCTTTCTTTTTTTCAGACATTCCGGGTACTGAATTCTGATCACACAGCAAGGAGGATATACAAGAGGACGACGAAGGAATAAGAGTACCATTGCATGAATGCTATAGCATGTATGCATTCTATGTTGGTTGGTGTCAGTCAGTCCATGCATGCACGCGGGAATCGTCGATACCTTACCTTGTACTAATCAATGCAAGTCAAGTGAAAGTCAACGATCTCGTGTATTACTACCGTCTTTATTTATATAAAGTATAGTTTTATCTAAGAGTGTTTAACTGTTATTTGCATGTCATATCTGGTTTAATTTCCTTATATCCAACATGTATTGTGTGTTGCCCTTTCAAACCAAACGCTTTGTGTTCGTCTACATGTTACTTAAGAAATGATTTGCAGATAGATTGGGGTCACTTGATTTTTACCGACTTTGTTTAATTACTCTGCGGGTCAAAACCAATGACTCAAATCGATCTGCAAGTAATTCCTTATACCCATATATACCAGTACATTTCAATAGAACATTAATAATTTGAACAACTTTTCAAAACTATCAAAACAATTATAAGTAGCATATTGTTAAAATTCCAACATAGTCTCCCAATAACAAACACACAGCGAGCGCGTGCACACGATCGGCTTGAAGTGACGTATGCGTTTCTGATGTACATAAACCAATAGAATCAAATTTAATTTTTGAGACAGTGCAATTTTTTTTTCAAAGAGCAATGCTCGGCATGTTTCGGAGGCGTTAATATAACATGCTACTGTGCCATATCTCCTATATACATAAAACAATATCAGAAGTGTCGATTTCGATTCAGCCAATACGCCAAGGATTGATAGCAAACAATATGTAATCGGGGTTCACGATTGGGTGGCTAGTGGCATCAAAATCGCGAGCACGGGTGGCACGTGATGTTCGATTGAATATCAGAATGTAGGGTATCATATAATCCCATATCCCATAATATGTCAAATATAGCGAATTATCGAAATATGAAATACAACGAAAAAGCGAAATAGGAAAATACAGCGAAATAGCGGAATAAAAAAAGCAGCGAAATGGCGAAATAGAGCGAAATATAGAAATAGGAAAATATTTTTATTAACTAAATAACGGAGATATTGGAAGAAGTGTTTTTGACGAAATAACGGAAATATTTGAAGAAGTGTGTTAAAGAGCGTATTTTTTTTCTCCAGATATATATCGATATATTTAGATCATCAGCATTATACAAAAAGCGAGAAATTAGTATGTTCAGCGAGAAGCCAAAACATGTTTGATGCGCATTGATGATTGATCGTAAAATCACACGAGATCGAAGATCCAAGAGAAGTAACTCTAACCCGAGCTCGCATGTGAACGACTCAACAGCGGCATTCCGGATAACAACGATTGAGCATATCTTTGATTTATTTTCTGGGTTGCCAGTCACTTTATGGATTTGTCTATTCGAGTTTTGTAAATATTGCAAAAGCTATTCTGTGATAAGCTATAGAAAACACTTTATAAGGCTTAAGTCACCATTGAAATTTCACAAACTTATAATGCAGAATTTGTGGTAAATCAACAATGGAAAGTCATATAATCAATGTTATTGTGTGGTGAGATTTTAACTCAACACCCCACTTATTGGAAATGAACACGAAACAAATATTGATGAAACTAAAAGCAAGACGCAACGCAAAACACTGCATGGTGCAATGCTCATATAATCTCCCTGTTTATGCACGTGACCGAGACTAAAGCGACTTTAGTAAAGTCATTGGTGAAAATTATCGGGAAAGTCCGTAGACCCAGTTCAATTTCAAAACAATATCTGATTTTGGGTATGGTTTTCGGTATGATTTTGGGTATGGTTTTGGTATTGTAATTCTAAAAAGTATCACCGACATGGAGAATAATGCTATATTATATAGTTCAAGTGCATATCTTTATTACAAAGCACATGCAATGCATGGTACCCGACGTTTCATGGGCGAGCACTTTTATATCCAGCTTTTATCTATCTATTATATATTTTTGGAAGATCTGTTTGTGTGTGTGTGTGTGTCTGTCTGTGTGATCGCGATGGACTCGAAAACGACCGAGCCGATTTCGATGAAACTTGGTATGTGGGGGTATTTTCGGCCGGGGGGTGGCATGGGCCTATCAATTTTCAGATCCGAGGTCAACTTTTCACACGTGCCGCGGTCAAATCTGTTTTTACGCTGTGTTACGGGACTTTCATTTGAGTTCGGTGCTTACAAATCGATTCGAAACAGCGCGAATAATAAAATGCCAGTCATAATAATGACACTGTGAGAATCTTTCGTGTTTCCTCTTTCCAACGATATTTTATGCGTATGTATCCGTTTTAGTTATCTGCCTCAATTATCAAGAAGAAGTGGTACTATCTTCCATCAGGATAAAAACAATGCGTAACTTCTATGACGTCGTTAGAGGTCATAACGTTAGACCACATTAACGCTTAACCGGCCGATGCATTTGACTGTTTCAGACGTCTTGGCGATATCTCGGGCACCGATGGTAATTTATCTTTACGTTGAAACTTGATAATTAATGAGCGTATGTATATGAGGCGCGTTTATATGTGGAAATCAAATCGGGTTAAACTGGCGGATTTTTACGGACGAAATTTGATGCATAGCATAGGGTATCTCGGTATCCGCCGGGCCGATTTCCCGGTATCCGCTGGGCCGATTTCCACCATTTTTGGGGTGTTGGTGTTTGACCCCACCTGACCTTCAAAATGGTCAATTCAAGGTCAAAGCCCGGACGACGTCGGGTCACCTTCTAGTCTTCTCTTCTATATATTTTGAGAACTCCGTGTATTCGAGAGATAGCCCACACCCTCCGGACCTCAATGATATAATCGTGAATGAGTATTGATATACCCCACTAAACTTTGACAAACACCAGTAATGGTGTGTAGATCATTTACATATATCTCCTATATATTTTGATACAATCTATCTAATTTACATATCTCTCTTATATATTTATGTTTGTGTGTGTGTTGTACTTCATACAAATCTACGATTCTCGACCGATCGGGACGAAACTTGGTACGTGTGTGTAGTTTGACCAGGCGGTGGTCGTTGTCGTATTGGCGAGCCCGTGCGACGCCCGTGCAGCGCATGCGCAGACGAGATCTCGGAAACGGGTGGAGCTATCGACTTGAAATTTGCTATGTGAATGTATCTTGCGACGGGTACAAATTTGATCGGGTCGCCGAGCCCGTGCGACGCCCGTGCAGCACATGCGCAGACGAGATCTCGGAAACGGGTGGAGCTATCGACTTGAAATTTGCTATGTGAATGTAACTTGCGCCGGGTACAAATTTGATCGGGTCGCCGAGCCCGTGCGATGCCCGTGCAGCGCATGCGCAGACGAGATCTCGGAAACGGGTGGAGCTATCGACTTGAAATTTGCTATGTCAATGTATCTTGCGCCGGGTACAAATTTTATCGGGTCGCCGAGCACGTGCGACGCCAGCTTCGCGCATGCGCAGTCCAGATCTCGGAAACGGGTGGAGCTACCGGTTACAAATTTTTCTTATTGAAACGCGTGGAGCTAAAAATTATAAAACAAATATAAAAAAAATGTCATGTTTCGGACAAGCCGCCGGTGGCGGGCTAAACTGCTAGTCTATACTATATATTTTGAGACTTCGTATATATGTGTGTGTGTGTGTACTTCATAGAATCCAAAACGCGTGTACAGTTTGAGATCAAATTTCGTATGTAAGTGTAAAATCCCACCGACACCGCCGTAGTCGTGTTTTCGAGAAGCTCTGAGCACCCTTTATCCACTCCCAAATCACCGCAAAGGCACGGCGGGGGGGGGTTAAGGCATTAACGCTCTTTATCTATACCTTATACGGAGGTTTTAACAACAAACGCTCTTTATTGCAATGGACGTGGCTAAACGATACCCCATGCGTCCGATGCGGATTCCAATGGACGTGGCTAAACGACTGACCCCATGCGTCCGAAATACGGATGCGGACGAAATGCAACTAAAAAGGCAGAATTGATCTAAGAGCTCGAAATATTATGCAGAGGGATTTCACGACGGGATTAATTGACTGTCCGCTCTGTTTAGGACGGGGAGGACGGGTACCATGAATTAACTCATTGAAAAACAAAGAATGCGTTATCTCGCAAACGGGTGGAGCTATCGACTTGAAATTTGCTATGTGAATATATCTTTCCCCGGATACAAATTTTATCGGGTCGCCGAGTCCGTGCGACGCCAGCTTCGCGCATGCGCAGACGAGATCTCGGAAACCGGTGGAGCTATCGACTTGAAATTTGGTATGTGAATGTATCTTGCCCAGGGTACGAATTTTATCGGGTCGCCGAGCCCGTGCGACGCAAGCTTGGCGCATGCGCAGACCAGATCTCGGAAACGGGTGGAGCTATCGACTTGAAATTTGGTTAAATTAAAAAAATGTCATGTTTCTGAAACAAAGCCATGAGACGAATGCCGCCAGTGGCGGGCTAACCTGCTAGTACTATATATTTTGAGACTTCCGTATATATATGTGTACTTCATAGAATTGAAAACGGGTTGACCGATCGGGACCAAACTTCCTATCTAAAGGTAAAACCCACGGGAATCGTCGTCGCGGCGTTTTGGAGAAGCTCAGAGCACCCGTTCTCCAATCTTAGTCACAAAAAGAGCGTTTGTTTACCATTCAACGTTATTAGTATCTGCAGAGAGATATACGGGATTTTGAGTGGTTTCCTATGCGGGGAGATTTATTGGATGCCATAGTACTCTTACAACATTTCTGCAATATAATTGCCTCAAAGTGTTCAGCATCATTGTTATAGTATGTATGACACTTAGGTCAGGGCTTAGGGGGGTAGTTAGTGTGGATATAGGCATAATGCTTCTCAGAAATCCCGGCAGACGAGATCTCGGAAACGGGTGGAGCTATCAACTTAAAATTTGGTATGTGAATGTATCTTGCCCCGGATACGAATTTTATCGGGTCGCCGAGTCCGTGCGACGCCAGATTCGCGCATGCGCAGACCAGATATAGGAAACGGGTGGAGCTATCGACTTGAAATTTGGTATGTGAATGTATCTTGCCCCGGATACGAATTTTATCGGGTCGCCGAGCCCGTGCGACGCCAGTTTCGCGCATACGCAGACCAGATCTCGGAAACGGGTGGAGCTATCGACTTGAAATTTGGTTTTTGAATAGCCCGGACAACGTCGGGCTCATCATTAACTCATTGAAAAACAAAAAAATTAAATTAATTAAAAAAATTAATTAATTTTTTTTTTAAATTGTCATGTTTCTGACGATTGCCGCCAGTGGCGGGCTAACCTGCTAGTCTCATATATATTTTGAAGACCTCTGTTTGTATGTATGTTTGTATGTTTGTATGTCATTGATAAAAATCTACGATTCTCGACCGATCGGGACGAAACTTGGTACGTGTGTGTAGTTTGACCGGGCGGTGGACGTTGTCGTATTGGCGAGCCCGTGCGGCGCCCGCTTCGCGCATGCGCAGACGAGATCTCGGGAACGGGTGGAGCTATCGACTTGAAATTTGCTATGCGAATGTATCTTGCCCCGGATACGAATTTTATCGGGTCGTCGAGCCCGTGCGACGCCAGCTTCGCGCATGCGCAGACGAGATCTCGGAAACGGGTGGAGCAATCGACTTGAAATTTGGTATGTGAATGTATCTTGCCCCGGATACGAATTTTATCGGGTCGCCTAGCCCGTGCGACACCAGCTTCGCGCATGCGCAGACGAGATCTCGGAAACGGGTGGAGCTATCGACTTGAAATTTGGTATGTGAATGTATCTTGCCCCCGGATACGAATTTTATCGGGTCGCCGAGTCCGTGCGACGCCAGCTTCGCGCATGCGCAGACCAGATCTCGGAAACGGGTGGAGCTATCGACTTGAAATTTGGTTTTTGAATAGCCCGGACAACGTCGGGCTCATCGGCTAGTCTCATATATATTTTGAAGACCTCTGTATGTTTGTATGTTTGTATGTCTGTCATTAATACAAATCTACGATTCTCGACCGATCGGGACGAAACTTGGTTCGTGTATGTAGTTTGACCAGGCGGTCGTCGTTGTCGTATTGGCGAGCCCGTGCGACACCAGCTTCGCGCATGCGCAGACCAGATCTCGGAAACGGGTAGAGCTATCGACTTGAAATTTGGTTTTTGAATAGCCCGGACAACGTCGGGCTCATCGGCTAGTCTCTCCTATATATTTCGATACAATCTGTATTCGAGAGATAACCCACATCCTCCGGACCTCAATGATATGATCGTGAATGAGTATTGATATACCCCACTAAACTTTGACAAACACCAGTAATGGTGTGTAGATAATTTTCATATCTCTCTTATATATTTTGATACAATCTATCTAATTTACATATCTCTCTTATATATTTTGATACAATCTATCTGTTTGTCTGTCTGTCATTTATACAAATCTACGATTCTCCACCGATCGAGACCAAACTTCCTATCTAGGGGTAAAATCCCACGGACACGGTCGTTGTCGTATTGGCGAGCCCGTGCGATGCCCGTGCAGCGCATGCGCAGACGAGATCTCGGAAACGGGTGGAGCTATCGACTTGAAATTTGCTATGTGAATGTATCTTGCCCCGGATACGATTTTTATCGGGTCGCCGAGCCCGTGCGACGCAAGCTTCGCGCATGCGCAGACCAGATCTAGGAAACGGGTGGAGCTATCGACTTGAAATTTGGTTTTGAATAGCCCGGACAACGTCGGGCTCATCGGCTAGTCTCATATATATTTTGAAGACCTCTGTATGTTTGTATGTCTGTCATTGATTCTCGACCGATCGGGACGAAACTTGGTACGTGTGTGTAGTTTGACCAGGCAGTCGTCGTTGTCGTATTGGCGAGTCCGTGCGGCGCCCGCTTCGCGCATGCGCAGACGAGATCTCGGAAACGGGTGGAGCTATCGACTTGAAATTTGCTATGTGAATGTATCTTGCCCCGGATACGAATTTTATCGGGTCGTCAAGCCCGTGCGACGCCAGCTTCGCGCATGCGCAGACGAGATCTCGGAAACGGGTGGAGCTATCGACTTGACATTTGCTATGTGAATGTATCTTGCCCCGGATACGAATTTTATCGGGTCGCCTAGCCCGTGCGACGCCATCTTCGCGCATGCGCAGACCAGATCTTGGAAACGGGTGGAGCTATCGACTTGAAATTTGGTTTTTGAATAGCCCGGACAACGTCGGGCTCATCGGCTGGTTGTATATAAAATATTGTAAATATGTGTTATGCATGTTACACCTTAATTTGTGACTTTTGCAATAAAGCATTCATTGACATTGCACTTTCCTACCCAACTTTTGACCGGAGATCAGTGTCGTACACATCGTGTTTTGACCATTATAATAGAGGTGTTTCGCAAACTCACAGTTAGCAGTTATCAGTTCAACCCGTTTTCCTGGATAATGTGTTCAATAATAACATACTCGGATGTCGAAATGAGTTCAAAATTAACGCATTACAACCGCCCCCAACAGCAATATTTGACAAATATTTCCTATACAATGTATAAGCCTATTTACCGTGGTAATGTATTTTGTGGCCCGCCCCATTTAACTGAATAACGGTTATATATAACTTCTCTATATATGGGCTTATTTCAGAGGAAAATAAGTCCTCTATGAACCTATGTGAATATCGTACGAGAATATCATCGCCCGAGGAGTGTACTATTCTAACTCCAAATACTATCAGTCGGAGAAAACGCCATTTGAAAATTATGAGATTTTGAAAACTCACTTTCATAATATATGGGCAACCATACTGTTTTACGGTCATTGTATACGGATTATTTTTGGTCACTCTACTTGGTGTCTTGGACAAAACGCAAGGTTTTAAAAGAAAATGATTTTTGCCGATTTTTTTTTCACGGCGATAGAACATGTTTCGAAGCATTTTTTCCTATCGCTTCAGCTTTTGGACTTAACACAATTTGAATTTGTTCAATCCGATCAGACAGTCCCCATATGATCAAGATAAAACATCAAGAACATTTCCCAAAATTTGTTATTTATGGACATTTTGTTCAACAAAATACGGCCGTATTGTACGAGTATTATCACTTAAGTATCACGAAATATGGCCGTATTAACAGGGGGGGGGGTCTGGAAAAAAATTGCACATATAGGGCCCAAAAAGTTTTTTTCCGACCTCGAGGGACCCACCACCCCATTTTTTGCAAAAAAAATATTTGTTTCCTCCAAAATATTGGGGACCCACCCCCCCGTTTCTCATGTTTTTATCAAAATTTAAGAGGTTTTTTTTACCCGTTCTTCAATAACTGTTAACTGACTTACTAATTGATAAACACAGATCAGAAAAACGAAAAATATACTGTATTTCCATGTGTTTCCTGGTGTTTTCAGTATCTAACAACAATATTAATTAAGCATTGTGTAGGTACACTATATGTCACAAATTGCCCTAGACCCCATTATAGCCTTAATATATCAAGTGTGTTGTGTCTGACAGAGAACACTGGCCAGTGTAAATAGTGGTAAACAGGTCAGTGGTTCCACAATTATATGTGCATGATCAAAGAACTCTTATCCAACGGGATGGGGTGGGGAGGGGAATTGTTTTTTGGTTAGGTATACACATAGATATATGGTTATTATACTGCCCGATATTAGTCGGCGGGTATATAGTTGACGTCTCGAGCCGTCTGTCCGTACAAATTTTTTAATTTTAACTCAAGAGTCAGTTGTCATATTTGATGCCCTATATGGCATGGTGACGGACCAGAAATGGGGGACGAATATGCATAATATCGCGGGTTGTGACCACCAATGCCTACCAGAGTTATGGGCCCTGTTTGACTTTAATGAAATTCAGTCCATACAAAGTTTTTGCAATATAAGTTAAGTGTCGGTTGTCAAATTTTGATGTGGTTTGGTATGGTGATAGACCAGAATGAAGAATTGAATGTCATTTCTCAATGCATCTGAATGCATCACATTATTTCAGTTCATCTACATGTATTTGTAAGTGATAACAGTTAGTATACAATTAGTATTTTAGTTTCGTCTTGTTGAGCAGTAAAGCTCCCAGATGAAGTTCGGAAATTCAATGAGAATAGCGTCACCTTCATTTGGGATTGTCTGAGCAGTAAACAGTAATGTCATTCATCATAACCAATTCAGTTTTATTTGGATAATTGTTGCAAATTAACATTACTTGCAATCATTCAAGATGAGAAATAACCAGAAGGAGTGAATTTGATTACATGCCAGAACAAGACAGTATTTCAGACATTAGAAATTTATGAGATACCCTTTTCAATTTCATGTTATGCAACAATCGGGTTAATGATATCTACTATTAGTCACCATTGAGTATTCACCATGTAGTATCCAATTTGTGATAGAGTTTTTTTGATTTATTACTTTTATTCAGATAATACAACTGGGTAATATATAATTTTGTTACTAAATATTTCTTCCATTGATCATAAGTTTCCTGAACGTTAATACGGTGGTCCACTGTGAAGTGGTCCGGGATAATGTGAAATCCAGAATGTTGCTAAATCTGAGGCTAAAGAGTCACTTTAGCTGCCTATATAGCCCTATACCAACAAGCATGGTACTAACATGCTTACAAACAACATTACATGGTCAGTACTTGTAAATTGTTTGAAAAAAACCTATTTTGGAAAAAAATTACAAGCACCATTTTTTCCGCCTCTGGACCACCCACCCACCCCGGCCCTATATACGGAATTTTTTTGCAGACCCCCCCCCCCTGGTATTAACACTTGATTTTAGAGTTATCCATCTTCTTCCGCAGTTTTGTCCTATATTTTGTATATGTTAAGAATGCTTGGTTCACCGTTAGAGATACAACAGTGCCGTGTTCCTGTATTTTGTACACATCACGACACCACGTTATGGAGATGGGTCGCTTGCCTGACAACAAGACTACTGAAATGGCCTGAACATGCAGACATCGGACGGACGCAATGATGGACGGCTCGACCGACACACGGACACATGCAAAACAGTACCCCCTTTTTAAAGGGGGTATTATAAACTTAATTGTTCTTTGCTGAACTTAATATTAACGAACCACAGCTAAAAAACATGCATAAGCTAGGTTATATCTGTGTCTTTTTAATCCTAAAAATACCTTCATAGATGCGTATTCCCATCAAATAAGATTAACTTAGGCCTGATATCGTGTTGTGATTATGTTATACATACATACATGCACAAGGGTTCATCGACAGAGTGGGTTCTACAGCAATTTCGTGCATAAATTAGGACAATCATATTATACGTCAAGGCATGTGAGAAATCAGATATTCACAATGCAAACAGACTACGAACTCATCGACTCAAACTTAAAACCTAAATAAAAAACTTTTAAAAGCCATTCCCTTTGAACAAACTATTTTAGAGTTTAAACTACCATCATAACACTGAAAGTATTCAAAAGTCAAGACTGTTTGTTGTTGTCTATAGAGGGGGCATTTTATGAAATTAACCATTACAATATTGACGCTGCATGTGTGCGCAAACCGAGTGAGATGTGTACTATACTAAGAAGCTTGTCGATTTCATCATGTCCATTTCATTCATAAAAATGTCATCATGTCCATTTCAACGAAACTCGACGAGCAACGTCATCATGTAGCTTTCACCATCGACCTAATTTGCGATAACCTGAATGTATCTTCTGCTTTGTTCATAAGTATGTGTTTTTTGTCGATTCATGAAAATAGAAGGATATCTGAGGATTATCAGATTCACGTATGTACTCGGTAATATTATGATAATTTAAACGCGATATTACGTTTGCTTGCATCACGAATTTCGATTTCGATTCCAGTATTGTCCCCAGCCCAGCCAGAGGGCAAGCCAAGAGTGGTTGAGCTTTTCCATTGCACGCGACATTTATATTTTAGGCCACTCCATTGCAAATATTTGACAGTCCATAATGTTATAATTATATTGTCAATAAAATGTAAACCGCGGCTACGAATGAACTTCACTGTGCATAATTCCGATAGTAACTCCCCTCCCCTTTCAGATTTCGACATTAATGCTTTATCCCCACCGATCTACTGTGCGACAAACGCGCTCGCAAAAATTCAAAACAGCAGTGTCGTATTAGATAATAATTGGTGACGTCACAAAATCAGATATAGTCTATATACGACCAAAGCGTCCGGCTTTGGTTCGTTATTAAATAATTGACAGATGTCTCCAAACCTATATAATACCTTACTCGTATTTGAATTCGCGCAGTAAAATGTTCGCGAACCATGCATTGGTTCGCGAATTTAAAACTGAGCGAAAAAAAGTACGACTCCCGAGTTTAAACCGAATCACAGGTAAACTCAGAGGACTATATGCCAATGACTGACGTTACGGAAAGTTCGACGGGATATATAGACAAGCTGATGTGCCCGACTTCGTCCGGCTATTTAGGGATTTTTTTGTGATCGCCTCCTTATGGGCAGAATATACAGAGTCTGGACAAACTAAACAGGCCTACATGAGTGTATATGAGCGAGGTCAAGGACATGGTCGAACGCGAAATTGGACCCACCCTTATGGTTCCCGGGATCAAAGCAGGCCTACATACCAGATTTAAGTCGGATCGGTCGAGCAGTTTTCGAGTCTATAACACACACATACATACACACAGACAGAAGTTTCAAAAATATATAATAGACTATATTCACATGCGGGGTCAATTTGCGGGCATGCAATCTCAACACCATTATAAATCATGATATAACATCTTCGATGTATAATTCTTCTTAGAAATGCACATAATCCAGTATACGAAGGGGCACAAACGCAGGTCTCCATATTCGCAAATCTGCATGGAGTGCTCATGTAATCTCTGGTATGAGATAAGGATTAACAGTCATGTGGACTGTTTTTATGGAGATGTAACCGTGAGGTAAGTGGTCATAACTTGTGTAAAACCCGAAGTTATGACCACTTACCTCACGGTTACATCTCCATAAAAACAGTCCACATGACAGTTAATCCTTATATTTATATACATTTAGCGAAAAAGCCACTTTTGTAAATGTATTTAAATCGAAAAGTGTATCGTGACAAACCCAGCCCAAAATATACCATAACACCCTTGGCAAAAGTTAACAGGAACAATTTCTCTTTATATTGAAACCCGATGATTTATTAAGTCAATCCTGCGCGAGTCCAAATGCGCCCAAAACATTATGCGTTCGTCTTTCCCAAACCTATGACGCGTCGATGTAATTATGAGCCTGGTGTTATGAGCTGTTGCGCATTCACCGAGAAATAACTGCAACTAGCCACGTGGGCGCCGACCAATCAGAATGCTGGATTTAGTGATAAACACACCTAGTATGTAAATATTTAAATATGTCATCCCAACTATTTGAAATACACGCAGCCAAAAGTATTATTGATTTTCTCTAGTCAGTCGCCATCACGGTCGTGGTTTTAATTCTTTCAAGTTCAGGTCAATGTTGTGTATAACCATTTGAAAGAACGAATGATTATCTGGAGAATATAACCACCATCAATAAAATATTGATGCAGTTATAACTTACTCGATGTAAATTTTCGCCCTGATGGTTTTTCTTATTCATATAGTGTGAATACAGTGACTCCTGATGGCGAAATTATTTTCGTTAGTTTATCGCCAATAGTTGCGTCCCGAATCAAGGAGTAAATATTGACAATTTAGCGTAATTCGGACGATATTTTCTATGGAGTACTCTCACCAGATACAATTATTTTATGAAAAATATTTTGGTCAGTTTTGAGATAGCGCAGCACGATGCGCTAGCGCGAATTCAAAACTGACCGAAAAATAGTACTGCGCGAATTTAAATACGAGTAAGGTATGTAAACTGATATGATTTTTGTGTTAATTAACATATGTGGTTGAAGTTCGCCATGTTTTGGAATGGCATGGGTTAAACTATATATACGCAATAAAGAGTGAAGTTCTACTAAATGGCAACTAATCGGACATTATTAAATTATCGGTTACTAAAGCAGGGCAGGGATGGATCCATTACATTGCAAAGTAATGCATTACCTTTACAATCAAAACAATCACCGTGGATTCAGAAAACATGCTCATAGTGTTGGTTGAAATCTTATTTACCAGCCTTCACAGTAGCAGTTTGTTGTTCCAATGTGATGTATGAAAGTAAGAAGTCATAATTAAACATTTTAAGCATATGTAATGCAAAAAGTAATGCAATGTAATTGAATTACTTTTCTTTTTTGTGAAGTAATGCGTTCTTTTGCATTACATGTAATGCTAAATGGACTGCGTTACACATTACTTTGCATTACTAGAGAAAATGTAATGCATTACAATGGATTACCATTACGCATTACCATTACCCCATCCCTGAAGCAGGGTTGGTTACCCAGCGTTGCCCAGGTTAAAGTGATGTGAAACCCTCTGCTGCATGTGGACATGTTTTGGGAATTGAGAATACTCCTGTTCAAAGTTTTTCACGTATTCCCATAAATTGTATATCAAAATGACATCACACAAAATGGCCACTCTTATACATGGATTATAAGTAGAGGCTCACGGTGTCGGAGTGATTGTGGTTTTGTATATCGCGATTAATTCGTCCTACCAATAAAGAAGTAGTTATTTATAGTTACGCGTCCTTCTAACATTATCATTTTTAAATTGTATTTGATTTAAACATATGTTTGTCATGTATAATGAATGCATCAGTACACAAATATAAGAGATTTGAGGGCAAGTTATGAACACTAAATGAATCTCCGCTCCCTATACAATAAATATAAATTCGAACACAAATGAACAAAGTCATATAACATGTTTTGGTATGACGGGCAAATGTAAATTGTATAGAGTCGACGTTTGTAAATTGTATAGAGTTGTAAATTGTATAGAGTAGATGACTATATATAAAATTGGTGCAATCGGCGACAAGCAAATTCTTATCAAAATTTAGTTACCCCTACATGTATCTCTCATCCAGACGGCACCATGCAATTTGGCGTCTTTAAATCACACGATTAATTCCTCGTATCATGGAGAAGAATGTGTATCAATTTGGTGGAAGTCGGCGCTATAATAAGTTTATAAATTTTGCTGCCCCTCACCCCTTAAGTGCACCACTGACTCGAATGACACCACTTTGACAGCATTAGGGTGGATACACACATGCATGTAATCTCTGTAATTATCGTGTATTTGGCGTTTTACATGCATGGGTCATACAGACGATGTAATATGTGTCCACTGACAACCCAATCATTGCCTACGTGTTGAACGCACTGAGTTCTAGTTCCAATTAAGTCGGAATGTAGATAAGCCGTTATCTTGGACCGAGTCGCCAGGACACTTAAAATAATTGTTCGTGGGATAACCCATATGGTAGACTTTCTATTTAAATAATTACCAGTCCTCTCTTATTTATAGCAGTTGTGGATCAGGATTTCCCCGACTCATGCAGGGGCTATATATGACCACGAAAGCTACCAGGTGGGGGTGGCTAACTCTGAGCTATTAAGTAAAACATATCATATTGTACCTTCTTGCCCAGATTATTCCGACCGATACATTCAACCAAGTCCCTTAGCGATTTGAAGCTTTCGAGACCCCACCAAAACAAGCATCATGGTTGAAAATGTTCAACATCAAGCCTGTATTGACATGTTTTGGACTGGCCTTAAATGTACTGATAGAAGACAATTTGACTTCGCTTAGCACTACTCACTTGTCTGGCCTGTTAACAATGAACCGCTCGCGCGCAGGTGATTAATGTTGTCAATTATTGGTGTGGCCATGTAAAATACATGTATTTTACATACATAAATTACATGCATAAGCCACACCATTAGACTCCTAATATCACAGAGATGAAATGTATAAGTTTGATGGTAATCGACGAGTGAACAAATAATTCTTATCAAATTTAATGCCCCCATCTTTAACCAAAGATGACACCAATTTGGCGCCTTTAAAGGCACTCAATCCGATCAGACGGTCCCCATATCATCAAGATACAATAACAACTACAACAACATTTCTTCAAAATACGCTTTAGTTATCAGAATCGATTTATTGCAACGAAATAATGCCAACCACTGTCAACTATGGTATAAAATTTCACAAAAGTTGTTATTTATCAACATGTTGTTCAACAATATATGGCCGTATTATCAGTAAAGTGTCACGAAATTTGGCTATATTACCACTTGATTCACGGAGAGCTTTCCGATGAATGGCAACAAGTCATATTTCCAACTAAATCCTAATTACTCATAATTCTGCTGTGGTTAGGGAGTCGATTATTTAGGGCATTACTGTATAGATAGTTATATTAATTGCACTGCGGAACTGACCAATCATGTGCTTCGTGGTCTATATTAATTTGGTTTATTGTGGTTTGTCGTCGTGTCAGAGGCTAGAGCATATCACGTCGTTGTTATTTTATATGGGAGAATCACTTATATAAGAGAATGCATTGGCAAATGATCTTTAATGATGCACCAGCGCAGCCACCCCCCCCCGCCATAACAGGGTGAAGCTAAGTGTGTACCGAACAGCAACAGTTAGGCTCTCTTAACCCACGAATCGATAGATAAAATCATTGGGTAAATACCATGAAATATTACAACGAATATAAATCTTCAACACTTAATCATTGTCATAATAACAAAAGAACCACAAGCGTCCACTCTCAAATCTCGGCTAATGATGGGAAAATAATTCAACCGCGTTTATCGATTCTACGCTATTTCGAACAATATCAGACGAACAGAATTTAGTTCTAATTTTATCACATTCATTTAAGGGGAAAATGTCTGAATATTTGATATCACAGCTCTTTCACGCTAACACAAAAGTCCCTTGTCAAACAGTCTCATTTTCGTTAAAATTTTATCAATACTCCAGAATACTCATGATAATTTATGTAGATGTGTGTATGTTATATACGGTTTATACCTGAATGTGACAACAGTGCGTCTGTCCGTATACGTGGAGATTTAAATGACACCATTATTTAAATAGCCATCTATTCATTCAGATATTCGCTTTATACTTTCCACTCAAAGTACACATTGTGTATATTCATTTCTTACGTATGTGTATACGCTTTTGTGACGAGAGAATTTACACATGGATGTGGCGACAGGAAGGTTGGGTGGGAGTGTCTTGCCCCCCCCCCACCCCCCCCCCCACACACGCACACATACACCCATAAACTTTAAAATTTCAACAGTTGGAAATTTCAGCCCCACCACAGCATTAGTTGCAAATTAAGACCAAATGCAATTCAGATAGTTTGGTATTCCAACCATAATGATATTCAATGTGGAAAATTGGTAATTTTACACCAACATTTAACTACTTTCGATAATGTTTTGGACTGAAATGGTTGGAAATTTCCAAACCAAAGGGATGCAGAAATATTATTTTTTTTGAAATTTCAGTCTGGATCAGGGCTAGAAGCAGTCTCTCCCCCACCGGATACCATCTAGCAACGTCCCTGGATTTCGCCTCGCATATTTAAGAGAATGAATTTTTCTGACATTCTTCAACAATTAATTTTTTTTTTTTTAATAATTTTTTCTTACATTCTTTAACAATTTTTTTTCATTTTTTATAATTTGTTCTTACATTCTATAATAATTTTATGATTTTTTTTCTTATGTTCTTTAACAATTTTATGATTTTTATGATTTTTTCTTACATTATTTAACAATTATAAAATATAATATAAAAATTGTTAGGCCAATGTATTCTCTTATATATGCGATGAATTAGCGCTCGAAACCCATTCATTTCTGGATTGGGGGACCAGCGCAATATTTTGTAAATCTCAAAATGCCATTGTATTGGAAATGAGAAATTAAATAATTTAATTGAATTGCGAGGCGACCTGTGGTCGACTCGTATATGTAAGGGAATGGCTGCGGACACACGTACCACAGTAGCTATGCCACAGTAGGTGTGCCAATTTATTATGGTGTAGTTTGGTGACAATTGGTCGTCACAATTAATATGCCATAGCTGGCCATATCGCCCGCTGCATATTCGCACAATGAGTCTACCAAAGTTCGTTATGATCAGCCTTGTTCTTGTTTTGGTCCTTGTATATATTGTTCGCTTTGTTTATTCCAGATACTTTCTCTCAGCTGCATTTCCCCCAACAGTTCCGATACAGCTTCCTCGGCCCATAGATATATTTATTCAGCAAAAGACGCCCCATTATAGGGACAGGTTGCCATGTATAATAATATTAACAGTGTATCATGTGACATCATACAATATATTGACATTACATACATTGAATAATAGTGATAATATATATATATTCATTAATTGCGTATATTTTTATCTGTAGAGTGAGTTATCATACATGATTCAACACACGTAATTTGTCTAGTTTAGCTGTGATCTGGCCTCGAATAACCGCTTGACTACATTGCAGGTTTGGGAGCATATCTGAGCTGTGTCATTGGCTAATATATGTGTGAGTTGGTCCAATCTACTCATCAATCGAAAATTGATAAAATTGTCACCCATAATTTTAATGAGTTCATTCCGTATAGGAAGAAATGTTGGACAATCAATTAGGAAATGCCTCTCATCGTCGATGCATGGCTTCGTCATTACACATAACACATAATCTTCTGGCTAAAGGAATCGGTGGTTGGACGTGACGACCCTTTTCAATGGCAAGAGAATGATTTCTTATTCTTAGTCGTGTAAATGCTGAGCGGTCAGCTAGCGACGCTGTATTTAAGAGATAGGGTTCTAGGACAATATCTCTTTGAAAAAGTCGATATGTTCTTAATTTATTTTTTATCAGTTTTTGAAACACCATCGCGCATAATTTTCAGTGTGATTTTCTCTAAGCTGGCATTTAAATGACTTTAGAAGCTTGTTAATTAGAGGCTTGTTGTTAATGTTAGCGGAATCATGCGTAGAACTAAACGTCGCAAAATTTAAATAAAAACGCAATTGGGGAACTGTCTTAATACGCATGAAATTAATATAAGTAGATAAACACACAGTGAGATCATATCATTAAAATATTACGTGCATGATATGTGAGTGAATGAGGAATTGCCACGGTCAAACACAATTCTGGACGATCGATCGTGCAATTATATATATCGTAGCGAATACAATGTAGCCAAACGTAATGAGCAGAGATCAACCTTGGTGAAATGCAAGGGTTAGTTGGTCCAGTCAACTCATTGTGCGGAAACTCATCGGGCAACATGGCTTGCTATGGCACATAATTATGACGACCAATTGTCACCAATCACTACCATAATAAATTGTCACACCTACATGTATTATGCCATCGCTACTGTGGTACGTGTGTCCGCAGCCAATGCATTGGCACAAGGTTTTCGCAAAATATCAGGAAGCTCCAGTCATGAAACGATTAAAGTAGCGACAAAGTGTCCTAATATCGGATAGAGAATTATTTTCGCGAGCGTATGTGCTCGGGTTTTGTGGTTCGTTCCGGGGGACAATTCTCTCTTGAAACGGATTGACCTCAAAGCAAAGGACCGAAACATTGGGATGTCGACCAAGAAATAATGGGTCTTCACATTTTCACAGAATGACACGTACACTAACATTACAAATGGGAGACCCAGTTCAAATTGTCGGGACGTATACCTGCAAGATCAAACAGTGGATTTGCAATAAGTTCTGAAATAATAGGTTATATATAGACATTCAAATTTTGACGGTATTATATACGCTAATCAAAAGGAAGATCGTGTCCAAATTTCAAATACATCCATGTATATAGCGGCATGAGTAATGGGTGGCGCTGCTTTTTAAATATAGAGACCAAATTCGTGTTGACCCCCCTCTCTCTTAATTTCCCTCTCTTGCTCTCTCTCTACCTCGCTCCCTCCCCTCTATATCTCTCTCTTTCTATCTCTCTTTGTCTCTGTCACTCCCTCTCTATCGAAACAGATCTTCAGCTGATTTTTGAACTATTTTAAATGTTTAAATTCAATTGCGGGTATCGAACTTTAGATCAGATTTAGAGTTTGGATGCACAGTTGTGTATATATGCATGGCGTTGTCCTCAAAGGTACAACATTGGGTTCACGCACCTTCACAACTTCATGTCTGAATGTCTTGATGTTTGGTTCGTGTAAACTAACTTTTGTTCAATAATAAATACCCGAGTCGAGGAAAATAGAGCTCTACAATAAATACTGCTTACAAGTTTACAGAAGAAGGGTTTTTTTAATACAATGCATGAATGAACCGCAGTATCGATTACTTAAAGTCACCACGTTTCGGGGGGGGGGGGGAGTGTCTGAAATATCATGTACCTCAGGACACACTCATAATACTTATAACCAGACCGGTAAATTTATCCATAGTCAAAACGACTGTGAGACGATTACATTGCTTTTTGTAACACATATTTAATAAGCCTGTGTATTACATGGATTAGCTGGGCACAAAGGGTTATCGGGGGCGTCTAATAGCGTGTAATTAGAGGAAAGACGTCTGGACATTATGTCTATAATCCAGACATTGAAATTTCCTAAATAATCCTGCACTCAATATAGAATTTGTCCATCGTAAGATTTTGCAAGAATGTTCCACACGAGCATTTTGCAAATTGGCTGGTAAAGGAAAGACCACATACACCGGTTCGCAATGATCGATTGCACCCGATAACTAGGAAGTTAGAATGCCACGTTAAAAGCACAATTAATGCTCAAGCCCCCCCCCCCCCCATACAATTATTTATATCCGAATCGTTAATATAGTTTTATTCACGAACTGTGTCGTAAAATGGGGCAAAATAGTATATTCCCTCAAGATCCGAAACATAATTATGTGACCACAAATTTACAACTATAAGTATGACGGAAAATAGTTCACTTCAGCTTGAGCATAACCCCATTTTAAACACAGACTCATTTGCGCGTGGAACAATACAGAGCTTTTCATGTTATTCTATTTCTAATGTGGTAGCATTAAAGAGCGTTACTCTCACTGCTGGGCCGACTGTTGAAAAAAGCTGATAATTTTCTATGACTTCTGTTGACTTCGGTGAGTCTCTTTTGGTGGTATATGAATTCCCTGTATAAGTATGGATCAATATATTTCTACCTAATTTGACCGGCGGAATGTCATAACAGTGATGAATTATTACCTTTATCTTGAGGCTTGAAAATTAAATGGGTCATTAGCACCACTATACTGTTACACAACATAAAATATACATGTTAATTTCTTACGTTGTTCCCCCGGAACTTGTGTTTTAATCCAACGCTGGCGTCCTTGACCTGTTCTGTGAGTCTTCGGAATTCCACCTGACCAAAATACCACAGAGAATCAAAATCAGTTAGCATCATGATGAGCACCCTCCCAAATCTGCCACCAGCTATGCGACAATCAACACAATCAGATTTGGAAGGTCTCTCAGTAAGAATCCAACCAGTAAATTACACAAGTGTTCAGCGCACGACACAAGTACCAATGCACCTCCATAGACTCAAGAAAATAGGCTTTATCCTGAAACTCGGATGTCCTTCTCCGCTATAAGTGATTAGTTTGTCTAGTCGGTTAGCCAGAACAGAACCATGATCAATATTCCAATGGGAATAGTAACAGATAACACACAAATATTAGTTGTATATTCAACGGCGGGTAACCAAGAAAGCTATACGTGTTCGACAATGGAAGTAATAATTACTCGGTTTAAAGAGCCAGGACATATATAGCGAGTCTATTCATGTTCAATGCGCTAATTCTCTGTTGACAGTATGGATAGGTGCTTATACGCCTAGCTGTCACAGCTGGGTATATTCTGTTAAATACGACACAATTGGCGTTGTGAATGGAAAATATTCATGAGCCGTGATTTAAAGGAACCCCGGCATTATGAGGGCCCCGAACGGCCCATATGGACCTTGTTTTAAATGACCGTACAATGATATGTGGGCTCTGCTTAAAGGACTGGTGTATTAATTGGTGCCATTGGAATTTGACCGGCAGAGTAATTAGACAAAGTGAGTGCGAACTTTGTTTAATTACTCTGCCGGACAAAACCAATAACCCCCAATCGATCTTCCAGTCATTCCTTTTAATCATACACCTGTACACTCTAATAGAACATTAATAACAATAATTTAACAATAAGTTTATAAATAACAACTTTTCAAAACTGCCACACACATTATTGTATGTAACTTATTGTTCAAATTCAAACACAATCTTCAAATAACAAACACACAGCAAGCGCTTGCACACGATCGGCTTGAAGTGACGTATGCGTTTCCGATGTACATAAACATTAGTTTATGAACATCGGAAACGTAATTCATGTAAACATTATGGCGAAATGTACGCATTCATAAGGACGCTAATTGTGTGAATGTAGAGGGTGTGCGATTATTAAAGCTTGAAGTGACGTGGTTCATAACTTTTTATGCAGAGGAGGCTGCAGTTATTGCTTGATAAGCCTTAGAAACATTCGTGTGCAGATTATCGTGATTTGTACTGATTCTTACGGGCTCTAATTGTGTGAATGTAGATGATGTGTGATTATACATGATGGCCTGCACGGCTAAAATAGACCGATCGGTCTTTCACAGCCAGCATGTATTTGGGATAAGGGGAGTCATTCTAAAATTGTTCTATTATTATCTTTCAACCAATACTTTGAAAACAAATTAATTCTGATTTATTTTGAAACCACTGAAAGACACGGACTAATTGTTTACTGAGAAGATCAATACAAACATGTGCAAGTCTTCAAACAAACGCAATTTCAATGTTCAACAAAATTAGACAACAAACAATTACAGATCGATCGGTGGATCACCCTGCATGATCACCCTGTTCTTATCGACAGGCCCCTGTTGGTATGCCTCGCTGTATATTGATGATGTACCATGTTACCATATATACCACAATGTCCTTTACATATTTGCACTATATAATGCTTTAAACGACCCAATCTGCAGGTAGGCCACATACAGACAATGCTCGGGTTTAGTATACATGGTTACTGCTATCACACCCATCTATACCATTGTTTGTGTTTTTATGTCCCGTTGACCTGGTATATACTTGCGCTTTGAAAAAGTCCTTTTTGTTACGATGTGTCGGTGTTTTATGATTTCTCGACCATTATTTCCCCGTAATGGATTTTAAGCTGGTCGATGAAATTACATGGTTTGATAAGTACACAGATTACAGGAGCGTGCCAGAAATTCGATCTGACCCGCCCTAATAGCTAGTCGTTGTTAGCCTGACACTGCCTTGCTATTAGCGGTTATGTCACAAATATTGTGGTCGTCAAAGCGGATCCTGTTTCAAAGGAGCTCTATATAACTATTACTGACGCCAGTTCCAACAACAACAACAACAACAACAACAGCAGCAGCAGCAGCAGCAGCAGCAACAACAACAACAACGACAACATATGTATTGTTTATTCTTCTAGACTGTATAACGTGTGGTATTTGCGTCGAACTTTGAGTCGCAAGGCGGGCTCGCCGTCACGCACCGGGGGTTCGAATCCCACCCAACCCAAAAGAAATTGCATTGTCTTAAAAACACATGCAGCTTTTATAAAAGTTGTTTTGAAGACAAGTCATAATGACTTAGGAAGAAAATTAGTCACAAATAATGGTTATGTTAGTCATAACGACTAAGGAATGGTTGGTCAAAACGACTAATTAGGCGATTGGACTTCAATTGTGTTTGTCAAAATGACCAGGATAAAGTCACAATGACTAACTTTTCTGAGTCACTGAGAATGTAAATATGTAATGTGGTGGAAATTGTGTGCAAATAATTTCAATACTCAACCAGATGTTATATTATCCAGAATTAGAGACCGAATTGAAATGAATTGAATGTGGTCTGTGGTGTCATGGAATAAGAACCTTTTATACTAATATATACTCGTGTATATAGCCTTTGGTACGGTAGGGAATTTCTGATATGCCAATATATCCTCCAATCACATGCATTCGTTGAATTATAGATCAAGCAGAGCTGCGATAAAATGGTAATTGAATATTAGCAATGGATATATTAAGCATAATTCAAGTCAGTGTGACTATCACCAGAGTTACTCATAGTGATTCGCTGAAAGCTGTGGGTTAAGTTAGTCACACTGCGCTGATTTTATCTCAGTGCAGTCGCTAAGCTAAATCGCAATACTGTCAGGTGTACTTGGTGGAAGGTAGACATGATGGGGTTATCGTCCAGAAGAATCAGGCTACATTCGCTTTTCGTGGATCCCTGAGAGATAGAGAGAGAGAGAGAGAGAGAGAGGGAGAGAGAGAGAGAGAGAGAGAGAGAGAGAGAGAGAGAGAGAGAGAGAGAGAGAGAGAGAGAGAGAGAGATATGGGAAATAGATAAGGGGCGAACGGAGAAATGGAGAAGAGAAAGATAGAGAAAGCTATGGGGAGATAGAGAGAGATGGGGAGGGCAAGATAGAGAGAGAAAGAGAGAGAGAGAGAGGAAGAGATGACGGGCGAACGGAGAAATTGACGACGGAGAAGAGAAAGAGAGGGATGAGAGGAGATATGTGTGAGAAATATGACGAGACCGAGAGGCAGATGGTGTGTGTGTATGTGAGAGAGAGAGATAGAGAGAGAGAGAGAGAGAGAGAGAGAGAGAGGGGGGAGGAGAGAGACAGCGTCAATCGCCGAAGCTTGGTCAATTAACTTGTATAGATATATAGGGCTTCATCTTTCGTCTAAAAAAAAATTTGTTCTCGCTTTCATCTTCATATATTTGTCCATATCGTGAATATGCCTATAGCGACAAATACGTGCAATACACACTTGTGTGGATGTTAGACTCACCTTCGACATCCCATTCCAATCGTGGCCTAAAAATAATAAAACATAGACTTAATTTATGATAAATGGCTGCATATCGGGGCTATTTCACACGATCGCAACATCATAATCAAGAGGATTAACACTTGCAATCGTATCCAGGTGTATTACAGAGACCACAAGACCATCACAAATAAAGTGATGAGAATAATAGTAAAAAATACAACAAACAATATTTCTCATTATAGCTTTTGCGCAATGTGAATATAAACGCAAACGCTCGGGAGTTATCGCGCCATATTCCCATATTTCGAAGAGAAAAAACCAAACTACCGAAAGGAATCCGTGCAAATCAATTTGGCTCGAATTCCATATCATTACAATATGAAATTGGATCTGCATATTGTTTCATGTCCAAATTGCGTCAAGGTAGTATATACACATGCAATTGATATTGCATTACATCAGTGGTCATGGTGCATATCGAACTTATAAAAACAACTATCAATTTCGTCTTCTTTGCGACGCGCTTCAATCATACTTCGAATTTCCCGCGATTTACACTGTTTTCCATTGGAACGAATGTACTTCCGATGGACCGGCGTAATGATTCATACTGTTTGAATCAGTGATTAGGCCTCTAGATTGTAGGCGCGATCGTTATGTTACATAAATTCTATATCATTTTACGACAGGCGAAAATGGATTTACTTACATGTTAAGGAGCTAAATAAGTTAATTATATACATGTGTATGATAACCGTTAAGTCGTAATTTTGCAAAACCACTCTAGTGGAACTCACCTTCAACAACATTGAGCACTTGTTTAGCAGCTTCGTTATACAATGAGCGACGTTTTGTGGTTCCTTGGACAGGCAGAAAACTCTGAAGACAAACAAAGCAGATTTCCCGACTTATCGTGGATATATATATGGCGCGATATATAAGATAGTTTAAAAAGTTGGTTTAAAGGTCCCAATCCGATTCGTTGGTCCCCATATCATCAGCTTCCAAAACAACAACAACAACAACAACAACATTTCTTGAAATGCCGCTTCAGTTATCAGAATCGATTAAATGCCAACAGTTAATGCTAACCCTGCACTGTCAACTATAGTATAAAACTGCCCCTTGGAAAAAGTGTTACTTATCAACATATTGTTCAACGAAATTTGCCGGATGTCAAATATCTAGCACCCAAAGCCACTTGATTTTAGAGTTATCAATCTTCACCCGCAATTTGGCCAGAGACCGCCAGCTTGACGAATACAGGCCGCCAATAATTACATATTTCCGGAAATAACAAATTTCAGAATATCTGATCGCCCTGAGCTTTGATTGGTGGGTTCCTCGACTCAAGTCAAATATGTCCCCCCCCCCCCCCCCCGAAGCCAAAGATATATTTATTTAGGAGCGTTAATTCGGATTATGCATCTTTAACACCGTTGAGATCAATCCAATAAATATATTATCCAGGTTTAGATCCGGATATATACGTCGCGCTTAAAACTTTGAGAATTACGTGTTTCTACTATTGATATATATAAGCCTAACACGCTGTGCCAATGCTATTGACATGCATGGTGTTTAGCTGTGAATGCTAGTGATCTTCAGTTCAATATTAATTTTGAGGCTGTATGCCAACTGGTAATGTATATATGTTGTACATGCATGCATGCATGTTCCTTCCATCTAGCCGTCACATGTATATAATCTGTTCTATATCTCAATATCCATTATGTGACTTAGATAAGAGAATAATGCATTATACATTGATCGACATTTCCCGCCACTCATGCACATGGAAGAGTATTTTGTTATTGAAGGCTGAGGTGTGACGTAGTTTAATGTAACTTGTCTGTGGACATATTCTCAACATGACGAAAACTGATAAATAGACGAGATTCACAATAACACCGGGGTTAATATAGGAGAAGAATAGAAGTATGTTCCAATGCTCAACAACCATTGTTATGTGACCCGTGAAGTGGATATCCTATACCATATACAATAGAAGAACATATACAGCGAGAAATACATGTAGGGTGTTAGCACAAAGCTGTCATCTGCAGCTCATAGTGAACTAAATGTATTTTCTTATATAGGCGATAGCACTATAGCGTCTGTGTGTGGCAATTAGAATAAAGAGAAGAAGAGAAAAAAACGGTCCAACGTATACACAAAACACGAACGTCTGAGTTCAAGTATAATTTTCAATCGATACCTTCATTTTCAAACGGGAATGGTTCATTCGAATCTCCAAATTGTACCTATGCAATTGAAAGCAGGAGGAAGATAAGTCAGCAAATGCGCGAAAATACCGATATACAAACTTGTCAAAGTCTCAGTGGGTGTCGGAAAAACTTTCAGACACGTACGATGACTTTTTACCTTGGCCATTTTTGAGACCCGCCCCCTAGAAACACGAAATCAATTTTTTTCGGAAGAATATTAGAATTTTCACCACTTACTCTCTTTTTCCTCTCAACTACCTAACACAAGTTGGTGTATATGTGATTAGCTTAGTTTGACATGGCAGTGATTGCTTATGCAATGTACCCATGCATTTTATGTTCGGAGTGACCTAGACTGAAATACACCAGGTATTTAGTAACTTTACAACAAGAAACAATCTATACTGACTGTAGTTTTGATGTTAACATTACATTATCGATAAGTTTTAAGGCCAAAGATAGTTGAAAATATGGAGGAATTTGTTTCAGCTACGGAAAAAATGCCTTTGTGTCCTTTTGACTGCCCACCAACCCACTCATGTGTGCCCTGAAACTCATAGAAATGTTCCAGTTATTTAAAATTTTCGCACAGTGGTCAGATAAACGCTCTTTATTCGTATATTATATATCAGGAATTAAACTGCAAGACAGAGCTACGCATTTTTATGTAAAACTTGTGTCGGTTACTCGGTTATAATTCATTCTGCATTATTCTGCGCCATAAGGGAGAAGAGACCAAGATCTAGATTGAACACAATTGACAACGTGTGATGGAACTTTATGTGAAATCAATTAAACCACGTGCTACTGCAACAGAAACCAAAACGCGAATGATTCATATAATAAAATCGGTCATACATATCAGACACTCTTAAAGCACGTTCACAGTAAGCACAGTCATATAACTTTAACACACACTGGCGCAACCCCTTTTTCTCTTATCTTCTCTCTCTCTCTACATAGTTACCTTTATCAAAGACACAACAATCATACATACACACAGATAATGGCGTGACCCGTTCTCTCACCTATCTGCAAACACATACAATTAACAAACACTGGTATAGTCACATATATAAGATAATATCAAAGTGCTTCAGTCACACAATATTAATACACCCTGGTTCAACCATCTTTTCTCTTCTCTCTCTCTCCTTTAAAATATTATAGTATAATTAACAAAACTATAAAAAAATCAAAACATAAATTCTTGCAGCTTCTTGCAAAATGTCATTCCGATACCAATATAACAGCAGTACCCGGTATCCGTAAAACAATATCAGAGAATGACCAATGTCCAAGTGGTGGTGTATGAACAGAATGGCAAGGCATACATGCAAATAGCTTGAATGTTTTTATCATTCATGAGCTGAGTCACTTTCTATGTGGTACTGCAAACTCAGAATTGTAAACTTATACCGTACATGATTACATGAATATGGCACAGTTCTGTCAGAGTGAAGGCGGACCAGGTCCTTTGAACAAACACCCATCTCTCAACTGATAGTGTGACCTCTGATTAGAACAGACCCGAATGCCTGATACCGTTGAGGTACTAGTATTCATACATGTAGGAGGGCCAGGTCCTGTAACAGATAACATGCCCCAGCAGAACAATGAGTTGCGGTGTTGACTATGGTTCTGCGGTATGCTGGGGTGAACAGGGTGAAGGGAGTTTTCAGGAACTGTGATACAAGTCAGTTTATCTGAAAAATCCAACGCATTATGAGAGTAAAAACTCTGATCGAATCGCAAGTTCTCATTCTCATGGACTGCAACCGGTGAACCATTCTCTACAAACTGAACAGTTGTTTCATTCAGCATACCAGAATCACTGTGCTGACTGGTGTGGGACAGATCAGATACTTGTATAGGATAAGATGGGAGTTCCTTGTCACTGATAATACATGTACCGATATGTGTGTCGTCGACTGAATTATCGACAAATCTCTCACTGCTTGATGAAGATACCGTACTGGAGGGTTGAATATGGTTAGGTAGTGGAAATTCCTTTCCACGAACGAGTTCCAGATCACTGGCACTGTTTTTGCCCGGCATCTCAACATATGCATCCTTTTTTGTGGGATCGGATATTACCGTGCACAACTTATCAGTTGACTGACTACCACAAATAACATTGCTGGTACAGGTAATCAAATCTTGTGCCTGCAGATTATCTGAAACTTCCATATGACTCCTGGTACCATTTTCTGTTTGTGTCCTATAATTTGCAGAAACCGGTATTTTAATATCAGTTGAGTCCCAGTGTTGTAAATCCGTATTCTTGTGTAGGGCTTCAGAATTAGTAGCGTGAATGAAGTGAGTTGTCGACGAGACTGGAGTTGTAATGTCCATGTCATAATCTAAAGTTGAATAACAATACTGCAAATCGTCTCCAATTAAAATTTGTGATTTTCGTGGCCGAATTGTTATATCGCTGTCCATCATGAAATTCAGACCACCTTCAATGTCGACATGTACCGGTAGCTCCATTACAACATATCCATTAATGGGGATAATATGCCCTTGAATAGTTAGATCGACAGATGCAAGTCCTAATATTCGATGACTGCTGTTGAGAATTTTCTGGTCATGTGAGACAGGTGTTATAGATAGTCCAAAACATTGAATGAACTTTTGACTGATGAATGTATGTTCTTGGCGCGACATCAGATTGACACGCACCTGCTGTGTATCAAGTGACAGAATAAGATGAGGTAAAACTGCCATTGTGTCAGGATACAGAAAACACGGGTTTTGAATGGTGTCACAGTTCTCGACACACGCTTTGACGAAGGACGTTCCCGACGGTCAAATTGCCGCGAATCAAGGCGATTTCATTCTAGACCTGCACCGTTGGCAAGCTGATCTCTTCACATTAACAAAATGATTAAGCAGGGTTCTTTGTTGGCTGCCACCACGCCATAAGGGAGAAGAGACCAAGATCTAGATTGAACACAATTGACAACGTGTGATGGAACTTTATGTGAAATCAATTAAACCACGTGCTACTGCAACAGAAACCAAAACGCGAATGATTCATATAATAAAATCGGTCATACATATCAGACACTCTTAAAGCACGTTCACAGTAAGCACAGTCATATAACTTTAACACACACTGGCGCTGAGAAACTGAGCTGTCAATATTGTAACCGACAAAAGTCTTAAAGGTACTCAATCCGATTCGATGGTCCCCATATCGTCAGATCCCATCAACATTTTTTGAAATGCCGCTTCAGTTATCAGACTCGAGTAATTGACCAAAAATAATGCTAACCACAGTCAAATATAGTATAAAATTGCCCAAAAACCTGTTATTTACCAATATTTTGTTCAACGAAATTGTGCCGGTTTGTCAAATATCTGACACAAAAAGCCACTTGATTTTAGTGTTATCCATCTTCATCCGCAATTTGGTCCGAGACAGTCTTCTCGTCGACTATTTACTGGGCCACATAATATTATCGGTGATGAAAAATAATTGTTTTCAAAAATCTATATCTGATCACAATGAGCTTTGATGGGTGGGTTCCTCGACTCGAATAAACTATTTTTTTTTTACCCCCGAAGCCAAGTAAATAGTAATTTGCGAGCTTTAATTCGGATTATGCATCTTTAACTAATTTCTTTGTAGATAGATTTAGTATATTCTGTATATTATATACGTTCTAGCAGTGGTCAGACCAGTGGAACGAGGGCACTGAAGTCCGCATTGCAGTTTGACTACAAATATTCTGACAATGAACGCTCATGATGAATAACAAAATGGGATACGATTTGTTTAAATTAAATCAGAAACTTGAATAAGTCTACCCGTGGCATATACAGTAAAGTCCAAATGAACAGATGAAGGTATTTGACCATTTTATAGAACTATGTTGATCCCCGGAACCCAATCTGGATTCCATTATTTACTCACCGTGTCCATCGCAGAATTGCTCTTGTTTGTTGCGGTCGCCACCTCACCCGTACAATCGACCCTCGCATCTTCATCCTCGAGAACAACTTCACTAATAACCTGGTCATCGGCGTCTTGTCCGTTTAGAACTTGGATAGCCCTGAATTTGGAGATTTGTTCTAATTTGAGATTTGCCCTGAATTTGGAGATGTGTTCTAATTTTATTTTCAATATCTGCGCTTTCCGTCTCAATAATCTTCTTTGCATTCGACCCGTGAGAGGAAGTCTAGCATCGCACAGAATCAAAGGAATAGGACATTGTGGTGGTGACAAAAGTTGATGTCGACGCAAAACTGTCACTAAATCCTCCATGCCACAGGAATTAAATAAACCAGACAAACTAATGCACATAAACATGGACCTCATGCGTGTTGCGATATGCTGTGACGACAATTTAGAACTATTCCATGTGCCAAGCCATAATGGGTCATGTTGCATTCACCAGCGCCGTGACTCTGGGTGTACGGTTACACGGCTTTGTATCGAGAGGTACAATTGAAACCAAGAATATGAATACAATCAATATATACATTATTTGAAGGTCGGGAGAGTACAGAAAACTCATCGAAAAAGAAGAAGAAGAAGAAGAAGAAGAAGAAGAAAAAAGAAGAAGAAAAAAGAAGAAGAAGAAGAAGAAGAAGAAGAAGGGAAGTTCCAGTATAAATTGCTTAAAATGTGTTCGAATAGTGATAGACTAATGCGAGATAGCTTAGATAGCATTACACGATTTCATAGGTTTGTAGGAGGACTGAAAATGAGATTTTATATATAAGATATAACAGTCAGTTTGGTCTATGCTATGCACGGGCGTACTGTTTTGATGGTTTAATTATTTTATAAAGGTACCATAGAATACAAAATTGGATGATGTTTGAAAACGAAGTATATGTTTGGAATCTTGTGTGGGCCAGCTCTGTATGGTACTCCACCTGACAGGAAAAGTGCCTGATTTCTCTCCCTTGAAAACAGTCGTCTGCACTTCCGAGACAAAATATCAAAATTGATACGATAACTTTTATTTATTTTTTAATATATCTTACATATATATCTAGGTTCTATCACCTAAGGCGGCCAATTTCGACCAAGGGAGATAATTCAACTTGTGACGTGACAATCCAGTATAGACAAATAAATGTTCCAACCATTTCTGTATCTTGTTGCCAAGCATTCGTGTGTTGTTTATCAATGACCATGGGGTAGCAGAAGATTTTTTTGTAAAATACCCCCTCAAAATTGTGAAAATGGCCAGAACTCGTGGATTGCTACCTCACCCCAACACAATGAGTATCACTGTGTGGTTTTGACCAGAGTTACCACACTTCTGGAATTCCATACTTATATTTAGCTTTGCCCACTCTATAAGCATAGCGTCGTGAGAATGAATTGTGTCACGCTTGGGCCTTGGGGTTGTACTTGTTCTGTTTTATGGACATATTTTCGGTGTGCCAGTCCTCATGGTGCCCCTACCATTCTGCACTGTAGACTCATGTTCATGCAACACGTATATACAGGTATGGCACGATCATGTTTAGTCACGACGAATTATACGTTTTCGAAATTACATGTTCTCATTCCAAAATCTTTACACCTATTCGAATCATTACAAACATTAACATTTACAAAACAGCTCCTTATATAGCATATGCATAATTTACTTTTTATTTAACAATAATACACCAGCGTATTGCGTGAATTAAATGTAACGAGTGAGGTCTCAATGGGGGCCGCGCTGAGAGTTTTAATTATGTTTGTGCGCACATATGTTTGTCCCAATATTATTTCTAATTGATAAACGACTACTTGAATTGTTAGATTAAGGTAATTAGTTAACCTCTTTTATTCTACCACCAAAGAAATCGAACGCGCCATATTGTGTATGTGGGTAATTATCCAGCGAAGAACACTTACTGAACATGGATTGTCTTCGATTATCTTGTCCGGTGCACAAATGCAAGTGTGTGGTGACCGTTACCGTTACCGTTAGATCGAAGCCGTGTTGAAGAATTTTCCTGTATGCATGTACATATATTTGCCATTTCGGAGATTTAGAAACATCCGATTCACCAAGAGTATCGTGCAAAAGAAAACTAAAAAAGCTATGTATAATTAGCCGAAATTTAGCTGCTTTCTTGACCAGCTCACCTGATTTTCTTATATGGCGAAATTCACAACAGCTAAATACAGATTCTCAAAAAGAAAAAGGGCAGTGGCTCAAAAGAGGAACTAAAACAAGTAATATGTGTGACCAATGTGGTACCGGGATAGGTGTAGATTATCACCTTTACGGTCGTGTAGTATAATGAATTCAGAGATATTCAAGAAAAGTATATTCAAGATTACTTTTGGTTATTTCCGACGAATGATATACGTGTTATGGCTTGTTATCTGTTGAAAATATATTGCTATGATTTGTTATCTATAGAAAATATGTCGCACCTGAAACGCATATTTCCGAAATGAGCCTTTAGAAAGTTAAGATAGCATGTCCGCGTGATCTGCATGGTAATGCCAGCATAGATGATATATTTTTTTACTCATCAGTGTATAATTCATATTTTGTGACGTGAATCACGTTTGTTCTTATTTGTAAATATATATATATATTTAATATTATGTCATGTACATATGTACATAGTGTATACAAATTGTGTGTGTTCTCCATCTCAGATGGTGGCTTTAAGGACTTTGCTAACCCAATTTCCCCCAAATTTGACGGAGTCAAAATAAAGGTTTATGTTCAATTTTATTTGTAATCACAGTAATCAATCCCATGAATGCAACATTTTAAGAGTATAATTCATGGTGGAATATGTTAGAAATACTAAATGTGAAATTTATAGAAGTTTTTAAAATCTATTTTTTCGAACCCAAAATAAAAAAACACAAAGTCCATATCAAAGAAAAAAATATGACAATGTGTACTGAAAACTGTGAAGAATGATGAACAATAAAATAATATTAATATTTATCAAGCATTCTTTGAGAAAATTACTGAGAACCAATTGTTTACAAATAATTGAGTAACTTGCCGGACATCGCTTGTAGTGAGATGACAGTTAAGTGTTAATATCTGTGGACAGTGGGGTGTTGTGAATCTCTTGACAAAAGAACTGTGTACCCCATAGCCCAGAAACTAGGTCACAAATCAGCCTGAATTAGGATATAATATTCTCATGGGTCAGCACCTGCTGGTCATAATCCCAGCTGGCTTGAGTGAACATTAACTTGACCCATCAAATTCAGTTCCCAAATAGCTTTTCTGAGCAATGAAATCTACCATTTGTAAACAACTGCTTCCAAGCCAAAAATCTTAATAAAACTGAAGAAATGTGAGTATATCTTTATTGTTCATCATTCTTCACAGTGTTCAGTACACATATCCATATCTGTTTCTTAGATAAGATCTTTGTGTTTGTTGAATTTGGGTTCGAAAAAATAGATTTTAAAAACTTCTATAATTTCACATTTTGAATTTCTAACATAATCTATCATGAATTATACTCTTAAAATGTTGCATCCATGGGTTTGGTTACTGTGATTTATAATAAAAGTGAACATAAACCTTTATTTTGGACTACATTAAATTTGGGGAAAATTGGGTTAGCAAAGTCCTTAAGTATTAAACAATTCATTAGGAATCTCGATTTTGGGTGCTTATTTGAATATTTAAATGAAGTTATGACCAAGACAAAGACTGCAGTAAAGTTCACAAAAGAGGATACAGTGAAGGAATATTGTTAAACTTTAGCAAACATGTCGATGCAATGCAGCCAGTACACTCTAAATCGCGTTGGGTAAACTTTTACCCAACCCAATCAATGGTGCATATAACACCACGCGAACGTTGGGTCAATTTTACCCAATGTGTTTTTACTCAACGCACGGTAACAATTTACCAAATTTAATTTCCCTCCTGCGTTGGGCGATTTTTCGTACCAGAACATTGGGTCACATCAATTTTCCCACACATCTTCTGAGGTGACAATAAACGCTCGTCATCTATGCTAAAATAATTTATTAACCTCATTTAAGTCATCTGATATCAAAGGCACATATCCAATTATATTCCCCTGGTCAGGTGACAACTATATACACAATTTCCTACATATCGCATAAGCCTAAGCCTACACAAAATCGCCCAACGCATAATGGAAATTAATTTTGGGTAAATTGTTACCCTGCGTTGAGTGAAAACATTGCCCGACATTGGGTAAAATTTACCCAACGTTCGCGTGGTGGTATATGCACCGTTGTGTTGGGTAAAATTTTACCCAACGCGATTTAGAGTGCATGATCACCAAAAGTAAAACAAAACTTTGATAATCGCACCGGAGACATAACACTTACTTGTCCACTTTTGTTCGTTTCGAGGGTAGTTTCAAGTCTGTCATGCACCAGAACTCCTTGTAGTTGACCGTGACGATGTGGGAAACATCCGATGTCAAAATGGCGGACATCACATTTGTCTTGTTATCAGTGAGATATCTGAAACATATCAAGTTAAAGTAGCATTACTTGTTTTGGCCCAGGCTTGTAAAATAACCACAACTCATAGTTATTTGCTCTGGAAGGCATTTCAACATCATACACAAAAGTACCATATCACATATCATGCATGTAAATATGATCAGCCGTCCTCTCTTAAATTTGCATGCTTAATTTGATTGGATTTGGAGATGGGCTCCCTAAGTTGACAAAACTTGTGCCCCCATCACTTTTGTATTATTATACTAATGTGCTTCAAGTCAAAATATGTCAGACATGTCAATAGCAGGTACGTGGCTAAATTAAACGATTCTTTCTTTTGGTATCTAACTTTCATTTTACAACTGCATTCCCCTCTGAAGACAAACATTTCCAAAGCTCGGAAACTTGACTTACCCTCTCGCTATTGAGTTGGAACTTTCCAAGTGATCCCAAACTTTAAAGATTTCGAACATCCCATATATTGTCCCATATATACAGATGGCAATTTCGTCCTAAAATATTGACTGAAAGTACGAAAATATTGAAATCTTGGTCTAAAGCAACAGAGTGTAACTAAATATATCGTGCGGATTTAAGGTGGCGCCGAAGTGAACAATTTCTCCACTATCTCAGAAATATCAATTCCTCATAGCCTCCAATTAGTAGACTTGACGACACTGATTTGAGTGTATAGTTAACGGGACATCCTTCTTAACTATAGCTATATACTGTTGGATTTCAAAGGGAGATATTGTATACATCAGAACTAGGTGACATGCATTTGATTACAGCGTTCACCCTGGGTCGAAAAATCTTTTGACCAATCTTTTGGCCAATTCTGATTTTTGTTGACCAAATTAAAAAAACTTTGGCCAAATTAAATCCTCATTTTCTGGTCTCACAGTTAATGAATATTTTTGTTTTATTTAGCATCTAACAATCTATATAATTATGTCCATACCGTCAAATACCATGCCTAGACCTGTGTAATCCCACCATTGTTACTTGACAACATATATCACTACCAAACATCTACCATTCCGATTTATGACAGACAAAGGATTCATCACTGTTAATCCTAATTACTGTTGGTTGATAGTTCACTGCCTTCAGTGCATCTTGTTATCCATTAAACTGTATTAACTAATCAATTATAGCAGATGATGGTACTATAAATTTGATTCTCATGTCGCTCCCGTTACAAAATGGGTTTTTGAATTAGATTTCCGATTTTGGGGTAAAAATAATCTTTGGCCAAAAGTGAATATTTTTTTGGCCATGCATATTCGAAAAAAATATTGCCCATTGGCCAATTTGGTCTATGACAGCGTGAACCTTGCTTGAATAGAAAGAAATATTTCTAAAATATTTGACATAGATATACTTTAGCGTATTAGGTTATTATAATCTAGTAGATCTTGTTTTGAAAATCAGGATTTAAAAAAAAAGAGAAATGTCTGGAAGTGTAAAAATAACTTTTATAGTATTTATAGTATTTTGCTAAATAAACCAATAGATAAGTGCATGAGCTTTGCGATGATTATATAAGTGTTAGTATGCAATTGCATTGGAATAGTTGGTAAAACATTTGCCATGATAATCAATATTGAAATAAGCCAACTATGGGACATCATAAATATTTCCATCTTTAAAATATTTAAATTTAAATTTATATAACCAACGCGACAATTAAAATCATTGTTATGTTGTCATCATCTGAATATTTGGCTACAAGCTTGTGTGGTAAAACAAGTTTCGATAGCTAAGCGTCCATGTCTTGCTATTGTTTTCTTGTAAACCGATGTTGTATGAACACAATATGGGAAATATTATGTATATATACTCATGTCAACCATTAGCATAATCACTTGGAATGTACATATACATCACACAGATTGGAGTGTTATTTAGTCTGAAACTCGCAAACAGCCGCATTATGTAACTATTTTCAAGTACGACGTTACTGGGCGGACATTTTGAAGTTTGTCATGACCTCCAGGTTCTAAATCCGCGCGCGATCAGGGCCCTAAACTCTAAAATTTTAGAAATACCGTGAATTGAGCTGCGTATATAAAGTTATTATAAACTTCGATAATGTAATAATTATGGCCAGCGGAACAGATTATTTTAATCAATTCTCATCGATGCATTTTGTAAATTAAGAGATGTCGACATATGCTGAATCCCAACCAATAATGACAGAGATACACTTGTTAAAATGTAGTCGAATACTATAAAACACAATTTTTGTTTTACAAAAGTAGGTAATTACAAAGGAACGTTCATATTTCAAGAATTGTGTTCTATAGAATAGGGCCAAGGTTTCTTAACCTTTTCTATGCTGAATGGATTCTTCCATTCAGTTATAACATTATACAATGGAACAGTTTATTATTCATTTGGAGTGGTGTTCAGGTAATAAAAGCAGAACACAGAAAAACTGACCAGACTGATCCATATTCATCGGTGGAAAATGTTCAGATAATAAGTTAAAAAAACGACCTAGTCGTTTGTTGAACTTATTATCTGAACATTTTCCTAAGAGAGCTACTCGTCAATGAGTATTTAGTATAGAACGGGTTAAGCACAAAAGGGTTGTGAGTAAAAAAAAACAAGCAAATTAGATGTCACCATGCAGGGTTCCATGAATTCTCTGGTGTCTCCCACGCCAATTGCAACTCAAGGACTCAGTAATATCTTAATATATATTTACATAAACAATGGCATATTTAATCAAATAGTTTATTCATATTGTGTGCGAATAGAACAAGGCGACTGGGAAATATTCATTAACAAGAGCATTTCTGTGAAGTGGGAATTTCGGGGGCAGAATTTGGGGAAAACCTGACTATTTCCTATTTGGAAACGGGACACATTATACCCCTTTCATTGCCTAAAATGCCTGTCACTTCAATTTAACGGACAACTATCGCTTACCTTATGAGTTCTAATTTCCGCTATAACCATGAGTTCACACCCCATCTCCTAACCCGAGAAGAAAACAATCGTTAGTCCGTGACATCGAACAATCTCAGTCGATCGCAAATACGCAATCATCGCCCGCCTCGCGCCCTGTGACAAAAACGAAATCAAACAATCGATATTCTATTGGCACACCCGTTCTATGTTTCCTTATACACAGCAGAGTTAACAGGTGCAGTGCTCCCTAAAAGATCGATGTTGGCTCACAAAAGACCATCACCGCGGATAGGTTCAGAATTCATTCACCTGTTAAAAGCCCGATACATTGTATATATCGCATCTCGTTGAGTATGGTTATGGCGTGTAATGTGATAGGAACAATAGTCAGAATGCTCTCATGAGTGACATAATATACTGTATCGGATGTGTCAATCTGCAGGATAAGGATTTTTTGTCCCGGAATCAATTTCAACGAGTATGTGGCAAATCATAAGCATACACACACCAGACAGATAAGAAGTAATGAGTCCTCTACCAGATGTCTTCACTGTAGTAGAACGAGTTAATATCACGTAGCGTCATCGTTTTTGATTGGCTAATGACAACTGACAACGCAATTGGCAAGTTCGCTAGTGTAGCACAATCGTAACACTAAATTGTTATTTTCATTTCTTTGAAAATGATAGCACGAGCCTTGTTAATTTCTCTAGGTACTTGTGCACTGAGGATTAGAAGTACTCTATATTTTCTGACAACTGGCTCTATACATAGCCAGTTATATAGACAACAGCTGAGGTGGATTGCAACAAGTATCATCCTCACAATTTGAACTGGAATTGTATACTGGATGATGAGCCCGAAGTTCGATGCTTGGTAGACGGTCAGGTCGGACATGTTGTTCTGTGCCAATCGATCAAACTTGATACATGGAAACAACAACAATGCCATGTGGTGCAGCTCATCAATGTCGGTCTGTGTGGTTGGTTATTCTTTCAAGGATATTAATACTCCAGGACCAGGAACATACGTCACGAATGTAATCTCTAAACCTTTGCTTCAGACGTTCGGATAGCTGCTATCTGGAACTCATGCAGTGGATGAGTTAGATATTTGTTGCAGGGGTTGTTGTACTTGCGGGTGAAAGGGATTATGTAGGCATGCATTTTTCGAACATCCATTCGAACATCCATTCGAAGCGATTGATGTGTGTATGATGTTCAAAATCGGGGGACAATCGATACCTATTTTCCTTGTCAATTTCATTTATAAATTTGAGTTGTTGAACAATTAAGAATTTTTTAATGTGGGTTGTGGATTGCCCCAGCTCGTGCACTCGTTTAACCTGTCAGGCAAACGTTTATTTGTGTATAAACAAATTTAAAATAAATCCGCTTTCGCTTAGATACTTGATTGGTGACGTATGTTCTTGGTCCGGTTCTCTCAAACCTAGCACGTAATGCGTAACAAATATCATCGATGCACGTATGCCACTCTTTAGCGTTGTATTCAGTTGGCTACTTTCTTATCTAACGATGTCCATAAGTGTATATAGTTTCAATACAGACTTAATTTCTTCACTGCCTCGCTTTCTCCCTAATGCACAATGCTGAAGAGTTATATTAAGTATTTACATCACTCTACCCACCTCATCCGTTCTCTGTCCCGGGTATTCAGTTCGGTAAATAATTGCCACGAGGGCTTTGCTTGGCTACCAGCGCTAGTCATTATTGATTGTTCCGGTTCTCTCCAAAGGTAGATACCTACTTTTGAGTCACAATGTACAGCGAATAAGCGGGTTTTAGATGTCGATTGGAATCATCCAGACACACTGCTGTCCTTGGTCGAGTAGAACACTATTTCAGCATTCAAGGCACAGTATAACTGCAAACGCTATTGGAAGTGACTGCGAATCTCGTGAGTGCATGAACATGTGACATGTCGCTTTGGATATCTCACTCCAACTGAGGTCAGAATTTTCAAAAGCTGGAAATTTCATATCTGAAACAACATCAGTTGGAAATTCAAGACCAAAATATGTTCAAATAATTCTGCAACCAATATTTAGTGTAGATTTTTGTGTGTTTACACCACAATTCGAATTCGAATTACTCCCGGTTAAATATTTGGACTGAGACGTTCGTCTGTTGGAACACTTGTAACTATAGGGTGTTGTAGTTAAAAAAAATCCAGTCCAAGCATTACTGCAAATGCTATGGTAAGTGACTGTGAAAATCGCATGAATGCAGGAACAATCGACATGGTATCTCACCCCAACTTGGGTCAAAATTTTCAAGAGCAGGACATTTCATGTTGACACAATATCAGTTGGAAATTTTAGACCAAACACATTATCAAATTCTGCAACACGGGGGAGACCCCACTACGCGTACTTTGATTAAAATTGACACCACGTTGTTACAACATACCGATATAGCGCTCGCTAATCCTCCTCACTCAACATTTCGGTAATGAATTGGTCACCGTGTATCACTCTACCAAAAAAATCGCATACGGTGTTGAGTGATTTGCTTATCGCACACTCTTTGTGTGCCGTATATAAACAAATGCACGGTTCACACAAAGCGTGTTTTTTGGTGGTAATTCATACAATCATTATAATATACTATAAGTATATTCTTGAGGAAATTCATAATTTCGAAATTATTACGTACAACCAAGGCCAACAGGGCCTTTAATGGGTGAAAATAAAATTCACTGAATTTTTTGTCGGTCCCGATCCAACAGGGACAAAATTGAATGACGCTCCAATGTTCCGCGAATGGCACGCATAACATATTTCAATCAGGATATATCAGATTTTAATATATATACGCAAGTCATTGGTGTGTTGAAATATCAGTACACTCTTGATCATACATGCTTTTAATTTTCAATGGAGCCGACACCAAAATGAGCACATTATTGGAAAACCAAATCAGCCGTTGCGTGACAATTCCATATCCTATTCCAGCTTTTATCATTTAGTTCCATATTCCTCCAAATTTCAACATTGTCATCAAACCTGGTAGATATCAAAACCAAAGTATGATTGAAGAACGATAACTCTATTATCAACAATTTCCAAATGTTCAGACTGTACTTATATGTTTGCGCTGCCGAATCCAATGCTGGCCTAAATTCAGCGGGAGAAATGTCTAGATTAATTTTCTAGCGCGCTCTTGAAGTAATCCACAGATTCGTTCTTATCATTTGCTGATTCACCCAACTGATACCAGTCGCAAATGGCTCGAACGAAGAATGTAACACGCATAAAAGTAGTGCAACAATAGATAATTAATACCAATAAAGACCATTAAATTACCAAAGTTGCACATCTAAATATGTAAAGTAGTTTCTAATATCCGATTATGCATTGACAAGGTATTTATAATATTTGATGAATCGGGCATGAACCTTTATCAATGTGTCAAGCAATGGGTGAGACAGAATGCTATCTTTCACCCAATATCCACAAATATTGTTTGGTGTCTTTTATAGTTTCTCATTAGCATCTGATCAAACTTTGAAAGTTCGAAACGTTTGGGTGATTTTGGCGATTTTATTTTTGAAGCAAAAGGATCAACAAGAATATGTCTTGTGGTAACTGGCTCAAGTTTAGTGTAATGTTTTGGAACAACTGCTGCAAATTTCAGTAGATGTTTCCATTGCCTGTGACACAGGTTCAGGAACCTGAGTGATATGGCATCAGCACGCATTTTGAAGAATCGGCAGCAGCGTATGTTGTTGATTGAATTGATGTTC
The DNA here is from genome assembly GCA_032622095.1 of Siphonodentalium dalli. Lineage (NCBI taxonomy): Eukaryota > Metazoa > Mollusca > Scaphopoda > Gadilida > Siphonodentaliidae > Siphonodentalium > Siphonodentalium dalli. The sequence continues at coordinate 102,856,549 of CP136062.1, read as the reverse complement.
GAGCACCAACTATTTTCTTTGCATCGACATAGGATAGATGTTGCTCATCCTCACACCTCTGAATTCTTAATTCGTGGTCCCATATGGGACACGAACTACCCATTGCAGCATGTGAACCTTGAAAGTTAGAACATTTGTTTGGTGTTGTGCAATGCTTATGGACATGTCCAGAACCAGAACAACGTGCATATATGTTTTTTTTGCTTTTACAATGTTCCTGACCACGCCCATATCCCTGATTTGGAACTTTTGGAACATAAGTACTTTTACCTTCATGTACCCAAACTTTTTATTCTTCAACTATATTTGGAAATCTACGGACTTCTGTAACTCCCTGTGGCGTCAACTTGGCCAATATCACTGACTGAGAAGAATCATCTATATTGTGTTATCAACACAGCTCTGCTGCTCTTCAATGTCTTGTGAAGAGTAATATATGTTAATTGAATATTCAACCAGAATATATCCACTCAGTTGCCAAGCCCAGTAGCCGCATCAGATTACCCTTCGAATTATGGTCAGGCCAAAGACTGGTACACAGCTGAAGCGGTAACCCGTTTAGCCAATGCATATATCAGCCTCCCGGTACCTCCCCACAGCGAGACAGACATGCACGTTCCAAGATTAAAACATTTAACATTCATGAAGACGAAATGCAACGAAAGAAAGAACATACGTGAAAAATAGAACACACAGAGGAACAAAATACAACATATGACAGAAAGTAATCTGAAACACTAGAGATACGTGACTTGCCGATAAAAGATACGGGCGGCGTTGGCGGTTAATACTGTTAAAATATTCACCTCCATCAAAAAGCATCATAAACAGAAAGAATAGTAAAATATAGACAGACCTTGTTCTTATACCTATCAGAAATATGGCATAAACAGTATGTTATTGTCAAATGTTTGTCCTTTGTTATGTAAACAAAAGCAAAAAACGTTACGTTACCTGACTTTTGTTTAGATCCGGATATGGTAAACATAAAGACCGTTATTTGTCAATAATTACACCCACTTCATTTTCTATAGTAAATTGCCGTTGAGTTTATCAAAGCTAATGTAATTATATCGGATAATTACATTAGGTCGAGATTTTATCAGTGCAACAAAAACGACCCAAAAATACTTGCGCGCAATGATATTTGTAGTCCGTTGCATAGTAACTAAGGACGCTATTTTATTCGCACTCGCTTCTCAGTACACATTTTTTTTCACGAACGGCATGAAAGCTAATAAAAGAATAATAAATAACTATCCAAATAAAGACAATGCCCCAATATGATAAACATTTCCAAGCTGTTTACAGAGTGTAAATTTGGTCGTATTTGCGACGTTTCGTTACGAAATGCATGACTAAACATACACAACTTTTTAGTTTTCGTTTCATTTATAATTTTATTTACATTTTCCCAGCAGGCACCACTTGTCATTTTGTAAGACCACAGGAGTGTGGAACTTGATTAATAATTGCATTAATTAGCCTAATTACCATTTTTTTGGCCATAATGCTGTGCCAAAAAAAATGCTAATTATCATAATTAAGGCAGTTATTGATCAAGTTCCAAGCTCCTGTGGTAAGAGTATTAAATTTAGTGGTTATATATTCTGGGCACTACAATTTATATTATAGGATGAAAATTTTAATTACTGTTTACAGATGTCCCCAAACAATGTACCAGTCCCGTGAGAAAACTGCAACATATTTTTTCCCTTCGTCTCAGTGTAACGATATGTTACAAAGCGTTTCATGATTTCTGAGATTCCACAGAGACTGGCCCTACAAACTGAAACTTACAAAGTCCCCGTAAAAAAAAAATGCAGCATTCAATGTTTCTTCACCTCCTTTTATTGTAGCGATATGTTGCAAAGTGTTATGAGGCGTTACCGGTACATTTTTACAAATTATATTAAGTCCCCCCCCCCCCCAAAAAAAAACCGCAGCATATTATTAAAACTCATCTCAATGCAGCGATATATTACAAAGTGTTACGAATCGTTATATGATTTCAGAGATCCACAGTGACCGCTCGTAGACAGGACTGTGTTACAAATGATATAAAGTCCATGTGACTGTGAGAAAACTGCTGAGTGAGAGTGAGAGAGAAGTGTGGGAGTCGCACCGAAAGTTGGTAGCACCCGGAATCCCAAGCCGGTCACACATCCATGGAATAACCGCGCCCGACGTTGTTTAACTTTGGTTATCACACAAAGCGTGTAACGACCGTGACCTATCGATCAGAGAAGTCATCGGCCTCCTATATTTACAATGCGACCGCTATACACATGATTTCTGAGATCCACAGAGACCACTCGTTGATTGGTGTTACAAATAATGTAACGTCCCTGTGGGAAAACCGCAGGATATTTCTTCTAAGTTCTACTCGTCTCAGTGTACCGATATGTTAAAAAGTGTTACAATACAAAGGTTTACGTGTCTGCATTATCTGGACACAAGCGATTTAATAATCACTTTAAATTTTACCAAATATATTAGTTTTTGAAAAATAAATCATCTTAAAATTCCTTAAATGCCATGATGATTTAATTCTTCTGAAAACTTGTTTCTCGGTAAAATCACAATGACACAAAATGACTGTGCGAAAAATCGAAAATTGAAAAGTATTTGGCTCATTGCCGATAGATAGAAGGATTCCTGTAAGAAAATTCTCACTAAACTTTTTGATTATCGCATGTTCACGATTCCCAGTTGACATGGAGACTAACTGTATATTTCCCTCTTCCAAAATTCTGCTAATAATGTTTAATTTTGATCAAAAGTTTATTAATGTTTTGTTTCGTCCTTGACATACGTTCGGGGAAAACCACTTGATCTGCAGATCTGCATATCGATCGATATTATTCGGACGGGAATGCAGCGAGTTGTTTTCGGCTCAAGTCTTGTCTGTTATTTGAGAACATATAGTTCCTTGTTTCAATCGTATTTTAAGGGCGAATATGTCTTTAAAATCAATATTTAACAATCGATGGCATAATTATAAGGAATAATCTCGGTTTCCTAATGTAATTACACAGTCTAAAGGCATATGCCGAATCACAAACTCTTATAAATCGCTTCGCGATTTATAGGTTTGTGATTCGGCATATGCCTTTAGACTGTGTAATTACATTAGGAAACCGAGATTATTCCTTAACTGTTTTCCTGATATTATAATAAAGAGCGTTTATGTCATTTATGTGTCATTAACCAATAGAATTGCGCTTTGTTATGTAAACAGAAGCAAAACTCTGTAACACGAGCAGGCTCTTGTTTACGTACACCGTCGTACGTCTTGACGACAATATACTATTTACGCGATGATTATGTTTGGCATATGAACAAAACTATATATATTTTAATATTCCCTCTGTTGATGACGATTTAAACAAAAAAGATCTGCAACGAACGCCGCCGGTGCCTTTAATGGAGCCAGGTCAACTCAATCGCCCGTTTTGAAGAAATGTAGGATCAAATAGAACCATTAACTAAGCTGCATTCACGGGTCGATGCCTCACGTGATATGGCTGCCATAGTACCCCTATGATTCCTACACCACCAACTCACTGGATGCACCCCACGGCATACAGGGTGCCACATTAGGGGATATTTACCCCTCGCAGTGGGGCGGTAGTCATATTCTACCACGGGCCTACATGGTGTTTCAAAGTAACATCACAACTCACGGGGTGCACCCCATGGCAAACAGGGTGCCACATTAAGGGATATTTACCCCTCGCAGTGGGGCGGTATGCATATTCTACCCGGGCCCACATGGCGCTTCAAAGGTACTTCGAGAAGTGGAAGTTAAATCTTAACGTTGAAAAACCCAAAACAATGTTGATTTCTAAACGAAGCTTGCCTTAAAATAGAACATATATACAGGGCTCAGACAGTTGAAGTTGTCAAGAACATTAGCTATCTTGGAATTATACATACAAAATCAGGCTCGTACTCGGATGCAGAAATGACTTTGATAAATAAAGCAAATAAGGCAATGTATTTCATTATTTCAAAATCTAGAACACATTAGTTGTTAGTTAAAAACAGATTTTATTTGTTTGACGGGTTTCTGTATGGTTTGTATGTTCGTGATTTCTTCATGCATGCATGCTGTCCATATTTTGTATATAATTTAATTTCCTCATGTCAAATAGGATAAGTGAATAATGCATTTATTATGTTCTCTCAACATTCGCGTAACAACTCGCCATGAGTGCCTCCCATAGCACATACACACACTTATAACTTTAACTCACCGCACACATCACGCATATGCATATCAACATAATTGGACATAAATAATGTAAACCCATGCCGTAGATTGCCTATATGTAAGCGTTGTTTGTGTTTCATAGCTATCTTCCTATTGTTTCACGCCCATGCACGTATAAATTGTTTTAATCACCCTACTAGATTGTTTAGAATATTATACAAAGCAACTTTGTGCATAGAGTATAAAACTTGCCGTTAGCTTCACATACTAGGTTGTCACGTTTACACCACTAGTTTCTGTGGATGCAATATCATTCTTCCATTCATTATCTTATTCCTAACTATAATATAATGTCTACATATTCGTGCATGCATGGTATACAAGCCTGCAAATAGTGTGTATGCCATTTGCAGAATGAGGTCACAGATATCCTGCACGGCGGGCTAGTATCATCAAATTCACCCTCAGGGAATCTCATTCTGTTTAGGCCTCAACTGCAATGAGAGAGTTCCCCAGTTGAAGTATGTGATGTTCAGCCATTGGTCTCATATATTATATTATGCATTTTATCTTCTGTAAATTAGGGGATATAGAAACTACCCAGAAGGGAAAAAGTAACTAAACACAATGTTAATTATTTTACATGTACATATAACTAGCAGATTAGCCCGCCACTGGCGGCATTCGTCCCATGGCTTTGTTCGAAAAAGCAATTGCAACAGCTTCCGAGACACGTGTGCTGCATTTGCAAAACAATTCGTTGAAATCCGCCTGTTTTACCCGATTTGACCTTGATTGACCATTTTGAAGGTCAGGTCCTGGTAACGATTTGACACGGACAAACGTACACCTAGGTATCAAATTTCGTCGAAATCCGCCAGTTTTACCGGATTTGACCTTCAATTGATCATTTTGATGGTCAAGGTCAGGTCTTGGTCACAATTCGACTGGTCCATGAGACTTCCCGGACAAAAGTACCCCTAGATAGCAAGTTTGGACTCAATCGGTAGGGCCGTTTTCGAGTCTATAACGGACACACACATACATATATATAATTTGTGGTTACCCGTTTCAATGTGAAGGTCACCTTGGGCGGAAAAACTGACCCGATGAAAATCTCCCCCATTCCTAGGAACCCCTATGTACGAACACAAGACATAAGAATCACACAACACGCTCATGTCTGGACACAGACACAACACGCTCATATCTGGACACAGTACGCTCTTTATCAACGACACTGCGGATACGAACGCTCTTTAACTATCACGCGATTAACCCATGAATTCCCATTGCGGTGGCGGGGGAATGGAGAAGGAGTGCTCTGATGTTCTCAGAAGCGGTGCGATGACACTTCATCTGAGATTACAGACAAACAGAAGTCCCAAAATATATATTAGATACTGTTCTATGTGTATCCACTTACAACCCCTGTAAATTGTCTGAACATATGTAACTTGTAACTCTTCATAAATAGAGATAATACAATATACACTATTTAAGTATGATGTGTGCATAACCAGGCTAATATGTGTCGAATGGAAATCAATCATGTGTTATAAAAACAATAAGTATGTCAATTCTAAATTATGAAACATCGTTTAAAATCAATACTTATATTTTAGTTTTTATAACGAATATTTAACCCAAGAATTTACCAAAACGCAATGTTGCACTTCTTTTTGCCATCAATCCTAACTTATTGTTCAAACCACTATGTATGTTATAAGCAGTATTATTAGACAGCCGCTTAATCGTATAATTTGTTTTATATTAATAAAATAAACTGGGGACTACATCACAAACAAACGCCTTCCAAACTCCTTTAATTTGCGTGCGTCTGTTAAATTGTGTTATCATCTATAATAACCATTGTCGCGATTGAGTTCTTTCCCCATTACTTCACAAATAGCGTCCTCAGCTACCCTTATTAAATTATGCGACGTCTATTAAAAGTTGTGTGACATATATGAAACTATGTTTCGTCTATTGTTACGATAGAGTTATTTCCCATGGAATGTCTTTGACATCTAAATTGACTCGCAAACGATATTAATTCGCATTGTTATTTTACATGCGAGTCTTGAAACGTCGTCTATTAATTTCAACTAAAGTATTTTGATTTATCATTAACTAATGTTTTCAAAAATCTATACAATACGTTTGGGTGGATGACTAACAACTTTATTTTTTTTACTTTTATTTTGATGTTAGTAAATTATTGGGTTTTATATAATCGTTATAACGTCGAAAACACGAGCATTAATTTTGAAACGACGTCTTTTGATTTGGAATGGATATACTGATTGTATTTGTCACATCTATTTTTCATTTGGCATATTTTTGTTTAACCAAATGGCTGCCCATAGTAATTGCCATCAGTAGGAAATTGTCAAACCTTATAGGGGTGTCAAGTCGGATCTTCCATGTTGGATCTTCCAAAAGTTGCGGAGCTTTGGGTATCATGCATCAGTTGGAAAATTCCAATCAAAGGGTGTGGTGTTAATGGAATTGCGGGAACATGAGAAATTGGTCTGGTTTGATGGGGTGTAATTACATGTATAAATTTCAAGAATGACATTCGAATGGTGGATGGGACGTGTGACCTAGAATACATTGGTACCAATGCAGTTTCAAGGCTCTCTATATATACCAACGCATCATGTACGGGGAGGTATCCCATAGGGAATGTTCAGATAATAAGTCCAACAAACGCCCGCTTGTTGAACTTATTATCTAAACGTTTCCCCTCAGTAGATAGTACTCCTATGTACTTTTATCTATCCGTCGTCTACATATATTACCTGTACATCCATTGATAGACCATTCCGATGTACACATTTTAACTGACTGTGAGAACCAATATAGTATAGAAAGGGTAAATAATGGGATAAAAATAAACAATAAAATGTTGTGTTAAACCATCACGTGGCTTTATTCAACATACACGTACATTGACACATTGTATTCAGTAAAAATCACTATGGCAGCATATTTCACGCAGAATATTTATTTTGACTTATAACGAATTCATCACACAGTGACCCACCCCATGCATAGGTTCACATAGAACTGCAATCAGGATTTGAAACGAAAGAAAAGGCAAATATAGAGTTACTGGATTTACTCAAGTCACAGAACGTCAAACACCGCCCATCAATCATCAAGTAAGCATACAATTATATAACAAATCAGCCCAATGGTAGCTGAACTATACTATTGATGCCCCATAACTCCCGACTGCAACTTGTTTTACACGTTATGGCCAGACCGAGAGAATATACCTTATACTCGTATTTAATTTCGCGCAGTATTATTTTTCGCGCATCCTTCGGTGCGCGAATTTAAAACTGAGCGAAAAATAGTTTTCTGTTTTTGAGTTCAATTCATTGATGTCCATGCAGTCCATGTTATTATTTCAATATCATAATCATTATTTGGAGCATATATAAACATCCATCGTCGCAACAAAATGATGATAAAGTAATGGTTTACACCCAAGCTCTACCAGCGTCGCTATGACGAGCCGAGAACTGATTCTGGTAGAGATTGGTCTACAACATTAAATCCGCTGTGATCGTGTTTAGTATACACATGTATCTTCAGATACGACTAAAATCGGAAACTATCAACAGATACACGACTTTTACGAACATATTTCTGTCAGTTTTGAATTCGCGCAGACAGGTGCGCGAATTTAAAGTGCGCGAATTCAAAACTGAGCGAAAAAATAGTACTGCGCGAATTTAAATATGAGTAAGGTACTTGTGACATTTTGTGCTGATCATTCTTCCGTCAAATTGCTATGAATGGCCAAGGCTGTCGGCAGAACACATTGTGGTTAATTGACGGTAACATGACGTGCCATTGACGGATTTTACCCGATATGCTTATAATTTTTATAGTCGGTTGCTGCTTGGCTGGCGAAGTTTGACGATCTTTAATCTAAATTATTCGCGTGCCTATATTTATAAAATAATGCGATCTGTCCGTCCGTCTGTCTGTTCGCGCGATTTTTCTCCGACTCCTGGACTGAGTTCAACCAAATGGCGTGGTGACTCGGGGTACACCGGCGGATGTTATAACAGTTTTTCAAATTTTTTATTAAAAAAAAAAACATTATTTATTTTTATTTAAAAAAAAATAATGTTCTGTTAAATCGAGGAAGGAGTTCAATCTAAAAAAAAAAAAAACATGTTTTTTTCTTAAATCAAAACGTTTAAAAGATCTAAATGTGCTTAAGTCGCACAAAAGGGGTACACATGGCGGCCCCTATATACGCCGATGAATAAATGCTCCCGAGCCTCTTTCATCTAGTTACATATATTCAAGTGTCCGATGAATGGCAACCGCAATCCTTCTGTGGCAATTCGAATTCCTTTTTGGGTTTGACGCAGGACGAAAAAACTGAGTGTAGCACCATAGTCAGTGAGGCTATTCCATATGCGGACCCCACAACAACAAACGCAAGACGCCACGAGCCAGTCGTGTCCCGCAGCCAACCTGAAAATGGAATATTTCGAAAATCATAAAATTAATAATAAGGATGTGTCGTTCGCAAAAACTGAGGCAGATATCAACCCCAGGGCACGTTCACACGTTGGGATATTTTGCCTGTAGTGTGCATGGATAGGACTACGAACTGCAAATAAAATATACATGTCCTAATGTGTTCTACATTCGCAGTGAGATCTAGTTTTCAACTGGCATTTTGCCCGACATTATATGACTATGATTATTTATTCATAACTCATTCATATGATATATACAATTATATACACAGTGTAATAGTATAACATTCAATGAGCTATCGGGGACAGCATAACCAAGAAGGTTGTCTACCTGCCGTCCCCGTTGAAAAGTAATATAACTATACATGTAATAAAATTTTAATTTATCTAGGTTTTGTCTTGTTAACTTTAAACATTGGTATATAAATGTCTGTTTTTTAATAAATAATAGTATAATTCGTTTGTCGTTCACCGTTCATCGCTCAGTTTGTGATATGGTATGTAAAGTACAAGCATGTGGAATATGGATATGTGGATGAGGCCAGCGGAGAACCATGATAATTGTTTAACCAATGGGTCGGATAAGGCATTCGAATAATACATTCATGTATTTCCTGCGATAGGGTGATGATGCACATGTATTATCTATCCTTCTCTCTTGTTATACAATGTCAGTTATCGCTATACGAATAATATACTACTTATTAACATCGTTGCAGTCAGGACAATTTTTGTATGTACATTTGGGATTCAGTTGATATGAAGATAGCCTATTTCGAGAGTAATCATTTTTGAACATTGTTCGTGTTGGAAGACGTTTTAGTTTGTCGTCCAGGGAATTCCACATCTTCGGAAGATAGTGTTCTGGTAAGTTTTCCGAGAAGACACTTTTCGGTGTCCCAGATTTGAGCATACCATCTTGTCGCGTGTCATTTTGGGAACTTGTGAAGAAATTTTCAAATGAATTTGGTAACTGGTCGTGAAACCAGTCATGCACAATGAGATTTGAATGCAGGGTATAGATATCATTAAATTTTAAAATGTCATTTGTTTTAAATAGCGGATCTGTGTGACTATTGTATTTTTTATTGTTTATTATGCGCATGGATTTTTTTTGCAGTTTGAATACTCTATCACTTTTATTCGAATTTCCCCATATATGTATAGCATACATCAAATGACTGTGAACTATTGCATAGTATAACGATTTGAGTGCTTCGCGTAGTAAGAAGTGTTTAACTTTATTCAGACTATAATTTGCACTGGCAATTCTAGCGCACACATGATTTATGTGATGATGAAATTTCAAATTTTCATCCAATTTCACACCTAAATAAGTTAATGATTGTTCGTGTCTCGTGTTACCAACCTGTGTCATTTCGGTGTTGTTGATCCGAAGTGATAGCTTATCGCCCCTATGCGAGTTGTTCATAGGATGAAAGAGAATATATTTACATTTTGAAGGATTTATTTGTATATAATTTGCACAACACCATTCGAGAATTTTGCTATTTCGGTATTCATATACTCTTTTAAGTCGTGTGTGTTATTACCGTATGTATATAGGGTTGTATCGTCAGCAAATGAAAGTAGCGAGAGGGTGGTTGAATCTTTCATGTCGTTAACGTAAATTAGAAAAAGAAGAGGTCCTAAAATTTACCCCTGGGGCACTCCACAACTAACATCTAAAGTTTCAGAGAGTGTATTTTTAAAGCATACACATTGTTGTCTATTAACTAAATAGCTACGAAACCAGTCGTTTGTAAGACCTATAATTCCATAGTGGGATAGTTTAGATAAGAGTATTTCATGATTTATAGAGTCAAATGCTTTCGAAAAATCAACGAATAATGCTAATGTTGAATCTCTAGATATTTGGTCATTATTTTGTGCAACTGAACTTAGGAGTTGAATTATTGGATGGTAGGTTGAGTGTTTGCTACGAAACCATACTGGTGTTCGTACAATATATCATTGTCGTTAAGAAAGTCTCTGAGTCTGATGGCCATTATTTTTTCCTTAATTTTGGAAAATATAGGAAGTATACTTATCGGTCGATAATTATTGAAATTAGAATTATCGCCCTTTTTAAAGACTGGAATAACTTTCGCCAGTTTCATGTCATCTGGAAATTTCCCCACTTTGAATGAACGATTAATTATGTGGACCAGTGGTTGTGCTACTTCATTAATTGTTACTTTCATAAGTTTGCTGGAAATATTATTTAAATCAAGAGTATGTTTTGGTTTTATTTTGAATGCTGTTAGGATTACTTCTTGCTCATTTGTAGGGAGAAGTTTAAAAATATGTGGATAATGGCCCGTAAGATAATCTACATGTGAGTTTTCAGTATGAGGTATCGAGTTGACTATGTTGTGTCCAACATTAACAAAGAATGAATTGAAATGGGATGCAATCTCTTTTGGTTCAGATATGCGTTCGCCGTTGCTGATGAATTCGTTTGGTGGTATAAATGATGATTTATTCTTGCCGATTATACTTCTAAGGATTTTCCAAGTGGCTTTCATGTTGCCCCTGTTTTCATTGAAAATATTCTTATAGTAAAGCGATTTACTCTTCCTGATGACTTTATTATATATATTGCAGAATGTTTTATATTTTTTTTATGTTTAGATCGGTTGGATTTTTTAGTTTCGTTCTATATAGTTTGTTTTTTGTATGCGAAGACTGTTCAAGTATCTGGCAAGATTCTATCGTCATTTTATCTCTCTATTATCATTTAACCAACAGGCAATCAGTGTGTAATCCTAATAGAGACCGTCTTTAAATGACACACGTGTACATCTTAATATCAAATTCTCGGTTTTATTTTTTTCTGTAATTTGAACAGGTATTGAACAATCATTTGTCATGCAATAATATTGTCATTCGCTACATATTTGTGATTTGATAGCGGACAACCGGTGACGGAAAAAATGACTACCACCGCATGAGAGGTAAGCAATTATGGTTAATGACATGTTCGACCATACATATGGTTTACCTCTTCCTAAATAGTTTTATATAGCTACCAGGGTATAAAATAATAGATATGAGTCGACGACACCTGTCCGGAAACGCGTCTATCAATTAATATTGATTTTATATCGATATATTCTTACATAATGCGATAATCAATTGGGGCAATGTTTCGTTACTATTTTAAAGAATTTTTTTAATGCAGTTATCCCGCATGCTACGCTAGGAACGAATGCGAGCCAGAAAATGTCCTAGATTGATTGTATGTATATTATACCAGAAAACTGAATTAAAATCAATTTTAATTAATGGATGCGTTTCGATTCATATTTATTATTTTATACCCATGAAACTATATAAAACTTGTTATAATAAGTGATAGATCATCTTTAAACTAAACGCACGCGCGACCACTGATGGTTAATAAAAGTGAATTGCAAGTTATTACATAAATCCCCCGATCCAACCACAACAAGGGACATTAATTGTCTATTGTGGCGGACATTTAACTAGGAACACCAAGACAAATGTTCCACCATCTTCCGTCGGAATCTTTCTTCGTGGCGTAGTTTGCGTTGAACAACGTTATTGTGAACCGGTAGGAGATATTCCTAGGAATGCGCATGTATGTCGGTATAACATATACATTAATGAGGTTGATTGGTGGTAACATGATGTGTATTGACGACTGGGAGACTACACGTACCTGTATGTTGAACATCTTCTGTCCGCGACTCAGTTGAATATAATCTCCAAGTCATCAATGTCACAGTATTTTACCATCAATCCGCTACAATGACTTATAATGCGGTGTATACGTGTATATTCACCTGATAGTGGAATAGTTGTCAAACTAGCAATTGACCAAACAAAGGTGGTCATTCCTAGCGCACTAGTCAGTGTACCAATTCCTAAGAATTCTATGATGAGTAATGGCACGAAGACGAAAAACGTGCCGCCGGTGACACCGAACGACACAGCATAGACTATCATCCAGACGTCATTTTGGGCGAAGATGGCAATGCAAGACACGCCGGCACACAACGCAGTCAAGAGACAATATATATGAACCACCTTAAACAGTTTCAAGTCAACAAACCATCCAAGAAATAACCTGGCACTGAGTTCTGGAAGTCCTATCATTGAGAACACTAATGCCGATGTTTCCTTTGATATGCCAATTTGTTCGCAGTGTGGCACGAATATGAAGTAATTGATACCGTAGCCAATCTGGGAAAGAACTAATGATATGTTGAGAATGAGAAATGTTGGGTTGGTCAAGACCGACCAATCGAACTTAATTTTCTTCACATGTTTATCTTCGACAGAATTCAGGTCCTCGGTCGTACTGGGGTTAATGTCATGTTTATGCGATTTTTGGTTCTCATCAGTGTGTTCCTCTATTTCGAGGGTCGTCAATGAACTTTTCGAGTCTTCGATTTGCATGCATTTGCTCTCGATTGCAACTGTCGGTTGTCTATATAAGGCCCCAGCGACGGCGACATTTAGATATATTCCCGATACTATAAGGAGACAACCACGTAAAGCGAATGTTTCCAGAAGAATTGTGTAAATGGATGGAATAAGGAAGCTCCCAATGCCGCCTCCACACACCATGAGAGCTGTTGCTAAGGCGCGGCGTTTTTCAAAATAAAGACTGACGATTGTACAACACGGGACGAAGCTAAATCCGCATCCAATTCCTGCAAAAAATGAAAGGACGAATGTTATGTTATGTAAGAGCCAATAGGCACACGATTGGATAGCGAAAGATACTTAATCGGTTAAGTTCACGATTAGATAGTGATTGATATTAAATCGCAGTAACACGAGGCACGCGAGGTTAGGATTGAGGCTAGGATTATTGACGAAATAAAGGAGATGTTTGAAGAAGTATTTTTAAAGTGTATTCTTCAAATATTAAGTGTATGCGCTTATGTGTATATATGCAAGGGTTTTTATTTTTATTTTATTATTTTATAATTTTTCAGTTTGACAAGCGCTCCGGTTTGAGTACCTTCAGTCGCAGAAGTGTTGCCAGGGGGAAAACTCTATCTTGCAGTGTTACTTACTGTGCAAAGATCGCAAAGGTCAAATATTTAACCCATGCTGATCTTTTACACAATAATTTGGACAGCCTATAATGACAATATATATGACAATATATGGTCTTTTGTTGAATACCCACACATACACCATTGTATTTAGCTCCTATTCAATATTTAAAACATAACTAATTTCCGTGTGACAATTTCCTATTTTCGTGTTTACAACTAAGGTGAAATTCAAAATCGAAATAAAATGGTCTAACGAGGCGCATTTTTTTTTCGATGAGGCTATGCCTGAGAATAAAAAAAACTTGTTTTGGCCCATTTATGGTAGAAAAATAATATCGCAAAATCGGATTGAATGTTTTCAAATATTCTGTCCGTTTAAAAATTTGGAAGGCAGACAGTCCTACTTTTCGAGTGACTGGTATAACTTACTTTTCCGATTTCATCGAAGATAAACTATTCAGCTTCCAATTTTCCAGAAATGTCTTTGTTAACGACGAATATTTAACACGAATATAGACACAAGAATCTCAACGAGTTGATGTTAGCTGTCACTAATAACATAGTTCTACTCCCCTGTCATCGTCAAAAGATTTCCGTATAAATTGTGAATTCTAAGACCGATTTCCAAATAATTTTTTCGGTAAATAAATATGTGACAAAATCAGACACAGAAATTGGGTGAAAATTTACACCAATGTTCGATATAATATAGTAAATAATGCAAGTCTTGTCGTTGAATATGCCAAAATAAAATAGTGGTGCACCTCTCGGACCACTACTTTGGCATAGTCAACTCCAAGCCCGATATAAACCTCCTGAATGAAGTTGGCTGGCCATCATTGAGAAAGAGACGAGAGATCCATAAATTGCAAGCAGTGTACAAAATAGTAAATTATGAGCCCCCAAATTACCTTCAAAATCATCTAACACCTAGAACATCTGAAGTATCTGGATACAATTTTAGAAAACCAGGAAAACTTTATTCATATTTCTGTAACACTGAGCACTACAGAAAATAATTCTGCCCCGCTACCTTAACCTGGGACTAGTATACTAGTATACTAGTATACTAGTCCCAGCCTTAACATTATGGAATGACATACCCACAGAAATAACAGACGCCGAAACTATGGCTGATTTCAAATATTATCTCGAACTAATAGATCCCATCAAAAAACCACCACCATATTTATATACCGATCGTAGAATGCTTAACATTACCCATGCCAAGTTGCGGAACCAATGAATGTTGTAACCTAGGCTCTGATATGTTTCAAAACTACATCTCTGATAGCCACCGATGTCATTGTGGAAATCCACGCGAAGATACTTACCACTACCTCTGGGCGTATCCCCCATTCCACACCGAATGAATGGAAATGTGCCAACAATTATATTTTACTTTAAACATATTTTATTTGTATATCGAATAATACAAAAGGGATTGGGGACAAGTTACAAAACTTACTTAGCCCCTCCCCCTGTTTACAATAATAAGAGTCAAAATCATATATAGGTTAAACATATTTACATTTACAAATGAGTGGGTTTGGGGTGGGAGGTGCCAAAACCGATTTCGTGACTAATTAGTTTGTTGTGGCTATTCTGAAATGCGTTTGATTATCCGACTTCAAATCGTTTTGTCGCTGTTATATATCAGCAAAACAATTCGAAGTCGGATAATCAAACGCATTTCAGAATAGCCACAAAAAGCCATAAATGATATCAAGAAGGACTGACTATTACACATATAAACGATTTACTTTTCGGAATTCCCGACACATCGATAAGAAGAAATATAATTCTCTTCAAGATAGTCCATCGATTTATAACTGCGACCAAACGATTAGAATTCGACTAGACCAGAGTATTTGATAACAGCCACTTTAAGCAAATTAGCCACAAAACTGGTTTTGGCACGTCAAACCCCAAACCCTGTTGATGCAAATACGTTTAACCTACATGTATACATGATTTTGTTTCTTCTTCTAAGCCATTTTGTTTAAAGTATGTATAACATTATTGTAAATCGGGGGAGGGGCAAAGTAAGTTTTGTAACTTGTCCCCAATCCCTTTTTTATTTCGGCCAATTTGGCCGGTTACTTCATGTGAGTTTTTCATCTGACGTGTGTGTCGGAATAATGATGTGGAGGATTTATGTAAATGTTAGCCCAAACTACATTTCCAAGTAACGATGGTTTTGTTGTTTATTTTGAGGAATAATACCGCGTCAGATGAATTCAGCCCAAATATGTTAACAGTTGTCGTGTAAAACATTCGGCAGTAAGTTCGCGTTATTTAGTATTTGTGGATGTCCTTTAACATGGGGAAAATAGACTACTGCGCTTGAACGAGCATGTGAATTGTCGTTTTTAATGTATAGCAACTTTATAATCAATAACAGAGGCATTCTCTGTCAAATAAGGTCGCTCTATTTACGATACCAATTGGGGAACTTTGTAAATTAAATTACGCGTAAACTTAACCTGCTGCAAATAGAAAAGGTGTCGGAATCGGCGTACTCGCCCCAGGGCTAACTCGCCCAATCGGCGCGTGCCAACTCGGAATAAAAGGCCAACTCGGAATAAAAGATGCATACGGGGTGTTATATGGCGTTTGGTCCGTTGTTTCTCAATGAATATTATTGAAATTTGGTGTATATGTCCGGGCTGGGACATGGAATACAACAACGTTTGAATTGTTTTTAAATTTACAAATTTGTTGATTTTATTCATTTTGTTTTCGTTCTGAAACACACTATAAAGTGTATATAATATAATAACGAACACGAGACATACATAATTTATGAACTGTTAACAAAAGATATCAAATTCAATACATGACAAAGATGACTCAGTGGAGTTTATAAAGTGAACATAAAACATTGAGGTAAGAATCTTTTTAAGGAATTCAACTTTATTTAATGATAATAAACACATAAATTAAAATAACAAACATGAGACATACATGATTTATAAACTGTTAACAAAAGATATCAAACTCAATACATGACAAAGATGACTCAGTGAAGTTTATAAAGTAAACATAAAAATATTAAGGTAAAAATCTTTTTAAGCATTACTAAACCGTTTAGCACAGTCCACTTCACTCATCCGATCATCACTAAACTTCATATTTATCTTGATATTGATCTATCAGATGAGAGCTATCAAATATTTTTTAAATTTTATAGGAAAAAATGGTCGCCAGCGGCCATATTGCATTTACGTTATATGTTATCGCGTCATGTCGATATCTAGTATTACTTAGAAATTTCACCTTTCCAGATTCATAATTGCTCCATTGACTGTAACAGATGGAATTATTCCCCTCTTCGGATAGAGTGTCACTGAAACTTTATTTTGTCAGACTGTCTGTATAGTCACTGATTATATATGGCAATAATCTGTAATAAGATGTAGCACTATTTTATTTTATATTTACATGCAGTGCTGTTTTTATACAACAATTCTAATCCCCCCTAGATCATCATGTGATCGACCATACATCGCGCGAGGACCTGGTTGAATTAAGGGGGGTTTTTATGGATAACTTCTGTCCTCAAGCTAGATTATACTTATGACATTTAATGGCATGTTTCTAACATGGAGGGTTAGATATGCGTGAGACACCACCACTCTTCAATTCACACCAAGTTATCAGCTGTCATATTCGGATATTAGAACCCATAGCCATGATATATGGTTTATTTTGTGTATACTAGTAATATTGTTATTTTCAGTACCTTTATATACCAGTACTGTGTATAACAATGCATATACAATAATCCATGTATACATGTATATTGATTCAACGGATTCAGTGGTTTTGTCCATCAGTCTATCAAATTTGCGGGGAAAACATGGCCACAAGCAGTACACCCTGTTAAATTTCGAATTTGAATCAATTGGCGCACCCTGCAGCCAGCTTTTATTGGAGAACTTTTTCTCATGTGGATAGTTTGGGTCACCGCTAGATGTGAGCCATGTTTTGTTCTCAAGCTGTCCTTGTGAAGACATCACTGCCAGCGGTGATCTTGAATTTTACTATTTTTATGGCTAAATAATTTGGTTGATCCTACAGACGACACCCCTTGTCCGATCGTCACCAGATTCCACAATGATCTTCTGGATAACCAGGGGGAGAGTAATCTAATTTTCCCGAATTTCGTTAAAAAACTTTACCACAGGCAGCAATTTGGTATCTTACTGTTTGATCCTCTTTTGCGTGACTGAATTGTTTAGCAACTGTACAGTCATATCCCTCATCTGATAGTCACCACACTTTATATTGATCTTCTGGCTGACAACTAGATGGGAGCTATCGAATGCTTTGAATTTTTTTGGAAAACATTGTCGCCAGCAGTCATCTTCTATTTTGGTTTTTATATACATGTATATCTCTTCATTCGGATAGCCAGTATTACGTAGGTACTTCAACGTTCCGCATTCCTGTCATCATTTGAAATATAAAAATTTACCTGATACCATGCACCCTTCAAAATTTGTTTCGTCGTATCTATTTTAATGACCCGTATGGTAATATTGATACAGATATATTTGTCAAACATTTCTTTGTACAATATACAGGTATTTAGTTTGTAACTAAATCTAGAAATATATAATAGTAGCTGGTAGACCCTACTTCGTCCGGGATGTTCCCCTCTGATTTTCGGAGAATTGCGCGATTTAACCTTGAATTGACCATTTTAAAGGTGAACGTCATGTCGGGTCACGATTTGACCCGCCCAAAACACTCCCCGGACAAAAGTCACGACAAAAGTACCCGTCGAAATCCGCCCGGCTTTACCCGATTTGACCTTGAATTGACAATTTTGAATGTCAAGATCAGGTCAGGGTCATAATTTGACCCACCCGAAACACTCCTGGGACAAAAGTAACAGTAGGTATTATATTTCGTTGAAATACTTCGTTTTACCAGATTTGACCTTGAATTGATCTTTTTGAATGTCAAAGTCAGGTCGGGATCAAGATTTGACCCGTCCAAATAGTCCAGAAACATGGCTACATCAGCACGTTCGAGAACATGGTCCCACGTGAAATTGGACCCGTCAATATTGCTCCCGGGATCGAAGTAGTCCTACACACAAATTTTTAGTCGGATCGGTCAAGGTCCAGAAACATGCCTATGAGCGAGGTCAAGTTGACACGTTAAATACCAAATCCGAGTCGGATCAGTCGAGCAGTGTTAGAGTCTATAACACATACACACATGCATTCATGCATACACACATACATACAGACAGGTGTTCCAAAATGTATAATCGATAGCTACAACAATTCTATGGTAGATAGTTCACGGCCGACCTGATGCATGCATCTTAGTTTTCTTGTATTGTATAATACACAAACAAAATATGTTTAAAGTAAAAAGCCATGCATTTTCTATCTAATAACACGGCCAGTTAACCGGGCTTGAGTAGATACATCGTTATCTAATGATACACTGTGCTATGCATGCGATGTTCTTTTTCGACGGGCAATTCCAAGAAACAAACGTTTTCACAACTTACCTGCGAACACACCCAGCGTTAAATACATCAGTTTCATCTCCTGCACGAACGCTGACGTCATATAACCTATGCACATCATAGTTCCACCAAACATTACAACTGCTCTGAACGAGTATATTGTACATAGGAAATTAGCAAGTGGACCTGAAGAAACAAATAATATGTATCAGTGAATTTCGCATGATACAGTAAACAGTACCGGCATATTTACACTGTTTGATTCTTTTTTAAATAAAAGCAGTATCGGCTTTGATTCTTTATAATATATATAAATATATATATGTATATGCTTTATTCCCCGATCAAAGATATCGTATATATGGACATTGAGAAAACAAATTTTAATTTTTTATAAAAGATGTATGGAGCCCCGGAGGTGACATCCGATTTTTTTTAATAAAGTCGTGGCCACGAGAATAAAGTCGTGGCAGCGAGAATATGAAGTCGTGGTCCCGAGAATAAAGTCGTGGCCACGAGAATAAAGTCGTAGCCACGAGAATATGAAGTCGTGGCCACGAGAATAAGAAGTCGTGGCCCCGAGAACAAAGTCGTGGCCATGAAAACAAAGTCGTGGCAACGAGAATATGAAGTCGTGGCCACGAGAATAAAGTCGTGGCCACGAGAATAAAGTCGTAGCCACGAGAATATGAAGTCGTGGCCACGAGAATAAGAAGTCGTGGCCCCCAGAACAAAGTCGTGGCCATGAAAACAAAGTCGTGGCAACGAGAATATGAAGTCGTGGCCACGATGATAAAGTCGTGGCTACGAGAATAAAGTCGTGGCCACGAGCATATGAAGTCGTGGCCACGAGAATAAAGTCGTGGCCACGAGAATGTGGAGTCGTGGCCACGATTTATTCTCGTGACCACGACTATATATTTCGTGGTCACGACTTTATATTCTCGTGGCCACGACTTTATATTTTCGTGGCAACGACTTCATGTTCTCGAGGCCACAACTTTGTTCTCGTGGCCACGACTTTATAAACAAAATTCGGATGTCACTTCCGGGACTCCATAAAAATGAACAGAACAAAAAATAAATAAAGATATCACATATATACAATACTATAGCTGATGTGCCCGACTTCGTCCAGGCTATTAATACTGAGCGAACAACGTTCAAAAGTAGTACAAGAAAGAAAAAGACTATTGTTTGGTCCAGAAACATGCCTATATGAGCGTTTATCAACGAGGTCAATGTCAAGGTCAGGGATATGGTCGCACGTGAAATTGGACCCGCCCATATTGTTCCCGGGATCAAAGTAGGCGAACCAAATCTAAGTCGGATCGGTCGAGTCCCAGAAACATGCCTATATGACGTATATGAGCGAGGTCAAGGTCAAGGACAAGGTCGCACGTGAAATCGGACCCGGGATCAACGTAGTCCTATATATTCCAAATTTTAGTCGGATTGGTCGAGCAGTTTTCGAGTCAATAACACACACACACACACATACACACACACATACATACAGAAGTTCCAAATATATAATAGATATACATCAACCCCAGGTGCTTTCTTCTCATATTGTCCGGTGACTTCCTCATCATCATCATCATCATTTTCATCATCATCGTCACCATCGTCGACATGCATCGTTATCGTCACTGTCGCCATCACCTGATAATCGTCGTCGCCATCGTCGTCGTCGTCGTCATCATCACCATCATCATCATCATCACCGTCGTCGTCGTAATCATCGCTATCACCGTCATCGTCTTCGTGATCTTCATCATCATATTTATTGACCGAACGAGTCACTCCGACTGTTATCCCCCGTACATTCATATAATAGAATTACATTAATAATTGTCATTATAATTTCTAGTATGTTGGTGGTTAATAAAACGCATTTTGAGTTAATCGAAATAATCGCATAATTGATATCCTTGTGATCATCATCATCATCACCACCATCATCGTCAATATCATCGTCAACATCAGCATCGTCGCCAGCATCATCATCGTCGCCGTTGTAATATCCATGATCATCACGATTGCCACCGCTTAATCGTCGTCATCATCATTACCATCTCAAATGGGTGGGAAGTGCGATAATTTACAAAACAGCGTTGCACGAAACGCCCACCGATTCGTCTGACATGTCACGGAGACAGGCGTATCAATGACGCAAAAAATAATTATATGTATCATTAATGAACAATATTATTAATATCGTGTTATTCTTATCCAATTATGGTAAATATTCCAAAAATCCAAAGTGAATGTAATTGACTATTATTATAGTCAAATATATGCAGTCGCACCACCATTCATTGTAATAAGCTCTATACATAAACACATGCATCTCCTCTCACCATTTCTCTACCCTTCCCTCACATGCCCTGCCCTAGCGTTCTCTCTCTCTATCTCTCTATCTGTCTCTCTCTCTCCATATCTCCATCCCTCTCTCTGACCCCTCATCTTTTCTCTACAATAATGTTGATAATTTCCGACAACCACTAAATATGTCCAATCCTTCCCGCTGCAGCCACCACATCTTCACTTATTTAATTGAAGGTGTGGTATTACATTCACAAAATAGAAGACCTAACAAAAGCACGAGTTGTCTAATCCACTATTTCCATAATTATACTATCATAATATCTCATTGTATCATTGTATGTTCTATTGGATACTTAATATATGTCATGCCGATGTGAAAATAAAAATATGTTTACACTAAATTACATGCACATACCTAGCCCTTGGTTGAGACAGAGCATTAGCCCGTATACCCAGGCTGTGTCGGCCGCACTGGTACCGTAATATTCCATCATCTCAGTATACAGGATGCCGAAACACTTATGACCTCCTATCACACAGAAGTACAGGAAACTCGACGCTACAAGAGAAAAATACATATAATATCGATTACCCCCTTGAAATGGGCTCTTAGTAGAGTCGCTTATGTCAGATTTTGGGCTCCCGTGGGAAATTCACGAACAAATATAGAGACCATGTTCATGAGGCAGTATATGGTCTCTACTTCAGAAAAAAATTTGTTAGACCCCCTGGGGTCGCGACTGGGTGGTCTGATGACGTCACAAAGATGGCCGCCATGCTCATTATTTTAAGTTCGCCATTGTTAGATTTCATGATAAAAATATAATTTTGATATAAAATAAATGACAATCCTTTTCTACCGTGTATGGTGTGACGCCATGTTATATTTTTAAATAAAAATTTGTCCTCTCGATCAAAGATGGCCGCCAAAATGGCGACCGGAAGTGGGAAATTGATGATTTTCCATACATGTCGCCTACATCATTTCCGATTGTATCGAACTGGTGACGATTAGGGAATATACTTCTCTTCAATCTTGATACCAACTCACTTAGGCATCACATTAGTTGATTTCTTGAATCATAACCTTGATTTTCTTCTCCAAATGCGATGATTTAAAGGAATTGGTATGAATTTCGCCAAAATATACTTTTTTATTTTCTAACTAAATCCTTGTAGAAATTTAGAAATAATCGATGATGGAAATGAGTATGATCATTACACAAGGTATTTAAATCTAACTGGATCCAGAAACTGTCAACTTAATCCAAGATGGCTTCCAAGATGGCGGCCAAAATACGATAATACAAATATTTTACCCTTTTTCATCCAATTACGTTTCTGTTATGTGTAGAAGGTGAATTCAAATAAATATTCTTCCAAATAAATATTCGCCATATTACGACACAGTCATAGTAGTTGTCTTTCCGCAATGACTCAATATGCGAGTTCATATGAGAAACTATTGTCCAAATAAGCATCGTGAAAATTCGCTAAACATTATATTTGCGCACGTCAAATAACATGTCCACAACAGGAGAACGATATCTCGGTGTTAGATATATGAATGAATGTACTCCGATTTAGATTATCCGGATTTATTAATATCTCATTGTAATCTAGATGGCCGCCAATGTGGCGGAAATGGCGAAATTTGACATTAAAATAGATATATTTCCGAAATATATCACAGCGTGCAAGAAAGGTACATACGCATATCATTATCATACATGGGCTTTCGGTGAGAAATATATAAAACTGAAATATATGTTCAAGCACGTTAAGTATATGGACTTGTGCCAAACTCGATTCTGATATTATATAAATAATTTAATAGAGACCTACGTGGTATGTGGCGATAATAGTGAAGTTTCCAACTTCAGGCGATGTCAGCTACCAATGCTCAAATCATGCATGTGATCGCCATACGTTCTTGTATATCGATAACGATTGAGTTTATCTACTCGTATACTAAAAGGTTTAGCGACGGACTCAATCAGATTACTGTATATAGCTAACAGTATCTGGCTTTTGAAGACTGAAATTGAAAATATAAACCAGGAGATCGCCCGGGGCCTTGTTCAGATATTCTAGCTATACTTAATTCTTTTCCATTTCACCATGATACATGTATACCACCGGTATAGGCTTGGTAGATGAACGAGGTTGGATAGTCTGTCGAAGTTACACGGACGTTTTCTGACATAATATCCATAAAAGTCTTCGTAAAATCAATCCTTGTATGGGTACTCTTGGTGATTGGAATGGAAAATCGACATAAAATGATCAGAAACCCCATTCTACCATTCTGGCAAACATATGTGCACGAAGAAATGTTGATGATTGCCTCATGCTGAGACTGCTTCTTGTCACCAGTTCATACTAAGTACCGCTACATTTCCACACGGGATCTTGACAAATTTGAACTGGAACTCAAGCAATATATTTACTTGTATTACAGCGATATTAGCATATTTATGTATCACTACATGTCTGTACAAATGTATTTAATTAGTTTGTCTCATATACAAGTAGCGCTAATGTGTATCTGGACCATAACACTATCGTTAGGTGGGGTGAATATAAAATGATTCCCGGAAATTACTTACATAAGCCTGCACAGTTGATGTCGAATCCGGTATACTAATAGTTTTTGTATTATTCATGGAATAAATACTGTTAAAACTAAAGTCTATCTGATCAAACTGTATTGATTTTCACATGAACATGTATGGAGCTCTGCGTACAATAGCCCCACCATGACCGTGTTCTGCTGAAGTTAATATATATATGCCACTTGGTTGGGGGGGGGGGATTATCAAGATGCATGAATGCATCATGATATATACAATTTATGGGATATAGCCAGACTGATCTGATAACTCCTAGTCGAATAGAATTAGAACAGTTTGAGTCATTAGGATATATATTGATCGGCCTATATACTATGATCTGAAAGATGCCATTATTATTATAGTGAACCATGGCCACCTCCGTAGTTACGCGTGCGAATTCAACTTCCTTCATTTCCAAATTTCCTTTGGTTCATGATAACGTTATAACCAGAATCAACATGGCACGTCATGAGCTGTTATTAACTCCAAATATTACTTCACATTATGTTGTAAGAAGTTAGTGGACTGCGTTGCCCCATAATGTAATTCAGTATTAAGAACCTGGATTCCAGAGTATATTGGACATAATAAATTTATGACATGACATGACAGCGGAAGACCCATCACTACCAATGGACGTTTGACCCGTTTCCCATCGTGTGGTCGTACAGTTTGTCAAAACGCGGGAATTAGTATCATAATAAGTATCGTCTCCTGTCTATGTTTGGCTCGTATCTATTGCGCTTACCATTCACATTTTTTCGCCATCTAAGCTGCACGGTTGGATATGCAAAGCAGTTGCGCAGTCCCTGTTTATTTCGATAAACTTCAAAATAATCGCTAATCAAGTGCGACCGACAGCACAGTCATAACCATTGCCCAGAACCACTTTCCTATTAAACTGATGTGCAAACGTAATGCATTGTCTCACTAAACTTTTCACATGCATAAATCATAGAAATCAATATGGGATATTAGTTTGCTGTATACTATCCATGGTCCATACCAGCCTACCGTGTTCATGCCAAGCCACCTTTCGTATATTGGGCGAATCACTTTGTGTGGCTACCACCAATTAACTGAACACGAGGAAAGCCAAGAACCAGACATACCACTTCGCCCGTTTGTGGGGATCTAGCCTGGTGTATGGCAATGTTCATTTTAACTGAATAACATGTCCTGTGGGGTCACTAACTTATATTAACTTTTCAAAACTCCACATTTGCAATGAAAGTGGTTGGACTACTTCGGTGAAAACAATCATCCATATTTCAGAACCTGGTATTCACACTATATCACTTTAAGCTTGATACGGGACACTACCGCATATACAGATATATTACCCACCTATGGGTGTCTATTCTATTTTGATATGTCGTAGTTATCAATACGATTGAAACCTGCTAAGTTCAGCTAAACGAGGTTTAAATGGTGTTACCATGCAAATTTAATTAAAGGTTACAGCGCAACTAACAGTGAGACAAGCAGGCCAAATGACAGCCATAGCATTAATTCTACTATTGTTTGTGTTTTGTAAACAAGGATGTGTTGTTTCTTGCTTGCCAAGATTCATGGTATAGCTGAGAAGTACAATCCCACTTCATAGCTATCACAATAAACAATTGCGTATTGCTACCTGCTATGATACACTATATGTATTTTCTACCGATATGTCACAAGTACTAACACTAACAATTAACTGCATCATCAATTACCATTTGATATGGTAACCACCATTACTTATCACTTAGTACTTTGGCTTAGATTATAGCACAGCAGTGTAGACATTGGAATAGTAACACTTGCCCACCCAAGCTAAGATGGCGGTCTAAGATACTTTCTAATTTCACATAGTGAGTTGGATTTTCTCTTCCAACACCCTCCTCACATAATATCAGAAAATTTGAAGAAATGCCGCGTATGCCGTACAGGACATCGCTAATGTGTATAATAAATTAAAGCTATGCGCATTTACTTAAAAGTAGCTGATTAACCTAATTCCCCATGATGGAATGCCAGGGCGACATTTGTTGATGTACCGTAACGAACACTGACTTTTGTATTTTGACTGCCATTTTGGTAGCCATCTTGGATGAAATTGAACAGTTTTGTTGAAGTGTGATAATATTTCCGTATGTGGCACGAACACTTCTTTCACATCACTGAATGCCGCTCATTTATTTAAATCTATTGCTACAATATCGGAATTAATTTTTGACAAGATGCTATAATTCGATTGTCTAAAGTGGATTTTTAACAGATCGAACTTGTTTTGTACAATACAATTGGTCACCACATTGCTGAAGCAATAATTAAACACAGAATTGTCACAATTCGCAGTCGATACCAAACGGAAGGTCATTTACATGAAATTCTTGAAAATTGCAAAATTGTTGATTTTTAGTGCCATTTTGGCAGCCATCTTTTACTCGAATAACATTTTCGCGTGAAATTGGGTACTGTACTTCGAGAACTACTATTGATGAATTGCCCTAACTAAAAAGAATGTATAACAATTAAGAAATATGCGCTGAATTCGTCAGTTCTTATGAAAACCCTACATCTGAACTGAACTGACAATGACGTCATCTTTGTGACGTCATAATTCTCTCCAGTCGCGGACCCATGAAGTCTAACAAACTTTTTCCGACAAAGTAAGTGATACCCTTTCATAATATTATAGTCTCTACATTTGTTCAAAAAATTCCCACGAAAGTACATAAGCGACTCTACTATATGTGTGCTTCACGTTATTACATGTACTCTACATTTGTCGAGCAATTCCTAGTCTAATACCTGCTGCACGGTTATACAGCTGCTTCACAAGAGAGTCGTATGCTTACCTAACAAACCGTATCCATATTTCACGTCCGACGAAGGTATGATGTGGGAAATATCTAGTTCAGTGGAGGGTTTGATCTCTTTAGATGATAGTGACGCACATGTAATATATTTAGTCCATTGCAATTTGAGAGGAAAAACTCCAAAGCCGGAACTAATTTCAGCAGAATTTTTCTTCGCAGGAATAAGTACATAAACCCTTTATGAACAACATACTAACAATCAACAGAAGGAAATTCGTGAATTTTGTGAAATAAATTGGATGCATTATACAAATTTTATATTCACAAGTCCTCCCAATTTAATGTCAATTTTGCAGGTCTTTGTAAATTCTGATTACTGAACAGAAATGCTTTCCCAGAGTCATCGAGTATTTTTCGAGTTTTATGTTTTCAAAATGTTTTATCAGTTTTCTGAGCCTCAATTAGTCGAAATGAGCCAAATGCCACATTTGATGGTCAATTATTTAAAAAAACTAGAGAAAAATGAAGGGATTTTCACTGTTTAAGTAATTTTCTCACAAACCATGATTACGTTATTCATTAAGAAGACAAACATATTCTCATCCAAATTTAGCCGAATTTTCGCGTGAAACAAAATGCCATATCTGAGGTCATTGCAGTTAACTCAATAAATATATATCCATATGCTTTGCTTTTCTCATAACCATTTACGTATACTAGATTAAACAAATTGTGAAGGAATTTCCAACAACTTTGTTGAAGAAAATCAATTTATAGCCCTATGAATTATTGGTCTTGACTCTTTCCCAAAAAGTGCCATTGTGGGGCCTATTGTATCCATTTTAAAGGTTTTCTGTGCATAAATAGAAGAAAAAAAAAAGAATATTTAGTGTGTAAAATTATTTGATCTTTCCTCCTAACACAGTTCTGTGTTACAAAAAAATAGTATTTCATGGTTACTGCAATGCATGTCATTGAATTTCACTCATCTTTCGGGAAACTGACCCGAAATTTGAATGGTGGAAAGTGGGTTATAATGGAAAGCATATCAATAAAAACTTGGAAAACGTTCATCTTGAAGCATAAAGCTTTATATCGACAACTTCTGCATCAGTTCTGATGAAAACCATACCCAGACGCTTCAGGTTCCTGCAGTGTTTGAGTATAATCTTAATCAGAACTACTTCTGCATACATTGTTCTTTCATATATATGTTATCGCTTCCTTTATTGATGATAAATTTCAGAGCTATGATCCTATTATTGTAACTTGGCAGCGAAATGGAGAATTAGTATTTTTGTGTTTTTTTTTACGGTCGATGGTTCGAATCTGACATGTTATCATCAGGCTTTGTGCCGCCATTTCATTCACATACAGTACCGTGAGCATCATGATTCAACCACCAATGCCACGATCAGTGTACTCTGAGAACGATTCTAGAAGCAAAACGAATCTCAGACAAATTTGAAAAATCGTACTGGACGAATATCGTACCTCAACTCCTCTCGTAATGGATGTTGTCAGGGGTGATACGTATTGGTATTGGCTTTCGTCAGCCGTTACAATTTTGTGCAAAAAGTGGATGGTACACCTACATGGTAAAGATGCCGGAAGGGTTGGTCTTCAGGACCTTATAATTTCGTGCAATTCGTATTTAAACAAGTTGGTGGGCGTGACCAAACGTTAACACTGAGGCCCATGGTAAACATTTAGTTCATTCTAACCTAAACACTTGGCACACCATCGGTCCGGGAGCCGACGCCGATGGCTGCCCCGTGTGCAACAATATGCGCACGTTATAGATCCATATACCGTAGCGAAGAAGTCACGGATTCGGTAACATTCCTGTACAAATTGGGTGGATCTACCCGATATCGGCTAAACAATAGTCACTATAATGACTGCCAACAAAGAAGATCTCTCTACCTTCTTTATACTCACAAATCTCACCGACGATGTGTTTTCGCTTTCCGTAGTATATAACTATATAATTATGTTATGCCATAATTCTGCCTTTTCTTATACTTATGGTTACTTATACTTACTTATGTTTAGTGGACGCTGGCTTCTTGTGTTGCCACTATATTTACCTCAGTTGTTGCCGATATACCCAATAGTGATTTATATGTTTGGGATTAATTGTTGCCTGTTTGAGGATTTTGAATTTAGTCTGTCCTGCCTGTTCTTTAACTTGTCCATTGTTTCGGCATATATACTATACCCCATGTGGCACGTTTTTCCATATTTCGTCTATAATACCCTGTGCACGACTGAATGTGTATGTTCTTGTATTACAGTTTGATCCCTCTAGATATAGTTTGGAGTTATGTCCTCTTGTTCTTTTTTCTGTGCTTCTGTAAGGATAACTAATATTCCCTGACCGTATAAGCAACACTTAATGTGCGCACGTTAAAGATCCTTATACCGTGGCGAAGAAGTCACGGATTAATGATCAAAGCAATAATTTTGCATTGTCTGGTGTTGGTGTCATGAGCGGCTTTTCAAAAATAGTATTAATCCTCCCGAATCAATGTAAAGACGCGCGGTCATTTTGTTGGCGCGATGCCAAGTGATATGTAACAAGTGAGAGGTAAGGAAATAAGTAATGGCTTTTTGTTAGTGATATAATAGGGGTTTCATGTGATATATCTATATGTTTTACACTCGCAAATCTCACCGATTGTGTGTTTTAGATTTCCATAGTATACCGCACTATCTTCTGCCTGTGCTTACTTATGGTAACAGTGGTTACTTACTTACTTATGTTTTAGTGAGCACTGACTTCTTGGTTGCTACTATATTTATATCCACCTCAGTTGCAAGCCTGATGTTAGTGAGTCTGACATTTGCAGAATGAGGTCGCCAGTTACAAAATTCATCATCTGGGGACCTCATTCAGCTCAGGTCTTATCTCCTGGGATGTATCTATAGTCTCAAATTAACATTGTTTTCAGTTATTTTTTCGATTATGTTCAGTTTCTATATCCCCTAATTTGCAGAATATAAATTAAATAGTCGAGATGACAAATGCTTGAATATGACCAACTTCAACTATAGGGTACTTCGATCTAATCCAAAATATCCCATAGCAGTTGAGGCCTAAGGAGAATGAGGTTCCAGATGGTGAATTTGGTGACGCTAGCCCCCTCTGGTGACATAATTCTGCAAATGTCAGACACACTAAATTCAGACTTACTCAGTTGTTCCCGATATATCTAATAGTGATTTATCTGTTTGGGGAACTGTTGCCTGTTTGATGATTTTTCAGATTTGTACAGCCTGTTCTTGAATTGGTTCATTGTTTAGGCATAAACTATCTTTTGTGGTAAGTTTTTCCAAATTTCGACAATACCATCTGAATGCATACGTATTTTCTTGTATTATAAATTTGATTCCTCCAGATATATTTTGTAGGTATGTCCTCTTTTTCCTTTTCACGTACTTTTTGTAAGGATATCTGCTACTTACTGAATGATCGGATGAACTGAAGATATTTTATAGCACTCTATAATGTCACCTCTGTGTCTTCTATATTGTAGTGGTGGAATACTTAGCCGTTCTATTTGTTGATCATAGTCAATACTACTGGAGCTTCCCGACAGTTGATAACACCACCCCAACTTGGATAAGAACCTCCATAATTCAGCTGATGTTGAGACGGCGTACTCCCAAATTTTCAATGGAGCTACATGTACATTTAAGAAATGAATATAGTGTGTGTGTTATTGCGGTACGGTGCTGTGGTTTTTAGGGCACATTGTCTGAACCTCGAAGCGGTTTTCACTAAATGTTCCCCAATGATCACAGCACCGTATATCCCACAATAGCACACACATCGTTTCTTATATTTATATAGCTTTTTGATGATTTATTCCCATAAAAAAGTTAAGTGTATTCTTATTTATTTTCACAAAATCTGCCGATGATTTGAGACTAGCCCACCTTGGACATTACGTCAGCCCAATATAAGATTTGTAAGCACTTAGCAACGATAATATGATCGATATATATAACTGGCTTCAGATGCAATTCGGCTGAATTTTGAAAAGCACGCCCAATTATTCTGCTGGCCGCTTTTAGTGATTAGGTCAGTTTATGTCAACAATTTGTGACGTCGTGTTCGTGATGCTGTCTGTGGGTTATTGGAGTATGAAACGGGTGACCCAATCGGAAGTTGACCAATCACCGAACAGGATTTAGTGTAACACAGAACGGCTATGTAAATATTGTACGAGTAAAACGGGGAATAAACAATGCACGCAATACACAAAGTGACAACTCACCAATGAGTGTTTTTAGGTGTAAGTAATAAAGGTAATTTTGATTTAATTCTATCTTTTGCCCATTCATTCTCATGTTTACATCAATAGAGTAAAGACAGTGACATCTGAAACGGTAGGTAATTATCTAATTAATAGCGATGTTAATATACTTCATTAGTTTGAAATAGTTCTCGATCGATATCAAGCTATAGAAGTAATAACATTTAAAAATAATTAAGCACTTACCTCCCAGAATAACCCACGCCCACCCCGTGTCTGTTTCTGTAATTCTCTGAGTTCGCATATTTCTTCTGCCATTTGGATCTTCAACTGACGAAATAAAATGTTAAGCTTTTAACTTCAATATTTGCACACTCCGTTAAATCGGCAAACATATTATGCAGAGATATGAGGCGTGCATTTTAACACTATGTTTTGTTAATCAGTCAATCTTGACCATTAAGGTGCGTCCACACATATTTCAAGCCGACGAGTTCTCAAACAGTTCATGCTCGAATCTCCGATATCCAACGAAACGGGGTACATTTATCTCCATTGAAATTTAGTTCACACACAAAAAAATTAAAGAAACTGCGTGAAAAATTTGTATCAATTGTTTTTAACAAGACAGTCAATGACTGTGGAGTGCCAACCTGACTTTAACGACTGAGAAGTCTGGGACTTTGGTGACTATAATAGTCAGTACTTGTCAAAATTACTTTAAACAGGTAGTTATAAACAGGAACATAGCTAGATGGTCATCTTTGACAGGCAGGGGGGGGGGGGCAGATGGTGTTCAACTTGAAATTTCCAACTGCAAACCCATGACTTATAGCCAGTCGACTCCCAAATGGACCAATCTATACATTTTACAACTGGTACTTTCAAGATCTCCAACTGTTGGAAATTTCCAATATGACATCCCTCATAAAGTTAGATATATTCTAAATGTGGCGATTTGTTGGTCTAATTACAACATATTTTCCACTGAATACCAAAGTTGGGGGTCAAAACCAGAACCACCCCATTTGCCACCAACACCCAAATCAAGTGGCTAGCTTATAAATAAAGCTAACAATCCATATATATATATGGGGTAAATCCATTGATCTTGTAATTTCAATATATCATGTCATTAGCATAGGTGAAAATGAGCTAATAGCCTATAAAAATAATATCGTAACATCTGTTCAGTATACAACTGCAAAGAACAAACACATGGCTCATTTAAGTTGAAATGAATGACAAAGATAACCATTCTCCCATAAATCTCTTATTTGTTTATCAAACCCTATCAAGATCACATCATCTGCAATTACCATCACATAGCACATGCGAGAGTGTGGCATGTGTTGACTAATTAAGCATATTGTTGATATTAAGCTTATTGTTGATAGTGAAAGTAATGACTTGTCAAACAAATTTAGTTTCATTGGGAATGTGAAATAACAAGGTAATATGGGTGTTTGACCCTTCACATTGGCAAGGGTAATCTGTCTGTTTCTGATTTTTCTACCAGACCCTGGACTGATTTCAACCAAATTTGGCCGGGTGATTCCGGGTGCCCCAGTGGATGTTATAATCGTGATAGATTTTTAAAATTTAATTTGAAAAAAAAACAAACAAAAAATCATATATTTCACATTTAAAAAAAAGTTTTTTTTACTATTTATATATAAAAAAAAAAGGATTTGAATTGTTTTCTTTTTTTTGTTAAATTGAGCAAGTAGTTCAATTAATTTTTTTTTTTGAGTTATGTCCCTGGCTCTGCCCACATTTGACCCAGTGACCTCATTTGAACAAATCTGAACTCCAGTCATCCAAGGACCCTTCATACCAAATATGAACCCATTCGGCCTGATGGTATTTGAGAAGCTGTTCTAAGAATTACCATGGAGGGAAAGAGTTATGAACCTGGCTTCGCAACTATTTGACTTGGTGACCTCATTTTAACAAATCTGAATGTGAGTCACCTGGGGAACAACCATACCAAATATGAAGCCATTTGGTCTTATCGTTTTGGAGAAGAAGATGTTTAAACAAATTGTTGACGGACGGATGGACGGACGGACGGATGGACGGACGACGGACGAGGAGTGATTACTATGGCTCCACCATAGACTTCGTCTCAGATGAGCTAAAAACTAACGGCGTTATAACCTCCGCCAGGATATCCCGAGTCAGTACACCAAATTTGGTTGAATATTAAGATATATACTAAGCAAACAGAACAACACGTTGCCCTTATTAAGCACACAAAATGTCTAACAAATTTCATGTTATTTCGTATCTTAAGTTTGGAAGGTCCCATTAGAACCAAAGAACTATATTGCGAAACGGTGTGATTTGGTTCTGGTTCTCCGATTATTTTATCAACATAAAAGTATAAATGCACATGGACGACATTGTCATGACAACACGTTTGTCAAGTCAAACACAAGAGTTCTAATTTGCTGCAATTTTGACGAGTAGCTTCCGAAAATCATCAACAAAATTACCGTTCTATTTCTCCATTTTGTCATTAAGTTTTTGAGCGGGAATTGTTATCAAAGCACATATACATGAGTCATTATAAATTTTGGCCCACATTCTTGTCCTTTGAGTCTTTGACACTAGCGTCTTCCAGACAATATATATGCTGACAAGTTATGATTTTATATATGGCCCGCAATGAGTTCTATAAAATATACACTGTACACATGTCGTGTATCGGTATATTCACTCCCTATCCGTCAATTTTACAGCTGAATTTCCACTAACACTCATGTCCCAATTTCAAAATTTCGAGTTTGCTCATCCGTCTATAGATATTGTTCAACATAATTATGGAAACTTTCATGTGTAATTGAATAATGGTCATTACTCTTAATGATAATAGACCGTAGGCCATCAATATCCAAGATTTCTACATATTTTTTGTTCGTTACATCTTGTCCCTCAAATCAATGTCTCTTCTGTAACGAAGTGGCACAAGAGCAAAATAATGGGCCCTACCTGTAAATAGTAAATTACATCACTTGCCTTATAAAAGTGAGAACACATAGTATGTTCAAAAATGTGCGCATATTTGGAATTTTCAGAAACGGTCGCGAAAAAAAATACGTATCAGGTAGGTGCACCCATTGCACAACCGTATATTTAAAAAAACGTCTAAAATGTAACGTGAATTTAATCGATATAACCAGGGACCTCAGTATCTCTAATTTATTCTTGAAGAGATGTCTAAGTCATTTTGATTGCCACATTATTTCCCCGCTGAAGGGAGAAATCGTTGAGATATTTTGTTTTTGATAGCCAATACATATCTCCTGCTACGGTCTCCTCCTGTTACGAAAAAAAAAAACCATTACAGGAATGACCAGTTTTGTTACTGGAAATAAAACGTTACATTGAGATCAGACAATTTGAAATATAGGCGCCTAAATTTTAAGTGGAATTACGTGTAAACTGTTGGGTATCTTATTAATTTTGATTTTTAGTGAAGAAGTTATATTTCTATGAGACACCATTTGCTGGGATCGTGTATCATGGGGAATATCGTTACGGGAAATACTTGAATTGTTACAGGATATAACAATGTTACCTAAAACGGAGTTAGTTTTGAATAAAATCGGTTTTTAGTAGCTTTGTCGACTTCGTGCTCTTATTCTGATATGAACGAACACATATGAAAATATACCATATACATCTTCTATATGTGAGACGTATCAAACGGTGCTTTCGTTACGCGAAATACTATGCGAGTAACACGATAGACGACAGTGTGTTACATGGATTATACTATTGTAAGTAATAGCTGGAAATCGTTTGTTATTCTGTTCAGCACTTAGTTACTGTGTGTAGATATTTAATATTTAGATGGGCAGTGTAAAACTGATTAGGACATATCGAAGTTAACATCATAGTGATACATTTCCTTGCAAAAATAAACGTTACACGAAATACTACGATTAGTTGTCACTAATTTAGTATTAGAGTGTAAGGCGGAAAAACATTCCGCCTTTATACTAATACTAAATTAGTGGCAATGGCAAAATTTGGGTGTAATATGGTGGGCGAGAATAGATGTGTTAGTTAAAATTAGTTTCTGTTTAATTCATGATTAGATCGCGTCTTCGTTACATTAAGTACACAATGTGCTACAAGACCAGAGTATGTTAGAAGGTTTATTTGTAGCAGTAATACAAATTTGCTCGCAAAATAGCACTAATTGTGTGATAAAACTGTCGAATTATATGTGGCACAATATTTTATTGTTGTGAATTCTAATGTGAACCACAGGTAGACGTGCTCATATGCATGAACTTTTTCCTGAATAGTGGTTACAGGAAAGAGAAATATATCAAAATGAGGAAAATCAAAAATGTTTGGAAGTAGCATCTGTCATGCATGTTGAGGGTGTGGGCAGAACATGTATAGTGAAACTCCAGCAAAGAGTGGGCATATGTGTCTCATATAATTATGTCGTAGGAAGAGCGGAAGTTGTATATGTGGACGAGACGACAGGAACTGGAGCTTGTGCAAGTGAGTGAGAGTGTGAGACAGTAAACTGTTGTCAAGGTAAGTGGTATGTAGATGGAGATGGAGAGTATTGACGAGACATGTCCGGAGACTGCATGCAGTAGATAGTGAGTATGCTAGTAGGACAGTTGTCGAGGAAAGTGGTATGCAGATGGATAATCATGTAAATCGAGAGCGCGGAGAGCTATAGATATGTCGCGAGATAGTCCAACAAATTAGATATATTTTAATATTTGGACATTTATGTTATCTTAATTCATACGGATTAAGATAATCGTAAATGTCCAAATATTAAAATATATTTTAATCCGAATAGTCTAATTTGTTGGACTAGTCGCGAGACCGCATTAGGGGGTGAACAGGCTTGTAAAACGGGTGGTTAAGACAGATGTCATTGGTGATGAATGCGCAGATGAGAAGCAGGTTGATAATATTTTGTGGACGAGGATTGTTGTGGAACGGAAGTAGAGCATGAAGAGGTGGACAAGACATATATTGAAATCGAAGGGAAGCACCAGGTTGAGGGTGTGGACGAGACGGTGCGAAACTGCTGTAGAGAGTGAACAGGAGGGTACGACAGATATCATTGACAGCAAAGGGGAGAAGACGATTTAGGGGGTTTGCGAAGGTGATTATTGACGAAAGTGTCATGTCTAGTTGAATGTATTAATAAATATGTTATAATTATATACCAATTGAGTAACCCAACTATGTCTTGAATATAGGGACGTGTCAACAGGGGGGGGGTCAACTTTGGTAAAAAAGTTGGAAGTTTCATGCCTGACAGAATATTAGTTGGAAATATTGCACCACATATAGGTTGAAATTGTTCTCAGTGTTGGATTTTCCAACCAGTAATGTTTTTTGCTTTGTTGGTCAAAATTTCAGTTGCAAATTTTCCAATCTTTTGAGGGGGAGTCCGATTGAAAATATCCAACAGATAGAGAGCTTAAGGTATCAGTTGGAAAGTACCATTACAAGGGAATTCTAGCGAACCGTATGCAGTTAGCAATTATCAGGATGGACACCCCAACGGGGGCCATATCTGTTCACGATAATGTTTCGGGTGATATGAGTTGTTCATAAACTGCATAAGGTATATAGATTAGAAGAATGCACATTTCTGTGCATGGCCAAAACGATGTGCAGATAATTCATGGAACAGTACGTCATATAAAGGAATTATGCCAATATGTGATGCATTACTGAGTAAAGTTGGAATTTATGAAAGACTGTTGGCCGAGTATATTTTCTCAGTTTCCACGTATATATCAAGGTTCCAAATACTGATTACTATTAAAGTTTGACATGTCAGAGATACATTACACAGATATTGTAAAGGCCATGTGTGCAAAAGTTTGGAAAATATCCATAGTTGTGATTAGTTTAGTGTTTTCTGCGAAACATATTTCAAATTACCATTTGCACGCAATCTGTTCTCTCTTCATTAGCCTGTATTGTATCAGAATACAGGACACACTGGTTGATCCTAGTGCTTCCGTTTGTGTGCATCTCTGTGAGAGTCAGGTGCCCTTTGTGCGGTTTCGGTTACACGCATATGCACGTAAATCACATATGCTCGTATCTGCCACAGCGCTCACCACTGGTTAAAAATCATCTTCCCAGTTAAAGGTTAAATGTTATACTTCGGAGGACATAACTCTTAACTTAATCTTAACCGACTGATCGTGTGGGTATTCATACATGTGACCAGATAAATTCCTGTTTATCTACATGCACATACGTGCCGTAAAACTTAACTTCAAATTTGTTCTCGTGAAACGCTCCCCATAACGTAATTGAGTTGAGATGTTATGTAGGTTGCATGCATGATGCATTAAATAGCAGCATCCATTTTGTTTCTCTGGTGACTCAGTGCGTGTGATCTGAATGGCAAGTTGTAACTCATATATACATATCTGATATATACATGTACATCGCTAGTACATACTCAACTTTGTGTATCAGGACTGGTGTGTGTGTGTGCAGTTAGGCAGATGGCAGTGGAACGCACTATATATTGTCTCCATAAACTTCATTCTATATATGGTGAATTATTCATTTCAGCCATATATTTTCCTTCTGCTTTGTTGGAAAAATACATGTTCAATATCCCACTTTCATCGTGTTTTGTATCGAATAAGACAATAAAGAAAAAATATTTCGTGTAACAATAAAAGCCCACATATCGTTTGTGTGACAAGAGAATGGTTATTTGACAGAAACTCTTTAACAAGTGAGCTCCAGAATATATTAAACTGCTCTTCCTTCCTCGACATGGAACTGGAAGAGTCCAAATGCACAGGTTACGTATATTGTGTAACACTTATGCCTTTAATGTAACATATGACATTTGAAATCCCACAGTAATTTATGAAATAACCATATCCATGTTGCTTTATACACGACAGACTGCGGAATTGTATTAGTGTTGCGATATACTCGAAATGCGACATATTGGTCGTTTAGTGTGATATCAGCCGCACCGGTGTGCTCAAAGTTTCTATCCTATAACGACTGTTGTCTGTAATGTAACATGGTGCAATCTTTAGTATCGGCAAAATGATATTTTAGAAAAACAGTTGATTCTACACATGGACAAGGCATGATTTAACACCCTAGAATGTGGAAAATCCTATTTATTAGTTGCAATATAACCCAATGTGACATGTTCGAGTTAGAAAATGAACTTGAAGTAGTTCCATTATTTCTTAATAACAGCCACACAAAGAGTGGTTGTTACAGTATAGACATTATAGCATAGCCGATATTCACAACCCAACCAAATATGTCTATTTGTTCCAAGCGATCACCACATTACGTGTTCTACCAACTAATATTTTTACATTTTTTAGCAGAGTGAAATATGGGCCAAAATTGATAATGACTCACATAGGAAATTTGACTTTGGAGCGATCCGTTTCGCCATTTTGGCTGGAAAAGCCCTCGCTAAATATAGAAAACCATAGACTGCATAGTACCCAGCCGGTGACAGAATAAGAAAGGAAGTATATATGACTGGTGTGCTCTGTTAGATATTAGTTTGTGGTATCAATTGAACGAGGAATACTTCACCGATCTACCCGTGACGAAATCGATGTCATTGTTCGGATAAATGGGCTATTTTTTTCCGTTTCCGAGCGATGGTAAATCTGAGGAAATGCTATAGTTCTTATTATCTCTTGTATACTTCCATAACGCGATGCAGGCGCGGGTATATAGGAACGGCGTGTAATGTCAGTACATGGAGTAGTGGGCAGCGGAGCGCGTTTCAAGCCCGTTTCAAGCCCATGCATGTTGATAAATACAATTCCAGGTTTTCACTTCAG
Organism: Siphonodentalium dalli; assembly: GCA_032622095.1. Lineage (NCBI taxonomy): Eukaryota > Metazoa > Mollusca > Scaphopoda > Gadilida > Siphonodentaliidae > Siphonodentalium > Siphonodentalium dalli. The sequence goes on along the minus strand of CP136062.1, from coordinate 102,817,433 downwards.
CTAGCATCCCATAGATGTTGTTAACATACAGAACAGGCACGTTCTGGATTTAACTATTGTAGTTACATTCCATTATAATAGTTGAATATGAATATAGCAGATTTCTGAATTCTATGAAAGAGGCATAACCCAATCAGATTTCACCAAAAAAAATATATTAAAAACCACTGCCGTACTAAATTGATACCAGGTTTGTTTGTTATATTGACGACATTGAAGTCAATTAAAATTAAATGTGTCTCAATATTGTTAGATATGGAGCCATGCATGCTATTTAGAAAGGTATACTAAAGTCTTGTTCGATTTGTGAATAAAATAAGTTTCCGCAAAAGGTTGCAGAATGAGTTTGATCTCGATAGTGTTCATTTGCTTCAGTATTGTTAACTAGTGCAATGTGGCTGTGCATTGGGATACGATCATCATTTGTTATGCCATCAGTCTACGTTTGAAGTGTTTTCCAAAATTCTTTGACGACTTTTTCCGCTTTGCGCATTTTCAGTTTGTTTTATTAGATTTGTTACCTCTGACCTCCTTCTCGTTTTGTTAAATAATTTCCGTTGTTGTGGCGCATTTCGCGTCAAACCAAGGCTTATTAATCTTATAGAGCGATCTGCATGCACATGTACACGTTCCTTTCGTCGCACTAAAACTGCTTCTGTCGTGTCCACGAAAAGTTTATTAGTTTTCCCGCAAGCTTGGTTAATAGCAATTTCGTGTTCACCACTGTTTACATGCCCAACAATTTCATTGCCCATTTCCATAAAGAATCACTGAAAGTTTTGAAATATAATTCGGATTTGGTTTAATAATATTTATTTCCAATAATAATTTGTTACAATATAATATATTGGTAATTCATGTTACCATGTTCCTTGTGTATGGGAGTGGATTCGGCTGTAAGCCTATATGGCTTATATATGCCGTCTCCACAAGTGACCTTATCATCGGTGGACATAATATAAAATGGTGCGACAAAGCAAGCAATATTATGCTTGCATTACTCGAGTCGCGTCCCGTCGTGGAGTTGTCGGAGACAGGTAATGAATTGGTATATTAATGTACTAAATGTTTACACCATGTCTAATATATTATAGTATGGGTTTCATAGAATGGGTTCGTAAGAGCAATACAGACACAAGCATATATACAACATTTGTGTGTCACCTGTCGTGTCGGTCATCAGCTATTTAAATATTTCCGTATATTAGATATTTAATTCGGATTTGTTCTCATCTAACGATTTTTGGTGGTAGTCGGTGTTTATTTTCGCAACATGCATGCAACATGTGAAGTTTGGAGCGTTAATAACAATATTATTTTTCAAAACTAAATATATTGCACTATGAACATCCAAATATAACGAAGAAAATTCGACGACATTATGATATTTTATCATTCCGAAGATATTACTTGTCCCAATAAAGTTAATATCCCTATTCCCCCGTCCCTCCCAAATCTACCGTTTAGATATAAGTTATTAGCTTTACATAATTTAGGAAACTCTACCCAGTTTGATTCATATTATACTCTTGTCCTTAGAGTATCGCTGCATGTATGATATGTATATCCTTCTGAACGTCGACGAATAGGTGTTGCCTCTAGGATGAGCTACACGGTGTTATGAATTCTAAGTTAGTTGCCGTATACGCGAATTTAAATCCCCAAACATGACTTCGTTCGTCGATAATTTTTGTCCGTTTCAGTTCGTGGTCACCGGTCCTTCCAATTGTCAATCGGTATCCGCATATCGCATATTCGTTGGTGGTATATATATGTAAACACTATCAACAAGTCGAACAGCTTCATTGTTGTCCGGCTGTATTCTGAGCCAAACGTCAAGTTTTGACTTAGTTTCAATAAATGCATGACTGCTATGACTAGACCCCAGAACCAGACCCCATTCTTGAATAAATAGCTCGGTTTTTCGTTGGAAAAAACCTTAAATCCAGGAATCTCCAGTGTCGTGTCATCCAGAGTTTTGGTTTCAGAAAGACAAAAGTTTTATTACATGATATTTTTCCAGGTGACCCTTAAATTCCGCATACTTCAGTCTCAGACGTAGGCCACAAACAGTTCCTTCCGTTACCATCTGAATTCTCCATACCATCATCATCATCATCACTATCATCATCATCATAATCATCATCATCATAATCGTCGTCGTCGTCATCATCATCGTCATCATCATCATCATCATCGTCACCATCATCATCATCATCATCAACTGTGAGCCACCACATGTCCACGCTCTCCCCTATAATGTGATTTTTTGCCGGCTATGTTTTTCCAATAGAATGATGTATTTCACACATTTTTCTGTTTGTTTGCCTGTCGATTTTCAACAAACTACTGTGATTTAGAAGCAAATTTGATTTTTGAGACAGTGCAAATTTTGTTTTGGATTGCGTGGGATTCGAACCCCGGCCCATGACGGCGAGCGCGCCTCAAAGTCCGACGTCAATACCACACGGCCACCGAAGCAACCCCTGAAAAAGGAAGCTCGAATGGCCGCTGTATTCTGACGTCGCACTTAGGACACTATATGCACATTTTAAGGTCTCTATAGTATTATATATAGGAGATATAGCACAGTAGCAATGTTATATTTATTGCCTCCGAAACATGCCGAGCCGAGCTGGCCCTTAGAACATGCTTGGGACTATACAACACACAAGGTGCCTATTTTTAGAAGCAAATTTGATTTTTGAGACAGTGCAAATTGTTTTTGGATTGGGTGGGATTCGAACCCCGGCCCATGACGGCGAGCGCGCCTTGCGACTCAAAGTCCGACGTCAATATCACACGACCACCGAAGCAACCCCCGAAAAAGGAAGCTCGAATGGCCGCTGTATTCTGACGTCGCACTTAGGACACTATATGCCCATTTTAAGGTCTCTATTGTATATATATAGGAGATATAGCACAGTAGCAATGTTATATTTATTGCCTCCGAAACCCGGGGGGGGGGGGGGGTCGGAAAAAAATTTCAGGCACGTGTGGAATTTTTTCCCTTTCGATCATTTTTTGTACCCACCCACCCCCACCGCCAAATTTTTTTCCGTTTTCGGCAGTTTTTTCCGACCATTTTTTGACACCCACCCCCCCCTTTTAACACTAAAACAGAGATTTGCGGGGGGAAATTCACTGTAAACAGCTGTATATGAATTTCTGTGCATACTATTTATCATGGATGTTAACATGGACATGTAAATAGGAATGAGTCATTTTGAGGTCATTCGGCCAAAAAACATGGCTGCCAGCGGCCATCTTGGATTTCAAAATTTGCAACAAAATACAACACGATAACTGCCTGCAGTCAGTTTACAGTTAGAATTACATTATTTCTCTCATTCAAAGTGGGTTTGAAGCCCAACTCATTGCCAAAACACTAAAAAACAAGCAGGATTTTTTTTTTAGTTGGGGAAAAAATTGCTTGTTGGTGGCTTTGACCACCCACCCACCCCGGCATACGTGCCGGAATTTTTTTTTCCACCCCCACCCCCCCCCCCCCCCCCCCCCCGCCGAAACATGTGATTTATTTTGGCGTAATTATTGCCGGTAGGGAAAGTATTTCTCTCAAAATTAATACTAAACCTATATGTATCTTTTTAAACTCAGTTTCATTCGAACGACATATAATAAGTGTCTGCGTCGTTAGCATTACATGGGTACCTGACTCGATAGTTTTCTTAAAGGGACACCGACGATATGATTTTTACTTATTTTGAAGATATATCTGAAAAAGTACAGTGTGTGAACGTACGCATGCAATAACGTAATTACCGATGTTTCCATGATTTTCCACGAGAGAATAGGCCGGGACAGTTTACTATAACAACCCACGAGCACTTGGATGTATTTAGGTAGCCAATGATCACATGTTTCGATGCCGAAATTTTTATAATCTTTCAAGATGGCCGCCAGAATTGAATATCTGACTTGCTAAATTGTAATTCGCGATTTCTCCAGATTTCTCAGGAAGTTTATGAGGTATTAAGTCGTGCGATATGTCATTCTATTGATAATTTGTACTCCTTATTAATTGGTATGAATAAATTTCATATATTCAAAATGGGCGCCAAAATGGTCACCGGAAGTGGAAAATATGACGCTTTCTCACCAATATCAGTTTCTGCTATTTGAAACTGGATGAGAATTGTGACTTTATTTTGTATTTTTTTATATTAACTGACCATTAGGGCAATAAAGAAATAAGCAATTCTTCGGGTCCTAGGCCCTTCCGATCCCTCAAAAATTATATTTTACAGAATGCGGTATAAAATTTCACAAAAAAACGACAACTGGGTTTCTAGTGATATTTCAACAAGAAATGAACAGAACTGTGGAATGTAAGTGAGGCATACCATAACCCATGAATATCCCAACTCATATAGAACAAAAGTTGTGATACTTTGGCTCAAACTGGCCACCAAAATGGCCGCCAAAATATTTAAAATGGTAGATAATACCCCAGTGTGCCCTGCAATCGCCCACAAGTTATGGCTGATGAATAACATTGGCTATTCCACCTTCTATACATTGAATACTAGCATGTATAATGCCCTTTATTTAATTGTTATTGTAACAAAGACAGTCCCATAAATATTGGGTTCCTCGACTCTTAATCAAATGTCCCCCCCCCCCCGGGCCCCGATGCCAAATATATAGTAACTAACAGGTGACCGGACTTCGTCCGGGCTTTGACATTGAATTGACCATTTTGAAGGTCAAGGTCAGGTCGGGGTAACGATTTGACCCGTCCAAAAACACTCCCCCGACAAAAGTATCCCTAGGTAAAAAAAATCGTCGAAATCCGTTAATTTTTTTAATTTAATTTGAGTTAATTCTGCCTTTTTAATGAAGAGAAATGATGGTACCCGTCCCGTGATGGTACCCGTCCCTAAAATAGGTACGTTTGTGGGTACCCGTTTCAAGGTGAAGATCACCTCGGTCGGAAAAACTTACCCGATGAAAATCTCCCCCGTTCCTTGGAACCCCTAAGTACGAAGACAGACGTAAGAATCACACAACACGCTGATGTCTGGATACAGAAACACTCACGTCTGGGGCATCTCCCCCGTTCCTTGGAACCCTTAAGTACGAAGACAGACATAAGAATCACACAACACGCTGATCATGATGTCTGGATACAGACACACTCACGTCTGGCCCAGACATACGAATCACACTACACGCATACGCTCTTTATCAACGACACTGCGGATACGAACGCTCTTTAACTATCAACGCGATTAACGCCACAGTGCCAATGACGGTCATTTTGGTGACTGGACGTGGAGAAGGGGTGCTGCATGGGAGCTTCTCCAAAACGGCGGTAAACACTGCCCGTGGGTTTTTAACCTTAGATTGGAAGTTTGAGCTCAATCGGTCCAGCCGTTTTCCCGGCCATAGCTAACAGACAGACAAACAGAAGTCCCAAAATATATATTAGATTTAGGAACTTTAATTCGGATTATGTATCTTTAACTGCTAACAGTGAGTTTGCAAAACGTCTCTATTATCCAAGCTATCCGACCAATCTTGTTCTAGATATAGGTGAAGGAAGTACGCGAGTAACGCCACATGAATAAGGCGCCCCATTCGTGAATTTTCAAAAAATCTCTATTCCAAACTATCAATTTTGAGGCATACCAAACAGGTCGATAGAGAGTTAGAGAGGAAATATTTGCAAAAACAACATACTGCATTATCGAGCTTACGAACCCAACTATGGTGTATGCGTTCAGTCTATTTTAGTTTTTTGGTGGCCACTTGCTTTGCAAATATTACCTATCAAACTCTTTCGACCTACCTATACTGTTTTTAAATGATTATACAACAGATCTCTCATATTGTGATGACACACAAGTGTTGTTATAGTAATATTGGTTTATTTTGGTTTTACAGGATAATAATTTTTTCCTTCAAATTGATAGTTTGAAATTGAAATTTTTTGAAAATTCACAAATGGGGCGCCTCCTTAAATAAAATTTGTTGATGATAAATTTAATGTAAATTATTTTTATACGATTCATAGATCAAGGATGTTATATATGTCATTAATAACACATTTGAAATAGGTCTCTATATAAGCATACTTTCAAATGAGATATCAGCAGCTGCAATCTGGGAAAACCACTTATAATAGCCATGCACTGTGTAGGTAACGATGTGTGCATGGGACTATCGAAGCCAGATAACATGCATGATGGTTGAGGCGAGAATCTATCATATGTTACAAAATACTAATTATTTTCCAGGCGACAGTGTTAACTATAAGTTCCGCCGGCGATGGGCCTATTTGAACTTAAAGTGATCAATCTGCCCTTATATGGCACGTCATCTGATACTCCGGCGGTGACAACAAACATTTTTTATAAAACGATAATCTTGCATTTCCATGACTGCCCCCATTTTTCTGTTCCCGCTCAGGGAATTTTCCCTCAAAGATAATCAACCAATCAGCAGCCATAATTTGTGTTATGCTGACTCGAGTTTCCCTATACCCAAATTAAAGAATCGTAACTCTATATAATTAGTTGCTTGTAACCGCATAGACCACAAGTGGATAGTGCAATAAATTGTGGGAGAACACTCGTGCAACAGAATGCTATTGTGTTCACACCTCCTTGTCACATCACTGGAACTTATACAGTTGCTTCAAATCACCCTTTCTATACGGAACGGATTCTTCCATCAGTTATAACGGTACACATTGGAATAATCTGTTATTCATTGGTATAGGGGTGTTCAGGAAAAACAAGCCGATGACAGGAAGATAAAAGATAGTCGAATCTTAGTGCACGCAGAAGCATCCATAAACATTAAGTGTAGGAAATGTTAAGACAATAAGTTCAACAAGCGAGCATTTGTCGAACTTATTTTCTGAAAATGTCCTAAGGGAACTACTCATCAATGAGTATTTAGTATAGAAAGCGTTCAAGGGGGTACACACTCATCCCGTTCTCGGTAGTTACATGTCCCGTTCTCTGTAGTTATATGTCCTGTTCTAGTGCGCATTTGACCCTACCGCAATTAGCTGTGTGAGCCAATGAGATAATTGCATTATACAGCCTGGAGCAATAGTCGCTTCTGCGAACAGGCGGTTAGAAAAAAAAACTCATTTTACCAGCTTACTTTATGTCGCTTTGATTTTGTTTTGTATAAAAGAGTATTGGTTTCATGTTAGTTGACACAATATAATAATATAACAGTAACAGAATGCGAAAGCTTCGCCCTATGGGCTTTTTGGATTAGTAAATTATGAACGCTGGAAATGTCACGCTGAGATAGAGAAGTGATAACTAGAAATACGATGATTAGGGGATAAGGAAGTGCTATAGATAAGCTTATTATATTAAAACTATCAAATCAAACTATGTACACATTTGAGATAATGGATCACATACTGGCACATAGTGTTGTAATCTCCAAGGGATGATTTGTTTGGGGAAAGAGGGACACTACAATGGCCAAAGTATATGACAGCACCTGTTAAATTCACCTGTTATCGATTAATACAGGCTGATTAGGGCGCCTATCCCTGATAGCTTTCGGATTTGTGATGGTTAGATTTGGTACATTATACAGCATTTATTGCTATATTTGTGAATAAATGGTATTCATGGCATTTATACGTGGACTTGCATACACAAACATTATGACAGACCAATGGAATAATAGGGAACTGTGATATGAAAAATAATTTCTCAATATACTGAAACATGTTTGTTCTATATGCGCAATGTGCCAATTATGAAGGTTATTAATTGTTATTATAACATTTAAATTTTTTTTAAATGTCTTTATTAATTCCTCAGATATATAAGTCACGTTTTTACATAGCCCATACTAGTACACACCCACGTGGCATGGATAAGGGCGTTCTTTTTGTGTGATATAAAAGGATTATTATATATTGTACAGATGTTGTTCCATAACGCCCTTCTTGGTAATAGGGTGGTCTGCTCTACGTCATTTGAACATTGAAAATTATTACAAGTTACAACACGCAGAGGCTCCGTACACACGGCAAACAGTCCCTATATTATTCTAGGACATATATAAACACTATATAGCAATATATGCCGTATGTATTGGAACCTATGTCTATGGAATTGCCCCCACTTTCTGTATAGACGTGGTATTTTCAAATTCTAAATTAGTGACTAATGAGTTGATAAAGAAAAAAAACAAATATCAGATGCTTTGGTGTATCGGGAATGATGGTGGGCTGCTACGTACGTATAGATAGATAGTTTAGTCAAAGAGGTTGAAGGCGGTCGATGACAAAACCATCTCCATATATGATCAATACGTTCACGTTCATAAGTCCAGTATAGGATCCAATATTGACCATCTATTAGAATATGTATCATTATACAGAAAAAAAACAATCAGTTACCCAGATAAAAACAATCAATTATGATATGGAACACTTTTTGATACCAGTATGGTGCATCTTCGAAAACGTACAAAAAACTGACTACAACGGATGAAAACATACAAATCCTCTAATTTTTATCGAAATTGTATGGTACACCATCGATAAATTGATAGATCGTGTGTCTATTGTGAAGAGATATATTATAATAACATTAAATATTTATTATGTGTTACATATCCAGCTTGACAAGAACAGTGAATATCCGAAATTATCGAACAATTTATCTCAAAATCGACGCCCATGTGCAGGTTCATTTTTCATCATGCTTCGGTGGTAATTTGCCCCAATAAAGCGCTTGTCGTCGCAAATAAACATTGAAACTGAATGTATGTAGCCTTCACTAAAGTAATTGTATTCTTGTTGTCGCGATTTCAATGAAGTACAAGTCGAATTGAAGAAAAATCCAGCGAATTCTGGTGGTAAGTCCACCAAATTTGAAACACGTCGTTCCTTGTTGTCAGACACATCGGCGTGTGATGTCTAACCTGCTATAATTCAGTTTGGCAATTTATCGCAGGCTTGGTTATCGCCGCTGGGCAGTAGCGTGAATTGTTCTACTCTGCCGAATTGCAAAAACAAAATGGATCGTATTTCAAAGTAATTCTATTATTTCTCCAGATATTCGGTCGGTGTGTTATCGATAAAAATGTAGCTTAGGTCCCGCGTTGTCATTCATGAGAGCACAAAACAACACCTCTGCGAAATTTCTATTTCTATTTCGAACATTGGAACCAATGTCATTATTTTCTTTTGTCGATGTCACGTGAAACTAACAACAGTTTATACAAGAAAACTAAGATGCATGCATCAGGTCGCCCGTGAACTATTTATCATAGAATTCTTGCAGCTATCGATTTACACATTTTGGAATATATGTCTGTATGTATGTGTGTATGAATGCATGTATGTATGTGTTATAGACTCGAACACTGCTCGACCGATCCGACTCGGATTTGGTATTTAACGTGTCAACCTGACCTCGTTCATAGGCATGTTTCTGGACCTTGACCGATCCGACTAAAATTTGTGTGTAGGACTACTTCGATCCCGGGAGCAATATGCACGGGTCCAATTTCACGCGCGACCATGTCATCGAACGTGCTGATATAGGCATGTTTCTGGACCAATTGAAAAATAGTTTGACCAGATGCTGTATATACCGGGTACTGTCCAGATGAAGGCGATCACAACGATATCCCTAAATAGCCCGAACGAAGTCGAGTACATCAGCTAGTCTCATATATATTTTGAAGACCTCTGTTTGTCTGTCTGTCTGTCTGTATGTCATTTATACAAATCTATGATTCTCGACCGATCGGGACGAAACTTGGTACGTGTGTGTAGTTTGACCAGGCGGTCGTCCTTGTCGTATTGGCGAGCCCGTGCGACGCCCGTGCAGCGCATGCGCAGACGAGATCTCGGAAACGGGTGGAGCTATCGACTTGAAATTTTCTATGTGAATGTATCTTGCCCCGGATACGAATTTTATCGGGTCGCCGAGCCCGTGCGACGCCAGCTTCGCGCATGCGCAGACCAGATCTAGGAAACGGGTGGAGCTATCGACTTGAAATTTGGTTTTTGAATAGCCTGGACAACGTCGGGCTCATCGGCTAGTCTATTATATATTTTGAGAAATCTGTCTGTGTGTGTGTGTGTGTGTCTGTCTGTCTGTCTGTTCGGGATGGCCTCGAAAACGGCCGAGCCGATTTCGATGAAACTTGGTATGTGGGGGTACTTTCGGTCGGGGAGTGCCATGGGCCTATTAATTTGCCCGTGCGACGTGACATTGACCTTGAAATCGGGTCATTTCAAGGTCGAACGCCCGAGTATCACGGGATTTCGATGAAAATTAGTGTCTGGGGATACTTTGGTATGGGGAGTGTCGTAAGCCTATTCGTTTGCCCGTGCGACGTGACATTGACCTTGAAATTGGGGTCAATTCAAGGTCAAATCGCGAATTTTTATGGGATTTCGACGAAATTTGATACGTATGGTTTCTTTTGTCCACTGAGTGTTTTGGACGGGTCAAATCGTGACCCCGACCTGACCTTGACCTTCAAAATGATCAATTCGAGGTCAAATCCGGTAAAACCGGATGGATTTCGACGGGTACTTTTGTCGGGTACTTTTGTCCGGGCAGTGTTTTGACGGGTCAAATCGTGACCCCCACCTGACCTTGACCTTCAAAATTGACAATTCAAGGTCAAATCGCTCACGGGTACTTTTGTCGGGTACTTTTGTCAAGGTCAAATCGCGCAATTCGCCGAAAAGCAGAGGGGAAACAGCTCGGACGAAGTCGGGTCCACCTGCTAGTATTATATATTTCTAGATTTAGTTACAAACTTTATACCTGTATATTGTACAAAGAAATGTTTGACAAATGTATCTATATCAATATTACCATATGGGTCATTAAAAATTAGATACGACGAAACAAAATTTTGAAGGGTGCATGTGATTGTGAGGAATAATAGGATCATAGGTAAATTTAATTTATGGACGCTTGCTAATTTTCATTGGACTACATGTATCAGGTAAATTTTTATATTTCAAATGATGACAGGAATGTGGAAAGTTGAACTACCCAAGTAATACTGGCTATCCACACGCAGAGATATACATGTATATACAAACCAAAATAGAAGATGGCTGCTGGCGACCATGTTTTCCAAAGAAATTCAAAGCATTCGATAGCTCCCATCTAGTGGTCACCCCGAAGATCAATATGAAGTTTGGTGACTATCAGATGGGGGATGTGGTCTGTAGAGGTGCTAAAGAATTCAGTCATACACAGAGTAAGATACAAAATTGCTGTCTGTGGTCATGTTTTTAATGAAATTCGGAAAAAAATAGATTACTCTCGTCCTGGTTATCCAGAAGATCATTGTGGAATCTGGTGACGATCGGACAAGGGATGTCGTCTGTGGGATCAACCAAAGTATTTAGCCATAAAAATAGTAAAACTCAAGATCACCGCTGGCAGTGATGTTTTCACAAGGAAATTTTGAGAAAAAAATATGGTTCCCGTCTAGTGGTGACCCAAAATATCCACATGAGAAACAGTTCTCCAATAAATGCTGGCTGCCGGGTGCGCCAATTGATTCAAATTTGAAATTTAACAGGGTATACTGCTGGTGGCCATGTTTTCCCCGCAAATTTGATAGACTAATGAACAAAACCACTGAATCCGTTGAATCAATATACGTATACACACATATATATATATGCATTGTTATACACACTACTGGTATATAAAGGTACTGAAAATAACTATATTATACTAGTATACACCAAATAAACCATATATTATGGCTATGGGTTCTAATATCCGAACATGACAGCTGAGAACTTGGTGTGAATTGAAGAGTAGTGGGGTCTCAAGAATATCTACCCCTCCACGTTAGAAACATGCCATTCAATAGCATAAGTATAATCTAGCTCGAAGACAGAAGTGATCCATCAAACCGCTCTTAATTCAACCAGGTCATCACACCCCGTGTATGGTAGATCACATGATGATCTAGGTGGAATCGGGCTTCTCAAAGTACCGCCGGTACCACACATGCCGGTACCGGTATCGATACTTTGCTAGTACCGCGGTTCCGGTACCGGTACTGGCAAGCCATTTTATAGTTCTAGGTATATCTGGAGGTAATACAGTGCTGAAAATCACAAGCCACGAACTCTATTATTAACTTGAACTAATGATATTTTGATATCAGAATAAAGAACCTATTTCGGGATATTATATACCATTTTGGAATATACTAACAAACTTTCCCGTATAGTTTAGTGATGCGCAAATGACAACATAGACAATTCAATCAACCAAAATGGAACTATTCGTTGCACACGTTTTGTGGTTTTAACTTATTGTTCTGATGTGTGTGATAAACTGATAGAAAGTAACGCGACACACGTCAGTGGTTTCCACTTCACAATATTCAATCAGAATAAATGTATTTGCAAAGTCGCGCGGTCGGCCATTTTAAATCTAAACAATAATGAGTCAAGTTAGGCAACAATTTCTCTCCACGAGTTCCTATACCAAATATGAACTATCATGTCTATTCAGCAAATTACATGTACATTGTGCACGGTTCGTGGATATTCGTTCCAAATTTTATTATATAACTGGAGGTTCCATGAGTCCCATTTAAATTCAAAATGGTCTACCGTATATATGCAAACTGATACGACATGTGAACGGGTACGTGTGTATGTGATTAATCAAAACGTGTGGGCCATACTTGTGGGTGGGTCGTTGGTAAATAAATGATAAAAAATTGTAACCGGGTTTAGTGTATAATTGCCACAACTGGGCAAAAATAAAGGCAAAAGCATAAGTTGCAATCACAAGTTCCCACCACAAAATAATCTTTGAAGATTAAAACAATATCACAAGGCCGTGCTTTCAAAGAATTGGAATTCAACCATTGAAGAGTTATAATAGACACATAATAACCAGGAACCACCCTTCCGTGACTGACCTATCGCGCCATGAATACAATCACGACCGATGTGCATCGCATGTAGTTTAAAGAGCGAAACTTGATAGTACTGTATTTTGCCAAACAGCCTGCTGTGTGGGTGAGGTCGTTGGTGAATAAATGATAATAAATTGTAACTGGGTTTAGTGTATAAATGCCACAACTGCATGATGGGCAAAAATAAAGGCAAAAACATAAGTTGCAATCACAAGTTCCCAACACAAAATAATCTTTGAAGATTAAAACAATATCACAAGGCCGTGCTTTCAAAGAATTGGATTTCAACCATTGAAGAGTTATAATAGACACATAAAAACCAGGAACCACCCTTCTGTGACCGACCTCTCGCGCCAGGAATACAATCACGATCGATGTGCATCGCGTGTATTTTAAAGAGCGAAACTTGATACTAGTGTATTTTGACAAACAGCCTGCTGATCTACGAACGTGCATATATGCAACCACAGTACCGAGTACCGGTGGATCTGCACACCAGTATACCGTTACCGTAAAAAATGCCCGAGTACACGGTACCGGTACTGCGTACCGTTGAGAAGCCTAGGTGGAATTGTTGTATGAAAAACAGCACTACATGTAAATATAAAATGAAACAGTGCTACATCTTATTACAGATTATTTCCACATATAATCAGTGACTACAGGCAGTCTAACAAAAATAAAGTTTCAGTGACACTCTATTCGAAGAGGGGGATAATATCATCTGTTACAGTCAATGGAGCCATTATGAATCTGGAAAGCTGAAATTTCTAAGTAATACTAGATATCGACATGCATGACGCGTATAGTGTGTTTCAGAACGAAATGTTTTAATAAAATCAACAAATTTGTAAATTTAAAAACAATTCAAACGTTATTGTATTCCATGTCCCAGCCCGGACATATACACCAAATTTCAATAATATTCATTGAGAAACAACGGACCAAGCGCCATATAACACCCCGTATACACCTTTTATTCCTAGCCGGCTTCAGCCTCAGTATACATGTCATAGTGTGTACCGAACTGGCACACGTCGACTGGGACGAGTTAGCCCTGGGGCGAGTAGGCCTATTCCGGCACCTTCTATCATTTGCAGCAGGTATCAGTTTACGCTGGTTTACGCGTAATTTAATTTAGAAAGTTCCCCAATTAGTATCGTAAATAGAGCGACTGTATTTGACAGAGACTGCCTCTGTTATTGATTATCATCTTATTATAATTAAAAAACGACAAATGCACATGCCGTTCAAACGTAGTAGTCTATATTCCCCATGTTAAACGACATCCGCAAATACAAAATAACGCTAACCTACTGCAAATGTTTTACACGACAACTGTTAACATATTTGGGCTGAATTCATCTGATGTGGTATGATTCCTCAAAATAAACAACAAACCATCGTTACTTGGAAATGTAGTTTGGGCTAACATTTACACAAATCCTCCACCTCCTCTATCCCGACACACACGTCAGACGAGAACCAGCCATCATAGAACCGCCCAAATTGGGCGAAATAAGGACTGCGATGACGTTTCACGTAGCTATGAGTTGCCCGCGTAAAGAAATATAGTTCCAGATAAATAAGACTCTTTGGTTGTGATTCAGGAAATTTGGATTTAAGATAGTGCTGGTGCCTTCTCAGCGGATTGTTGACCAAGCAGACGAAGGACAGGAACCTGCATGTACAGGCCAACTGCGTTATAGTGTCAGCAAATAAACTATATGTGTTAATATTTATCATGGCTTCGCGCCGTGAACTGCAACCACCCACTTGAACTATACCCGCGTATTCAACCCTATGTCATACTTTATCTTATCTATATTTGCTCATATATGTCTGCCGTTATGTCTCCCAATAGAAAATAACAGGGGTGACAGAGAGGATCCAACAGGGTCAAAAGGGGGCTTATGTTTTTACGGGGAACCTAATGGTGCGATTAAATTTTTCGAAAGTGGTGATATCTGATTTAGATATGACAAAGGGGAGGGCGCCAAATTCGATGTTTTTCCCCGCCTAATTTATAGTCATCCCAATGGCACTATACATGTTTAAATATTATAGCGTAGTTTAACTTTCCCAAAGTAGCGCTGTCGAGTCAGCGATGGGGTTCTATGCAAGATACATAATCCGATTAACGCCCCTAAATTAATATCTCATCGGCTTTGTGGGTAAAAAATAATTGATTCGAGTCGAATCAAAGCACAAAGTTATCAGATATCGATTTTTAAAATCTGATAATATACACCACATCGACTATTTGGCGGCCTGGCATATAGTCGAATGATCTTCTTCCATAAATATATGGACATGCGCAAACGCCGTCGCTAGAGTTCGAATGACTTTTCAAGGCGATCAATGCTATCGCAAGTTAACTTCGGAATTAACACGACGAAAAGTAACGTCAGCAACAACAAATAAGATAGACTGTGAGGGTCGACACATACGGATACATACCATTCTTATTTACGAATCGGTAAGCATGTTTAATCGTGCAAATATACATGCTATTTTTCAGCATGCCGGTTACACGTGGAAATATTTGTGTTTACATTTGTGATGACATGTGTGGGGAATTCCACTAAAACTATGGCATCACCATATATGGAAGTTGAAGAACCACACTCGTTCGTCGTACAAACCATCAAGAAGAAACGTCATTAGAGGACTTTTTCGGCAAATATGATATCGTACTTGGTATCGTTGTGAGTATTTATTGGTAATACACTCATTTGGATAATAACTAAATCTACTTTTGATGAAATTTTGCTGAAATACTGCTGTTGTTGTTGTAACTGGATGAGAGTTACTCGGATTGTGCATGTACCTTTAATATCCCTTTCTATATATACTAGACACTCATTGATGAGTAGTTTTCCCGTACTACTGGGGAAATGTTCAGATAATAAGTTCAACAAACGACCATAGGCAGTTTCTTGAACTTATTATATGAACATTTGCCTCAATAAATAGGACTCGATTCTGTTCTTTTGCTTATCCGTCGTCTGCTATTGTTACCTGTACATCCCTCCAAATTTACAACCCATTCAGTATATAAAGGGTTAACGTAACATTGGTAAACAAACTGAGTTTAAAATGTGTATTTTTTAATTAATGCAATCTACCGATTGTATGTGTACAACCTTCGTCAATACTGCATTAATTAAAAATCTCATTGGCTTTGAGTAATGTTAAAAAAAAGAACACGATATTTACCAGTGGAATTCCCCACACATGGATTTGAGTGGTGAAAAGGATGATAAGCGCAGTGCATAATAACACGTTTAATCCGATCGTATTAGTTCCGGTTACATTACTCAAAGCCAATGGAGATTTTTAATTAATGCAGTATTGACGAAGGTTGTACACATACAATCGGTAGATTGCATTAATTAAAAAAGACACATTTTAAACTCAGTTTGTTTAAATCCCCGTGGCGGGTTGATGCCAGAAATAGTGCTCACTTTTGTAACACCCGGATCCGGTTGAGAGGGTCAACATAGGTCGATGAGTTGTGGATCAACTCATACCATAAATAATTTGGAGAATCACAAAGCGCGGGGTGATAAGGATGATAAGCGCAGTGCATAATAACACGTTTAATCCGATCGTATTAGTTCCGGCTACATAAAGCACAGGTCCACATGCGCATTTGTCCCCCATGATGAAACGAGCAACTGAAAACTGGTACAAGAGGCAGGAACTAGCTCCAGAGATGAGACGGTTTGGCCGAATCCTTGCAAGACAGATTATTTGCAACGTTATATTTCCAGCAATGCGAGTGTCGGTTATTGATCTCCGGTGTGTACATTATTAGGAAATTCTATTCTTACTTTGAAGGCAACAACCTGTTTTCCAAAAGCTTTCGAGATATGAGCTAAAATTGTGTTAACGCAATACGTTGTTCAATATTTGCAAGAAAATGAGCTCTTGTTTTAAAAATCATGGTGCGAATAATACCCATCTCATTGCGAGAGAAGCGACAAATGCTTTCAAAGAGATTAAGGTGAACGAGGAGATTGGGAATATGCCCATGGGGTCTATAAACCTGTCCGTACGTATTCTTGCCCGGAATACGATTGAGACAGACAAAATCGATGGATTAATCGTGCCCAGAGCATGTGTGAACAAAACAGACACTCATCCCACAAAAGACACTAGAGCTAGATTGGTGGTGGTAGGGGGAATTAGCTTCACCAGAGAACCAGAAAATTGGCCGAAAAGACACTACGACTCGTTAGATGATATATTGATATATGATATTTCCCGCCGTGGCCTTAACAGAATCCGCTAGATGTTTATGGAGCCGTTCGTCTGGAACTAGAGCAACGTTAAATTGACGAAACGAAGCGACACCAAGTTCATGTTCATGTTGCCCATACATGCTACATGCGAACCAAAAGCTATATATACACACGACTATAATCACGGTATACAAACTAGAATTCAATGATGGCAAATTGACAATGGGATCCCACAGCAGATGTTAAAAGAGCCACACACAAAAAAAAAAGAACACGACATTTACCAAATGTAAAATCTAGTAGGTTCGATGCTCATTTGTGACACAACATTTGTTCCGGGTTATATTAGAATCAACGTATTATATTCAGTTATATAGGAAATAATTATTTACATGTTCATAATATCATAATAGGAAAGCGCGCGCAGCAAGAGATATACTCACCAAGGACGCTAAATAACACTGCGTGTTACTGTTCTATTATATTTATAGTCTGATCAATATGAAAGCCGAACAAAGTTTACACCGTATGTCCCATGCTTATAGCCGCACAATTAGATGCATGCGGAATGTCACAATAAATTATTATCGACATGTATAGATATTACACATGTTCGTACTCGAAATTCATGTATTCAGATTTACATTGTGAGCAAACGTATATTGTTTTATTTTCTTTGTTGACATTTTTTGTTACAAATAAAAGTATAATATAGCAATTATATTGGCTTATAGTATAATGTTCATTTGGGTACAATTAACTTTAACATGGATATATATACATTTGTATACATTTTACTAAATATTCCAGCTATAATTTACATCAAACTGACTTAGGTCTAGTCTGAAAAACGGGGCCGCCATCTTGTCTGGAGTCTACACGGCCATTTTGTTCGTGTTAACATAGCTTAAAAGTTGAAGGACATAATAAGGAACAAAATGAGTGGGGGTAAAATTAAGTCCCGGGGGGGGGGTGCAAAGGTACCCTTATCAGCTCCCGGATTATACTGGACTGAACAATGCACATGAAAGTGCGCTCCGGGATTCACTGGGAATAATGAGTGCTCAAAACCAAATATCAGTTTTGAGCTCTTCGTCGTAGATATGTAACCAAAGTGGTTTTGATCAAAGCTTATGCTCGAAACCACATTTATGCATGTTGTCGTTCATATTTGGCACCATAGTGTTTTCTATGAGAAAATGCCTATACCAAAAATGCCGTGCGAACCCAAGTGGACCCAATTCACTCACTGTAGCTAAATGTGCAACAAAATATATCAGTCTGTAAAACATCAACGCTGAGAAGACCATACACTGGCAAGTTTGCACGATATGGATTGCAGGTATTTCGTCGCAGAAAACGATATGGTGCCAGAATATGAACGAAAACAAGCATATCAAATGCATCTGTATACAACAGCTATAACTGCATGCGTTGTAAAATCTCTGTGGTACCACATGTAGCGATGGTAACGGAATTTGCCTGTAAGTAGCATGCAATATAGTCTCGCAAAAATCAATCATACGGGTATTTGAAGTATATAACTACGGAAATATTACTTTTCATGTCGTTTGCGTTGGTAAAGATGACTGTTTCCGTTCATATTTTGGCACCATGTGGTCTTCTATGAAGAAATGCCCGCAACAGATACCGTGCCAACACGCCAGCGTATGTACTTACCATTAGAAGAATACGGAGAAATAGATAAAAAAAATGCTTATGTTCATCATTGATAGTTCTCCAATAACGAAATTTCGCGTGCTAAAACCATTGTTATGTAAACACAACTGTTACAGCCGATAATATTTCTGTATAAATATGATCCCCAATTATCGTGCAATGGATTGACCTTTTGCAATGTGTAACGTGTACTACGCAATGGTATCTTATTGGAATAATAGGACTTTTATCGGCAATGCCACTGTAACAGTAATGTTTATATAACAATGGTTTCGATTAGCGAAATTTCGTTATGGGAGTGTATAATTACTAATGAAAATAAGAACAAAGTCATTCTATTTTTACAAGTATACTTGCATGAATCCACACACTTTGAAGGACTTGAGTATATGTCTTTAACACGGATGTGGTGCAAGTTGCTATGGTATACTCACGAATAAGCAGGGATCCCTGGTGGTTAACATCATCGTCATTGTCCAACATGATCCGGGTCCGAGTGGAACTATCCGTGTTTATCCATCAATTTCCCACAATTTATTGATATTCAGACGGACGTGTTGCTAGCAATGGCGTCGTTTCTCGACTATGGTCTGTGATACCGATATCTGGTTTGTGGCCAACTCGTTTCAATTATTCATCATGACAGCTTAATGCTTCTGTTCCAGCTGCCCTATCAAGTCAATGATCAATAATATCAATCATCCCATGATCAAATTGCAGATCTGCTCAGGTTTCTTTTGTGTTGAAGTCTGATTGACCCTCCTGAATTACACTTGCTACTACATTCAGACACAGAAATTACTAGATCGTGCCATGAATCTCTAGTATATGGTACGCCTGTGGAGATTTTGGAACTGTTTGAAGTTCTGACTGTCGGGCTGCGAACATTATAGCATTGAAAACATAATGCAGGTAGTATATTTCTTAGTTAATAGAACTTAATACCTGTTCTTAAATGATGTATTCCACAGTAAGTGAAGGTCCCAGCTCGAAATTGCATGAGTTAATCAACTTATGCGAACCAATTCCGCTATGCGTATATAGCGTACGTCTACAAAAATGAAATTTACGAGTACTCCGTTCAATGTTTATCACGAAATTGGCTCAAATGAGCCACACAAATCATGCAATTTCGAGTTGGGACCTTCACCTATATACCGTGAAACACATCATTAGGGAACAGTTATTAGCTATATTATAAGAAATACATTACCTGAGATATTTGTTCAAGTTATACAGTTCCCCGTCATAAGTTCAAAAAGTTCCCAGGTTTTGAACTTGAGGAATATGATCTCTACGGGCGTATCAGAGTAGAGATTCACGACATGGCATAATGAACTATCAGTAAGTACTAGAAAATTCAGATACGCATCCAGAATATAGGCATGTAGATCCGGTTCAACGCGAATTACTAAAACAAAGAAAATAATTTATGTGGCTTCATTCATACACGAGATAGATATCATCAGGCTGATGGGGTTTCGCTTTACACGTAAGTCGGTATCAGAGTACACACCGATCACTATCAATAGAGGCCGGGTCCCTCAAGTGGGAGTGCTCCAGGGAGCAAGCGTATATCATGCAACAGGGTCGAACGTTATCTCTACGGTATTATTCTCATCAAAATGAGTCAACATGAAGTATACATTACTATTAATTGTATGCAAACACGGGTTCTGTTATCGGATGTGGATGCTGCAAATATCACACATTAACAATCAGCAGAATACACAATCCGTGTGCTGAAGTGTAATTTATGAATTGTCCAGTTATCACTTAACCAAAGCACTGTACTCTTAAAGGGGGAATGTACGCAAATTTCAATAAATGTCCGCTAATTAATAACAACGATTTTTTATATCGATAATATATAGAAAAAAATAATTAATCTGAGTCGAATATGTCTTCTGTAAACGTTCAGGTTAACAGGTTATCTTAAAATCAAATTTAATAACTTAACCCTTTACCCAACAGAACGACCCTGTGCCAATGCATTCTCTTATATATGCGAGTCGACCATAGGTCGCCTCGCATATATAAGAGAATGCATTGGCTTAACACATATTAAAAATGATAAAATTGTCAAAGAATGTAGAAAAATATTATAAAAATTGTTAAAAAATGGTAAAAAGTGTTAAAAAAGATTTTTTTTAGGCCAATGCATTCTCTTATATATGCGAGGCGACCTATGGTCGACTCGCATATAAAAGAGAATGCATTGGCACAGGGCATAACTGTAACCATCACAATGTGGTCAATGAACCTGTTCCAATGATATCCATATTTGTATGGTGTTATTGAGACAGACCGAAGATATTTTAGGCTGTTGAAGCTTTATTTGGGCGTTTTTGGTCGTTTTGTTGGGTAAAGGGTTAATATAAATTTACTTTATATTGTTTCAGCCATAAATTATACGCTAAGAATTTACACGTATATATACAAGACGTAATCAAATTAATTGACGGATAGTGAATGGGGCAACGCGTGGCACACAATGTCATCGTGTACAAAAATTATGTTGATATTGTGCGTGAACTCAAGCCATTCACTGACTATACAGTATAGCTGGGATTATTATTCATATACTATAACATTTATTTGACATATTTGCCGGAAAATTGTAAAATATATCTACGAAGACCGTTCTATTTTGCCTGTTTTGGTTATCTGCCATCCGTAACATTACTTCGTACTCAGCACAGTCAAACAATGGAAATATGCATGGTCACATTATTCTACGATGCAGAGAATATAGAAACCAACAACATTTGAGTACAGTACCTTTCATTCTAACCCTTTAAGCGGTTTTATTTTCGAACAATCTATATCTGACGAAAGTCAAACAGCCACCGCGTACAACTAGACCCCAGCGGCTCAGTTATGGTGCATAGCGAATGCGGCCAAAAATAGTGATCCACACAAAGGGCAGACAACCAGGCATGTGTTGTAATAATGTCTACACATGTTGCCTTGAAAGGCCTGGCAATATAAATATTTTCTAGAACCATATGGGTTAATTACTTACTTTTATGAATATATATTTAAAGGCATGTGGCGCGGGCTCAGTTGAATAAATCACTTCTTTCTTTCACTGTCCGTCAAGTTGATGAACATTATATGTGAGCCATCCTGGCGTGTTTGCCTTGACAGGTGATAAAAATGCTACGCTGGGGAGTCATTTAAGCATACCGATGCTGGTAAATAAATTAAGACATTGCCATTAAATAAATAAACAAAGGTTAAACAAACATATTTCTTTCAAAAAGGTGGTAAGTGTTTTCTCCTGTTCTGAGTCTAATTGGCAGTGTAAACTATCTGCATAATACAGAAGTTACTCTCCATGATTGCAGATCCATAACTCCATGCACAGTACTTTGAAATCAATCCGAGACAAAAACACTATCAAAACCCAAAGTTATACGTTATATCTGCAGATCATGAGATGAGCAGCGAGGAGACTTAATTATTCTTGATTTGTGTAATTTAATAATTATTTTCATTTAGAAAGGCAACTACCCTCAAATAATTTTCTAAATTTGATAATTATTTTCATTATGAAATATGCATATGGTAAAGCGAGCGCTGTGGCTATCTCCTAACCTATTCGTTGGGGTTAACATTACTATATCATATCATACATCTACTGGATATGAAACAAATGTTGGTTAGTTTGAATTTTCCTGCCATTTGGAGCCGAAACATATCAGCTTTGCTGAAAAATCTCTCTGTTTCACAAAAATATTTTTTTTCAAACATTATCATTCAAATGGGTATTGCTATAATGCCAAAATATTTAATCCATATTGTGTACCAGTTATCTGACACACATCAGAAACTTGTCTGAATGATGCTAATATCAAACTAATCATAGAAGGTCTACAAAATGACTATATATAAATAAATATGTCGAAAGTGTAAATGAACCGAATAATAAACTCCGAACCTATAAACTGTCCTAAGATGTTTTCCGCATGGAACCATATCTAATCCATATGAAATGCTCAAAACAGAGAGAACTTTGTTGTCGACTGAGAATAAGTTCACACAACTTACATATAGAAAAGGGCAGGCATACTCAACCGCCAACGCCTCTTAACGAGCGCACATGCAAACAGTGTTCTGGAAACACATTAGAAGATGAACGCCATTTTGTAATGGAGTGCAATAAATACTCCAACCTGAGAAAGATATTATTCCAAAACTTGGATTCATATTTCCCAAATTTCAGCGAATGGAAAGGAGACGAACAATCCCGCCATATTATGTGCAATGACGATGTTGATGCATGTAGAATAATAGGCAAAGCTATTGGCGAAATATTTGCAGCGCGAGACTGTTAAATCATATATATACGATAAATTTCAAATAAGTTCATCTTCATAGCACATGGACCTAAATCAACGGGACATCCATTCACTTGTTATATGATATGTTGTTCTGTATATCTATATATGTATATATATATCCTACTGTTGAACCGAAATGTGATCTAATAAAATTATGTTAGCATACTGCCAGAATGTGGTGTTTTATGCAATAAATCTTATCTTATCTTATCTTATCTTATGTAAAAGATAGTTAAATGAAATTTAGAACGGTTTGCGAAATAATGGATCTTAGCTACCCCTTCCAATACACGTTTTTGGTCGAAAAATTACATATTTCTGTTAAGAACTTTACTAAATTCCCAATTGATCATAATGGGACCCAACTTGCTTCGTTTGCCGAAAATTGGGCACGGAGACACTGCTTAAGTGATAAAAGACGTGTTCGGGCTTCCAGACCACAAGTTACAACAACAACACATTTTATTTACTGTTAACGCAGTATAAGTGTCGCATATCACACATACTCCATTCTCGCTTAAGATTGAAATGCAATAGTTTGAACTATGACATATTGAATAATCACATTAAACGCCCCTCTCTGACATTGTGGCAAAATAGAAACAGCACACCATTGCTTATTGGAATGTCCTGAATACAATGGTTCTAGGACTGAACTTCTATGCGACATATAATGAATGTTATTTTATCATAAAATACTCTTTTGTGCGGATCACAGGAATTCCGTCATCGTGAAAATATTAAAATATTTGAAGCGGTTCAAACATTTATCTCGAAAAAGGCGATTTTCATAACGCTGTCGTTTATGCAAACTTCGTGAAAAGCATTATGGAATATGCACAGAAGTGTGGTCTGAAGGTTCTTTACACAGACGACGCTGAAGTTAAGAAGCTGGTCCGTATAGAGCCATCGCACCCACTTGTGCATGTTCATCCCATCAGCGATGCATGGTTCATCACTCTCGACAAGGCCCAAGTTAGTGACAATATAGAAAAGTTTACTGATTACATGCCCACGTACTGGGTGCATGGAAGGTTACCATGGACGATGCACATGGAACCACCATGATGTGCCCAACAGAGGTGAGACTTCAAGCTTACACTGGTCTCATCCGACTTCTTCTGTGATACCCTTCTTCTATTTGGGATCATCATACTATCACAGATAAGCTCAAGTAGTCTGTTAGTCTAAAATTAACAATGTTCACGCTAATTACTGGTTGGTAAACCAAACTACGAGAACAATTACCAACTAATATATTGTGGCAGATATGAAATTTCCAACTGCTAAATATTGTTCACCAAAGTTGGGGCTAGAGACACCCCAAGCCCATGCACCGGTCACCGCACACATGTATGAACAAACACAATTATCCACGGTAAACAGTCAACGAGTACAATCAGTACATGGCATAATCTTCGCAGCAATAAAATGGAAGCTTACATTTTTACCTGATATTTTCTGACCCGTGTACAATTTGTTGCTCGTTCATGTGAACACGTGGGTTGTGATTTTGTCGCCTCGACACGATGTGGTTAATTGCCGTTTATCGTGGCCGGAAGAAAACTTCAGTTATAGTTATCCGACTGCTTTCAAATTTGGTACATGAATTAATCTCATGGAAATTAGTTTTGAATTTTTGTCTGGTCAAATCATTTATAACAGAGGTATGCAGATTTTTAGACTTGAGATTCGCTGATTATTTGGTAATCATGTAAAACTGCATGGATGTATTCCTATCAACGATAATTCGAGTTGGAAGCGAAGTTTGAACCATGATTATTTCAGAAATTGTTATTCTAAAAACCCACATTAATAACCAGCAAAATACACTATAAAACGTGGGCTTGGATTTTGCAACCTTGACATGATCTCGTTAACTGCCATCTGTGACGCGATATCTGATGGTATCAGCTATCAATTTAATCACGGAACCGCCGCTCTCAAGCAGTTTGAGATTCGTATGTGCTATAGAAGGCTTATGAAGGTCATGATGTTTTATCGCATGCAATTGTGCATTACAGATCCGGGGCCCGATTTTCCGCCGAGTAATCTAGAATTTCATAAGTCAATCAATTTTCCGCTTACCGGGCAAATTATGATGAAAAATACTTGCACCATATCGCCCACTGTGCAGGACCATTTTCAAACCAATAGTCGTTCTTGGATTCAATAAGAGACATTTCCGTTTTAATCACTGTGTTGGAACTGTTACATCGGAAATCGTTCTATCGCCGATTTGTGATGGTTCTTGTCTGATTTGTGACGGTTCCTGATGATCCAAATTATACATTTTCGCGAGTTTTTGACCGTTAAAACGCAACTTTTGAGCCATCTAGGTTATAATTAGATTAGTTTGTCCATTCCCCTCACAATCTATGGTCCCAAATAGCGTAAACATAATGAAAATCCTATTGTGCGAGTAATAACAACGACGAAAACTGCGAATTGTGATATCTCGATCGGTTCTCTCCCGATCGAGTATAGGTTCTCTCCCAATTTAATCGGTTCTGTCCGGGAAATACGATGACTATTATTTGGAAGTAAACGTGAATATAACCAAGTGAGCACAACGAAATATCAATTATGTTGAATTTACACCACTTATGATCAATTACGGTGAGTTACACTGCCTTCTTATATATAATTATGTGTCAACAGTAGTAACAGAATCGTTCACTTTATTGTGACGCAAAGCATGCAATTTGACATAAGTGGTCAATGTGAACTGCGAAGACTGATTTTTTCCCCAACAAACCAATCATAATGGTCGACTGATTCAAAATGGCCGCCACTGTTTTTTTTCAAAAAGTCGTATTTTTCAGCTTGTATTAAACTTATACGAACCACGTGACTTCCATTCCTTATTCGAACATGGCACCGCCCATGCAGAGGGGTTCATATAGATGACCCATGCCATTTCTCGGTCCTTTATATATTAAGGTCAAACAAAGGGTGCTGTAAGTTGCCCCCCTCCAAGACGCATTAAAGAGTCACCACAAACCACACCCGATCCAAAATTGACGGCGGTCAACTGAATTTGGATCGGTTGGGGGGGTGTTTATGGTGTCTTGTAGACACATGTTTTAATTTCATTTTGTCCACAGTTGTCATTTCACCTTGAGGCAGTATGAATGATAAAGTGAGTGCGAGTCTATTTAGCCAGTCCGTGTACCGGTATATAGTTTGTAATCAAGTTCGTTTTAACTCTATTTTGGGCTTACTTGTGCAATTTGTGATATTTATATAAATGCTTCGTATATAAATTAGGAACTAAGCATATACGAGCGTACCAACATTTCAATCGATGAAATTTTGGATGGTTCGAGCGAAATGAAAACTATATTTAATAAAATTAAATAAATACACATAACACATGGTCTATTCCCAATATGTTGGTGCACAACTCCATGACAAAACATCATAAATTAATGTAAAAAGATTATGTGCTTATTGCTTGGTTGTTTTATTTGTTCAGTCGTTCCTTGTTTACGTATTATATAGGTTTTTTGTTATTAAATAACATTTGATATTTTAATTTGATTTATTTCATTATTTATTCCTATGGGATCAAAATAGTTGGAAACTAAAAATTGTAATCAGATGTAATCGAAAAGTAATCAGTTACATTTTACTAAAGTAATTGTAATCGTAATCAATTACATTTGAAAAAAAATGTAATCAATAATCGTAATCATGTAAATCAAATGTAATTGTAATCGTAATCGATTACATTGTCATGTAATCGCCCCAACTCTGGCTAGAATTGAACACATATTCCACATGGAACTTTCAACCACAGACCTTCATTTATCAAATAAAGTCACTTGGTGATTTGCGCTCCAAAATACGCGTAATAATAGTCGCTTTTTAAGTTTTGCCGATATAGAAATAGCTCGATAAACACTTGAAATACCTTTCTATGAGCAGTATAATAATGTCACAGAAAGACACATTGAGTCATGAAAAATACAACGTTGAACCCGATGTTTGCACGACATGGAACAGAAAATATAGTGTTCCGTGTTAGTCTATTCTTGAAATAAAGAGCCTTTGTTTCACTTCTGTACGAAAAAAAACCCCAGCTGGAATAGGGATCTGACCACAGTATGTATTTCTCAGAGCATATGAGGCCGGCATATATACTTATCAACATTTCTTGTATTTGCAACCAATCTTATACATCCTTAGAAATTACTTAGAAAAAATTTGGAAGCTCGAAAATAGCCATGTCCATTTAAATTAACAGAATATCATGACAGTAGATGTCTAATTCCATTGGGTCAATTATGCGGGCGTGCACGATTATATATGATCCTATACCCAACATGACTTTCAATATGTTGTATCTGCCACTCGAAGTGAAGGTAATGCCACTTAATCTTCTGTTATTATAGATAGCTATACTCTTATTACTTAATACACTTGTTGGATCATGTAGGTAACATACACTGCAACCATTATCTGGTTTAAAACGTTTGTTACACACAACTAAATGATCCCAAAGTTCAGATATCGTTCGAATAAATTACCGACACACATCAGGACATTTCCATAGCTATTTTACAGAAGAATAACACAGGTAAGATAAGAAATTTGTAACTGTTGAACATTTTGACCAAAGTTGGGGATAGACACAAATTAAGCACCCCCTCCCCAAGTCCCCCCCCCCCACACCCAATCACGTCATAACCTATCAATGATTTAGTTGAACGTTATTTCATAAGTTATATTCATGTCTGGGCGACACACATGTGTAAATGTCCACAGGCGGACTTCAGAGGAGGAAATATGATGGAGCTGGCATTGAAATATTGTCACACCTGGATCTTTCAATAATGCCCAGATTAAGTAAATTAATATAACATCTCATATTCTCCTGAGAGTAGATTTATATTACCATTGGTCATTTATATAGGCGGGCATGATTATGATACTATACTCATCGGGACTTTCAACATTTTATTTCTGCCAATTAATGTCACTTAATCTCCCGTATTAGGTATTTATTGTGTTATTTCTTAATATACCTGTTCTATTATGAAAATTACATAAGCTACAGTCATTATCTGGTTTAAAATGTTAGATACACAAGACGATTTTCGGACCAAAGTGCAGAAATCGTTCGAATAAATCTCATGTACAGAACCGTCACAGCCATGATTGGTTTGAAATAGAACCGTAACACGCACCCGTGTTGATTACGAGGCCACAGCTCCCAATTATCAACGCCTTTCGGGATACTTTCTCAGCTATTTTACAGAAGAATAACACGGGTATATGGACTCATGTATGCGTCAGATCTAATTAGTTTTTGCTATATAAAACGTATACACATTGTGGTTTTGTAGTGTCAAAAAAGACATGGTATATTCCAGTCTGGCGGCATTATGCCCCTTTCGACTTTCGACTTTGTTGGTTAATTTGATTCTCGGTTGATAACTTTAGTTACATTATCCGACTGCTCAGAAATTGAAGCCACGGTTTGCGTTCCAAAATACACCTAATAATATTCACTTTTGAATAAAGTCGATCAATACCGGAACTACATGTACCTTTCTACAAGCATTATATGTCACAGAAAGATGCATTATAGTCATAACAGATACAACTTTGAAGACAATGTTAGTGCCCCGAACAAAACCGTGTGCCATTTGTATTCATCAGATTTCTGGAATCAGAATGTCCCGAAAAGGCACATTGCGTTATCCAACTTACCTTAACATGAAATTATTTTAAAACTTCACGCACTGTTTTAGTCATTAAAACTATGTTGTACGCATCAGAGCGACGACATCTCTAAATATTCTGGCTATACATTTAGATTATGTATGCCGTCAGGAAATTCCCAGCTCAAGGTGAATTATTGATATCACAAAATAGATAATAAATAGAAGAACGGCACCCCATATAAAAGGCAGCTTGATTGTCTAGCTCTCTGTAAAAGAACACGCCTTGTCCAGATCACTGATATATACCGGTCAATTTCAATTTCAATTATTTATTCACTCTCAATAGGTCAAAACAATTGACAAGTCTGAGAGGTCACAAATAATATAACATAAACAACATATGACGATCATTAAATATATAAACATTACTGTATTACTGCATTTCTTTGTCTTGGTCAAATTACAATTAAATTTTTAAAAATTTATCCTAAATGTAAAAACAAGTACAACATCGCTAATGGTATATGGCGAGACAGGAATGTTCCCATTAGAGCTGGATGTAAAATGTCTAATGGTATCATACTGGGCAAAATTAGTTAATTGTAATGATAGCAGAATGAGTAGGATGATGTACTCCCTTCTGTTAAAATGGTATAGAAATGGTGAATATAAGCATCCATGGCTATCATATATCCATAAAATTATAATTGAATCGGGCTACCGTCTCTATGGTGGGACCAGGATAATATTACCATTGATGTTGTAAATATGAATAATATTGTCCAACAAACACTGAAGGACCAATACGTACTACAATGGAAAATTAATATGGAACAATCAAGTAAATGTACCACATACAAAAAATTGAAAACAATATTTGGCCTTGAAGACTATCTGAAATTTTTGAATCGCAAGGATGCAATTATCCTTACTAGATTTCGAATGTCCAATCACAGACTTCCCATTGAAACTGGATGATGGAATGATACCAATCGGAAAGATAGAGTATGTACGAGATGTAATACAGGGTTACTAGGAGATGACTATCATTGTATTTTACAATGCTCTTCGCTTGATTATCTGAGAAAAAAATATATTCCCAAATTCTTTCGAAATTATCCGAATTTAGTTAATTTTACTAAATTGTTTAACTCCAAAAACAAGAATATATTGATTAAACTCTCCACATTTATACAAAACGCAAGAGTTAATTACGAATAATGCATGATATCTGCACTCATGCAGTCACGATATCTCCAACAGTTTCGAGGAGATAGCGCGATTTAGTGATGCATGTCATCAAACAACATTGTGATGCCCTATAATATAATATAAATATTTAATAGCTGCCCCCCCCCCCTCCTCACACTGAAAAACCCTTTTCCACTGTTGCACACCATGTATTGTATTGTATAATTATGTATTATCTTCTCATAATATCATGTAACATGATTTACTTGAGAAATAAACATTTGAACTTTGAACTTTGTCAATAATGCCTTGCGTACTTCCAAAATAAGTTTGATATCCACCACGCGTTCAATACATTATACGTTCAATGCAACTTAGGGAGGGTTTATGCATTAGTCGGCTAATATCATATCCGATATAATCAGTTAGCGATAACAATAGGGTGTTTTTATACTTCGCCGGGTAAGAATTACATATATCTGGCGACGCAGACAGAGACCTGGCTAGAGGGTCTCCGTTTGGGGGGTGTCCACCTTGATAATTCCACCTGCACCCCCCCCTCTTGAATCAGACCAGATACAAGGTTTTGCATAATTCCATTTGCACACCTCTCCTTGAATCAAACCAAAACACCCCTTGAATCAGACCAAAGGTTTTGCATAATTTCATTAACTCCTTGCACCTAAGTGTTCACATGCCTAATAGCCTATTTATAAACCATGGTTCTATCTACCCGGTATGATAATATTCATATATTTTGAACCTGAAAATTGCACAATTAAATCCTAACATCTAGTGGTCTAACTTAAGACAAAAGCACACGACTACGGCAATAGACCAGGACACACTGGGCCGACCATGGTTGTTCGGCCCGGCGTGAAAAATAATTGAAAACTAAACAAGAAAATCGCAAAATCCTAGCATCTAGACTGACCTCAAGCATTCCTAGTGTTGGAAATTTCAAACCTCATACTCTCTCTTAGTTTGGAAAATTTCCAACTGATGACCATTTCAGTCAACAATTTTAACCAAATGTAGTAAAATATTGTTTTCTTAAACTTATTAGCAGTTTTTTATTGGCCACGGGGAGGGACCAGGACACACCGGGCCGACCATGGTTAGGCCCGGTGTGCGAAAATTTTGAAATCTGAAGAAAATCGCAAAATCCAAGCCTCAAGCATTCATCGAGTTGGAAATTTCAAACCTGATGTCAATTCCAGTGACAATTTGGACCAAATGTAAGACAATATTGTTTTCTTAAATTATTAACTAGAAGTTTTTGACTGGCCATGGGGAGGGACCAGGACACAAGCTTTCCAAGTGTTGGAAATTTCCAACTGATGGCCATTTCAGTCTAAACATTTTACCAAAAGAAGGAAAATATGCAAATATTGGTCCAAAAACAATAAATTCCCGCAATTAATTGTTTGAAAACTAAACTACAAGAACATGTTCAACCTATTGTTTGTGTGAAATTTCCAACTAATGTGTCAGGTATGAAATTTCCAACTGTTGAAAATTTTGACCAAAGTTGGGGGGGGGGGGGGGCCAAACCCCTCCTGTCGCCACGTTCCTGGATGCAGATATCCGGTTTTCATCTTCTGGATTAAATTATTCAATACAAGAAA
The DNA here is from genome assembly GCA_032622095.1 of Siphonodentalium dalli. Taxonomy (NCBI): domain Eukaryota; kingdom Metazoa; phylum Mollusca; class Scaphopoda; order Gadilida; family Siphonodentaliidae; genus Siphonodentalium; species Siphonodentalium dalli. The sequence goes on along the minus strand of CP136062.1, from coordinate 102,785,736 downwards.
CTTGTTATCCTATAGAATCTAATTCGCTCTGCATTTAAGTTAGATCTTTATCTGGTGTCATGCTCTCATGGATGATTGCCTTTTAACTCGAGCAATAATATTTTGTAAGAACTGATATATACCAGTTCGCTTTTCGCCTGTGTATATGGGTCAGTGTGTCAGTTGGTATAGTCTATATTGGTATTTTAGTAGTGTCAAAACTGGCAATGGTCATGCTTTTGACGCGACACTCAGTGAACAGATTGTCTATGAACTCAAACAGACAATGTTGTTTAAATTTCTATAACATTACCAAGAGCAATACCTGAAAGTTCGAGTTGGATTATCATAATATACGGCATTTCCATTTCTAAAATTTTGCACTTCACTATACCGCCCAACCATAAAAGGAAGCGGCTAGATGTTTACATGTACAATATCATGTTGCAGTTTAGTGAGAACTAAAGGGGAAACTATTAAGAAGCAAAGGCGACAAATGAATGTGTATCTTCGCCGGCGATGTGTACACAGTCTGCAGTAACTTTCGCCGGGTAACGCGTTCACCGCTCAGATTGATCACCGGCTATGTGTAAACAGCACCGTAATAATTAGTAGATGAGTAAAAAACTTCTAGAGGGACATGTGATGTGTTGACATTTCTTTAATGGAAATGTTGTTGGTCATCAAGATCATGTGGCATTCCTATCCAATGAAAAAATTAAATACCAGTCAATAAAACTGAAAGGAATGGTAATAGCATAACAGCACTGAAGATGCAGAAACTTTTACATTATAGTATAGCAGTTGGGACGGTGGTGCTGATAGATATTATTGATGCAGATGGTACCGATCATCGTATCCACCCTTTGTATAACATAATTGAAAGCATGGCAGATTGTCATTTTCACTCAGAAGCACCAAATGCCTGTCAGAGTAACTCAGAATTATGAAAAGGTATGATCTTGCATAAAAGCTTGAAACAATATCGAATTATATGCATAGGAGATAAATGCATAGGAGAATAACAGACGTCTAAAAGCACCAGCACTACAGGGGGGGGGGGGGGTCGAAAAAAAAAATTCCAGGCACGTATGATGGGGTGGGTGGGTGTCTCTTGGGTCCAAAAAAACAGTTTTTTCCATATGCCAAATTTTTTTTCCATTCCTGCTATTGAGTCTTATTTTGATGTGTTTTGAACAGAAACAGGTCATATATAGTTAATACTAATGCTATACTATTACTACATATAGAGGTTATCAGAAGTTGGATCAGTTGCACAATGGCCAACAATAACCCAAATTCAACTTGATAGAACTAGACACTGCGCTATTGGAAAAATAAAATTTAATCAGGATTCCATCTACTGATACAACAAAATAAGAATAACTATGCAGAACTCAGCTGAAAATAACCAATAAAATGAAAGCACACTTGACCATATATGACTTGGAAATAAAGATATAATAAATAATAGAATAAAATAGACTTTTGACAACGTAAAACAAAATCTTAACAAATAAATTGAAGGCCAGCCAGGCCAGCTTGAACAATTTCACATTGTTTTCCATGTTAATGTGGATCAGCTTGTAATGTTAATCACAGTAACGAAGATTTTAACGTCACTGATATCGTGAGCAAAAAAGAAGTGAAATTGGGCTATCCATCCATATTATTCCCAATTATTACGAAGCCTATTACTTCAGGCAGTGGCTACCAGCCTGCCATTACACGTTATAACATGTTTCCTCAGTTCTAATTTCTGAGATGCCCCAAGAAGAGTCACGCATGTATATCATGGTTATATTTGGTATTAGCATTATTCTTCAAACTGGGACGAACTGGGATGAACAGTTGTATTTCCACATGTTTTGATAAACAATTTGATTCCAGCAATACAGTAATGCCCTAATTAAACGACTCCATAACCACAGCAGAATAATGGGTAATTTTTCAGGATTTAGTTGGAAATTAAAATACCCATTATTCTGCTGTTGTTATGGAGTCGATTAATTAGGGCATTACTGTATATCACATAGCAAATATCAAAATATCAAATAATCTGAAATTTGTTGTACCGGTACCATGTATTCTGTAGAATACTCAAATGTGATTATGTGACTAGATCATGTGACTATATATTATGAAAATGAATGTTAATAAAAACCTTGGCACTCTGCCTATATATCCCTAGAAATGTGATTATGTTGACACATTTCTTGATTAATGACACTTATATGATAAATTCAAATGGTATAGTTATCTCATTATGCACTGTTCTATTCAAATATAGCGCAATAAATTATGATAATGCAGGATAATCAGCTATTTGGTTGCTCAATTGATAATTTTTCTCAAATTTAAGGGGGGTGGGTGTCCAAAACTGACCGGAAAAAACTTCCTGAAACGGAAAAAAAAGGGTGGGTGTCCAAAATTGCCTGGAAAAAAAGGCCGGAAACGGAAGAAATTGGGTGGGTCCCCTGCGGCCGGAAAAAATTAAATGATCATACGTGCCTGGAAATTTTTTCCGACCCCCCCCCCTGACCACTACGGTAAATATTTTGAAAAAAATTAAGTTTTGAGGCTAGCTGGCAATGGTTGCGTTATTGTTTAAAGATAATCTATTGTTGCAATGATAAACTCAATATGTTGATGTGTCCTGAAAATGTGGAGGCGTTTACCCAGAACACATAATTATCAGATATACAGATGCTAACACTGACCGGAAAACTCAATTAATACCTTCAGATCCAGCCGTGACGGACATTTCGCCTACACAATTTTGATGAAATTGGCTCGATGTACTATATAGGGACATTAGCAGAAAACAAACTGCAGAATTACATACCAATGCACACATGATAACCGATATTAAAGGAAATAATATCACTTTGAAACCTAGATATGGCATGAAATGTGAGCAGAAAAAAACTGGCATGTACTTTTGTCACAAGTGCTTTATCATGGTACGGTCTGGTACGGCCGTTACGGTAAAAAAATTGCAAAGCCAGCATTTATCTCAGAGGGTCGACACCCTGTTACGGTCTGGTACGGTGTGTGACAGTCATTTTGGATTAATTTCGAACAAAGTTTTTATTTTTGCAAATATTCTCGTAACAGTTGATTCACTTGGTACGGCCGTTACAGTAAAATTTTTCAAAGCCAGCATTTATCTCAGCGGGGCGATACCCTGTTACGGTCATGGTACAGTCTGGTACGGTGCGTGACAGTCATTTTGGATTCATTTCGAACAATTTTTTTATTTTTGCAAATATTCTCGTAACAGTTGATTCACTTGGTACGGTCTGGTACGGCCGTTACAGTAAAAAATTTCAAAGCCAGCATTTATCTCAGCGGGGCGATACCCTGTTACGGTCATGGTACAGTCTGGTACGGTGCGTGACAGTCATTTTGGATTCATTTCGAACAAAGTTTTTATTTTTGCAAATATTCTCGTGACAGTTGATTCACTTGGTACGGTCTGGTACGGCCGTTACGGGGAAAAATTTCAAAGCCAGCATTTATCTCAGCGGGGCGATACCCTGTTACGGTCATGGTACAGTCTGGTACGGTGCGTGACAGTCATTTTGGATTAATTTCGAACAAAGTTTTTATTTTTGCAAATATTCTCGTAACAGTTGATTAACTTGGTACGGTCTGGTACGGCCGTTACAGTAAATTTTTTCAAAGCCAGCATTTATCTCAGCGGGGCGATACCCTGTTACGGTCATGGTACAGTCTGGTACGGTGCGTGACAGTCATTTTGGATTCATTTCGTACAAAGTTTTTATTTTTGCAAATATTCTCGTAACAGTTGATTCACTTGGTACGGTCTGGTACGGCCGTTACAGTAAAAAATTTCAAAGCCAGCATTTATCTCAGAGGGGCGATACCCTGTTATGGTCATGGTACGGTCTGGTACGGTGTGTGACAGTCATTTTGGATTCATTTCGAACAAAGTTTTTATTTTTTCAAATATTCTCGTAACAGTTGATTCACTTGGTACGGTCTGGTACGGCCGTTACAGTAAAAAATTTCAAAGCCAGCATTTATCTCAGAGGGGCGATACCCTGTTACGGTCATGGTACGGTCTGGTACGGTGTGTGACAGTCATTTTGGATTCATTTCGAACAAAGTTTTTATTTTTGCAAATATTCTCGTAACAGTTGATACCCCACCCCCCTTGGGAATAGGGAATAAGTTCCAAATGTCCTGTTCGTCACATATACTGATTTTGCTAAAGCATGGTATACCACTCTTGACTGACTTGAGTCATACTCATAGTGCCAAAATTAATGATAAAAACTAAGTAGCGATTAGCCAACGACATTTTTAAATTAAAATGAATTTTATTTGAAATTTGATTTAAATTAGATTGAATTGTTGAATTTAATTTGAAATTAGATATTGTTTAAACTAGAAGAAATGGAATAAAACAGACATTAGACACTATCATGACTATGGATTTCAAATTCAATGAAAGTTCATATGCGCGAAAGACGAAACGGTACGTTTTGTCGACTAATATACTCGCCTGTGATATCGGAATTATTCATTTTCGCAAGCAAATTGGTTTTAAATATGTTTGGTAATATTGCTATTGTGTTTTAATACGGGTAGACAAATGCGCAATAGTTAAATTTTGAGAATGAACATCACACTTTTGGAAACGACTGACGAAATCGAAAGTGAAAATCGCAGGTGAAATTTCCGCAATCTCGTGTCGGGTCAAGGACAGCAGTCGAACATAGTTCATGTGCGACCACCGTAATATTAGTAGTTATACAAATACAATAAAAACACATTTAAAAAACTTCAAAAATTAAATGGCTAGTTTCGATAAATTAGAACTTATTGAAATTATCATGATGATTCAGATACCGGTAATGCGAATTATTGGGCTGACTTGGATAAATAAAGTATAGGGCTGACGTGAACCCGGCCGCTAGATTGGGCGTGTAACAGCCGTACCAAGGTGTACCAGTGATAGGCCAAGGTACGGCAAATGGATATATAGTTTTCGATGCTCACGTTTCGTGCCATATATGTCAAACTGCCAATGACATCATGAAGGCAAGAAATGTTACTATGTTTTATTATTTCCAACGTACCGGTATGCTATCATTAGAATTCAATTGACATGTTTGTATTCAGTCCGTGATACTGATAGCACGTGCGATCGACTGTCAACAAAAGCATGTGATCCGTTAAATTGACAATGGAAGTAGGTCGAAACAATATAAATGATGCAAAAGTAATTCTAACCCCTGTGCCACTGATAGTAGAGTGCAATGCAAGCATTAATTGGTGCACGCGGAAGTTTCAGACACTCAGTAGCGTGTCAGTGACCTTCAATCAATTCCGGCCTTTGAAGTTTTCTCTGATCTTCCGACAAAAGCATGTGGGCAGTCACTGTGTATCCAGGCAGGATAGTTCAAAGCAATGACGTCACTGAATCAGTGAATCTGTCATCTGATTGACATCCCTCAGGCTCGGTATTATTTCGTGTTGAAATTTGAAAAGTGAACACGGCTATCGATAATTAGTGTCCGCAATCATGATACCGACGAATAGTTCAAATACTGAATAGGACTGTGAGTCTGTGACCTAACTGACCTTTCTTTTAGTTTATTACTTTCTAGTCTTTATTTAGAATTCATTAGGCCAAAACAAAAAATGGTTTTGTTTCATGGGCATCGGCACGTCGACTTTTAACACCCGCGTCGGTGCTTTTCAGTTTTTACCTTGAATTTACCTTGGTCACCACGAAAATAGGTAACAACAAATACAACTCGCGATTTTACATCAAGTAAAGTTTTTATATTCTGTCTTGTTTATTACCTATGTAAAGGTGTCATACAACTGGATTCAGAGTGTAACTGTAAGTATTCCACAAACAAATCCGTGAAATTGCCGGAAAAGGAGAGTTTATTTATATACGGTTGGTTGGTTGGTGTGTCTGTGAAGTTCTTTAAACATTAAAGGAGACTTCGCTCTGTTAAGTAGGTCCCTGAATGGCTGATGCAATTGAGCCCACAATGCTTATTCCACTTGATTCTTGAGTACTGTTTTCAAAAAAGTATTCATCGATCGATTGGTTGTTTAAAAAGTTGGAATCAATTTTCTGGATGAAATATTACATGACAAAAAGCGACATAACACTCAATTTCATACATTTGAGCTGGGCCATGTACCAGAGTAGTAACCTAAATCACGCGCTACCTGTTTGGAACTCTAAAATAATTCTATATTTGCAAATTTGGTATTGAAAACATCAAATGACTTTAAGTTTACAATAAATGTTCCGGTTCCGATTCTCAAAGTTATTTTTTGTTGTTGTCATCACCATCACCGGAAATGAAACCGAAACTGAATTAAAAACCGAATGCAAAAATTTAAAGAAGTATTCACTCAAATTGTTCCTATAAAATGCTTATATCAATTTCAATTGTTGACAACAATCAAACACTGAGATAGTGGTCATGCATACAGGTGGACCAATAAGCTACACTTTGTGACATTATATAAAGGGGACAGAGAGCGACTTGTTCGCGTTCCATCTTGGTTGTTGTCACATTGCCACTACATCAGATGTTCAAATATGCATGTTATGTCGAGATAATATTAAGTCGAGATCTCGAGATAATATGTCGAGATCTCGAGATAATCGAGATCTCAAGATATTATCTCGAGATCTCGAGATATTATCTCGAGATCTCGAGATAATTATGTCGAGATCTTGAGATAACATCTCGAGATCTCGAGATAATATATGTATTGAGTATGTGGCAAATCAGCCACCATATTTTATCAATACCCATACTACTCATTTTACAAATGCCCAAACATATGCTGATCACGGCAAATAAGCGACCCCCCGGCCATTCACAAATTTCACTTGCTCATTCCCCATGATCACGAGAGCCAGCAAAAGAACAGTGAATGCCTGTTTTTGAATATCGCTAAATGTCGTGAATAAGGTCATTATTTCAGCTACTATTTCTCACCTAGGTTTGTCCCTGGAGCATGGCATAATGTCGACATAATTAGTCTGAGAGTAGTCCGCTAGAAATTAGCGGTTAACCGGTTAAAATCCGGCTAACCCCAATGGTTAACCGGTTAGAAAAATGGGTCACCCGTTTCAGCTCTAATATTTTGTTGACCTACTTTCCTCCGATGCGTTTCCACTGTCCGTCAGAAAAATTGAATTACCGTCAGAACTCGCCACAAATTGCACATGATCTCCAACACATATTCATTCTCAAGTATCACAGTTACTGGACATAAAGTCCCAAAAATAAGGTTTTATCGAGTTTATAAATCGGTGTCCCTATAAAGAAGGCTAAAGAAAAAGTAATGTATCTATCATCAATTGATGCATGGCCCAACAAACATATCTCAAATAAAAGCACTAAACGCAAAATACCGGCCATAATGTCGCTTGTTTCCTATAAATAACATACTCACCTACAACTATGCAGCAATAAAATTTATTCCGGACGCCAAATTAACAGAGTTTAAAAAACATTTTTTCACCATTATCGGTCAGGGACTCGACACCATCCATGAATTCTTAATCGAAACTATTAAATCAGATACAGAAATAATTTCAAATAAACTGGCAAATGAAAAATGCGAACCCACTAAAACGGAACAATTAGGAGATCGCAATTTTTCGTTTTGGACGTCGGAAGGAAAAGTGAATCTACTATTTAAATTTTTAGTTTGCAATTTGATTTAGCAGAATCGTTATGTGAAAACGTATGCGAAAATATTATATTAAGCGTGACATATAGGCCTTATAGGCCGGGTGTATACTGTACCGGTATACTGTTCTTATTATATTTTGTATTATGTATACACATGTCACGGAAATAAATAAATGATATCTCTCTCATATGGCCGGAAACATGATTATCTCACTAGTAGTTTGTGAATTATTACAACAAATTATTCAAAAGTTGTTGTTTTGTAGTTTAATAGGTGTTGGCTAAAGAATTAGATGAGATTATGCATGGTCATCATCAAATAAAGCGTAAACAAATCCCTATTTTAGGCCTATTAATATTATATGCTATGTGGTTGACCTTTTTGTCTTTCCTCAGTTTGTTGGTTTAGGTAAACCGACATAGATGTAACCATTACTATATAGTATATATACTCCCATTAACACTTAGAAGATTATTAAAGTCTAATGTTGGCAGACTTTTATTCAAGCTAATGGGAGTTGATGGAATAGACCTATAGACCTATATGTAGTTTTTAATAATAGGCCTACAGGGTGGCATCAGGATTTCACAACATGTCAATTATAGTGTTAATTACCATGGCATATTGCTGCAAACATTTACAACAGTGGACTTCTTTATAGGGATACTCTTGGGCTCCAAATAAACATGCATGCACGTTTATTATTTTCTTTGGCAATATCTCCCCTGCATAAGTTGCTTATTTGGGTCTGCACATTTATTAATTTTGAGGCTATACAAATTTAAATCAGCACAAACTCTAGATTTCGATATGACTCTCATATCAAAATGGTGAGCTTACAGGTATAACTTTATGCATGTACATGTGTATGGCATACATGTGAATATTTAAATATTGAATAAAACACCACATGACACATACTATGTAAGTATGTTGATTCCTATACATTGATACTTATTCCTATATTAATAATATAAAAATACTTCTTTGTTTAACCATTGTTATTAATATGTTGGATGTTTTGCTCAGACTCAGAGTTCACCCTACACTATTATTTGGGTCTGCACGTTTATTAACTTCCAATGGAATTATTTGGCATTTTCGGCCTGCACTTTTATTTGGAGCCGAAGAGTATTTATAAACTCGATAAAACCTTATTTTTGGGACTTTATCAGTTTATGTCCAGTAACTGTGGTCCCATGCGAATCGTGATGGACTGGTGTGCATGATTACAATTTAAATACATATTCATATTTAAGTATGAACACAGAATTTTAAGGACATTTAAAAAGTGGTTTAACTGTCAGATTGAAATTTGAATTGAAAATGTCCTTGAATTGAAATTAGTTTAATGTATTGTAATAATCACAGAACAGAAGTTGGAATCACTACCTAATAGGCTAATGCCTAGAACTCCAAAAAATGGCATAAAAGTCAGTGATTCCAACTTCTGTGGTAATAATGACTACATTAATGTAGATGTTGCAACTGGCAGTAAATTACACTGATGGCAGCATGCATGCCCGCACATATAATATGTAAACAACTTACATTTGGTTTTGATCGTTTTCTTCGACGTCGAAGAAAATTCGCCATGACTGTGATGACGGCCGCCTTACTTTCCTTTCTTTGTTGTAGTTTCCCTCGCTGATTTGTCGAGGCACCGAGAGGCGAGACTTAGATGTAAGTCCGTGAAGTCATAAAGACTCCTATACAATGTCAATAATCATCAATAGGAAATCATCAATAGAATCATTAGTAGAACACATTTACACGCGTCCGCGAGTTCCTTTAAAGTTCCAGCAAGTGGTTGTTGGCAGCAGACAAAAAAGCGCGGATGCAGTTGTTGATATTTATTTTTAGCTTGTCGTCTGACGTCATCATCTATAGTCCTGAGACGCCGGTGTGCATTCTCTGGATACCCGTTTTGGTGGTGTGTATTCAGAACCTTGCTATTCTATTTTTAGCTTGTTGTCTGACATAACCAGCTGGTCCGGGGATGTCGGTGTGCTTTCTTTGAATTCCTGTTTTGGAGGTGTGCATTCATAAATCTCAAAATCTACTATGAATATAGGCCTATAGGCCTATATATATAGTGGCACCAAAGAGTGGGGATCATCAATTGGGGCTGAATAGGTCATTCTCATCGGTTTTCTGTGATAAAGTTACCCAGGTTCCTGAAATTTAGATAAAGTTACTCAGGTTGGAGAGAATTGAGATAAAGTTACACAGGCAAATATCACATTATCAACTCGATTTAAAAGTGACAGAGGGTAATATTGTTTAGTTTTGACAAGTAATAGCCCTTAAAATTATATGACTACCACTAACCCCATACAAATACCACTAGGGTAATGTGGGGCATAATGCGACACATAAGCACATTAGACCCCATCATGTCACTAAAAACGACGGAAGGGCACACATTATTAAACTAAAAGTTAGATAAATATTTCCACTATACATATTAATACTCACACTTGCCTGGGAAGCACCAATTTCTGAACACCACTACTCCCCATCGACGTACCCAATCCGTCGCATTATGCCCCAGACACGGGGTATGTAATGCGACACATTTGACATTACAACATCAGCATATACCGAACTTAATACATGCAAGACGGCCTGTAGTTTCTTTTCTTTTGTGGATTGAAACAATGTATAAACGTTATTTCAAGTCATAACAGCAGACCAATGAGACATTTTATTGATTTATATGGCGGGTAAAATAGCACCATAAAGTTTTGATTTCAGGAAAATGGCCGGGGTAGGGTTAACAATAATTATTTATCTATATCATGTTTTAATGTTTGGGAATGATCGAATATGTTTTTTTTACTTCTCTTCTTTTGAAATAAGGTTACGATAAGATATATTTTTCCAGGTTTGATTTGCGATATGCCTAATCATATTTTTTTCTGGTACTGGTTGTACCCGAGTGTCGCATTTCAACTTCACCAACATCATATTATTAGCCATAAATATAAATTATAATATAATTATAATATAAACTATGTGGGGAATGTCGACGGTGGGGAATTGTCCGTTTTTTCCCATTAACGAGCCGTTTGGGGAATATGGCAAATGTCCGGGATACCATGTCTTGCCAATGCACATCCGATATGAAGTCATCATTGCTGTCCATGCATGGGTGGTGTTCCTCCGATTGTAATATCACAAATAAATGTATTGAGTGGCATGCCTTCACTGCTCATGCATCACCTAGCTTAATTTTGCCCGATTCCACTTTTAAAGCTATTGTTGTGGGAGTAGCCTACGTACGACAAGGCAGAAACCAGCAAAAAACGGCGTGTAAACTTAATTGAACCCGATGGTTATCTATATGACCCTGTGAAATAAACAGCACACAAGTTCTCACTTCCATTTGTAAAGAATTGTTATTTTTCTATTAGCAAATAAATTTCCAAACTGGCTAGCTGTTAGTATGAAAATTCAAATATGGACAATAAGCTTAAATGTCCATTTCTGTTAAGTTATCGACCATCATACGTAATCATAAATAACATAGGGCCTATAGCACGCCTACATTCGTCTATTCAACGTTCCCGGCGTTGTTTTTCATTTTAAAATGCGACACCTGGGAAGTCTTCGTCTATATTGTTCAGTCTACCACAAATGGCCCATTAATAGCAGCCAGTTGATGCGCCAGGAACGGCAACCGTGATGTATCGTTTTAAACGGACCGTTAATGGCTTGTTTACTAATTACAATTAATAATCATAACGAATTGTCATTGTTTTTATATAGACAATATAGCGTTTAGCGACGACACATACTGTTCAGAATGAATGTTGAGAATCCTTTCTGTCAAATGAGGACTTTCATCTTATAACGTCATGACGTCATAAAGCGTTTCAGTTGTATTTTGTGTATATGGCTCATATGAGTGGTTTATTTGTGTGTATAATCTGATACACAGTTCTCGTTTTACCTATCAAATGGGACTCGGTGGATAACAAGTTATTTTTGTAGAAAATGTCACAATATAGCGTTTCTATGTGATTTTCAAATGAGGACCAAGCCTTAGGTCCCCATTTGCTACTCAAGTCCCAATTTGTTGCTGTGTATTCCAGACTAGGTCCTCATTTGGCACATAAAACAAACACACCCTCACACACAAAAATGACTTCTATTTACACTTTTGAGTACAAAGCTGATTTTTATATTAATAGTGCTCCAGCAAACACTGATCAACAATACACAATTTCTGAAACGAAATTTCCTGGCGTTTTCATTTAAAAAACAAAGGGGGGGGGGTGATAGTACCCCCAAAACCCCCATAATGATTTCTGTTTGCCCTTTCGAGTACAAAGCTGATTTTTGTATTAATAGTGATCTAGTCATTACTGATCGATGATACACAAATTCCCTGGCGATTTCATTTCAGAAGGGTTTTTTGAATGTATCCACAAAAACCCAAAAATTTACTTTTATTTGCACATATTGTCGAATACAAAGCACGATTTTGAGGTGAACCCGGAATAAATTTATAATAAGCTGTTTTTGGTATCAATTCTGTAAATGTACAAATCTACTGACCACAAACGTTCCCTAACTGCTAAATATGACTAAACAGCCAAAATTTCCGCGCGTTTCAGGGAGGAATTTTTTTAATTTTTGGGTAAAAAAAATGCAGAAAAACATGTAAGAAAATGAAAATTGAAATTTTGTCCGGGAACCAGGTGGGTCAACGTGCATACCCCATCCAGGATCAAACTTCATTCTTTTTTTTTAAAGGATGTCTGCTGAAACTATTTCGACGTTAAATGGTTATCTCGTCCAGTGTATGTACCGGGCAATATGGCGGCCATTTCCGGGAGTATTCCCCCACTCACTACATAAATTTACAACAAAAACCCATTGTTCTTGTTTCCATGGCATATGCCTGTCATTTCATGCATAATTTGACTGAAAAGATCCAAAATGGCAACCGGAAGAAGTAAAAAGAGCATTTACGGTAACTTTCACCATAGGTGCCAGTTGCGCCACCATACATGATATCCAATCCTAATCCGAGTTTTCAAAAATGACGACGAAAATAGCAATCGGAAGTCAACAATTGAAGTGCTTTTTTAATTTCTAACTTTTTAACTTTTTAAACTAAATCTTCAAATATCGAATAAATATGTAGCCGATAAGTAGTGTATATATGCCATCATACAAGTTTTCAAAGTCACCAACTAGTTTCAGAATACATAAAATGAGTGTCCCAAACAACCTAACGAGTGTACCAAACAATATACTGAGTCACCTACCTAGTATCCAAAACCAATCTATGAGTAGCCCAATCAATATGTCTGCATGGTGCCCCAAATTCAAATATTGTCCCGAGTAAACATTGTTAATAATCCATCCAATGAGTTTCCCAAACCACCAAGTAGTGACCCAAACCATATGCAACTGGTTCCCAACCAACATAGTCCCCCAAGCCACGCATCTGGTGTCCTAGCCCACACAATGAGTGACCAAATCTATAACATCCCACTTTAATTATTTAGTTAAATGCTGCTGGGTCAGACAGGAAGACAGCACTGCTATAGTGCTATGTCTGTCCCAGGTAAAGTGCCTTGCAGTTATTGTCATGTATGTGTTTTATATTTTCATTTCATTGTATTCCAATTTATGTTTTTGTATTTCAGGGTTTACGTTGTTCTGTTTATTGGGAATTTTGTGAAATAAAGTATCTATCTATCTATCATAAGCCATCTAAATTCACCCGATTATTGTCGCACTCTGCAACGATTGCCAAGGTATTGTCATCATCACCTAAGGTATCCAAATTTTATAAATTCCGTCAAACTGGCCCTAAGAAGGATTGGTCCTTCCCTAAACAGATCAAAAACAGTGTTGTTATTTTAGGCTCTTCTAATGTGTCCCGGATCGATATCGATCCTCCCAAAAATGTTACTATTGCTTCTTACCCAGGTGGCAATTTAGGTCATTTCGGCAACATCGCTCACAAACTGAAGTCGAAGCCAGAGAAGACACCTCGGCACGTCATTATCAGCATTGGCATCAACAACAGAGATGACTGGAAGACAGACAACGACAAAACAGCAAGCACCACAGCTAAGAACAGGGTAACCAACATGGTTTGTAATTTCCGTAAAGTATTCCCCAACGCCACACTTCATTTTCAGGAAATCAATATCTCATCTAGTTTAGATTCTAGGGACCAGGAAGTTCTGCGTGCCATCAACAGCCAAGCTCGTCACACACAGAACCTCAAGGTTATCCAGGCAATACCAGACCGCGATTTTCACGTCGAAAACGACAACATCCACTGGACATCACAGACGGCGGCGAAAATCTACCAAGGCTGGACCAACATCTTTAAAGGTCATTTAAACTAATTCCCCAGAAGGGCATCAGCCATGCGGAAAGAGTCGGTCTCGGCACCGAGATAGTCAATCTTGTACCCGACCTTTCCCTGAGCGCTGGTGAGAAATCAATACTTAGGTATGGTCTAACCTTTGTTCCTACCCCACCCGATCTCAAAGAAACACCACATGTTGTTGAGACGGAGGATGGAACATTGGGTTTACCAGACTCTATGTATGCCATGGAAATGAACGGCGGTCCAGCAAGCATGCAATTTAGGGAAGTAACAGCTATGGCTGATTTCTCTCGCAATTCGACAGGTTTAAAAGATCAATTTAACTCTTTAGTTCCCACACTAGCTGTATAAACCACCCCGCCATCTCCCTGCAGCTATAACATGATACCGACGGTGTGTTCCCGGGTATATATCAAGTACCAGACGCTATTTCCCCATAAGTATTTGGCTTGTCGGAAAGTATCCCGTTGCTCAATAAATGGTGGTAAACCTGTTACTGTGTTGACGCAGTGAGGGTAATCTATTGGAGTGACAGCTCCAACTGGGGATAATGAGCGTAAGCCGGGACGTGTGTCGTAATATGAGAAAAGTCGACACCTGAGTATAAGAGCCCTGGGCAAGCTAGTATCTTTGACTTTTTCATTGGGATTAGTTCAATAATAGTATATTAAAGTATATGTATTGCGCGTTTCGTCAGCTCTGAAATGTATGCACACGAATGTCACATTGTGACAATAAAATATGTCTTATACAAATGATCCTTGCTCCGGATTTAGACCAGTCTTATTTGGAAAAAGTCACCAACTCCCAAAAGTATTTTGTAAACAATTCAAAGCAAATGTGTTCTGTTTTCTTCTTATCTAGAAGACAATTAAAGAGAGGATATCTATAATATTTTAAGTGGATACCAGAAATATCTCATGATATGGCCCAAGGACTAAATTTCCTGACCAACTTATCGTGACCGAAAGTACATTGTTTCTGGAGATAATGAGTTTCTGTTGCTACTTCCAGAAATAATGTATTTCCGCTGGCGAAAAGTGCAGCTAGTCGCTCGCGAAAATAAATAAATATATTTGTCCGGTATCAATTCAGAACGCTATATATCCTCTATTTCGTTCAGCCAAAATAACGCGATGTCACGCTACGAAATTCAAGTAAGGTTTTAAATATATATTTTCAGAACGGTGATGTTTGCGATTGTTTATTACTATATTAAAATATAATAATAACTGCGCTGGTGTTTCTAAAACGACGCAAATAGCCATCTTGATTATAGTCGATTTTCAACTAATGCAACCATTATTAAAGTCACGGGCGGCATTTGTTGCAGAAATATTTATATTTGTTCAAATCGCCATCAACAGAATGAACGCCAACATATATACAGTTCCACACATATGCCAAACATAATCAGCGCATAAATAGTATATTGTCGTCAAGACGTACAAATGTGTACGTAAACAAGAGACTGCTCGTGTTACATAAGTTGTGATTCTGTTTACATAACAGGCCGAAATTATATTGGATAATCATACAAAAATGATATAAACGCTCTCTATTATTTCCATATTAGGAAAACAGTAACAAATAACGCTCTTTATGTTTACCATACCCGGATCTAAACAAAAGCCAGAAAACGTAACGTTTTTTGCTTTTGTTTACATAACAAAGGGGAACAAATTGACTATAACACTGTTTATGCCATATTTATGATTGGCATAAGAACAAGGTCTGTCTTTTTCTTACTATGCCTTCTGTTTATGGTGGTTTTTGACATAGATGAATATTTGAACACCATACCCACCGCGAACGCCGGCCGTATCTTTAAAAATATTTCGCAATAAATTTGTTTTTGAATGTTATAATTTGATACACATAATGGATTTTCATATTATCGGAACACCGCGATTGAGACAAATTAAAAATAAAATAACGGTAATTTTTGTTAACAGCAACAGTTTGCCCTAACAGCATCATATCAATTCAGCAGGGCCCAACCGTATTAGCATGACCATTTGATCAGGTGTTGTCGACAATTCTTTGGTTTGAAATTATAAATGAGTCAAGTCGTGCAATTCACCAAATTTGAAATTATATCATGAAATGTGTTGCGTGAACAATTAATATAGTTGGATAGTTTGAATGTTAACTGAGTATATCAATATACAGTCGATATACATTGGGTTCTCTATGATTTCCATGCACTATATATATTCTTCCATTTTCCACTTGGCATAGTTGTTAGTATGCCTGGCTATTTCGGCATACTTCGATGCCGAGAACATCAAATTGAAATAGTCCAAAGCTGTTGCTGTATCAGTGTCGAATTCATCTGGTATAACTGGCCCTGTCATTTGGGTAAATGGCGGAAGTGATACCTTTCGAAGTTTATATGACCAGCCAATCGGGTTAGTATTCAAGCTACTATCGGCGATGGAGGTCAGATTGTCGCTGGTAGCGGGTGGAGAGTAATCGTCATCTGAATCCTCTGATGACGAGAAACTGCAATCTCCGCTAAAATTGCTATCATCTCCCATTAACATGTCGATCACTTGCTGTTTCGAAAATTTTGCAGCCATATTGTTCGTAAATACTTAGAATGGTACCACTGATGTCTGTCCCCAATATAAACCCCAAGTAACACAGCATCTGTCGCGCGCGATGCCCACGGTGCCACGTTTATTGTTATTAGATAGGCAAATAACGAGTTGACATAACCGGGCGGTCTCTATTAGAAACTAGCGGGGAGCATAGGGGCGAACCCATTAGTACAGTATGGGCCTAGTGTGGCGCTCTAAAGCGCTTGTGGGGAAGTCTGGTAACGCGCTCTTATGCGCTTCTAGGGATATGCTGCGAGGCGTCCACAGGCGCTTATGGGGAAAATAGTGCAAAGCGTCCAGGGACGCTTATGGGAAGTAAAGAGTTAAAGAACCTTCGATGTGGACCCCCACTGATCGACAGATTGACAAATCAATTCCCGAGGTCGCTGGCTTAGTCAAAACCGACATTACAAATTTACCAAAATTTCACAACGAGGATAACTTCACTAAAGTTGAAAGAACTGCACTAAAAACCCTTCGCAGCAATACAAACATTGTAATCAAACATTGTGACAAAGGCAGCTCGCTCGTCATCATGTCTAAAGAAAATTACATTCTAGAAGCGACGCGCCAATTAAGCAACACTAAATACTACAAACCATTGGATGAGCCAATTTGGAAATCCAATGTTTTTAAATTCAATCTCATTCTCAAAAGCTTGCTGGACCAGGACGTTTTAAAGAAAAAACATGTTCAGTATCTAATTGCAAAACCTGAATCCAATAATAGGACATTTTATTTGCTACCTAAAATACATAAACCTTTGAGCTGTTGGACTAATCCATACACACCACCCGGACGCCCCATCATCAGCGACGTGGGCTCGGAGTTGTACCACATTTCGGAGTTTATTGATTTCTATTTGAAACCAATTGCTACCCGCCATCCGAGCTATCTAAAAGACACGGAGGACTTCCTCATTAAATTGTCGAAAATTGAAGTCCCATCATCTGCTTACCTAATTAGTCTCGACGTGGAATCTATGTATACAAATATTGGAATCGATGCCGGATTAAAGTCAATTAAGAATGCATTTGATTTCCACCATGATCCTCATAGACCTGGAGATGAACTACTTCAATTATTAAAACTTTCTCTTAAAGGGAATGACTTTGAATTTAATGGACAATATTATTTACAGGTCTCCGGCTGCAGTATGGGCAAGAAGTTTAGTCCTAATTTTGCCTCAATTTTTGTTGCAGAGTGGGAGAAAGGCGCCCTAGCCAAATCTGACAAACAACCATTAGCCTATTATAGATTCTTGGACGACATATTTATCATTTGGACTCATGGTCTGGATGAGTTTAAGATGTTCTTGGACATCTTGAACAGTCATGACGAATCAATCAAACTCAAAGAATCAATATCGCAAACCAGCATTGATTTCCTTGATTTAACAATATTTAAGGGCCCACAATTTACATCATGCAATATTTTAGATACAAAACTTTTTACGAAACCAACGGACTCTCACCAGCTTCTTTATCGTAAATCTTCCATCCGCCAAAACTTTTCAATGGATTGATTAAATCTCAAATCATTCGATATCACAGGAACTGCACGAACAGAAGCGACCTAAATCAAGCTTGTTCGGTGCTGTTCCAGGCTTTACGACCGCGCGGCTACTCTAGTAGATTACTGCGCCAAGTAAAGTCCGAAACTCTCAGAGAATTGGAATCGTTACGCCATGACCCAACATCGACTGAGCCAACAAGGATACGGCACAATCGGCCGGTGTTGGGTAATGGTTCAGCCTCATTTTGTCACAGAAAACGATGTTACATCAATACAATGGAATATCTCAATACTGGTAACACTTTCACCAGCGAACAAACACGCATATCGTATCAAATGCAGAGCAAACTTAATTGTGATTCTAAAAACGTAATTTACTTAATCACATGCAAAAGATGCCGTATACAATATGTTGGACAAACAAAAACCGCTCTCACACTTAGAATGTCTAATCATCTTTCCAGTGTCCGCCAAGAACTTGACACGCAAGTTTCCAATCATGTCAACTCATCTAATCATGACATTAAATCCCATTTCAGCTTTCAGCCAATAGAACAGACACCGATTCTAGCCGACGAAGACCAAACCGATTCAATACGCCTAGAACGCGAAAATCATTGGATGGGCGTACTTAAAACATATCTTCCGTTCGGACTTAACATTGACTACAAAGGTGTTTCTCGAAATTTCTTGTGCTTTCCTCTGATCTACAATGGTAGAAATGTTGAAATCGCAAGCATTTTCAGAAAAAACTTTGCATTATTAAACACTAAATTGACCGAGCCTCTCGACAAACGGGTGATTATTGCCTACAAGAAAAATCCCAGTTTGAGAGATTTGCTCGTTCGATCTAGACTCAGACCTTGATTAACACGCAGTTTAATTAGCTTTTAGCTATGTCAACACCATTATCCTTTGTTTGTGCTCAACACAATATTTTATGTCAATTTCCGACACAACCCAAACAAATTTAGCTAGTTCCATCTTTGAATGGCAACAATGCTCAACAAACTATTCCATGTCAATTTCCGACACAACCTAACACAATTTATGTCAATTTCTGACACAACCTAATAAAATTTATGTCAATTTCCGACACAACCTAACAAAATTTAGCTAGTTCCATAGAAATAATTACATAAGAAATCGGATTCCGACCTGTGCCCGCGCTCTCCATACTTTCCAAATATCCATCATAAGCCATCTAAATTCACCCGATTATTGTCGTACTCTGCAACGATTGTTCCAAACCACAGTGCATGGTAGTGCCACAAACAGCGCAACTGGTGTTCCAAACTGCACAGGTTTTGTCCCAAACTACCAAAAATGAGTGTCTCTAACCATCCAACGAGTGCTCCAAATCATACAGCGAGTGGGTCAATCCATCCAGTGATTGCCCCAAACCACCAAAATGAGTGTCCCAAACCATCCAGCGAGTGTTCGAACGGAAAAGAGTGTCCAATGTGCACCAAAACTAGTGTCCCAGGCCATCCGAGGAGAGTGAAATATCATACAACAGGTGTCCCAAACCACCAAATGTCGTATCAATCCATTCAACGGCCCAATCAGTGAACCAGTCGACAAATTAGTGTCTCATTGAACCACTTGTTTGTCCGATATTCACACCTAGTGTCCAAAAAACCACCCAATTGGTGTCTCAAACCATCCATTGGGTGTCACAAACAATTAAGTAGTGCCCATACCATATGCACCTGATTCCCGATCCACATATATAGTCCCACAAACAATGCATCTGGGGTGCTATTCACCAAGCGAGACTATTTTATAAACCAGGTCGTTTATATGGTAGCGGCCGAACAATTGCACATATAGGGCCCAAATTTTTTTTTCCGACCCCGAGGGACCCACCACCGAATTTGTGCAAATTTGTTCCTCCAAATGTTAGGGACCCACCCCCTTTCTCATGTTTTTATCAAAATTTCAGAGTTTTTTAGCCGTTCTTCAATAACTGTGTTAACTGCCTTTCAATCCATTCCTATCCTTTTTTCGGTGCAATGTGTGTAAAATTAAGACTCAAGCAATAACATCCTTAATCGGTAAAGCACAGGTCAGAAAAACGAAAAATAAACTGTATTTCCAGGTGTTACCTGGTGTTTCCAGTATCTAACAACAATACTAAAGCATTGTGTAGGTACACTGTATGTCACAAATTGCCCTAGACCGCATTATAGCCTTAATATATCGAGCGTGTTTAGTCTGACAGAGAACACTGGCCAGTGTAAATAGTGGTAAACAGGTCAGGGGTTCTACAATTATTTGTATATATATATAGTTGACGTCTCGAGCCGTCCGTGCGTCCGTCCGTACAAACATTTTGCATCATAACTCAAGAGTCGGTTGTCATATTTTGATGCTCTATGACATGTGACGGACCAGAAATGGGGAACGAATATGCATAATATCACGGATTGTGAGTACCAATGCCTACCAGAGTTATCCATTAGCCCTGTTTATGAAATTCAATCCGTACAAAGTTTTTGCCATATAAGAGTTGTCGAATTTTGAATTGGTTTGGTATGGTGATAGACCTGAATGATACGGGAAGGATGTATGCAGATATTACTGCTTATCACAGGTTCAGCCTGTCGATGCATACCAGAGCTACCAACTTGGTTCCACCCGTAAACACATTTTGCATTATTATAATTCAACCATTTGTATGTATATTTGTGCACTAGAGTCTGCAGTATAGTCTCAGTCAGATCTTATTCTTGATTTTAGTTTGAACTTTGAAGAATGTCATTTCTCAAAGCATCTGAATGCATCACATTATTTCAGTTCATCTATTTGTAAGCGATAACAGTATACAATTAGTATTGTAGTTTAGTCTTGTTGAGCAGTATTTAAGCTTCAAGATGAAGTTCGTAAATTCAAGGAGAATAGCGTCACCCTCAGTTGGGATTGTCTGAACAATAAACAGTAACGGTCATTCATCATAACCAATTCAGTTTTATTTGGATAAGTGCTGCAAATTAACATTACTTGCAATCATTCAAGATGAGAAATAACCAGAAGGAATGAATTTGATTGCATGCCAGAACAAGACAGTATTTCAGACATTAGAAATTTATGAGATACCCTTTTCAATTTCATGTTATGCAACAATCGGGTCAATGATATCTAGTCATCATTGAGTATTCACCATGTAGTATTTGTGATACAATTTTTTTATTTTATTACTTTTATTCGGGTAATACAACTGGGTAATACATTTTATTTTTTTTACTAAATTACGGTTTTCCACTGAGAAGTGGGACGGGACCCTGTGAAATCCAGAATGTTGCTAAATCTGAGGCTAAATAGTCACTATAGCTGTCTATATAGCCATATGACAACAAACATGATACTAACATGCTTACAAACAACATTACATGGTCAGTACTTGTAAATTGTTTGAAAAAAACCCATTTTGGAAACAAAATTACAAGCACGATTGTTTCGGCCTCTGGACCACCCACCCACCCCGTCCCTATATACGGATTTTATTTGTAGACCCCCCCCCCCCCATGTCGTCGGTGGTATATTTTGCCCCACGTCCTTTTCCTCGGTTGCTCATTGTTGAAATATGTACAAACGTGTACTGTTACACGCATCATGTTTATGTGACCGGTGGTCAATCTATGATTGACGCCAATCACCTTGATTGGATAATCCTATATGGCGCGGCGATGTCTTCCCATCGATATGTCCACCGATAGCTTCGCATTGAGCGTCGCCTCGTAAAACTACCTGGACTATATTATAAACCCAGCCGGTGAATAGCACCCCTGGTGTCCTAACCCACACAATTAGTATCACAAGGCATCCAAGGAGTGTCTCAATTCACCCGATTAGTGTCGCAACCCTGCAACGATTTTTACAAACCACAGTGCACGGTAGAGTCCCACATATGTTTTGTCCCAAACTACCAAAATGAGCGTCCCTAACCATCCAACGAGTGCTCCAAATCATATGAGTGGTCAATCCATCCAATGATTGCCCCAAACCACACAACGAGTATCCCAAATCATCCAACGAGTGTTCTAAATGAAAAGAGTGTCTAATATGCACCCAATATATCACAACTAGAGTCCCATGGCACGTCATTCGGGGAGAGTTCTATGTCATATAACAGGTGTCCCAACTCACCAAAAGTCGTCTCAATCCATTCAATGACCCAATCGGTGAACAAATCGACAAATTAGTGTCCCATTCCACCACACATGTGTCCCATATCCACATCGAGTGTCCAACACCACCCAATTAGTGTAAACATATTTGCATTTCCAAATCCAAACATAATACACATAATACACAAATGACATAAATATACAACATATAAGAGATAATGTATGGAAATGAGGATCAGACAACAAGCCCGAGGGCTTATATGAAGTCTTCTCCTCTTTGGCGACATGCCCCTTCCCCAATAAGTGAGGGAGGGGTATCGATCAGACGGGAAATAATAGAAATAATATTTTTTAAAGGAGAAGTAACTAAGTTTAAGTTGGGATGGACACAGCGGGAAGATAGTGTTAGGGATAGCAGGAGGCAGAGAGAGAGAGAGAGAGAGAGAGAGAGAGAGAGAGAGAGAGAGAGAATGAGAGGGAGAGTGAGAAAGTAGAGGGGACAGAGTTTTCAATAATTTAGTTGCTGCGTGATGAAAATTATGCTCGTAGTAATATGCATGCGTCAGGCTCCATGGGAGGGGGTCAATCGCAATGGCCAATTCCTATTTCAATGGGGTTCACTGTGAATATCGCTGCATTCTTCATGTAGAATCATTTCACGTATATACAGGATAGTGACAAGTAAAGTAACTTACAAAATAATCGTTATCGGAAGACATTTAGTACTACATACATAATGGAGAACATCGTGCTGCCGCATAACGCGACCGGAATCCAAAGCAATTTGTTACCCATACAGATCATGGAAATCTTTTTGTTCTCGTAATATATGTCTGTACTGCATTAAATATTTGTTTGTTTTCGCGAAGACTAAGCTCTCTTGACCCCCGCATTAGTGTATTCTCAGATAAGGCAACATTTGGTAGGGAGTCATATAGTTCTCTTCTGGGCTCTTGATAAAATGTACATTCAAAGAGATAGTGGTAAGTTGTCTCAAATTCCCCACATAGGCAGAAGGGGGAAATTTTTACATGGTTATCTGTCAGGTCACCACTTAGGTGGCTGCAGTTCAATCTTAACCGGGTATGGAGGATATGAGATTTACGACATTTACTATGATAAAAATAGGCAGGTGGACGTATATTGTCACTGTTCAGTTCCTTTTTGAAGTCTTCGATTGTACTGCTGCTCTTTGTAGTTTCTGACAGTTTGTTCCATTCGGTAATTGCAGATGGTAAGAAAGAATCCATATAATAGTCATAATTAATATTCGAGGGTAGTCTTATATGTTCAAATCTTAAGTTATATCTGGAATTATTTGCCTGAATTGGTCGTACATAATTTCTTAAAATTGATGGAGCAGTTCCTCGTATCATTTAAAAAAATTGGCATAGCTTGTGTTTTCTACGGCGTGAAGAGATGAGTTCCCAGCCAGTCTCTGACAAAAGGCACGCGTTACTCGTACTGATGGTTGCACCTGTTACTATTCGGGCCATTTCATACTGAACCTTTTCAATGTCATCACTAAGATAATCAGGGCAGTTATCCCAAACAGGGGAGGCATATTCCAGTATTGGTCGGATAAATGTATAATGTATTTTTTCAAGCGTTACTCTGCTTAGCTTGTATCTGTGTTTACGTACTAGATTTACTCGACTCCATGCTTTGTCAAGCATAGATCTGATGTGGATACCCCAAGAGCCCATGTTGTCGAAAGTAAGTCCCAGATGTTTATGGCTGTCAACCTCAACAATTGTCGCGGTTCCCATGGTCAAATGTGGATGATATACTGGTGTTTCTTTCCTGGAGATTAAGAGAGATTCCGTTTTCAGGGGATTGAATTTTACAAGCCATTCTGATGCCCAACACATGAGAGTTTCGAGGTCATCGTTGATTAGTTTTGCGGCCATGGTGGGGTCTTCGATAGTAAGAAATAGAGAAGTGTCATCAGCAAATAGACGAATGTTGCACCGTATATTTTCGGTTATATCATTAATATAAATTAAAAACAGAAGTGGGCCTAATACTGAGCCTTGCGGCACACCTGCTGTTACATCTTGTAGTTCCGAACGTGTGCCGTCTATGACAACCTGTTGTTGTCTACATTCTAGATACGATTTCATCAAGTTATACAAGTTTCCTCTTATACCAATTTTTGTCAGTTTGTTCAAGAGGCCACGGTGCCAGACTTTATCGAATGCTTTACTTATGTCACAGAATATACACCGGACCTCTTTTCCGTCGTCTAATGATCGACATATATTGTCATATATTTCGGTAAGTTGAAAAACTGTTGAATCATTGCGCATGAAACCAGCTTGATAAAATGATAGGAGTTTGTTTTCATCAAGAAATTCCCATAGATATTTATAAATACATTTTTCATAGACATTTGAGACGCAGCTTAGTAGAGAAATTGGTCGGTAATTTGATATAAGACCGGGATCACCACTCTTAAATATAGGTGTAACATGTGAACGCTTCCACTGGTGTGGGTAGTAATTGTTTTCGGTAAATGTTCTAAAATAGAATTCAAGAGGTTCACAGAGCGAGGAGGCACAACTTTTCAAAACTCTCGGACTTATTCCGTCGGGCCCACTTGACTTAGATATTTTAAGACTTTTTAACGCTTTGTAAATGTCAGGGGCTGTGATTTTTATATCGCTTAATGTGGATATAGAGTTATCCGGTTCAAGGACTGGTAGGCGTTTCCCGATGTCATCAACTGATGAAATTTTACAAAAATACGAATTGAAAGCATTTGCTTTTTCAGTTGGTGAGATCAGGAAGTCGCCGTTGGTGTTCAAGGGGGGTATTGATCTATCACTGGTAGCAAATACTATTTTTTGGAGGGTTTTCCACCAGGAAGACTGGTCATGTGATGGGCTATTCAATGTGTTCTCATTCTTGGTGTCATAATCACGTTTGCTTTTTCTAATAGCCGATGTAGTTTCATTACGTTTAGATCTGAAGTTTGCCCATGTTTGTGGTGTGTTTTTCCTTTTAGCTATCTTATGTAATCGATTTCGTTGCCTCATCAGTTTCCGTACATTACACGTAAGCCATTGGGGACTACCTTTCCGGATAAGAACTATCTTATTGGGGATATTGTCACTGCATACCTTTTGAATTTTTGCAGTCAAGTTATCTGCATGAGCTGAAAGTTCAAATGGTATATTATCATCATAGTTCCAGCTCAAGAAGTCTTCGTTCATGGTATCGAAGTCAGCCAGATTATAATTCCAGATACGTCTAGTGAGAGTTGTAGCCGATTTATTTTTCAAAAGTTTTATCTGAGCAACGACCGGACAGTGATACCTAATTATGTTGTCGAATATGTTGCCAAGAACACAAGGGGAATCAACAAGGTCAGGGTTGCTAGTCATGAGCAAGTCGAGAATGGATGAGGAATTTTCAGTAAAATGCGTTTTATCAGTGACCAGTTGGGTCAGACCTCGTTCGCTACATATGCCGTTTATTTTACCATTACCGTTGCGTACATAGTTTTCATTGAAATCTCCACCTATTATGACATCCAGGTCGCTATCGCGCGCAAGAGAAATGTTATCATTAATTTTTGTCCACAGGCTTGCGGGGGAGTTGGGAGGGCGATAAAAACATCCTACAAGACAACGTTTTGTGTTAATTGTAACCTCTATCCAGATATTTTCTACTTCGTCACTGTCAAGTTCATCGCATATTTTGAATGGTATAGTGTCACGAACGTAAATACACACACCCCCTCCTGTTCTGCCATCTATCCTGTCTTTGCGGGCAGGATCATGGTAGCCAGGAAGATGGATTTCTGAATCCGGGATAGAATGATCGAGCCATGATTCGGTTAATAGACATATGTCGTATTCCCCACTTGATGTTTCGGCTGCAAGTATATCTACTTTATTTCTGATACCCTGTGTATTCAGTACAAGTACCGAGTGATTGTGTTGTTCGGTTGAGGGGCCTGGGTTAGTCTCCACGTCTCCTGCCAGGATCAAAAGAGCCTTTGCTAAAGATACCGCTAATACGGTTAGAAATGTCACGCATGTGAAGAGGAATACAGTTGTGTGTGACATCGCAAATTTAATGTTCAACTTCGTCTTTTTATCATCGGAATTTGGAGAATTAGATAGTTTCTTGCCTGCCAAGATATGTTTGAGAGCGCAGAATTGTTCCATCGGGAAGAAAATGAAAACCAACAGTGTCAATGTTAAGGCAGTTATAAGATCCAGTCCACGTAAGCGTAACATGATATAAAACAAGCATGTTTTTGATTGTTTCACACAGAGACGCCCCCTCCCGGACAGCCTGACAGCAAGATTGTGAAATGCACCGATTCTTGCCCTATGTAACATTATGTCACCCATTATCAAAAGTCATATCAAAATCCTGAGAGCAGTTCTGTTTTGGGCATCCTCGGTGCAAAGTAACAAACATATTAATAGAGCATACTCTGGTAATACATGTAAATGTATACATATCAGTTGTGTGTTTTAAATTTGTTTTCAACCCAGTCTGTTTGCCAGGTAGGTGTGAGTAGGTAGGAGAAAGAGAACAGAGTAGAACAGAAGGGCAGTTGAGTATAGTGAATGAGAGTATGAGATAGCAATAGTGAGTGGCAATAGAATGTATACCAATCGTGGTTGTGCAGGCCGATGGGTTTTTTGAGTCGACCAAACAGGGGTTCATCTTAAGTTTGATAATCTTAGGGTGTGTTTTGAGCTCGGAGCTCTTCATCACGAAAATGTATATGCAGCCGAAATGACTATAGGAGTTATGTTTCTAAAGTGAGGGATAGAGATATTCATGTCGTGAACGGTTTTAAGGGGAACGTGGATCGACGAGGTAAGTCAGGAGTAGATGGGTGTGTGGAATTATAGAATGCAATAGGATTGCCTGCATACTTGAGAGAGCGTATCATATACATATGCTACAAATTATTTACAAAACTCAGCAAGGGATACAATTATAAATATAAGCATTATAATAATATAATTATTATATAATACATAATTAACTATTTTTAACTACGGTGCCTGGGCAGTTTGAATCATTCATGCTAGTGACCAGAGTCTTAGCGCTGCAATTATGTGGACACACAGTTAGATTTAAGTGCGATCGATTCATAAGACTAACAGGAAGACACACCACTACACTTAGATATAATTACATAAACACACACAGACCTATATATGCACATACGCATGCACAAAGACATACCTACATACATATACGTGTGTGTTCCCAGATAACTAGTTTTTGATACGCACGATTATGTTTTCACAAGAGGTGAGCAGCGTGATTTGAAATATCTGAGAAACGGCGTTTCGAAAATTATAGATGCTACCCATTGGAGAAGACGAGTCTGAATTTGTGGTGACATGCCAGCTAGTCCTTCATAGCAATGCATGTGCACATGCAATTTGATGATGAACACACATTATATGCCTCTATATATATCGGTACACGATCCGTGTGTGCTCCCTTTTGTTATCAGAGATCAGGGCGACCATACCGGTCGGTTATAAAGCAATCCTTAATATCGCGATATGTGTGTTGCCGCCCCAACCTGCCAATGTGTACGGTTTGGATAAACACAAGCACGATTATATACCGGTACATGAGTAATGTGTGATCGCTTCAATTGTTGAATGGGTGCGGATTTAAGGTATATTCCGTTTGTTTACCATTGTATTGTACACAAGGTATATACATGATTATCTAGATGGACATTTAAGAAAAGTGGAGCATGCGCATGCATGTATAAATATCGGAGTCTATGTAAACCAACACGCGGTTATGTTTGCTATGAAACGGTCAGAAAGTGTTGAGATATCTCAAATGGAATTAAACAGTTCATAGCCAGTACGGAACGGACAGACGGACAGACGGTGTGATGGTATAAGTATGTGCCATACATATCATGTTATGGGGTATAAATACTGTCGATGAATAATATATGTATACAATGGCTACCATAACGATATGACCAGGATAAACAAAACGAATGCACACTCAAATAATAAGACAATATATGCATAGATGCTGGTTGAGTATATATACCTGTATGAAAGTGCGCGCATATATATATACGCCCTTCAGTGAATGCCAAATGTTATCGCATATGGGCATGTATTCGCGTCACATAACCTCGGTCTACCAACGCCGTTGTTGGTTTAACATAATTACCCAGTCGGACTGACCTCTTGACATGGAAATGATTGTCTCGTGTGAGTTTGACCTGAAAAAGTCGTGATTATACGTCCAATCTACTGGTTGCGTGCTGGTCGGTTTCATTTCATAATGGTGATGGCAAATTGTGCTTCATGGTATGAGAATTGTTGTATGTATGCTGAACAAACAGATGTAGTAGACTTGTGCATACATACTAGTGGATTGAGCACATTCATGGGTGTAATTATGGTGTCTTAAACCATGCAATGTGTGTCACAATCCACCCAGCGAGTGACCCAGACCATAAAACTAGTATCACACATCAGCCATTGAGTTCCCACTCCACCCAAATGGTGTCACAAACCATCTACTAACTGGCATCTCAATACAATACCTTTGATGGTGGGTGCTGTGCTGCTGCAACTTTAATGATCCTATTTGCCATGCATTCTCTCATAGGGAGTCTTGCGTATATAAGAGAATACCATGGCTTACATGACCAAGGTAAGTTTTATTAGGCCAATGCATTTTCGTATATATACGATGCGCCCATATGGAACAGGTTTTTAGCAAAATTTCAAGAAGCCACATTCATTAAAGGGTTAAGGCCATCAAATGAGTGTTCCAAACCATCCAGTGGGTTTACCCCAACGAGACACTCTCTGGGTGGTTTAAGATATTCGATGGATGATTTTGTACTATAGTTGGGACAATCATTCGATGGTGTGGGACGTTCTGCATGTGGTGGTATTAGACACCAGTTGGATGTTTTAAGACACTCCTGGTCCTTGCGGTTTAAGGCAATCGTCTTGTTGCATGGGACGGCCATTGTATGGGTATGAAAACTCATAGATTGGTTTGCATTGGACACACATGGGATGGTGTGGGGTTCTCAATTGATGGTTTGAGATGCTCGTTGTGAGGTTTGGGACACCACGTGCAATTTGGGACATTCTCTGGATGATTTATGTCAATCGTTGGATTGTTTGGATTACTCATGAGGGCGTGTTTGGGAACCATTTGGATGGTTTGCGATACTTTTGGCAAATTCGGGGTGCCCATTCTATGGACTGGGTTGGTTTGGTATGCTATATTAATTAAGATGGTGGTTTGAGACCCCCGTTGCGTGGATTTAAGCGCCTTAGGTGACTTGGGACACTCGTTAAGTGGTTTTGGACACTCATTGGATATGTTTGGATACCAGGTTGGTTGCTTTGGAGTTTGGACACTCACCACATGGCATATAGGACTATTGGCTATAAATTATATTCGATATGAGAATATTTAGTTACAATTTAAATCAATGAAAATATTTTTTTTGCTTTATTTTCGATGCCATGGAAACAG
This sequence comes from Siphonodentalium dalli, assembly GCA_032622095.1. Classification (NCBI taxonomy): domain Eukaryota; kingdom Metazoa; phylum Mollusca; class Scaphopoda; order Gadilida; family Siphonodentaliidae; genus Siphonodentalium; species Siphonodentalium dalli. The sequence continues at coordinate 102,755,923 of CP136062.1, read as the reverse complement.
TCTGGTGAACTTTAGCCAAACTTGCCCAATTTTACTGCTGCCGGTCGCCATTTTGTCCCTATTTTGGACACCGATGCCCTCGTTTCTGCCCTAAATAGGCACTAATGATTCATATCTGCCATGTTATTAGTATTCTAATTTCAGTATTCAGTAAACTGGTGAGTTCAATTCCCGTCTGAGCATTAAAATAATAATTGATTTTCTTCGAATTTATGTTTTAAATCTATTTTAATTTGAAGGACACTGAAGGGCCAAATCCTCGTGATATGGATTTAGCATGGTATATTTTCTTCTTTAAAAACATGGAAACTGTCTGGTAAAATGTAACGAAATGGGCCCAATTTGACCACATCCGGACACCATTTTGTCCGCTATTTTGGATTTTGCAATGACAACAGTAATAATCTGTTCTAGTTGCATGGTTCTGCCATCTTTATGACATAGATTTAAATTTAATTGAAGTTTATATTCCACAACGAACCAAATATCTGATAATAAAGCCATACACGTAAATAGGACTTTTTTTCCAAAGAACTCTAGAGAATTTTCCCCAAAGCGGATGTTGAAAATGTTGTTCCCCCGATTCTACACAAATAATTACATATTGTATATTTTCCATTGTTTTATCGCTTAAAGGCACGCGAGGCCTTAATTGTCGAAAATATTCATATTTGTTCCAAACACCGTAAACAGAAAAACATCATGTTATCATAAAGACCTACTATATTTTACATAAGCAAGAGCCTGATTGTGTTACAGAAGACAGCACAGTGTTACTGGCTAATTACACACAAATGGCATAAACGCTCTTTATTAGTTCCATATCAGGAATTCGCCAACAAAGAACGCTCTTTATATTTACCATCATAATATAAACAAACACCAGAAAAGTAGCTGTTTATGCTCTTGTTTACATAACAATAGTCAAACATATGACAATAACATACTGTTTATGCGATATTTCTTATTTGTGTCTCGTATCATAAGACAAAAGTTTTTCTGCGTCAGCAAACCAGTTTCAAATGGGCTGTACTTTATAAAATTTAACAGCATTAAATAGTCATTGGTAATGTGATAATTTTTCCTTGATAAGTTGAAACATGAGGGAGTATTGCATAGCATGGCTACCTGCAGAATGTAGATTTGTATGCATTTATATCTGCATATCAACTGATGCTTGTATTTTTCTTCTAACACGCTGAACTCACAACGAAACAGGATTGCATTCAGAATTTAAAGCCCATAAAGCTAGACACTTTAGAATCAAGCTTGTCAAATAAGTTTCCATGAACCTCAAATGAACTCACTCAGTTGAACCCAAGGAACGATTGTCAAGTTGGGAGATATTCTGTATGTATGGAAGCCCTATATTTTTAATGTGTGGATTTATTATAACTGGACTAAAGCCCTTATAAAATAATCTGAAGGATTATTTTCAGTCTTTATTACTGGATATCACACCAATAACCAATAGACATGCATTTGTTAGTTTTGAACAGGACAATATATTTTAATATTACTGCAACTGCATCTTTCTTATGACTTGTTTACTTACAAACTCCCAAATTTGAACCAGAAACAATTTAGGGCAAATATACATCTACATGTACATATACATATGTCAGGATATAAATATAGGCAATCATGCCAGGCTAGCCAGTATTTGTTCTAAAATAAGGTACGTGTTAAGGAAATTGTAGAAGCTTTATACAAAATGGTGGTGCATGCCAATCAAAATTGCTATAGGACTGAAAAGACACAACCTGCTCGACTACCGAATCATACTGATTGATCGAATTGTAGTAACTCAACATTTACTAAACCTACTTGTGGACTGAGTATAATTCAATTCAACATTAGAATACCATAAAAACATCCTGTTCTCCCATAAGTTTAAAGAAGATAACACATTGAACTCATTTACTAGTATATTGATAATGTGATATATATGTCATTCCATTTATAACCATTTTGGCAGCCATCTCACATCAAAGGCCATGAAATCTAAACAAAAGATGAACTACATCCAATTATATCACCAGGTAACCTTTTTGCAGGAGTTTTAGGTTACTGATCAAATACCCCATAATTTATGATTTCCTCAACATCATTGTTATTGGGAAAATGTCTGTTTTTTTTTTCATTCTACGACCAATATATTCCATCCAAAAACCTTATTTTCAGGATCAAGAGCTCCTTGAAGGTCAATCCCATCCGATAATGGTACAGAAAATATCAGAAATGATACATGCATGTGGAACCGATGGATATAGGTCAATACAATTCTAATTGGGGGCTCAACTTTGAAATTAATGTGCTAAACCCCAAAATTGGGGTTCATACCCTTAAAAATGAAATTTGTTGGGTTTTTGGCAATTGTCTTAAAAATCATTTACTTTTGGATATGAAAATGTATTACTGACCCCCCATAATGTGGCCATTCCGCACATTTTGAGTGGTCACTGGTCAGACAACCTCCTATGTCCAACGGTTCTGGAGATATAGTCACGTCGGATGGTAGTACTTCGCGCAAAAAGGGCGTGGCCATTTCACCCATTTCGCCCTCAATGGGAAATGTGTTACCAACCAAATATTGTTCCTGGACCTTCAATTAGTCGATTCATGAAGAGTTTAGCTCTGGACATACAAGGGCATACAAAACCACCATGAGCTACTCTAGTACATTGATTCTGACCAAGAACCAAAAAACCAAAAAAATTACCCCACCCCAATAATACTTACTCCTATATAATTAAGTATTATTGGTGTAGTGCAATTATTGCTCTGGTGACCTGTGCTTCTTAACTCGTTTAGGACGAGAAACGGATATTTCCGTTTCACAAAACATTACCTACAGGCTACAGGACGGGAAACGGATATATCCGTTTCCCACTGCATGCACTTGTTATCAGCGAATGAATCTTTTATAATTAAATGTTTTTGCGCATAGTATCATGTATTCAATATAGGCCGATCACTCAGTGAGGGGTCCATGAAGATGTAACCTATTTTTGGCGTCATGTGTGTGTCGCGTACCGTGATTCGTGACGTCATTGTTCCAAAATGGCGGCGCAAAGTAGCCTAAGCCGTAGACGCGTAGACAATGTTTTCGGTTGGCAATCACCATGGCAGGTGAATCTTGACCCCTTCAGCAGAAGGAACAAGAAGCGAGAACAATTTAAGTATATTCCTGGATCCAATTTTTTTGAAATTAATTACATTTGAATAAAAATGTCGCATGCAGACATATCGTATAGCGAAATTACAGCCCCCGAACGCATTATTTTCCGAAAATCGGTTGCCATGTCAACCGATCGCAATTTGGTGGTATCTACTCAAACAAAATTTTTTGGAAGATTTATAGATCACGGATGATCACCCATATATTATGAGCTGTCACGTGGAGAATTCTGTCATGACAAATGGTCTGACCCGGCATTAAATTAACGCATACAGTGCTGTAAAGTGATATGAAAGAAAGCATTTTAACGTTAGAAAACGGGGGTTTGGCGGCCATTTTGAATGGCGCCCTCTGTCGGTGATGGGTGATTTTTTAGCAAGGCTAGTTCCAGATGTTGGCAAAATATTCCTGGATCATTTACCTTTGGAAATCATTTATATTTGATTCAAAATGTCGCAAAGGTATCGTCATATAGCGAAATTACAGCCCCGAACGCATACATTTCCGAAGATATGTTGCTATGGTAACCGGTCGCAATTTGGTGGTATCTACCCAAAATTTCTAGAAAATTTCTAGACTACTGATGATCACTCATATTGTATGAGTTGTCACGGGGAGAATTTTGCCATGGCGAATGGTCTGACCCAACATTGAATAAACGCATAAATTGCTATAAAATTATATAAAAGTGAGCATTTCTGCAAACAATCTCGTCTGTGAGTAATGTTTTTTTCAAAAGAATCAAGTTCCAAACGAGTTAAATGAAACGTCACGGAATTTCGTTTCTTAAATGATGTTTTTATGACCAGCGATAGCAGGATAACTATTGAGGGGGAAAAATCAGCTTTGTCTTCGACATTATGTGCAAATATAAGTAAATTTTAGGGTTTTTGTGGGTACTTTAAAAAAATCATTCTGAAATGAAAACGCCAGGGAATTTACGGTAGTATCATAAATTGTGTATTATTGATCAGTGATGACTAGAGCACTATTAATATGAAAATCAGCTTTGTACTCGAACGTACAAATAGAAGTCATTTGGGGGTTTTGGTGGTAATTTCAACCCCCCCCCTTCTGAAATGAAAACGCCAGGAAATTTCGATTCAGAAATTGTGTATTGTTGATCAGTGATTGCTGGAGCACTATTAATATAAAAATCAGCTTTGTACCCAAAAGTGCAATATAAGTCATTTTGGGTTTTTTTTTGTGGGGTCTCTGGCCCCTAAACGCAAGGAATGCGGAACTTAAGAAATCCGATTTCTTTGAACGTTCCTGATGTGGAACAAATCTGGGGCATCAAACCTTTCCTACGCGATTGTGCAAATCGAAATTATATAACCCAGCGGGCTCTCTGATTATTATATAAGCAGTCGCAGACAACGTGTCCTCGTGGGAACCATATTTTTCGAAAGCAAGCTTATTCATGCTGGAATCTCCCAAGGATATATTTTGGTACCCTTCCTGTTCCTTGTATACATCAATGATTTGGCAGATAACCTACAGTATCTAGCGCGATTATATGTCGATGATACTTGCCTAACTGTTAGTCACAAAGAGCTTGACAAATTCTTGTACAAGGTAAAATTTAATGGAGATCTGCTTGTAATGCATATATGGTCCAGTAGCCTACGTGGATTGTAGCTTTAATCCCTTAAAACCAAATGTTTTACAATTTGCGGTCTCATCCAAAGCAATAAGACATGATTTAGAAAATAGTATTGAATTTTATGCCACATTGCTCCAAATATCTGAATCACAAAAACATCTGGGGCTACAAATCCAATCGAATCTGAGCTTGGATCTTTAAATAAACGATATCGCAAAGAGAGTGGCTGCACGCTTGTCCGCATTAAGAAAGCTTACATTTAGACTTCCAAGGAAAACATTATTGCTAATATACAATGCATATATACTACCCCACTTCGATTACGGTCATGTTATTTGGGGTTGTCGAAATTCAGATTGAAATTCAAACTCTAATTTGTTTTTGCCTCAAGTTCTTTGTTGTGTTCCAAATCGTGCTCCCCTTCTCGAGTTTTGGGTCAAAGGTGATTGTTTTCACTTTTTCTGAGATAATAACGCTGGACACTGGCTACCAATTCAAGCCCGTATTGACAATAAAATTGCTGTCTTATGTTGTAAGAAATTTGACTGTCTCTCGCCTCTCCCTGTGTATATTGAATCTCTTCTTTCGTGCCATGTACCTGGTAAACCAGGCTTAAGATCTGCTGATAAAATATTACTTGCTGTCCCCAAACATGACCTTGTTAATTATGGTCGTCGATCTTTTGAATGTTACGATCCAAACCTTTGGAATTCACTCAGGCTTACACTTAGGAATTTTTCTTCTTTGCAAACTTTCAAAACGTATCTGTTTAAACTTCACTATGGCAACGACGACGACCAAAGCTAAGCACATATTTCCTGCATTGTTTTATACAATATACTCAGCCTTCATCCTGATTTGTATATTAACTGTTTGATTTATTTCATTGTAGTTATTGTTCGTGTGTACATGCGTATATATGTGTTTGAATGTGCTGGAGCCCTGTCATCTATTGTATCATTGAGCGCTTTGGGCCTCGTGGGATAAGCCGCTTTAAAAATTCTATACATTATTATTATTATAGAAAATTTCGCGTTCATTATCTGAGAGATGTTGCTGAAGGGAAGTGGTACTGTTTATGGCTGGATCGAGCTGAAACTTTGTATTTTTGAAACTTTTTTTGTAAGAGAAACCAGCAAACTAACGCGCAGTTTCGAGAAATTACTCAAACGATAGCTTTGAAATTCAATCTGAATTTCAATCTGGATTAAAGTTCGAAATTCAGATTGAAATTCAATCACTAATTTGTGTTGCCTCAAGTTCTTTGTTGTGTTCCAAATTAGTTGTGTTCCAAAAACTAACAAGTTTTAGCTCAATCCAGCCATAAACAGTGCCACTTCCCGTCAGCACCCCCTTTCAAATATTGAAAGCGAAATTTTCAATCTAACTTCACGCGAATCTCCACCGAATTTCGATCTTCGGACTTCACACCAAATTCACGAACCTCAGAAAAAGTACTTTTCGGGACCCAAACGCTCCCTACGAAATTAATACTGAATTATTCAAGATAGTACAGTCATACACCAATGCTACCAATAGATTCTAAGAATGACCTTTAATTGTACATTAATACCTCGAATGGAGCTTTTACAAATCAGATGGATATGTGGTAGAAAGTCCCTTCCTGTCGCCAGTGGAACACGGATGGCGGGGTTTCTCCCAATGCATTTGCTTAGATTGTATTTGTGTTGTGCTGTAAATGTCATCTTCTGTATTTCTATCATCTGTAAGTTTTGTAACTTGTGCCAAATCGCCAAGTGAACGATTGTACACTTAGCCGCCACAGCTACTACTACATGTAGCTACTAAACGACTATACAGACACTGTAATGAGACTATCTCCTTTTGTACTCAACAGAATATATGCAACAAATGAATGATTTTGAGCAATGGGATATAGTGCAACATACAATCATGTTATCTATGAACGATGCGCACAACATGGTAAATATAACGAAAAAGAATAAATGGCTGGAGTCATAAATTCATTTTCATTATAATTACCATGTTTTTACATGATTCATAAAAATGTATCTCACACTCGTTTTATGTTATACATAATTTATCAACCTCGTCCACTAAATTCTATTTGAGCCTCGGTAAACCTCGGCTCAAATCGAATTTAGTGACATCGGATGATAAATTCCGTATAAAATAGAAACTCATGTGAGATCCTCTATTTATGACTCGAATCATTGTCATTATAATTTTGCACTAATTAATGGCCCAAATTCATTCATTTGTTGCATATATTCTGTTGATTATAAAATGAGACGGCCCTTGAATTGCCGGATTTATTGTACAGTACCAATTTAATGTGGATATGACGAATTTAACATTTCATATAAATAATTGGGATTGCTATGTATGTCTGCTGTGCTGTTTCTACAAACCCCCTATATATGCAAATAACTATAGGATCATTCCAATGTACAGTTTTATAAGTTAATGGGAGAATCCACCCAGTAATGAAAGTGTCAGTAAACAGGTTCATTGGCAATATTAAGGAGTCCGACGTAAATATAATAACGTTTATTTATCAGTACTATCAATATGACAGTAAGAATCAGTATCACATCAATGTCATGTCAGCATTACATACATATAATCAAATACATACATGCGTGCACAGAATGTATGATGGTTAATGTACTCGTTATATAATATGTTAAGCGACTATAACAGGGTTCAGTTGGTAATGTGCATAGCCCATTAGGCCGAGACAAGCCGTCCGGCGATGGCAAATCAGGTTCTAATCGATATAGGCGCGGGTTTGTGATCGACGCACGCGGAAATCTTTAAGATGTCCTGTGTGATTTCACACCAAATTAGTCAAACTTTTCCTAGTTAATTTTCAACAGAAAAATACAAAATACGTGATATCACCATGCAGCATTCGTATGCTATACGCATCACACAAAAAATACGTTCAAAACGAGTAAATGGTCTTAACCGAGAACGCTCTTTATTAACTACCTATTTTAGGCGACGGAAGTATGGATGCTCTCTATGAGAGACGGTAACTGAAATAGTTTTGCTCGGCTGACAAATATTCAAAACGTGTTTAAAGGTACTCAATCCGATCAGACGCTCCTAAATTACAAGTGGTTATTATCCATCTTACAAGCGCAATTTGTCCGTTTGAGCACGTGGATCTGAAGAAGTTTTGGGCCAGATCTTCAAAATTAACAAACTTCAAACATCGATATCTAATCACTCTCAGCTTTGAGGGGTGGGTTCCTCGACTCGAATCAAATAGTTTTTACCACCGAAGCCAAAGAGATAGTCATTATTTTCTGTTATATAGAACTTTGAAGACTTACATATTGTAGTTTTATGGCCTGAAATCGGACAGGTCATAGGGCATCTTTAACCTAGCATGCAGTCCGTATAATAATACGCATGTAAAATATGAACTGTGTCGATAACGTTCGAACAAAGGAACGTGACAGCACGAGCATTATACTATATAGTATACTAGCAGGTTAGCCCGCCACTGGCGGCAATCGTCAGAAACATGACAATTTTAATTTTTTTTTCTTTCAATGAGTTAATTGTGCCTTGAGTTAATTGTGCCTTTTTAATTTAATTTTTTGTTTTTCAATTTTACCCAATTTGACCTTGAATTGATCATTTTCAAGGTCAGGTCAGGGTCTGCCTTGAGTTAATTGTGCCTTTTTCATTTTTTTATTTAATTTTTTGTTTTTCAATTTTACCCGATTTGACCTTGAATTGATCATTTTCAAGGTCAAGGTCAGGTCGGGGTCACAATTGAACCCGTCCATGACACTTCCCGTAGGTAGCAAGTTTGAGCTCAATCGGTTCGAGTCTATAAAGGACACGCATATATATCATTTGTGGGTACCCGCTTCAAGATGAAGATCACATCGGGCGGAAAAACTGACCCGATGAAAATCTCCCCCGCTCCTAAGAATCACACAACACGCTCATGTCTGGATACAGTCACGCTCACGCCCGGACCCAGGCGTAAGAATCACATTACACGCATACGCTCTTTGTCAACGACACTGCGGATACGAACACTCTTTAACTATCAACGCGATTAACCCCACAGTGCCGTTTTTGTGACTGGGAGTGAAGAACGGGTGCTCGGAGCTTCTCCAAAACGCCGCGACGACCATTCCCGTGGGTTTTTACCTTAGATGGGAAGTTTGGTCTCGATCGGTGCAGCCGTTTTCGATTCTATAAAGTACAAATATATATATACACATATATATACACATATATACGTAGTTCTCAAAGTATATAGTAGACTAGTAGACGTCATATGAAACTTGAAGCTCCTCAAATCGTTTGCGGTGAGTAAATCTGAAATCCACACAAAGTGTGTTAAACCATTATGACCAATAGGAACGTGAAAAACATTTCCAATACCCCCCCCCCCAGTGATGCGACACCACATGTTGTCACCATTGTTTGAAGATGCTTTATGCGAACTAACGGTCCAAAATTTCTATATCTTTGGCTTCGGGGGTAACAAAATTTGATTCGAGTCACGAAACCCACCCACCAAAGCTCAGAGTGATCAGATATCGATTTTTAAAGTTATTTCTCAAAATGTTCAATTATTTGTGACCCAATACACACGCCGCCAAACGACGGTATCGGTCAAAATTGTGGATAAAGATCGATAACTCTAAAACAGGTGGTAATACGGCCAAATTTCGTGAATACTCAAGTGGTAATACGGCCATATTTCGTTGAACAAAATGTTGATAAATAACACGTTTTGGGAAATTCGATACCATAGTTGACATTGGTTAGCGCTATTTTACTGCAATTAATAACTAAATTGATAACTAAATCGTATCTTGAAGAAATGTTGCTGTATCTTGATGACTCTCTGATCGGATTGAGTACCTTTAAATCAGTTAGTGTAAACAACGCAGTAAAAACATCAACTCATTGACCACGAACAAACAAATACCGTCAATTCATCTATTTTGTTAGTTCCTGAATATGATAACACGAAGAGCGTTTATTTCACAGTCAAAACAAGATGGTGGCGGTTAATTGGCGTGTGCAATTTCTCCGTTGATCAAATTGATAAGGGGCAGTCGAAGGGGTACTGTACACTAAATCCGGCCATTTATGGGACAATCTCCTATTATACTCAGCAGAATATATGCAACAACTGAATGAATTTGAGCCATGTATTAATGAAAAATACACTAATTATAATGACAATGATTCGAGTCATAAATAGAGGATCTCACACACAGGGGCCAGTAACGCGCTCCGCTGTCCGCCCCCCTTTTGCGCTGCCCATATACGCCGCTTCTATATATACGCGCCTGCTTCACGTTAATGGTATATAATATATACTATATTATATACCATTAACGTGAAGCAGGCGTGTATATAGAAGCGGCGTATATGGGCAGCGCAAAAGGGGGCGGACAGCGGAGCGCGTTACAGGCCCCTGTGATCTCACATGAGTTTCTATTTTATACGAAATTTATCATCCGAGGTCACTAAATTCGATTTGAGCCGAGGTTTACCGAGGCTCAAATAGAATTTAGTGTACGAGGTTGATAAATTATGTATAACATATAGAACGAGTGCGAGATACATTTTATCACATGAACAAATAAACCCGAAGCAACAAGAAATATTCACCGAAAACAAAAATCATAAACTACAGCGATTGCAAGTTATTTGAAGAACGTCGTGACGTCATCGCACGCGCTGATATTAAACCGATAATTGTTATGAAACCGCTTCTATGTGCAAATTATGTGATAAAATCATTTTCATAAACAATAATTGATTATTGATTGCATCGTTCATTGAGCACACCGGTGTATTTTGCACTAATCCATGGCTCAAATTCATTCATTTGTTGCATATACATGTATTCTGTTGAGTATATAAAAGGAGACGGTCCCATAATGGCCGGATGTAGTGTACAGTTCCCTAGTTAAGTTCATGCGTCAGGATATAAATGTCACAAATATTTCTACCAAATTGTTTCTTTTTCCATCTGCACGCCCAGTGGTAGATCATGCCACGAATCTCTACTCTGGCTAATTATATATAACGCACGTAGAGATCATATTCCACCATTACAAAACATGGGAACTTTTTGTGATTCTGAGCCATTCTGACAGGGAACTTTATAACATTGAAAGACAAGGCAGGGGATATACTTCTTTGTTTATATTTGTTCCTCGATAGTCTACGTGCGTTAGCCAGAGTAGAGATTCATGACATGATCTAGCCAGGACTGGTGGTGACAATTTTATGTGTTGTATAGTGCACTCTGTCATACAGAATTTAAATCCCTCGAATGCTCTTCTCTACCTCCCTCCGTTCGCCTGTACACGTGGTAAGTAATTTCCAGGATCATCCGGTATCTCTCCTGCCACACGTGCATCAAACAATTCCTAAAAAAAATAAAATCGAGAGAGATACATGTATATGGCGTTAGAGAGCACAATCTATTTGTGTAGGTTGGCACATTGGCAAGTATATCATGCATCTTTCGCATCCAACAAGAACATGGCGTACAATATTATTTACTTATTTATTTACTTTACTTTATCGCGTAACAGACAACGCATGGACATTGTCCAAGATATTTAACTGTTAAAGAGCATAATACGTACCGGGTAGGCCTACGCGAATTTATCGTGAAAATAAATGAGCACCCCTACCACATACCCACCCCATCCCTTCTTTATAGTTTAATATGATTGATTGCGCATGCGTCCATCGTGGCAGCCGGCCATTTTATTTCGAGCTCTCAACGACTAAATTTTAAAATCGAATTACATCCTTAAAATATATACTGATATTTCTCAAACATTGGTTTGGGCGCGAATATTATTATCTGTGGAGCATAATGCTGCGAAGATTGTGGAGATGCATAGCGAAAATGGCAGAGAAAAGCAGAAGGATGTTCGGAGTTAACAACGCCACCATCTACACTCTTAGATATAACAATCAGTGTAGGTACTTCAAAGTACCTATATGTCCCTCAATTTCAAAGCGTTGGTAGTGAGAAGCATTAGGTTATATATATTGTTATAATACCTACGAGGTACTATACTAGTCGATCTCAAAACCTAATAGTGACCCACGTGATTGCATCACGTCATGCACGATACAATTCCACAAAAACATGGCGGCGTCCGGCCACTTGAGGCGATTGAGTTTTTAACACTACATAAAAACGGAGAAGACACAAACTAATAGCAGGCTTACACATTTTATGTTGGATCCGCCCTTCTGCCTCGGTCTCGGATTACACGCTATAGCGTGTGCCCAGTTAGGTATATTGTACTCTGACTGGTGGTATTTAAGAATACGGAAGTGAACGTTCTCGGAAATTTATCAACATATTTTTGTGTGTGAAATTGGACCTAACTTGCTTCTTATAAATCTGGAATATTGTTAGCACTGTCTGGATTATGTTTGTATATGAACGGGACAAGATGCTATAACGTCCGAACATTAGCGGGGGCTAATCATTGATATTTTCCTCTGCAAGAGAGCAGCAATTTTCAGTAATATGAGATAGACCAAATTCAAACAGTAACAGTCTGAGTGCAGTGGAAGGCAGATACTTAAGTTTCACAAAATTATAAACCGCCCAATTAACTCACAAGAGTCAGCCACAGTCACCCTACGATTACGGGACATACAGCAATGCAGAAATTAGTCGGAATTATGACGTCACAGATCAGTCATGACTCACGAGTCAGTCACAAGTTTGTTGGCTACAACATACAAGTACCTGTACAAAGGACGATGGATCATATTCTTCAATTTTCATCGAAACGTGATTTAAGAATCATGTCGCCATAACATATCGCCCAGTTATGGAGTCTGCTAGTCTTTTGATTGAAACGCCGGTGACGCTGTGATATTGTTGTGATATATTTATGGAATGATGGATAATCTCGGAGACACGGATCCAATTCTGGGACACATAATATCACTGAATCCGTCACAAGCTTTTATTAGAAGTTGACTTTGTTCACTGTAACGTACTACAGCTATGCTCTAATTAATCGTCCCCTTTAACAAGGCTGTAGGGCGTTATTGACACCAGTTATACCATACCGCCGTTCAACCACGGTCAAGTGGTTGACATGTGGCAACCGCAGGTACTCTTTCTACGGTACTAGTAATGATATTTTGCGACCACTGTACTCCATATTAATTTTTCACATGGCCACCTCACACCCAGTCCAGCTTTTCGTGAGCGCTATTTACCGTGTTAACTATACACAACACAATATTTCAATTAATAATGAATTTGTTTACAGTTTAATCAACATTCGAAGTTGGTCACTGACTGACATTCGCAACTGCATGCATCATCAACGCAGCGTCAAGCATGCCAGAAATATACACTATGTGGTGGTTATAATGCTGACTTTAAAAGGATACGAAGGTCGGCCATGGTAGGATTGATCATGGTTAATAGCATCAGCGCGGTCGAGTAACGCGGTTATGTCGGTGGTCAACGTCGTTAAGGGGGGGGGTCAATTAGAGCATAGCTGTATACGTACATACATGTACATGTAAACCATTACAATGTCCAGGTGCATCAAGTTTTTATCAAGACAGGTGTGGCTATAATTCTGAACGATTCGGCCATTTCCGCTTTGCTAGGAAATAACATCTTCCATAATTGGATACCATACTCGCGAAATTCCACATTAAATGGCTCTGGTGATGGGGAAATGACACTGACTCGTTTGCGCAAAAATGCGAATGGAGAATAATTTATTCACTATGGCTGTACCAAACTTGATCATATATTAAATACATTAAACTATTTTTGTTTGAGCTCTGTTTGTTTGTTCATATACCGCTACAGCACATCGGAAGTGTACGATAAGCAAAACACTGGATATCGTGGCGATTTTTTTGGGAGAGAGATTCCGGTGACCCAATCAGGTATTGGTTTCCTCCCTTGTCCCACATGCATGTTGGCTGTGAAAGACCGATCGGTCTATTTTAGCCCGACTGCGCATGCTATTATAGATCGATTTGTGGTTCATCCAGACCTGTTTAAGATATCTAAATTATTATGTTTATACATTGAAGCCCATTAGTGCCAACGCATAACAATATATCTGTAATAAATCACAAACCTTTGTGATAAATCTCAAACATGTTTGCGATAAATCGTAAAATATAATCACCAAGTAGTTTGAGAGTTATCGTAAAGATGCTTGAGATTTATCTCAAAGGTTTGCGAGTTATCGCATAGGTCTGCGAGTTATCGCAAAGGTGTTTGTGATTTTTCACCAACGTCATTTTGTGATTTATCACAAAGATTTTCTCCCCTTATGCATGCTGGCTGTGAATCGGTCTATTTTACCCGATCGTGCTATTATAGAGCAATTGGAGTTCACCAGACCTGTTGAAGATGTCTGATTTATGTTTATACGGCCAAAGCCCTTTATTAATTGCAAATTGATTTGATTAATTGCAAACCTTTATTATAAATAGAAAACCTTGGCACCAAATCGCATATATTTATTGTATAGAAGTTTGCGAATTGCTAAGGTTTACAATTTTTCATAAAGTATTTTTTTAATTATTGGTCTATTATAGATCAATTGGTGTTTCATCCAGACCTGTTTAAGATGTTTGATTTACAATGTTTACTTTAATATTAGACACACAAATTAAGAAATATGCCCCATTATTTTAGATATTCAGACACATTTTACTCCACATGCAGGGAACAGGCCGGGGATATGCTGAAATCGAGGTATTAAACCTTGAAATAAGTACAAAAAAACACGACCAAGGTTTTATACTAATAAAAGAAATATAATTCGGATTATTTCATTTTGCGACATGATCTGGAAGAACCTTGATCGGGGGTGTGTACTTAATTCGATGTCATTTGGAATCTAACATGCCACATCGTTAAATTTGCCGTCGGACATTTTTCGAAATTTTGAGTGCTTGGTACCTGGGCATGTTCTCCACATAGTAACTATACATTTGGTATCCTGGAGTACCAAATATCTACGTACTATGCACAGTACCTACACGTTTGGTACTCCAGAGTACCGAAGCAGGCATTCCAGATTACCTGTCTTGATATTAGTTACTCCAGAATACCAACAATTTGGTACATGTACTTCAGAGTACCAACAATATTTGGTACCCCAGAGTACCGACAATTATGTACTATCCACGGGACAAGTTCATAACCTACGTAGGTACTGTGGTGCCCATATAAAAATGTACCCGGGTAAATCCACCCAGGTGTTTTGGGCCAAAACACGGGTATAAATCTATCTACCAAGACATCCACCAACCATCAAGACCCCCTGAAACCTGGGTTTTACCATGATTAACCCAGCTGAAACTGGATAAAAACCCTGGTGTGGATAAACATGGGTGTAATTACCCAGGTGACCACACCCAGGTGTACCCTGGTGTTTCCTACCTGTGTGTTTCCCACCCAGGTGTACCTTGGTGTTATTCACCCAGGTATACCCTGGTGATTCCTACCTGGATGTTTCCCACCCAGATGACCCTTGGTGTTATTCACCCAGGTGTACCCTGGTGTTTCCTACCTTGGTGTTATTCATCCAGGTGTTTCCTACACATGTGTTCCCTACCCAGGTGTATCTTGATGTTTCCAACCCAGGTGTACCTTGGTGTTTTCTTAATCCGGTGTACCTTGGTGTTTTCTTACCCAGGTGGATTTCCCAGTGTTTCTACCCAGGTATACCTTGGTGTTTTCCCAGGATTTTCCCCGGGTGTTTCTACCAGGGTATACCTCGGGCATTTTAAGCAGGTACCACTCGCTTATATTTTACCCTGGTGTACCCCATCATTTTCACCCAGATGTATCCCATGTATACCACTCTGTTATATCCTGGTGTTGGATCACCAGGGTTTATCAGGGTGGTTGCACTTGGGTTAAACCTGGGTAAAGATACTGGGGTACACCAGGGTAAATCAGTTGAGTTGAAACAATTGGGTCGAAAACACCAAGGTACACATGGGTGGAAACATTGAGATGCACCTGGGTTAGAAAACCCCAAGGTACACCCAGGTAAGGAAACACCAAGGTACACTTGGTAGGAAAACACCAATATACAACTGGGTGGGAAACACCAAGATACACATGGGTAGGAAACACCAAGGAACACCTGGGTGAATAACACCAAGGAACACCTGGGCGGGGATACCAGAGTGAAATGATGAGGATGGCAATTCAGTAGATTTGGATGGGATGCAGGGGTATTGTTATCAATGGAGTTGTTTTAGTATAATAGAACATTAAGGAAACTGATTGTGGAGCAATACAAGTTTATTCAAGATCAACAAACTAACTAAAGATAAAATACATGTATAGAAACACATGTAATACATAAATATATACACTCATTAAAGGTACTCAATCCGATCAGAGGGTCCTATATTACTATTTCTTTGGCTTTGGGGGTAAACAATATTTGATTCGAGTCGAGGAACACATCAAACAAAGCTTAGAGTTATTAGATATTGATTTTTGAAATTTGTTATTTTCTCGAGATGAGTACTAATTATTGCCCCTAGCTTCGTAATTTGCTCGAGATGTGTACACCAGAAAAACTATTCAAACAGACAAGGATGGATAACTCTAAAATCAAGTGGTAATAATAACGTGTTCTGGGACAGAAAGAATAGAAAGAATAGAAATAACAAAACTTCAAATATCGATATCTGATCACCCTGAGCTTTGATTGGTAGGTTCCTCGACTCGAATCAATTATTGTTTACCCCCAAAGCCAAAGAAATAGTAATATAGGACCCTCTGATCGGATTGAGTACCTTTAAACTGCATGGGTTAAAACTTACTTTCAAGAGTTGGGTTAAAATTTTGATTAAAAAACACTTGAAAATTCCCTCTTCATACATGTATATGGTATGTTAGGCAAGTTACATGTACATGTAGTTGCATTGTATACCGGTAGATGACATACCGGTGGACACAAAAATTATTATTTTAGTTCCAATGGCATTTACAAGTATACACGTACCTTGCAACTACATCTAGAGTGAGGTAGTTTTGTATCATTTAATCTTTCTAAATGAGTTTCTCCCTTTGAATGACATAAAATAATGTGAGTATACACATGAGCTCTGATGTGAAATACATACTGTATGTATACCGAAAAATCATTATTTCTTAGTCTAAGGACATGTTTCCTGTCATTATCTGTCAAAATATAGATTTGTAATAGTACATTGTATGCTGTAATGCTCCAGAAATAGCCATATTTTGTCCTGGTTCATAAGAACACATTATTTCGTATTGTTAGAAGGACATGTTGACTGTTATTATCTGACTCATAAACCCCCAAATGTACATGTAAACCGAACATTTGGGAAAGAGACACACCATCTTTATCCTTTTTTATATCAGTAGCAATTGATCAGATAGCAATATATGCTATAAATAGTATTCAGATGGTAGAGATTAAACAATTACATTAATTGCACCAACTCGAAACAGTTAACATACCCTGTATAATACAGACTATGATCAAGGAGGGTGTCACACATACACATACTCACCCCACCCGCTTTGGTATGCGATATCCAGGCCAATTTCAGGTGGTATGCTATATACATACCCAATGTTATCTGGTACTATGATTTCACACGGCAATATAACCGGCATTCAGGATTCAGCAAAAAGTTAAAAAAATTAATTTTGAGTATTTTCCAGCCCAAACAGACCCAAGTGATATATTTTTATCTAATTCAGTATAATACCTCTTGATATGTTGATGTTTTGGATACTATTCCAGCAAATGGAGAACACTGTTAACTGGTGTTCAGTATTCATGGGTGGTAGGGGGGTAACAACATCATAAAGGCCAATCACAATTGAATAGACCAGTCTGGAAGGGGTCGCCGCCCCGCCCCTCAATACTAGTTAATGTAAAAGGTTGAATCATGCGTACCAGTTACAAGTAAGAAAATATTGAATAAAAACTAATATGAAACTAATAATATAGTTTTCATATACATGTACTAGTATTTGCTGAAGTTGTATCCATAACTTCTACATATACTATAGATAATAGACTGTATTACATCATAAATGTCATTTGGGCTGGTAAATAGTAAAACAAAATTAATTTTGTGCCAGAAAATCTGCGAACCGGCCTTTTTGTTGAATCCTGAATACCGGTTAAACTGTGCAAATGAATCCTGACTACCAAATTAGCAGAGGGGTATGAATAATGCGTACCGCCTGAAAATTGTACATAAATATTTTCAATATACTTCATTTACAAGTACATGTACCTGTACATGTAAATGTAGCTGATTCACCTAACAATTTTTTTTATCTTTAAATATGTGAGATCCAAGCGGAAATCATTTGAGTACTGTGCATTAGTCCCAGAGTATGATAACCTGGGTGTTTAATAGTCCCACTGTTTGGTTATTATACAGTGTACATTGTCTCAAAATTTGTAATCTTCATGCCCAGTTTATAGCGAGGCAGTCAGGTCAGGTATAATTATAGACACCCATTTACACACAAAATATCTTCCCCAAAGCATCAGAACATATGCATAAACTATCAATTGCTTAAATATTGCATTTATTTGTGTACATTTTTATGGGCAATACATGTTATGTCATGAGTAATCTAATTTGTATGAGGGTAATACTATTACCATACATGTATATAACTAAAATTAATGTGTTGTAAAACACAATCAATTCTTTCAAACCCGGGTACCATGAATTGAACCGTTGGACCATTTGAACCCTCAAACTATTGAACTTCCTGACAATCGAACTACTAGTAATGAACACTCTGACTAACGCACTGTACAGGATTGAGTTAATGGTTATGTGACCTCGGGAATTGGTCCATGTAATTTTTCTGATTTACTAGTAAATGTCATTCAAATTGTTCCAATTGTATCGACTTACCGATTTGTTTTGTTTTCATCCAAATTGCAATGAAGGACATACACATGTACCAGTACACGTAAATGTAACAAGACGGTCCAAGAGGCCCCATTTGCAATGAGAGGTCGCAATAATAATAGTCTCCAAAGTTCTTCACACCCAGTAATAGCGACAGTTACATGTAGGTAACATACTAGTAGTAGACACCCAATTATACACATATATACTACATGCCCAGGCCCCTGGGGAAAAACTGAAATACCAATATAGACTATACCAGTCACTGGTATAGTCTATATTGGTACTGGTATAGTCTATATTGGTATTATTGTATTTTTCTCCAGGGGCTTGTGAAGTTGTGAGTAGATGTATTCGTAAAATATCAATTGGATAAAACATGCAATGTGTACATGTAGATGTATATCGACAATACATGTTATGTCTCAAGTAAATAAATTTGTACGACAGTAATTGATACTCTCAACCCGGGTACCATTGAACCTTTGGACTATTGAACCCTCAAACTATTGAACTTCTTGACAATTGAACCCATCGGACTACTAGTAACGAACACTCGGTCTAACGCACTGGCATTCAATCATCATAAATATGATTGAGGTACATGTAATACTTTACATGTACATGATTGAGGTAATGGTTCTGTGACCCTATGAATTGGTCCAAGCTATATTTCTGCTTTAAATGTCAATCAAATTGTCCCCATTGTATGGACTTCATCCAAAAAGCCAAATTGCACTGAGGATCAGTGAGGAACTATACACATGTAAATGTATTAAGAGCCCTCCATTTGCAATGAGATGCTGCAAATGAGTTAAGCAGTGATGCAGTGTGCAACTGCACCGATTCTATAATCTAAACCCACAAAGTGACATATAATGGTCTATCCCTAAATAGAACATATGGTACATGTACGTCATGGTAAGTACTGTAAAATATTATCTGGCAGAAAAGCTGTCATGAGAAAAATTAATGTGGTGTACCACGGTTGAAACACTGCGGTTATTCACTTGGTTACAGCGGTTAACAAAAATATTACTGCAGTAAGATTTAATACCAGCGGATACTGCATTAGTGTTGAAATGGCTTGGGTTTTTCATAGTTGACTAATCGACAATAAAAAATCAAGTCGAAGTAGACTAATCGACAACACCCATTTCCATGGGAAACTTTCAATTTACTATGTGGTTATTGAGATAAAATCAATGAGAGATAACTGCAGTTCCCATTTTGTGTGGGACTGCAATGGTTCATTGTATTGGGATACACTATCAATGATACACGTATCATACCATGTTTATTGTGATACAGGAAATCAAGTAATTTTTTAAGATGGGAATGTGTAAACTTCAGCAAAACTTGAGTTTAAATGCCTATTATGTATATTAACTCATATAGCTAACTATTAAAGGTGCTCAATCATATTTGAATGTCCCCATATAATCAGATTCCAACAACAACAACACAACAACATTTGAAAAAAATGCTGCTTCAGTTATCAGAATAGATTAGTAGCCCAAACATAATGCTAACCACTGTCAACTTCATGTATAGTATAAAATTGCCCGATACGTGATATTTATCAACATGTTGTTCGATGACGTTTGCCCTTATTATCAGCACAAAGCCTCTTGATTTTAGAGTTATCCATCTTCATCCCCAATTTGGTTTGAGACTGTCGGCTCAGGAAATTTTTCTGGGCCACTATTAAGTCTCGATTGTGAAAATTATTAAGATTTCAAAAATCAATATCTAATAACTCTGAGCTTTGATACATGTACGTGGGTTCCTCGACTTGATTCAAATATTTTTTACCCCGGAATCCATATACATGTAAATAGTAATTGAGGGGCACTTAATCGGATTATGCATCTTTAAACTGTATTTGAATTTAAAGATACATAATCCGATTAAGGGCCCCCTCAATTACTATTTATTTGGACTTGAAGGTTAAAAATATTTGGTTCGAGTCGAAGAACCCACCTATCAAAGCTCAGAGTTATTAGATATCAATTTTGAAATATACTATTTTTCACGATCAAGAATTAATAGTGGCCCAGAAAACAGTCGATGAGCCGACGGTCTCGGACCAAATTTCAGATGAAGGTGGATAACTCTAAAATCAAGTGGCTTTCTGTTAATAATAAGGCCAAATTTTTTAGAACAACATGTTGATAAATAATACATGTTGGGCAATTTTATACTATAGTTGACAGTGGTCAGCATGTCTAAATATGTTGTTGGAATCTGATTATATTGGGATCATCGAACCAGATTGAGTACCTTTAAAATGAACTGTATCCAGTTATAAACATGTTAAACCAGATAATTAATTAGAGCATGCAGTCCCTGTTGACATGCGGTATCCGCTGGTAATCTTACCACAGTAATATTTGTTAACTGTGATAACCAAGTTAATTGTTTTTGACCACAAAAATTCTGAATTCTATCTAGACATTTTGAAACAATAACAAAAATCTCTGGTGTGGTTACAATGTGAACTTTAAAAAAAAATTCATATAAACATCGCATGAAAAATACAGCCTAACCGCAAATGTGAGGTGGACCACGGTCTGTGGCGGTATAACTGACTGCGGTTGATCACATGAACACGCTTGAATACTGCGGTAATACCCGGTGGTCAACCTTTATAAGGCGAGTTGATTAATTAAAGCATAGCTGTAATTTTCCATGTATGCTCTATGGACTTTGTTGGGAAAGAAAATATAGCTGTCCGACAATGGGTGATATTTCCCCACCTCAGCAGGAGTCGATTACAGAAAAATATACCAAACATACTGGTAGTCTGTTACCCCTGATAAGCTAAGTTAGAAATTTTCCAATCGAAACCTCATAATAAAAAATATAAATTCAGTTCTCAATTTTCGAACACTTCTTGGAAATTGTTCAAAATTATTGTTAAAAGATGCCCATTCGATTTGACACTGTAAATACACCCCTGTTCAAGTGCTAATGTGCTATGATGCGGTTGGGTCCTGCTGAATTGCTATGATGCTGTTCGGGCAAAGACTTGCCAAAGATGCTGTTAACAAAAAAGTACCGTTATATTTTTTTAATTTGTCCTAATTAAATTACCCCACCCCAGCAACAAGATTGACCACCGGTATTTGACTGTTCAACCACATTCAATTACAATGCCGCCGACCGCTGCAATGCCTCTTAGTATTTACGGTATTTAGATTAATCGAAAACACCGCTGTTACAAACAGTGCTCTCTTACAGCGCCCACATTTTCTTCTTAAAAGTATATTGGCAGTTCAATAACATATCGACAAACAAAACTATTGAACATTCTCATGCAAACATGAATTTTAGATGTACATGTACCAGCAGATTGTATACTAGTATCAACTAGGGCTGTAACAATTCATCTTGAATGATGCATTGTATCGGTATATACTATCACACTATGGTATACATGACTGCGGTTGATCGATTTGTTATGGATTGCGGTACTAAATACTAGTTGTCATTAACTTGTCAACCTCGATAAGGCGGGTCGATTAATTAGGGCACAGCTGATTCGTTTGGAAAGAGAATATAGCTGTCCGGCTAAATGGATAATATTGTCCCGCCAAAGCAGGCCTCGATTACAGAGAAATATACCAAACAAACAGTTAGTCTGATCATACTCTGATCAGCTACGTTAGAAATGAATAAATTATGTTTATTATATCATTTTTCTAATATTTCAAAGAGCCTGTAATTCCAAACCGAATATGGCGCCTCTCAAGCTAAAGCGATGTTTTATTTGAGAGGGTCCTATGTTTATGTAGGAAAGAACAATGAACAGAGATCCTGAGAGATGCATGCCAAATAATGGATTTATGCTGTAATGTGGTTAAGGCCTGACGGCATACATGTACATGTATATGTAGTGTTGAAACAACTAGGGATTTTCAAAGTGTTTTAGGGAGTGGGGGGTAATCCAAGTGGTTATAGCATATAAATCAATTTATGAACATATAAGTTACATGTATGTTTAAACCATAGTCGACATAAATGCTACATGTACTATATGCTCATTTGGAATTTCATTTGGGTGTTATTTAATTCTGTTTATCTTTAAGTAACTATGATGGCTGCACTGCTAAATGTAATTGGCAGTGGGCTTCTAAAGGGTCGTACCTGCCATTTTGGAGCGAAACTTTTTATTGCATTTTCGGAATCTACGGGTACCGTTCCCGAGCTAACTGTCAAAATTTAAGGTATAAATGCCATTTTTCAATGTTTTTCAGGGAAATTTGTGTTGTAAACTGTTGTACCTGGGTTCGCCATGAAAAATATTTGTCATTTATGAATGTTGTATATTTTATATTCGAAACCATTCCCGATAAGATAATTCTGATGAGATTGTTTTGTAGAGGAATGGCCCGAGGGCGTATCGTCCTTATCCTGAGTGACAGAGACTAACGAAAATGCGGCAATCATCAAAGTTAATATGTTGTATACATGTACATGTTGACAAGATTTTTTATTTTTTTTACTTTTAAAAGTGTCATATAACACCATAAAATCATGTTTTCTCATCAACTACATGTAGATGATAGGTGAAAATGAAAGTGTACATGTATCTAGTATAACAACTGTGTTATTATGCAAAGATATTGGCATTATACCAATTCTATTATTAGTATGATTAGTTTTTTGTGAATCCTGAACAGTTTGATTTTCCTGAGGTATAACCTTGTATAAGCCCACCAAGTTGGCACCAACCATATAAAAGTTGATTTGCATGAATACAGATACATTGTAGTTATGTTTAAGAATACAATGTAGCCTCTTGTGAAGTGTTGTGCAGTTTGGGTCAATAATAAGACCTTTATTCACATACAATATACCGGTACACAGTTAATGTGCTTTAAAACAAGTACAGTGCACCAGTATAACCATCAACTTGCAATTTTTATAATTAATTAAATAAATTAAGTACTTATATTTAATAAATATAAATGATATTTCCGCTACTTATTGTCGGTTTTGTAAAACAATTTGGCAATGCAGATGCAGGGCCCAAAATACTAGTACAATTAATTTTGCAAGAATCAAATGACGAATCAATTTAGTCATTAAGCACTGAAAATGGAAAAGTTTCGCGAGAATCATTACAAGAATCGATTCTGTGATTCTCGTCGAATCTTAAGCAGGGCTTATATTTTGGCGAGAATCCAAATCTAGATTCCTGTAAATATTCTCGCAAATTACCCTGGATTCTCGTGAAAAAGTATGTATACATGTTGATTCTCGCAAAATCAGATGAGATACCGGTATATGCTACAGATGCATATTGTGCATAATGTTGATCCAGGGAAGAAATTTGACATGCTTGTATTTGGATATACAAACATGCATTAAAGATCTTATTAGTGACTCAAACTACATATAAACATGTTCACTGGACTTCACATGGAACTAGTTAAACATGTGCGCATGTCTAAACTGGCTTAAGGTCGATCCACACCGGATGCGAGCGCATGATTATAACGGTCATTTTCTGTCATCCGTAGCAGTTCAAACTTCAAAGCGCGCAATTTTTATATTCACACTGCAAGCGACAGAATCGCTGACCACGATTCGATCACAGCAGTGAATTTATGCTTCGTTGATTTCTCGCTTTCTGGTCAACAAGCGGGATAATTAGGCCGCTGTCAAATAGGATATTTCATGCATGAAATTCCTTCTAATTGAAGGCGACACATTACATTTGTCATCGCGATAACAAAGATGGTGGGGGACTTTACTAGTAATAACAGGATAAATTTTTGGTCCCAATGTACATGTATTTCAAGCTTGTGAAGTCACGTCGCACACAATTTGCCCCCCTCCCCGGAATTGTACCGGAATAGATTTAAATTCAATTAAACGCAAATGCTATGATAATTTAGTAAGCTGCTACGGACGACAGAAAACGGACGTAAAAACCGCACGCTCGTGGCCGGTGTGGATTGACCCTTACTTGAACTTGTCTTCGGTTGACCATTGTGTTTCACTTTTTCATACACCCATTATAAATGATAGAGCATCTTTAAAGGTACTCAATCCGATCAGACGCTCCTAAATTACTATTTATTTGGCTTCGGGAGTATAAATATTTTATTCCGAGTCGAGGAACCCCCTCATAAAAGCTCAGAGTGAACAGATATAGATTTATGAAATTTTTTAATTTCTCGAGATGTGGCCCGGCCAGGAAACATGTGGTGAAACAGACAAATTGCTCTAAAATCAAGTGGTTATTACAGTTACCCATCTTCATCCGCAATCTGATTAGATTGAGTACCTTTAGATATAAATGTAAATTACTAAATAACTTGTAAAAAAGTACAATTGGGTCAATCTTCAATTTGGAATGGAAGTGAAGTACACGCTAACAGTCAAACTATTATAACATGAAGTTTTAACTTCATTGTAAACTTCATTGTAATGTGCACAGCATACTTCATCCAGAGGTGGTACAGTACATGTGGATCCTCTTATGGAATCAAAGTGCTGTCAAAATCTTTGAACTTTCCGTATGCTGTATGAATATACATGTACATGTACTAGTAGTTTTTATGTTGAGTCCAGCGTTCATCTGTCCCATTATTTTGACTGTTCAGTATCATAGGTTGAGGTGTTCCAACTTGATGCAATTGCGTATGTACTGCTACATGTACCTTTTGGCTTTCGGGTAAATGTGACGTCTCAGAATCTTGCCAACTGCATGCAGTAATAAATACTAATATTCATTGACAATGTGTTTTAATTTGCAATTTTGATGAATACTTCAAGGCTAGAACTTGATATAATTTTTTGTATTGTTGACATCTGTTGTCCACTGCCGGGAATCTATATGG
Organism: Siphonodentalium dalli; assembly: GCA_032622095.1. NCBI lineage: Eukaryota > Metazoa > Mollusca > Scaphopoda > Gadilida > Siphonodentaliidae > Siphonodentalium > Siphonodentalium dalli. The sequence goes on along the minus strand of CP136062.1, from coordinate 102,730,341 downwards.
TTTCACTGCAGGATCCTGACAGATGTAGTAGCACACAATGACATGCTGTTGGGCCCTATCGATACGTTAGTGACATATCACTGCCAAATGCGCTCAATTAATGCACAGTACCAGTGGAACTGAATTTACATACATGTACCGTACAACATAACATTATCACAATATTCTTCTTCTGTTCCAACCGCTGCAGCAATTTGCATAATGTCAAACCTCGATGCTGAGAGCCAAAAGTATCTGGCATGAAGACAATATAATTTTAAAACAGTATACATATACTCTTCGACTTCCAGACACTCTTATTTCTTTGTTGTGGTGATAAACGGATCATCGCTTTAAAGTTTCCAACTTCCAAGTCGATTGGCTAATTAATACTACTAATAATTTATACAATACAGTTGTAGTCCTAGAGTACAGGTACTGATCTGAAGCCTGTATATCAAACTTCTCAGTTGCATATCAGTAATGAGTGATTCAGTGGTTTTCATTCGTGCCATAATAGCCATTGAGTACTGGTACTGTCATATTCATTCCGTTTCCTGGGCCTCAAATTGGGAATAGAAATAATTTGGACAGACTTGTTTTCGATATTATGCGAACATATGAATAAAATCGTTTTGCGCGCATTTCACGTTGGAAGAATATATTTAGTTTGCCGAACGAAACGAAACGAAATCAAACTGTAATTCTATGCCCTAATATTTTTCTGTTCATTTAGGGTCTAATATAATATAGCTCCCGACTCATTTTAAGTCACTCAACTTGTAAGCAATGTTAATGCGACAAAGTGTCCGTGTAGACACCAGGCAAATGGCGTCCAATATGGCCGCCGTTTTTTTCCAGATGAGTCCATAAGTCAATTTGATGCATATTATAGTGAAAACATCTTGTCTTGTGTATGCACATGTATATACTTGTGTGAAGCTAAGATTTATTGCCCCATTTTAAGGCAAAATTGCCGCCAAAATGGCTGCCGGAAATTTTGACGTTTTTACACTAATATCTTGTAGATTAGTTTCTGCTCTATGGAATTGATTCAGAATAAGGACTTTATTTTGTATTCTTCAAGTTAATGATCATCGAGCAATGAAATGTGCCATTCATTTGGGTCCCGGCCCCTTCAGAGCCCTCAAAAATTCGATTTTACAGAACGCGGAAAGAAATTTGTCATTTTGTCTTAAAATGGCGGCCAATATATGGAAACGGTGAATTTTTCCCTAGCGTGCCATTTAATCGCTTACGAGGTGTGGCTGCTGAATGACCTTATGTCTTATATACATGAATGCTAACAATTCTGATGCACCTTAGTTAATTGTTATTAGTGCAACTACTGACATTACAAGAACAAATCTGATTTTTCTATCACAAGCTTGACATCGAAATCGTCAAAAATAACAACCAGGAAGTGAATATGTGGTCACAGTTGAGGTGCGGTAGTGGGGTAATGTCACAAGAGCTATACTCGCTCTTCACCTCAGAATTTGCAGTCACGTTATATTCAACTAATTAACGGGTCATTTTCTGGTGGTTTATAGAACACCAAAATGTGTGGAACATCTTGATATATATGTCAAATTGCACATACGGGTGGAATGGAGTTGATTTGAGATTATAGATGCGCGCCCTACGAGTATACCATTTATTAAGGTCAAGGGCGACATTACCCTGCTACCGTGAGGTGCATAGGTATAGAGGGAGTTACTCTATAGGCCTATGATAACACCATGATCATATATAACAATTCCTTGTTTTTATGATCACATAGTAACTCCCTGTATACCTATTCACTTCATATTTGTCCGTATACAAATGTTAGTATTTAATATATGTAAGATATAATAGTCCATTTTATTCCTTATCTCAACTTGTAAGCGATTACATAGCATGATGTGGCAATATTTGCCTTTTTTCAAATTTTTGTTGCCATTTTTGCAGCCAGTTTGGGACAAAGTGACAATTTTGATTAAATTGAGTTAAAATATTCATAGGTAATGGTATGCCTCAGTTACGTTGCACTGTTCTGTTCATTTCTTGTTGAACAATGAATAGAATCACAATGGTGATTTTGGGTGAAATTTTATACCACGTTCTGTAAACAATTTAATATTTGAGGGACCGGAAGGGCTGGGACCACAATAATGTCATATTTTATTGCTTCAATGATCAGTTAACATGGAAAATAATAATAATAATAATAATAATAATAGTCCCAACTATGAACCAGTCACATACATAATTAACTTATCTAGAAGATATCGTTGGGTGAAAACATAAAATTTTCCACTTTTGGCGGCCATTTTGGAAGGAGCAATTTTGCCCTAAAATGTGGTATTGTAACTTCACAAAAAATATATACATTTGTATACATATGACAACAAATTCTCACTTTGATTTGCATCAAACTGGCTAAGTGACTCGTAAGAAAAACGGTGGATTTAATTAATTAATTAATGTAATGGTAATCCAAACTATACATGTGAAATATGTTGTTGTAATTTAAGGTTTGAGCACAAAGGCTTGGTCGAAAATACATGTTAAAGTTCGCTCCTGTTGGTAACTTTTTTCCCATAATGACAGTAAAACACCCCGGTATATCATGAGATGAATAAACACCTGGGTATACCATGAGATGGAGAAACACCTGGGTAAAACCCTACCAAATGGACAAGACACCCTGGTAATATATAATATAAGTGAGGAGATGGGCGCGAAGCGCCCGGGATAGTCGAAAAGATCGAGTGATCTTCTCCTTCACCCCACGGTTTGTTGTTGTTGGAAATATAGCACATAGAAAATCGTCATGTCTGAACACGGCAAAAGTTGAATATAATAGAATTAAATGTTATATCTTGAATTGGATTGATTTGAATCGGGTTGTTATGGGAAGGGCCCACGACCTTTAATACGGAGTATGTGGGGAGTCCCGGTTTGTCCCTTTGATGTTTTTGTTGTTGCAGAGCGTGTCGTGTGGTGCGCTGAAAAAAGGAACGGGGCCCGTTAAAATGGTGTTAGGATGTATTGTTAGTTTGGTAGTTGTTTTTTTTTGAAGCCGGTAAACAACTGCAAGGCAAAGCGTGTGATTCAATGTGCTAACCTATAGAGATTCCAATACAGACCAAACGCACTGAGAGAGTACATCTCGATATAGGTTTTATATACCTGGATTAACCCCGGTATAATGACTTTTTAATTGGGGTTTACCTGGGTAGAATATTATTTTACCCGGGTGAACCGGGGTTTACCATGGATTAAACCGGATAAACCCCCAGTTTTACCCGGGTAGATTTTTATATGGGAATGGCTTAGTTTCCAACTTAGTACAGTAATTATCATAGCATTCTATGATCTCCTCTAGCCCTCTGCTGTGTTAAACATAATAATGGTGTCATCTGCATTGAGTAATGCAAATGATTTGATATTTGAACATTAGTTTACATGTTAGTGAGCTTATAGAGTGAGTGGTTGCTGCAAGTTTCATTTATATATTGCTCAAGGTCATGTAGGTAAATTGAGAAAATATATCGGAGAGAGATTAACACCCTAACGTACTCCTTATGAACAAGTGAACTGTGGTGACATACTTTCCCCAGGCCATGACACTTGTTTTATATCATGAAATAAGTTTGTACCGTAGTGCTTCCCTCCATATACTATCAAAGGCATTGAAGAAGTCTGTAAAGGCACAATAAAGGCTGCACTAATTGCTCTAGTCAATTCAATCATAGTGTAAAAATATGATCTGCTGTTGAGTATTTATTTCTAAAGCTTGGTTCTCAGATAATATTTGATTTACTCCCAAAAAATAATAAAGTTTTTTATTGAGTATACTGGTAAATACATTAGATAGGCAGCTGATCAATGTAATATATCTGTAATTGTCAGAAGACTATTTCTTATCAGCCTTATAAATTAATCTGATTACACAGTTCCTTTTACTTGAAAAGAGTGAATTTCACCACTATGGGTCGTGTCCTGCCATTTACATATGTAGCTGATTTTATTTCTCCACTTCGGTGCGCTCTGTCAATAAGAACTTTTTCTTTAACTTTCAGCTTATGTTTTATGAATTCCAGAATCACCCGTTCAGTCGACACACTGTTATTTCTGTCACGCGCATCTGTTTCGTCTGTCCATATGGACATCAAGTGTTCCTTATACTCCATTTCTGTATGTCTACCATTTCGTCTTTTAGCTCAGCAAGTTTATTTATGTAGTCGTCTAATACTGATTTTATGATCTTATTCTCTGACTGGAGAGTATTCATTTGGTGCAAACTTGCCAGCGTTTAATCGTACAATGTAGCCCAGTTGCACAACGGGGTATCCATAGTCCCGATGGGACAATCCCATATAAAGAAAAGAGTAATCTTACTAATTGTTTCAATACATTAAGGAACACATAGTCAATCAGCCACTATATATATCCAACCAAATTGCAATGGCCAGATACAAAATATTGATCCAATACTGCCTTAGTGAGGTATTCGTGGGATGGCATGGTACCATCTTACATTAGGTATCATCTTCCTCAGTGGGCGGAACGACCAAACAAAGCTTATAGCTTACTATCGTCTCCGTTCTCAACCGATATAACAAGCCTCCAAATCTCCGATAAAATACAGCAAGATATTTGTGTCAGCTAAACTCTGTCTCAATATACTATGTTTTGTATTTGTTTTGGAACAAAGTATGATTAAACAAACTTGTTTCTTACCGACTGGATTTTAGAGTGTACCCATGATATGAAGGCGTATAATTATATACTCACCCCCATCTCTGTGTTACAGTATTGATCGAGTATATCCGCATCAGAGCATTCAGATTTACAGCACTGGTCCACTATCCTAACTGGTGATAATTCTGTGAACCGACTGGGCGTTTCTGAGATTGAAGATTGGTATCGTGATGACCGCTGCTCGTGGCTCACCACTGCAATTATACAGTGGAATGTGTAAACAGTGTCCCATCACCCTTCACTGCTTTACTAAAGTAAATAAGTTATCATAGTTAAATGTAACCCTTTCTTGTTATAATAGTAAACCATGAATGGTCTATAATATTCACCGGGAAGGTGTCCGAGAATACACGTGAGAGGACAGTGTGTGTGGACGGAAGTGAACGCTGGTTTGTGGTAAACTGCTATAAACAAAAGTAGATCACATCAGACTGACAACGGTACGTATATTTTCGTCTTTTCCTTCAATTGTGTAAATATCCCAGACCGGTGCCAATCTGCATCGATGATGGGTGTGTTCCGCTACATTTTCGTACCAATTTCGTTTCAGTGTCGTGTCTGGTTCTCTCGTAACTGAAGGTTAAACCTCCTATTTTCGTGCTAAAAATACGTCACGTTTGCGACCAAAAGCACATTTTTCAAACTATATGATGTCGTATTTAATAACAAAGACATGTTTTGGATGCCTTAATATCCCATTGAAAGTCAAGCTTAACGTTTGGGCCATGTTTCCTGCCTTGTGTGATTTTTTTTATATACGAGCCCGATTTCAAAGCGTGGTGCTCCAACGGAATTGAACGCCTGGCAAAATCTGCCAAACAAGCACTGAACGCCGGGTAATTTTGTTTTCTTATTTGTATTGAACGTCTTGTAAACTTTCGATTACACCATGTAAAATGCCTCACACTTAAATATTTATGTATGTTGGAGTGAAAACTGAAGTGACGCCGATCGCTATAGTATTAAAATATATTAAAGACCACCAATGACAAACACATGTGGCCATAATTTAACTCATATTATGGTCGTAATCTACAATCTTTGTTTCAACAAATAAACTTTTTAGATTAGCCCTCAAGCTGGTGCCAAAAATGTGCTAAAATAGGCCTTTATATGGAGTGGCATGGTGTTGAACACCGAAATAGATATAATGTCCACGCATGAACATCATGCACACCAATTGATTAAATACCACTAATAGTTGGAAATTTGAACCCTCCAATTTAACAGCATGCAGTTGGAAAATTCAGACTTTAAACAAGTAGAATCTTGATCATTCCGACTGGACTTGCATTTTTTATTTAGCCTAGTTGCAAAATAACAACTCAATGGTGACAATCAAATTATAAACGGTAGTCGAGTATTTTGGGGCTGAGTATAGTCGAGCAATTGGAACCCAAAGGGTACACATACAAAATAAGATATACCCTATATTCCACGGGGAGGGTCGTAACATCAAACAGGACCAAGGGCACCAGGTGCGAGGATGCGGAGGGAATATGTGACCTCGGTCTAGTGGGGGCGAGGGGTGCCACGGATTGCCTTAATGTCGCCATACTCCATGCAATCCATTGAAGAAATCTGCAGGGAGTTGTTAAGCTATACACTTATATTAAACTGACGTGTGTGTTATTCCACTGGTTATAGTCCATAACATACATATAAAGTGCCGTTTATGTAGCCATTCCCCTTGCATTTCGATGCTTCCGGTGGACCCCATTTCGACGTGTCGCTGAATCTATATACGCCCCATTTCCATATTTCAGATGGACGAATTCTTGATATTCTTGGGTCGGATGCCCCAGCGACACCAGTACCGACGTTCTGGTTCGGGAGCACGACTGTACATTCACCGAGCTTTAAGAGCAGACATTTAAAGATACACGAACGTGCCAGGGTGGATCATATGGAATACTATTAGGGCCACTTCATAGTGGCGCTTTCGGCGCGCGAACAATGTGCGCCATTAGCATATGTTTCGGCGCGTGCCGAAAGCGCCGAAAGCGACAAAAAGTGAGCCGTTACGGCACACATTTTGTCGCTATCGGCGCGCCGAAACATGCGCTAATATCGCACGTTTTGTCGCTTTCGTCGCGCGCCTAAAGCGCCATTAGGAAGTGGCCCTAATAGCATTCCATATATATAGGATCAACATGAAGATGGTATGGTAACACCAGTTTCACGTTCACGTGCCCTTATGTTATCGCAGAGTCCGGTTTTTGTGGCTTATTTGTATTACCAATTCTTATCCTGTGTGGCTTCTTATAGCATGATCGATTGCTTGACAAAATGTATTGCCAATTTGATGGCATGTCGTGCACTCATATGTCTGCATATCATCCGGATCCATGTCTGGAATATATAGAGTAAATAATTACTAAATGACTGCTGTGTTCAGGGTCTGTATATATGTGGCAATAAGAAGTGATATTCTGGCGGATGTATTACTCAAATGTACAGCGGGTAAACATAAACTATCTATATATCAAGAGAACATATTGTCGATTTACATGAATAACTGACCCGGCATCTATTATATATTTTGGAACTTCTGTCTATGTGTATGTATGTATGTATGTTATAGACTCGAAAACTGCTCGACCGATCCGACTCAACTTTGATCCCGGGAACAATATGGACGTTTATATATTTTCGTGCTCTGTCATGACAATTTATAGGTTAAATAAAAAACTTGTATGTGTGTTACTAGTATATGGAACGTTTGTAATCATAAAACGATCATTAAATATACGCCCGTACATTGTATGTGGTGCATCGCATTAGGACTTAGGATGTCCCGTGTTATGTGTCGATATTATTGTATACCCACAATCATGTGCAAATAAACGGTTTAGCTTTCTTGTGTGTAACTATGAAACCCACCATCTTTGGTCGAATGTAATATTTTACATTTATAAAACTATACTAGTATATAGTTTATACTGTGTTATATTGTGTTATTTTCCAGAACATGATATCATGTGACTTATTTCCACGAAAACAAGATACAATGTGTCGTATTTTGGACAAATTCTAGCACATTATAAACTATATAGTTAATCTATAGTTTTAAAATATAAAGACTACCATTGACACAAGAGAGTGGGGTTTTCACAGTTACGTGTGATAGTTAAAGTGCTAGTTAAGAAATCAGACAAGGGCAAATCTCAAACATTGGACATTCACAGGATCTTGACTGAGACATTCGACCTTTTTAATAAACATTTGTTAGCACAAGTAGCAATATTGGCTGTGGAAATGTTGAAATGTACATTTGTGGCACGAGCAATCAAGTTAGACACGCGCAATGTGGTGTTAACCGGCCGTAAAAAGGCATTTTACAGGGTGTAATCAAAAGTTTAGAACAAAGTTGAGAACAAAATTACCGGGCGGCCAATGCTTGTTTGGCAGATTTTACGAGAGAACAAGACACGACACTGAAACGAAATTAGTACGAAAATGTAGCGGAATAGACCCCCCATCGAGGCAGATTGGCACCCGGGTTGGGCTTTTTACACAATTGAAAGAAAAGACGAAAATATACGTACCCTAGTCAGTCTGAGGTGAGCGACTTTTGTTTACAGGTAATTTACCGCAAACCAGCGTTCACTTCCGTCCACACACATTAGACGAGATGACTTCTAACACCTATTTTGTAAACTCCATCTTTACACCCTACTGTGGGTATACATACTTCTACTGTGGGTAATACATTTCTACTGTGGGTGTAAATGTTCAAACGTAATTATATGTGTTAAACGTTTATACCCATCATAGTAGAACTACATCGTAGTTAGCAAAATAGTTCCTATGTCACATTCATTTAAAATTGAAAGTTGTCATGATATCAATTAGATATGAGGAAAATTTCCTGCATTTCAATCAAATGTAACTTGCTAGTGTTATATGAACTAGGAAACATATGAATGGTAATTTCAAGTGACTGATTGCTGGGAAACAGGCTGAAGTCATGACGTTACTGTATCACTACGCGTGGCGCACATTCCTTGTAGCGTCGTGCTTGTCTCCCGGTGTGGATACACATTCAAAGTAAACAGCGGAGTAGTTGAATTCGCGGAACAAATAAAAAATATAATAATTATGGCATAAATAAAATACACGCATAGTAGCTGAGAGTACAAAATTTTCACCACTCGTGGTATTGTGGTTTTAACCAATCGCCAAAAGGCTCGTGGTTAAAGATACGGGCGGCGTTGGTGCTTGGTAGGCCTATGCTGTTAAAATATCCACATCCGTAAAAAACCACCATAAACAGAAAGAATTGAAAAGGATGAAGAACTAAAAGAAAGTCCGACTGACCTCAAAATCGCAGGTGCGCAAATGCCCATGATACAAAATATATTTCAAGTTTCAAAACAATTGAGTGAAAACTGGAGGAATGCAAGATCGCACAAAGTTGAGTCCATGGACGGACGGACAAGCTGATTCCCGACAACAACTTCGTGACAGGGGTATACTGAATATGTGGTGTGGACGATGGGGCCCAATTAATACAAACGTACACACACCGAACAACATTCTCCAAAACATTTTTTTAAATGTTCAAAAATAGTTAACTGACCTGACGTGCGTTCACTTCCACCCTAATGTAATTATCCTATTTAATTGCACTAGAATTTAAGAAATAAATGAAAAAATAATACGGAAAATTAGGTTGATGTAATTATACAGGTATCATCGGTGTAAGTAGATGGTGCCATGAATATCTACTCAGGCTACGTACGCCGGTAAAGATCATATTCCACCCGTTCAAAACATAGACACTGTTTGATGTTCAGATCTGTTCTTACGGGAACTTTATAAAACATTAAACAGACAACTCAGGTAATATATTTCACAGTAGTTGTGATTGCGTGATTTTTTTTACTTTTGTGAGTCGATATCGCAGGAGAAATTATCTGATTGTAAGCGATGCAAATCAAAATCGGCTCAACAACGTTATCTGAATCATGCGCTCTCGAACTGGGACCTTCACCTACTGTGAAATAATTATTAAGCAACAGGTGTTAACTAAGAATTATATTACCCCGCTATTTTTTCCAATGTTATAAACTTTTATGTCGTAACAACAAACAGTTCCCAGCTGTTAAACTAGTTGAGTATGATCTCTACAGGCGTAACCTGATATCATTGCATGTAAAATATCGAACACATACAAAACATGAACGACGTTAACAATTACTTCATTCATACCTATATATTAGTTAAATAACTGGTGCAGTATTAAATTGATTCAGTGGCAGCATTAATCCTTTCTGGCAGCATCAAATTATCTAATCGATATGTTGACATGTGGGTCATACCAAAACCCAACCGCACCCGACCGTACCGCTCCGATGGGTCCGATTGAGAAGGTTCTGGCACTATCATGCAGAATAGGTATGTGTGTACCAATGTTCCAATCCCTAATTCGATATCTCAAGCGGAAAAGGCACTGTTAACCCCAAACTTACGGCCGATTCCGCCAGGTACGCAAACTAAAAAAGGCACCGACTGTGCCTCTGCTAGCTGTCTGAACACAGAAAGGGACTTCATATCATGCAGCGAATACACATGTGCATCCATGGCCGATCGAGCAAGTTGCTAGCTATAACGGAAGTGAATGTATTAACCCACACGATGCGGTCGAATTCGCTATTCGTGTAAGCAAAGACATAACATAACACACGCCGACCTAGCTTACCGCCACCAAGGAACCGAGCGAGATGGGCCATGTATACTGTCGTCCAGAATAGGCATTGTGTGTACCAAAGTTCCAATCCTCCAGTCGATATCTCAAGCGGAAATGGCACTGTTAACCCCTAACTTGCGGCCGGTTCCGCCCAGTATACGCAAAATCAAACAAGGCACCGACCGCACCTCTCCAAGCTGTCTGACCGCGGAAAGGGGCATCATATCATGCAGCCAATACACCTCTGCATCCACGGCCGATCGGGCAAATTGTTAGTTGCTAGCTATACCGGAAGTGAATATATTAACCCATACGCTGCGGTCTAATTCGCTATTCATGTACGCAAAAACACAGAAAATAACACCCGCCGATCGTCCGCCACCAGGGGACCGAGCGAGATGGGGCATGTGCTATCGTGCAGAATAGACAGCTATAGGAGAGGGGCTGTGGGTGTCTTTTCATTTTGCGTACTTGGCGGAACCGGCCGCAAGTTAGGGATTAATCGGACCCCTCGGGATGGTGCGGTCGGGAACGGTCGGGTACGGGTCGGTTGCGGTCGGGTGCGGTCGGGTTTTAGTATAGGATCGTCCTCGGGATGTTGCATGGTTTTTAATATCTAACTGGTGAAACTAAATTGAACTATGAACTTTTAAATTGTATTCAATACTAAGGTATTCACAATTGATAAAATCGGTAAGCCATGAACATATGGTAGCATCTTGTATTCATTACTATGTCAGTGCATCGTTTGGTTGGGTGGAATTAAATATTCTGATCACTATTATTTTAGTTTTTTTATGTGGATTAAAGTGCTCTGTCCGGTTCAATGGCTGTGTTTCTCGCCTTTTCGAAATACAACAGGGAACCAGCCAGGGTAGTAACTTGTCCCCTCTGTTCTACATGATATTCATAGACGACCTTTTACACACTCTTGAACAGAGCAAACATGGCTTGCGCTTTGGCCCCTCATCTTGTACCTCACCAACCCAAGCAGATGACATGACTCTACTGACTTTAACCGCTCCGGGTATACAACTATTGCGTAACATATGTAGTACATTCAGCCAAAAATGGAGATTCAAATATAACCAAGACAAATGTAAAATAATAGTGTTCAATGAGCGCACATCCGTTCAAACATCTCGAAGTACAAAATCGTGGCTTATAAATGGAAAACCTATCCATGAGTCGAACCAAGTTACTCATCTTGGTATTCCCCTCAATAACAAGGATCAGATGAACAACCTCACTAATCACATTTGTCAGAAACTTAGAGCATCATATTTCATGCTGAGCAATGCGGGTATGTATGCTGGGGGAATAACTCCACTTAGTTCAAACCTGTTATATAACACAATTGTCTTACCAAGAGGCCTATATGGGAGCGAATTTCTTTGCGGCATATCCACAACGAACTAAAATTCATTGGAAAAAACCCATCGATTTTGCCTAAAACAAATTCAAGGGCTCCCATATAGGACCCGAACTGATGTTGTACTGGGCCTCCTAGGCACATTCCCCATTACGGCCCTCATTGACAAACGCAAACTCGTACTACTCGGAAGTCTTTGTAGAACATCCCTGATCAAATCTTCAAAAGAAATTTTCATGTGTCGTTTAGACACCGCCATCACTCAGAGCGGACGCTTTAAGCGAGCATTCATTTATATCAGATATAATTTTAATCTTAGAGAAATACAATCTCAAATCACATTTAATTGCCTTCGTTGAAAACGAGAATTTCCCATCGAAGGAAGCATGGAAGCAGCTAGTCTGCCAGGGAGTATCACACTTCCAGGAAGCGGCATGGAAAGCGCGTCTTCATAGAGAAAGTTCACTTCAACACTTTTCAGATAGCTACAGCTCACTGGCTGTTTCGCCGTTATGGTTCACATGTAGAGCTTATCCACAATACAAAGTTCAATTCCTTGAAATAGCGAAGCTCTTAGCAAAATCCGTGATTCCCGAAAACGGAAAGTGTTTGCTCTGTAATAAACAATACAGCAACAAAGTTGAACACAGCATCATTGTCTGTCCAGAAATATCTGCGGCAAGGAACGACATGTGGTTCACACTTCTTGAACGTTTTGACATCCCTTGCTTCATAGAAATCGACAAGCTCACCACCTACGAACAGATGATGATACTTCTGTCATGCATCCCACCACATGTTCGGGAAAAATAACAGATATTAACAAATTTATTATATTTATAACAAGGAGTACGCTCCGCATGTGGAACGATTATCACGAGCTGCTCCGGGCATCTGATGACATCATACCTATTATTCCATGATTGTATTATAGCAATGTAGTGCAAATAATGCATGCACCCGTCCGAGTATCCCAACTACAATATATTATGGTGCGTATCATTGATTTAGTTTTGTCAATATAACATCTTATTGCATCTTATCCCAATATTCCGAAACCCCATACTCTCGTGCTAAACAGGTACATCGTTTATACAATTGTGCCTGAATTCTCACAATATATTATTGCATAATTGATCAAATTAAAACCGTAGATATAATTATCATGAATGTCCTTCTGTGATTGACTTACTGTACATACTCACATGATGTATTCTTTCTTGTGTTATTGTTCATTTGTATCGTTATTTGTATACATTTATTCTAAGCTCTCCGTTACATGGAGGAAATAAAGGATTATATATATATATATTAAGTTTGATTAACTATTATATATACATATGTTTGTTTTGTATCTTTAGATGTGATATGGTAGATATGGTTTCCACAGACAAACAATCTATGCTTTTTATATGGATACCAGATGAATGTGAACATGTTATTATTATATTAATATGAAATAAAATCATCTGAATTGAACTAAACTGAACTGAAACTGAATAGCCGGATTAGATATTCATGACATGATCGACGATGTAAGATTATAAACTCACCGAAAACACGATATTGCCGACTATTTGTACAGACGAATCGGTATCTGGTCGCTAGACTGTGACCACAACTGGTCTTAGGAATAAACATTCGGCTGATATGCCACAGTATATCATTGCGCTTGTAAGATCTCAACCTTGGGGTCTGTGTCGCGAAGGCGTTGTGCAGCAGGGAGCATATCGCAAGTGTTACAGCGACGCGCATCATCTTACGGGTGTCAATGGAAACTACCTTCAATAAGTCAACAATGAAGGGGTGTCTATTGCGTTTATATGCAACTAAAATGTCAGTTGTGTGACAGATGTTGTCGCCCCCGGTATTGTAAATTTCCGATTGCTTCTTTACGAAGCCAAAAATATTGATAAATTGGCCAGAATGTTGTGATTAAAAGATGCTGTACGTATTCCAATGTTTCAATATTCAAAGGAACGATCGTCGTGTCAGCAATTAATGGGATCCGAGAAATCAGACGGCTATGTCTCATATTATAATTGTTGTTGGCGTGCACGAATTGCGTCGACAAGTTCGCAGTACCTGACGTTAGACTTCTCTCTTTTCTTTTAATTTAACACACGAATAGCACAGCACGTTTGACAGTCATGATTGTGTGCAAATATCCTTGTCTGTGCATTATTAGCAGGGGCATCTTCAGCATATTCCACCCATGGCCAGTGGTCCTGCTAATATTTTATGATGATGGCGGTCCTGCATGCTGAATTGCTATGATGCGGATAGGGCAAATTGATGCCGTCACGAAAAAGTACTGTTATTTTTTCTAAAGTTGTCATTTTCCCGGTGTTTGGCTAATCCGAGCGATTTGAGATAAAACAGTGTGTGTATGAAACATTCAAGAAAATAATTATAAATATTTTCTTAAATATAATAGTGCCTGCGTTGGCGAATAACCATCTTGATTATAGTCGATATTCAACAACTAATACAACCAGTATTAAAAATATTTGGGAATAAATATGTCCTTGAATGTTTGATACGCATAATGGCTTTTCCTTGATATTTGCAGATTATCGGAACACCGCAAAAAAAAAGACAAATTAAAAAAATATATAATATATATATTTGCCCTAATTCATCATAGCAGTTCAGCAGGACCCACGCTCTAAATTGCGTTGGGTTAAATTTTACCCAACAAAATGGTTCATATAGCACCACGCGAACGTTGGGCAAATCTTACCATACATTTTTTTACTCAACGCAGGGTAACAATTTACCCAATATTATTTTCCCTTCTGCGTTGAGCGATTTTTTGTACCCGAACATTTCGGTGAATAATTACTTTATTATTTGGTCAAAACAATTTCCCCACACATCTACTGGGCTGATAATAAACTCTCTGCGTTGATCAGCTGTGTTAAAATAATTTATTAGCCACTTTTAAGTCATCTGAGATCAAAGGCACATATCCAATTGTTATCGTGTATATGATTCTCAGATTAAAAATAATTGCTTATCTGACCAGTCTGATACATCGACTCCGTCCACATCTTATTCATATTTTTTTGTTTTGTAACCATCGGCCCGAAAGCCATATATGTGTTAGATACACAGAAAGCTATTGCTCGATTGTTAGATATGTACTAGATTTATGTACGTTTGTTTTCAAGTATGGTCTGTGTAGGACTCATTCTAGCAGAGAGATTTGGACACCTTGTTTGAACTTTGAACATACATTGTATTTATTGTGACCTAAATATACATGGAATGTTTTACATGACACAGACTTTATAAACAATGTTGTGGGTGCACATGGGATCGGAGCACAAGTTACCAAACTCAGTGAGGCTCCTCTCCCCTGGCGTTCAGCTGCTGATGAATTAAAATCGATGATGTTGCCGGAATGAATTTTGATGAGAGTTTTTTCTGTTATTTGTATGGGGGACGGTGTCCCATGCGATCGGCCAATCAAAATATGCAGGTTGTGTTTGTGGCTATGGCAGTGGGCGGAATCCCACATCGATGGGAATAATGATTACTAAAATCGGCCTGTGGATACGATGAATGATTGCACGGTCTCGAATAATCGCCTGTTCAAGGTATCGCTATTTGGCGTTATGCCGAAGAGAATATCTTTAATACTGTTGATGACCACTTTATGGTTATCTAGTCATGTCCACGTATACGGTTTCTTGCATATGTATGGAGAGGGCATTCGAAGAAAAAATAGTTTGCGTATTCACATTGGTTACCACAGGAGCAACACGGGCTTGAGGAGATCTAATTTTGAATTTATCTTATTGATGTCTCTTCAATGCGTAAATTATTATATATATTAGCAAGTATTTCGTCCTTGGTTGGTTCTGAGGTGGGGTCTGTGAGTTTTTTTTTCTCGCATCAGTTGTAATTTCACACGATACATTCCACTCAGCAATCATAGTTGGGAGGAAACTTTTTTTTTTTTTTTTTTTATATTTTTTATTCGGGTCTAAACAAATAAATACAGACAGACATGTGAGGAATCAAGGACACAATACATGCACTTGGTTAAAACATAAAACAACAAAAATTAAAATATTTTAAAGATATTGATATGAGTGGGATAAAATATAAAGTGTTTTGTCCTAGGCTGAAATAAACATGTTCAATTAATTTTATATGATTGAGTATATATTAAATGGTATAAGATATTGATCAATTTAGACTCTGCACCGTTGATACTTTTGTGGGTTTTTCGTCTCTTATGTTTATGTTAAAAATAATTCATTAATTATATTCCATCTCTCTTGAAAAAAGATATCTTTTTTTGTAGAATAGCCCTTTAATGGCACAGTTTCAATTGTCTTATAAGTTTTTAACCATTCTATAAAACCATGTGAATTAGGGTTAGTAGCTTTTATCTTACAAGAATAGATATATCTCTTAAATAGAAGTATGGCAATTTCTATTATTCCTTCATTTGGATTTCCATCAGGTACACCAAATATAATGTTATTTTGTGACACTTCAAATTGCAGGTTACATTTATCTTTAATAGTCTGCTGAAATTCTAGTAATACAGAATAATCGCCTGTTCAAGGTATCGCTATTTGGCGTTATGCCGAAGAGAATATCTTTAATACTGTTGATGACCACTTTATGCTTATCTAGTCATGTCCACGTATACGGTTTCTTGCATATGTATGGAGAGGGCATTCGAAGAAAAAATAGTTTGCGTATTCACATTGGTTACCACAGGAGCAACACGGGCTTGAGGAGATCTAATTTTGAATTTATCTTATTGATGTCTCTTCAATGCGTAAATTATTATATATATTAGCAAGTATTTCGTCCTTGGTTGGTTCTGAGGTGGGGTCTGTGAGTTTTTTTTTCTCGCATCAGTTGTAATTTCACACGATACATTCCACTCAGCAATCATAGTTGGGAGGAAACTTGATTTAAAGTGAGTTGTGTTTGTGAAATAGTTAACGTATCGTAACGTTGGACACCTGGCACAACTACACATGTTACAACCGAATTATTTAAGAAATGGGTAAAAAGGAAATAAATTAGGGTAGTACTTTTTTACGAGGACTGACAACTGAACTTCCTGTAATTGCGAACAAGAGCACGTCGTCGGGCGTGGCATAATATGCCCATTTCTGGAGTAGAGTGGGCAAGATTTAATTCATTTGTTTGAAACCTTTGACTTAAGACGAAATAATAACAAAAATAAAACACAATAACTTCAAGTGTGGTATTTTTGACTGAGAAATTCAAATACCAATCTTGCGGAAACCGATTTTTTTTTTTTAATATTTATTTTCGGCTATCTTCAGACAAAAAAAATCCTACAACTCTGGCAAAAATGGTCGGTTCGGACTCAAATTCAAACTTGACCTGCAAAATCATGTAGACAGAACCCATATTTGAAATTTGGTTCAGTTCACCCGATTCAATCTAAAGTTATTATCTGGAAACTGCAAATTAGGTAAAATCTAATTCGAAAAAGGGACATAACTCAGTCAAAATCATGCGGACGAAACCCATATTCGAACTTGATCTGTATTTTGGGGTGGTAAACTAATATACCAAATTTGATTCAGTTCACTTTGTTCAATATAAAGTTATCATCCGGTAACCGCAAATAAGGTAAAATCTAAGTCTAAAAAGGGTCATAACTCAGTCAAAATCATGCGGACGAAACCCATATTCGAACTTGATCTGTATTTTGGTGTGGTAAACTAACATACCAAGTTTGGTTCAGTTCACTCGATTCAATCTAAAGTTATCATCCGGAAACCAAAAGCGGACGGACGACGTTTCCAACATGGAATTTTCGAATCTTCTTTCAATTTACTGTTATTTTTTGCGACAATCAATGTTAAACATCCTGTCGTTGGATCAAAAACTATGTCCGCCAAAATCATACTGGCAAATAGTTGGACAACTTCAAATGCATGCTAGCACATAGAGTTGCACTACGTCATATACATGCTTACTAAATCGGCTGCACCAGATCGGTTCCAAATAATATACTGCTGACCGATCTAGGGCGGGAGACGTTAGAAACTCGAATATATTTCAAACAGGTTTTAACATTAGACAATATTGTAAATGAAAAAAAAACCAGACAGAACTTATAACACCTAAATTAAAATGGTCAGCCTTGAATTCAAATACGACACTTGCTCGTGCGTTTGCGACAAACGTGGGTCAAAAATGCCCTATTTATGCTCTCAGTAATTCAGCCTCAGAAGTTGTTCCTAAATCAAAATTCCGTGGTCATATTAAACCTTATTTGAACGAATCGTTGAAAGCCACCCAATATATATATAGATTGCGCGAGTGTCGCAGTCGCTGGTTGGCAGAGGGCAGGGCGAATGCCAATCAACGAAGATTCAGATCATATCGCCGTTACAAAGAAGCAAAACGCTCTTTTCGACTTATACATCGCAAAATATCAGAACATTTTTTGCGTGATCGAGATGCCAAAAATGATAAGTGCGCAGAAATAGATCAGAACACATTATATCGATTACTCAATACCACTGTGTATATCCGACACCGGAAATTACGCAAGAAAATTTCATTTGTTTACACAATATTTTTTACCGAATATTCGTGATTATTAAAAACCAGGACACACCTCTGAATAATAGTAGAGTATACTATACTTCTAAAATATACTATCTATACATTCTGGATAAAAAGTACGTCCTCAGAAATCACGATTATTAGGTTAAATTATATGGATCGTCTGCAACTTAATTTGTTCTGATAAAAAACGATTTTCTTATATCTAAAACGTCTGTATGTTTACATATTGCTCTGCACATGACGTAAGACAGGTCCACAATGACTTACATAGCACCAACATGCAATTTGCATGTTTTGTTGCTGTACGGCATATTGCAAGCCCAAAACAATATCGGCCAATTGCAGGCAAATAATTGGGTGATAATGGGAGTCATATCATTACTCATCATTATGGTGACGTGTGCGTTAATTTGTTGCTTTCCAGCTCATTGGAACACCACGTGTATGCCAATTCAATGGTGACTTATTTTTTTAGTTTTAAAATCACATCAGTGGGGGGCTATCTATCACAACTCTAGTTGGCATGATAACTTTGAATGCCCTCTTTGAAATTTAGCACCAACTATCATATCTGGCCAGATTGGCGATGGTTATGATACATATTTACCCGAAACGCCAAACATTGAAATGAGCATTAATGATTATAGACCTCCCAGTTACTAATGTTCGAAGTTAATCTTAGTTTACACAAAGTCTGACTTCACACACATGCACCACTGGTTAGTAACTGCACGCCAACAATAGTTTTATAAATATAAAATAAAATGTGCTGCGAAATATGCGAATTATCCCTTGGTGTCATTATAAATGTCATCATTGTAAAATCTGCATTAGGCCAGAGAAAAAACTCTTTGTTTCCGATACCCTTCCTGGCTGAGATTTTCTTGCCTGCCTCAGTTGTTTTTCAATTTTCTCCAGAAAGCTAGCCTATATAGTTACCTATTGGAGTGTCTATGTGAATATCTGTCGTTTTCCCAGTCCCAAAAGCAAAAATAAGTGGGTTATTAACCTCAACGTTGGCTGAGATCTTACAGCAGATCGAATGAATTCAAGGGACATGCTTTTATCCAATGCTTGGCTTTTTTCAAAACACACGAATCTACCCTATTCCATGGTACAATGACTACACTATTTAATAATAATAGCTGTAGAAATTGCTATTTTCAAGTTGTCCGGATAATAACTCCGGTGAATATTAATATCCGAAC
The DNA here is from genome assembly GCA_032622095.1 of Siphonodentalium dalli. Taxonomy (NCBI): domain Eukaryota; kingdom Metazoa; phylum Mollusca; class Scaphopoda; order Gadilida; family Siphonodentaliidae; genus Siphonodentalium; species Siphonodentalium dalli. The sequence continues at coordinate 102,710,756 of CP136062.1, read as the reverse complement.
GAAACTTGGTACGAGTAATAAAGATTACATTATTGAGGTCGAGTTCTAATATCGTTCCGGCCAGATGATTTTTATTAGGGCTATAGTCCTTTTCAGACCTATAATTTGCCATTTTCGTGTTGTCAAGATAATTACAGTTAATACCAACTAATCCCAACTAAACTTGACATCAGGAATATCCATCACATTGTTCAAGTCAACTTTGATTGAGGTTCAGATTTTTTATGGAGCTGTCTCCATTTTCGACTATAAAAATATAAACTGATTCCACTTACAATCTGTCGATTATTATTCCATCACGTACAAATTCCACACACATTGTGTTTTTTTTCTTCTGAGCTTGTGTCTCACATGGTTGCTTCAGCACACTTGGCGACATGGTTTCATGATGTCTTGATTTATGTATCTTCAGGTTATACAATATTTAGTTTTAAATCCGCATATCTCACATGACTCTACTACGGGTGCGATCTCAAATGATGACATTTTGGACAGAGTGAATACCTCGCTCGCAATTTGTGCCATTTATACATGCGCAAGTGCATGTGAATATAGAATTTACAACTATAATTATATACCAATGTAAAACATTGTCTCTAATCATGCCAAACGGGTAGTTTCAAAATTATAATTTAAAAAATATATTAAATTGTTTTTGGTTAAATTAAGTCAGGAGTACAATCTAAAATATATATTTTTAATTTAACATTTAAAATTTTGTACTTTTCATGTAAATGATTAAACGATCAACATTTGCATAAAGCGCACATATCTATATAACGCACAATGGGATCGCCGCCCCATTTGACACAATTTGAAAGATCGAATGAGCCACACATGTCCGTATAAACGTACGAGGTAAAACAGAAACGAAAAATTGTCGCGATCACCATCATATATACGGCACAAACAGTATTGAGGAAGAAGAAATAATTTGCGCTAAATCTCAAAATTTTGAGCGCAATATTAAGCGCGAGGTATTGCAATATTAAGCGCGAAAAATTACGATATTAAGCGCAAAATATTGAAATAATATTGCAAACGGCGCGCTTATAAGTGTTTCCATTTGCAATATTATTGCGATATTTGGCGCGCTTAGTATACCACTTCTTTTGACTAGTACTGTATGTGTTCGGCATTCGGCTTCACAGTCATAATTATGCTTGGAATATCTCATCCGCAGTCCTTTATGGTAGATATATCTACAATTTTTAAGAGGTACAACTTTAATGAGAACGCTATACTTTAGAATGTAGCTCTCCCTTCAAAACATACTGGAAGAATATCATAAAACAGATGCACTTAATTGAGTGGAGAGAAAGGATCGACTCGAATATTGATTTGGCACAATATGGACTGACCCAGACTAAACTTTCTTCCTCATTACTGTGGCGAGCATGCAGGCATTATCCAGAGAAATGTTTTCATTTCGTATGATTGCTAGACTTCTAGATGACACAGCATAATTATACGTCTAGCCAGCTTTGTCTACTATATGTAATACTGGTACGCAACATCAATGTATTATAGAGCACACAATAATTAACTGCACAGACATATCGAATACAATATTTTGTACGATATAATCAACACTTTCAGAATACATGTTTTCATGGACAAGAGAGGGAGACAGAGAGACAGAGAGAGATGGAGAGAGAGAGAGAGAGAGAGAGAGAGAGAGAGAGAGAGAGAGAGAGAGAGAGAGAGAGAGAGAGAGATGAGACAAGGGTGGGTGCCTACCGTGCATGGGGATGTGGGTGGATGTGTGAGTGAATGGTGACTATATGTAATTTCTTTCCTTGTTACGTAACTTTGTTTTGTGTCAACTAGTACATGTATATATGTTGACTTGTATGTGTCCATGTTAGGTGGAACACAATCTAGAACATCCTTCTCCGAAAACCTCCCATACCATATCTTCCCGAAACTCTGGAAAGAACTTGATACATCTTTACAGTCAGTTTACCACGTTCCAAATTTAAACGAGACGGATCAGAAGATATAATACGAAGCTTATATCTTGATAGTGTTCTTTGTAAAAACCTACATTGTTTCGACTGTTACCCGTTCATGGATGAAAACTACTAATGTAAGATTTTTTAAATCAATCAAACGCATGTGAGTCCGTTTGTCTGAAGACTATACCTACATGTATATCATCAATCTCATAGCATGGCAACATTTGTATCATATACCATAACTGAGCGACTCTTTACTGTATTGCCACTTTGGCTATGGATAAAACTATTGCCCGAGTGTCGCAGTCGCTGGTTGGCAGAGGGCAGGGCGAATGCCAATCAACGAAGATTCAGATCATATCGCCGTTACAAAGAAGAAAAACGCTCTTTTCGACTTATACATCGCAAAATATCAGAACATTTTTTGCGTGATCGAGATGCCAAAAATGATAAGTGCGCAGAAATAGATCAGAACACATTATATCGATTACTCAATACCACTGTGTATATCCGACACCGGAAATTACGCAAGAAAATTTCATTTGTTTACACAATATTTTTTACCGAATATTCGTGATTATTAAAAACCAGGACACACCTCTGAATAATAGTAGAGTATACTATACTTCTAAAATATACTATCTATACATTCTGGATAAAAAGTACGTCCTCAGAAATCACGATTATTAGGTTAAATTATATGGATCGTCTGCAAACATTGAAATGAGCATTAATGATTATAGACCTCCCATTTACTAATGTTCGAAGTTAATCTTAGTTTACACAAAGTCTGACTTCACACACATGCACCACTGGTTAGTAACTGCACGCCAACAATAGTTTTATAAATATAAAATAAAATGTGCTGCGAAATATGCGAATTATCCCTTGGTGTCATTATAAATGTCATCATTGTAAAATCTGCATTAGGCCAGAGAAAAAACTCTTTGTTTCCGATACCCTTCCTGGCTGAGATTTTCTTGCCTGCCTCAGTTGTTTTTCAATTTTCTCCAGAAAGCTAGCCTATATAGTTACCTATTGGAGTGTCTATGTGAATATCTGTCGTTTTCCCAGTCCCAAAAGCAAAAATAAGTGGGTTATTAAGCTCAACGTTGGCTGAGATCTTACAGCAGATCGAATGAATTCAAGGGACATGCTTTTATCCAATGCTTGGCTTTTTTTAAAACACACGAATCTACCCTATTCCATGGCACAATGACTACACTATTTAATAATAATAGCTGTAGAAATTGCTATTTTCAAGTTGTCCGGATAATAACTCCGGTGAATATTAATATCCGAACGAAACTTGGTACGAGTAATAAAGATTACATTATTGAGGTCGAGTTCTAATATCGTTCCGGCCAGATGATTTTTATTAGGGCTATAGTCCTTTTCAGACCTATAATTTGCCATTTTCGTGTTGTCAAGATAATTACAGTTAATACCAACTAATCCCAACTAAACTTGACATCAGGAATATCCATCACATTGTTCAAGTCAACTTTGATTGAGGTTCAGATTTTTTATGGAGCTGTCTCCATTTTCGACTATAAAAATATAAACTGATTCCACTTACAATCTGTCGATTATTATTCCATCACGTACAAATTCCACACACATTGTGTTTTTTTTTTCTGAGCTTGTGTCTCACATGGTTGCTTCAGCACACTTGGCGACATGGTTTCATGATGTCTTGATTTATGTATCTTCAGGTTATACAATATTTAGTTTTAAATCCGCATATCTCACATGACTCTACTATATACGGGTGCGATCTCAAATGATGACATTTTGGACAGAGTGAATACCTCGCTCGCAATTTGTGCCATTTATACATGCGCAAGTGCATGTGAATATAGAATTTACAACTATAATTATATACCAATGTAAAACATTGTCTCTAATCATGCCAAACGGGTAGTTTCAAAATTATAATTTAAAAAATATATTAAATTGTTTTTGGTTAAATTAAGTCAGGAGTACAATCTAAAAAATATATTTTTAATTTAACATTTAAAATTTTGTACTTTTCATGTAAATGATTAAACGATCAACATTTGCATAAAGCGCACATATCTATATAACGCACAATGGGATCGCCGCCCCATTTGACACAATTTGAAAGATCGAATGAGCCACACATGTCCGTATAAACGTACGAGGTAAAACAGAAACGAAAAATTGTCGCGATCACCATCATATATACGGCACAAACAGTATTGAGGAAGAAGAAATAATTTGCGCTAAATCTCAAAATTTTGAGCGCAATATTAAGCGCGAGGTATTGCAATATTAAGCGCGAAAAATTACGATATTAAGCGCAAAATATTGAAATAATATTGCAAACGGCGCGCTTATAAGTGTTTCCATTTGCAATATAATTGCGATATTTGGCGCGCTTAGTATACCACTTCTTTTGACTAGTACTGTATGTGTTCGGCATTCGGCTTCACAGTCATAATTATGCTTGGAATATCTCATCCGCAGTCCTTTATGGTAGATATATCTACAATTTGTAAGAGGTACAACTTTAATGAGTACTATGAACGCTATACTTTAGAATGTAGCTTTCCCTTCAAAACATACTGGAAGAATATCATAAAACAGATGAACTTAATTGAGTGGAGAGAAAGGATCGACTCGAATATTGATTTGGCACAATATGGACTGAACCAGACTAAACTTTCTTCCTCATTACTGTGGCGAGCATGCAGGCATTATCCAGAGAAATGTTTTCATTTCGTATGATTGCTAGACTTCTAGATGACACAGCATAATTATACGTCTAGCCAGCTTTGTCTACTATATGTAATACTGGTACGCAACATCAATGTATTATAGACCACACAATAATTAACTGCACAGACATATCGAATACAATATTTTGTACGATATAATCAACACTTTCAGAATACATGTTTTCATGGACAAGAGAGGGAGACAGAGAGACAGAGAGAGATGGAGAGAGAGAGAGAGAGAGAGAGAGAGAGAGAGAGAGAGAGAGAGAGAGAGAGAGAGAGAGAGAGAGAGATGAGACAAGGGTGGGTGCCTACCGTGCATGGGGATGTGGGTGGATGTGTGAGTGAATGGTGACTATATGTAATTTCTTTCCTTGTTACGTAACTTTGTTTTGTGTCAACTAGTACATGTATATATGTTGACTTGTATGTGTCCATGTTAGGTGGAACACAATCTAGAACATCCTTCTCCGAAAACCTCCCATACCATATCTTCCCGAAACTCTGGAAAGAACTTGATACATCTTTACAGTCAGTTTACCACGTTCCAAATTTAAACGAGACGGATCAGAAGATATAATACGAAGCTTATATCTTGATAGTGTTCTTTGTAAGAACCTACATTGTTTCGACTGTTACCCGTTCATGGATGAAAACTACTAATGTAAGATTTTTTAAATCAATCAAACGCATGTGAGTCCGTTTGTCTGAAGACTATACTTACATGTATATCATCAATCTCATAGCATGGCAACATTTGTATCATATACCATAACTGAGCGACTCTTTACTGTATTGCCACTTTGGCTATGGATAAAACTAAACCACAAAAGTATGTTGTCTACACTATTACAGATCCAAACTAGTATCACCAACGTACGCTAGCTGCCACGTGGGCTCAGAGTCGGAATATTATTTTATTCCACACCCATTGACGATAGGTACATGTATTCAACGGAATCCCAGCCATTCAATACATAGTAGTGTATACATCTAGTGGAATACAAGCCGGAACTATTCTTGTTGACGTTGTCGCCAAGAAAGATGACGTCCATTACGTCGAGCATCCGCTTCCGGTGATCCACCCATAATTACTGGCTATTTGTCAGACTTAAATCACAATAAAGGTGGCTATAGTAAATGTGGATACGACATTCATGTATTGAACTTATCTGACTGAACGGTGTAGAATAAACACAGAACACAACTTGCATCATAATCTCGAATCTGTTATCGAACTCGTTGCGGACGGCGCAAAGTTATATTTCGCTCGAGCTACGCTCTCACGAAATATATCCTTGCGCCATCCGCAACTCATTCGATAAAAGATTCTCGATTAAGATGCGCGTTGTGTTCTGTCTATTTATCATGTTTGTTATATATTACTAAATAAAATTGAATTGAATTGTTTCTTGTGTATATGTTTTGTATTCAACAACTCTTCACATCTGGAGGACAATTAAAGATAAATATATTGTAAATGGAAAAACAGACATAACTTAAACCACCTAAATTCAGCAAACGAAGTAACCATTATACCAGAAACGGATCAAATTTTGTCCCCATGAAATTTTGCTGCAATGGAAAAGAGGCGACGTTTATACCTGAGTGTATAGCCAACCGGAATAAACGCGATACAACAATAAAATAACATGACACATGAAAGTTTTCGACAATCAGTTATTTCCAATCCGGTTAAACCCTAATAAGTATTTTTCTGTAGGAAAACGACCACTGAATATCTTACAAGGTCGACTCGTGTGTGAATGCAGTGTGCTCCAATCAGATAACTTCTTAAATTATAAGTGTAAGTAGAGCAGTATCATCGAACTATGGTTCGGGTCAGGTAATCCAGGAGTTCTATATGAGGCGAAAATCAATCTTACCACCTTTTAACCAGCTTTTAAGAGACATATTTGCATTATGCAGTTGAGTTGTTGAGTCGTTTCCGGCCGAAGGCCGCGCAGGATGTTCGGACTGCAGTGTGCAATTACCTTCACCCTATTATGCAGTTGAGCAAGCAAGTTTGGAGTTTGGGATGATACCCGGCAAGATTTGAAAGGGCCATAGGCCCTCTCCTACAACCCACTTTTGAATGCTGTAATTGAGCTGAAGAGCGTTTGTAGGGTTTGTAAGTAGATTACTACCTACCCATGCACAGTAGGTGTTTGCCTAATGTGCATGGTGTGGATGCCACAGCAGCAGGAAGCAAAGCACCACCCCATTCCGAACCTGGACCAGCGATGAAGACTTACCTTGTTTTCTTTTGTGAGTTTTGTGTGTTGATATATATATCATTTTGAGTTGTGAATGTTTGTAATTTATTGTCCTATCTTATGATTGCATGGACTCCAGTTGCCTTAGTCTGTTGTATTCCGGGTTTGTACTACGGGCTCAACGATATGAAGAGGGTGCAAAACGGTAACTCTATATGGGTGGCAGCTAAATTATATCGGCTCCGGCTATTTGGAAATTATATTAAATATCGGGATGTTGTGATGTGATTATTTTACTGACGTTGGAGGATATTGTTATCGGAAATGTATTCCCTACATGGCAAGTAAATGTGCATACTTATATAGCCAAATATTTACTTTTTCGAAATGAAGACGCCTATCTTCGCTTGAACACGTTTTATGGGAGTCACCTAAGCCCTGTTGGCAACTGTTTCAGTTTTGCTCATTAAATGATTGTTCATGTATCGTGTATATAGGAATCACGGAACTAAATGGTTTCCCATAGGCGACAGTGTTAACGTTTCGGCCAAATTCGCTGAATTGAAGCCTGCAGGCCATACCAGTGATGTTTACCCAGCTAGATTGACACCAGTTGATCACGAAAATGCAAGAAAAATCATAGGTCATGTGTTTACTTTTAAAAATAAATCCCCAAGTGTACGACAGGGCTATCTCACAGCCAAATTTGATCTGGAAAAACCCAGATCTACAACAGCTAGTTAAATACATTTCCCGCTCAAAAAAAAATCCGTTCCCCCATTCATTCACCAGTTTAAATTATTTAGATATTATGTACAAATCAAATAAACGCGATGTCATCCTTTAATAACGTGTCGCATGTATCAGGTGAAGGTCATTCTTCAGTTACCTTCACCTTTAGGGTTCCACGGTGTACTCGCTCCCCGACTCTAGAACACATTTAGCTCCCTGATTCCTATATATATGTATATGTGTGAATAACAGCGTTTCTTATAGTATTTTATCAAAATATAGACCTTACTGAAATCAAAAATGGATTATATCGAGCAGTAGTGGTTTATTTTTCCAATATGAGGCATCCTGAAAATTAGTGTCAATCCTCAAAATAAAGCAAAAAAAAGAAGCTTTTTTTTCAATTTTACTAGCTAATGCATCTTGTATAACTGAAGTATGTCCTTATATACCATAATATTACTAAATTGAAGAGGAAATGTTAATATACATTTTGAGAGGGATATATTGTCCAATTTTAAACCCTTTTCATGCAGAATTTGGCAATTTATAATAAATATTTACCAAAATTAACAGAAAATAAAAAAATTAAATATTTTAATAGCAATGTAAAGCAACCATAAGTCAATTTAAATATCGAAACATTATGATACAACATCAGACACAGCCTCAGGCATGAAATTTTACCAGATGGCAGGGCATACTGTCTGTTTAACAAAGCTGCCATGACAGTTTTGCACGACAGTAACTCTAGTGGTGATGCCATCACCCCCCCCCCCCCCTCGACTTGGGGTGGGGCTACGGTCCCAGATAAGGCTACTGGGTGCCGGAAAAGCTTAATTGGGTCAAATGACACATTTTACCAATGGGGGGGGGGGCTAACACTCCTCAAAATTGCGGGGAGGGGGCTTTAGACCCCCTGACCCCCTAATGGTACCTGACATCCATGCAAAATTACCAGATTTATCACTTTCTTTACTATCTACAGGCGAATCCATGCGTTTCTTCTTTAAATCTGTCCAAAATGTGGTCATTATCATTTGAAAATAAGAAAATATGGAAATAACAACTTATCATGGCGAGACGTGAAATTTCGTAAAATTCAAATTTTTCTTATAGGAATCACGGAACTAAATGGTTTCCCATAGGCGACAGTGTTAACGTTTCGGCCAAATTCGCTGAATTGAAGCCTGCAGGCCATACCAGTGATGTTTACCCAGCTAGATTGACAACAGTTGATCACGAAAATGCAAGAAAAATCATAGGTCATGTGTTTACTTTTAAAAATATATCCCCAAGTGTACGACAGGGCTATCTCACAGCCAAATTTGATCTGGAAAAACCCAGATCTACAACAGCTAGTTAAATACATTTCCCGCTCACAAAAATCCGTTCCCCCATTCATTCACCAGTTTAAATTATTTAGATATTATGTACAAATCAAATAAACGCGATGTCATCCTTTAATAACGTGTCGCATGTATCAGGTGAAGGTCATTCTTCAGTTATCTTCACCTTTAGGGTTCCACGGTGTACTCGCTCCCCGACTCTAGAACACATTTAGCTCCCTGATTCCTATAAATAAGTCCAGCTCTACAAAGTGACGGTGGCCAATTTGTGAACTTAATATAATTTGTGAAACTTGTCTGTGGTTTGGAGAAATTTCGAGAATAGTTTCATTTGACCTTTGACCTGTATCATTTAAAACGATCGAGGAAAGGTTACACTCACACGGATTCGTCACGCTTGAATATCGCCTGTGTAACGATGTTAGGTAACGGGAGATCAGAGGACAAAAGCCACACCGCTGATGTAAACAGCAGCGACCGAACAGTTAACACTGCGAGTGGTGTACGCCAGCCAGGTATCAGGGGTCAACTGTCAACACCGACGAAACGCGATCGTGCTTCGGGTGACAGTATTCTTGAATCATTGGATTCCAAAAAACAACGCGATGACTCTATCTCAAATTATTCCGACTCTGCGTTTGGAAATCCGTATGCTAACAGTACCATGAAAATCCCAGATCCACACACAATGAACTCAGGCTCGCCCATGATACAGCAGGTCATGTCCCAGAGGCATTTACAACCACCGTGGATCTATGGTGAACAGGCACAGTACTCCCAAATGCCACCCTACTCGGTGTTACCGCCTGGTTACAATCAGCGTCCTGACTCTCAATCGTACACACGTACATCTATGGCAGGAGATTTAGTGGTGGGAATAATCGAAGCATTCCAGAATCCCCGCGTGAAGGAAGCACTGAAATCTACTTTTGAGGAAGTCATGCGGGTTGAAGTAAAAACAGCCGTGAAGGAAGCTACTGGTGACCTCGATAAGCGAGTTAGCAAACTGGAGGAGATTGTGAAGAGTCAACAAAAGCAGATTGTCAGTCTCCAGGATTCTGTTGACGATCTGCGTTCTTACAGCATGAGGAATTCACTGAGAATTTCCGGAATCAGCGAGAAGGACACAGAAGATACTGATAGTCTTGTCTTGGATCTCGCGAAAGTCATGGGAGTAAACCTGGATGAAATTGAAATTCAACGAAGCCACCGATCTGGTGAAATTGTTCAGGAAAGAGCTTCAGATGGAGCGACGGCTACACCCCCGAGAAAGGGTAGATCTCTGCTTGTTAAGTTTGTGTCATACCGGTCAAGGAAACGCTTTTATAGAGCTAGGACAATGCTAAAAAACAAGCCATCATTTAAAGGTGTTTTCGTCAATGAGCACCTAACAAAAGTTAGGTCGTTTATGGCAGGCAGGTGTCGACAATATGTAAGGGACAAGTTGATCTAAGGAACCTGGACCTACGACACTGTGATTTTTGTGAAAGGGCTTGATGGGAGAGTGCAAAGAATCACAACACTTAGCCAATTGTCTGAACTCGAGGAGGCGATTGGGGCAACAGGAAGGCCTTACACTGGAGGCTTCTGAGAGGCTGGACATGATAGCAGTCCAATGTCTGCAGGAGACTTGCACAGGGCTGTAATAAAATGTGTTGATTTATATATTCATTGTATTATATAGGTGTAGATAGGTTTGAACTTGTAACGAGTATTAGGCTATTTCTAAATAAGGGATACATGTTATATAGAAATTCTACTTTCAACAATGTCATGAGGGACAACAACTTTCAACTGGTACTAAATGTTGTATAAATACGATTACTAATCCAATGGATTACTAGTAAACTGCAGTTACATGTCAATGACTTAGATTTTTAAACCAAAATCTGGTATACAAAGTTCTGAGATAATATTTGTCTGATATAATCGATTTTCCAATTAAGAAAAACAGTTGCTAAAGCTACAAATTAATTGTGAGAGGCTGTCCCCTGTCTGCAGGAGCCATACGGGGACCTCAGTAGTGTATATGAATATCCAATTCGTATACTCTATAGAATTAAAGGTATTGTAAGACATACTAATTACTATTTCTAGGCAGATGGTATAGTAAGCAGTGTTCGCGCTGTCGGTAGCCAAATTAGCCAATGGCTAATCTTTTTCGAATTTGGCTAATAAAAATTTCATTTGGCTAAACTTTTGGCTAAACTTTTTTTGACCCCAAATGGAGACTGAAAGCATGAATTTTTGGCAAGTGGGTTTTCAATTCTGTGATGTGAACGATCTAGTCCGAAAACATCGTAAGTGGGAATATATCGCCGACTGTATAAAGGGAAACCCGATCGCGGACAGTACAAAGGGAAACCCGTCACTCTGCACGAAACAGCAAAAAATCATTATTTTACATTTAATCCGCTAATCCCGCATTGTCTGTCTGGTCACTCACGGGACTCCTGCACAATGCATGTGTATGATGACATTGTATTTATGACGGCCAAGGTTTATGAGCACCAAGTGTAAGACAATAGCTTAATCAGCCAAATGTGAATCACGACAGATATTTGTCGTCAATACCGATACATTCAAAATAATATGCATGCTTTTATGACAGATTGCAATTATATAATGTCGTAACAATATTAAGTTATTAGTTTCCAGATGTCACTTAAATATTTTCGCAAGAATAATTAATATTTAATGATTTTAAAAAAGATATTGATATAAAACAAAAATTTAATGACATTAAGAAGGACAATCCCTGGTTACCCCCCCCCCCCCAATCACTCTTTCACATAAAGATTAATAAATTTTTAATAAATGATATATATAAAATTATTTCTAGTTCATAAAAATTAGTTAAATTATTGTGTATTTTACCTGTGTCTGTTAGATTTGACTTTTTAGACATTAATTGTGAACCGACCAGAAAACGATTATTTAATTTGGCCATAGTTTTTTTTAATTTGGCTAAAAAACATTTGGCTAAAGTTTTTTTCATTTGGCTAATAAAATTTTCATTTGGCTAAACTTTTGGCTAAAGTTTTTTTCGGTCCAGCGCGAACACTGATAGTAAGCAAACTATTTCTAGGCAGATGGTATAGTAAGCAAACTATTTCTAGGCAGATGTTATAGTAAGCAAACTATTTCTAGGCAGATGGTATAGTAAGCAAACTATTTCTAGGCAGATGGTATAGTAAGCAAACTATTTCTAGGCAGATGGTATAGTAAGCAAACTATTTCTAGGCAGATGGTATAGTAAGCAAACTATTTCTAGGCAGATGGTATAGTAAGCAAACTATTTCTAGGCAGATGGCATACTAAGCAAACTATTTCTAGGCAGATGGTATAGTAAGCAAACTATTTCTAGGCAGATGGTATAGTAAGCAAACTATTTCTAGGCAGATGGTATAGTAAGCAAACTATTTCTAGGCAGATGATATAGTCAGGCTAACTAGTAACTATTTGAAGGATTAGTACGCACGATTGAATACATGTATTGATATGTAGGTTAGTTATGATAGGTTAGTAAAATAATAGTCCTAAATGAGGTGAATTATTCGCTAGAGAATAACCTCGTGCATGTAAAAAACCACAAGGCTAAAACACATGGAATATTTGTTAGTGTCGGAACTGTTTCTTCGTTATTGTAGATTTGTAGGTAACACTATTCGATCTCATAAAACTCGATATTACAGAGTCTCGTAGAAAACGAAATGTGGAACCCTTCACACTTTAGTTCCTTTAATGAATATTAATTATAAATAAATCTTAGTATACAAACAGATATCAAAAAACATAATCAAATCAATCTTTTTTAAGAAATGGACAATCTGGTCTTAAACGTCGAAATATCTTCTGGCAAAAAAAATGTATCAATATTTAAAGTCAGACTAATTATTTCTAGGTTGGTCATAAAATTACTACTTCTAGGCTATGGGTTATACTCAGGCAAACTATTTCTAGGTTAATCAAAAATATCAGAGTTGTAAACTAAATCTACAAATATTAATTGGAATATAAAGAAAAGAGTTAGCTCCCCTGTGAATTGTAACAGTATCCAAATGTATCAATATTTTAAGTCAGACTAATTATTTCTAGGTTGGTCATACAATTACTACTTCTAGGCTATGGGTTATACTCAGGCAAACTATTTCTAGGTTAATCAAAAATATCAGAGTTGTTAACTAAATCTACAAATATTAATTGGAATATAAAGAAAAGAGTTAACTCCCCTGTGAATTGAATAATCTGTTTTATTAAGTTCAATATAGATGTTAAACGATTGATATATGTTAATGAATGATACAATGATATATTCGTTAGCGAATAAACCTATGCATGTAAAAACCACAAGTCTAAACACATTGAACTTTTTTTAGGAACGTTCTTCTGTAGACTAATAGGCAACACATTTCAAAAACACCATTCCATAGTGATAGAAATCGAAATGTATAACCATTATCAGTTCCTTTAAACATTATGAATGATGGAAATATATTCAAATCAATCAACTTATGTTGGAATATATAAAAATATGTGTATCAAGCATGTTAAATTGTGAATAATTAGTTATTTATATCACACCAACGTTAATTCATAATCTATAGTATTTTAGGAAAGAAAACTGGAACAAATAGTAACTATTTTCGGTTTATATCAAGACAACGTATTTCAATTCCAACACAAATTCAATATTTCAGAAAAATAAAAAAAATCTCTCTTTTATTGAAATATTAAATGTAAAAGCACGATAAAGCAATTAAAACACAATTTAAGTTACTTTTTCGTCAACAAAATTGAAGTTATATGTTATAATGCTTAAAATTACATCAAAATATGAAAATCCTTAATCAAATATCTCAATTGAAAGCTGAAAAAACAAAAAAACAATTTAAATGTTAACTTTATCTGTTTCGCTCGCAAGAATCAAAATCCCTTTTTATTACCACAATAATCGTAAAAGACAATAAATGTTTTGTCTTTAATAAAAAAATGTAAACATATTATAATCATAGGAAAACACTAATGTTTTCGTCAACAAAATTCAAGCACAAACTTTATATGTCAATAAAATAATATGAAAATTCAATAAAACTTTAATCAATTTAGTGCTAAATTGTTGAAAAAATGTTGACTGTTGACGCAATCAACTGGTATTCCAAATGTTTTTACTCTGCCTCAATTTTACCTATGCGAATGTATCTGTTTATATAAGGAAAATTCATTCTATCTTTAGTCCCAACAAATGATGTCATTCGAGCCATCTTTCTTTAAGTCGAATAATCTACCAACATATAGCACTAAACATGATGAGGTCTTCGTCGAGAATTCATGTCCACCTCTGTTTTCTATAGTAAAAGCTACTTACCTATTAAACAACAGATAATCCATCGAAGTATAGTTCTATCTCTCAATTTTACCTATGCGAATCGTCTGTTTATATAAAAAAACATTCATTCTATCTTTACTCTCAACAAAATGATGTCATACGACCCAAGTCGAATAATCTAATATCATTCGTCGAGAATTCGTGTCGGGCTTTGTTTATATACAGTAACACATTAATTTACTCAAGCTATCTATACTCCCAAAAAAATCATTCGAGCTATCTTGTTAAATGTCCTCGTATGCCTATCATAATGTACCCTCCCATTTTATCCGACGACATGAATAATATAATTCATGTCGACATATATCTGTACAAGGCGACTAGTTTATTCAACTAGGCTACCTAGCTTGGATCATATTTCAAAGAACTCATTCGTTAACGACCCGTCCTTACAAAACCAGTAATTTAAAATACACCTGTCAAGTCGCTTATTTGAAGATCAACTTACCTTACGATAAACATTCCAAACATTCCAATTATTATATATAAGCGAGTTAAATGCCCTATAAAGTCACGGATTTAAAACACCTGGTGAGTTTAGTTAAATTATGATTTCAGTTAACTTTTAATTAATTCATATCTTATTCAACCTATGTTCTGTGTAATTTAAAACGATAAATTACACTCAAGTTTGTATATTTATCGGAGCAAAACATATTGAGGAAGTTTGAAGCAGTTGTCTTAAAGTGACACTAAGATTTATTTTCTTATTTGCACACAGTATACTTTGTTTAAACCAGATATCTTAAAATGGCACTAAGATTTATTTTATTATTTTATATATCTCACACTATTTATAAACAAGATGTCTTAAAAGGGCACTAAGATTTCATTTTATAATTTCAATACCAAAAGTGTTTCAATATCACAGCAAAAAAAAAAAAATTGGAATAATTTTACCTCAGAATTGTTAATAAATAAGTCTTCTTCACATCTTAATTCTTAAAAGGGCGCTAATAATTTAACTCAAATATGGTTGAAAATTTATCGTTAAAGAGCGTTTATTATCTGCTTGTATGCAACTCTTTCAATCCCTCGTAATATTTGGATACAGTATACTTTGTTCAAACCAGATGTCTTAAAATGGCAATAAGTTTTATTTTATTATTTTATATATCTCACACTATTTATAAACAAGATGTCTTAAAGGGGCACTAAGATTTCATTTTATAATTTCAATACCAAAAGTGTTTGAACATCACAGCCAAAAAAATTGTAATAATTTTACCTCAGAATTGTTAATAAATAAGTCTTCTTCGCATCTTAATTCTTAAAAGGGCGCTAATAATTTAACTTAAATATGGTTGAAAATTTATCGTTAAAGAGCGTTTATTATCTGTTTGTATGTAACTCTTTCAATCGCTCATAATATTCGGATACAGTATACTTTGTTCATCCCAGATGTCTTAAAATAACACTAAGATTTATTTTATTATTTTATATATCTCACACTATTTATAAACCAGTTGTCTTAAAAGGGCACTAAAATTTCATTTTATAATTTGAATACCAAAAGTGTTTGAATATCACAGAACAAAAATTGTAATAATTTTACGCCAAAATTGTTAATAAATAGGTCTTATTCATATCATAATTCTTAAAAGGGCGCTAATAATTTAACTTAAATATGGTTGATAATTTATCGTTAAAGAGCGTTTATTATCTGTTTGTATACAACTCTTTCACTCCCTCGTAATAGATAGGTACCGTTCATATCAAACATATTAGAAGAGACATTAATAATATCCCCCACCTCAAAAGATACTAATTATATAATCAATAAAGAGCATATATTTGTTCAGCCATTAATATTGTTGGATAAAAAACGCTGATCGCATAAATGAAAGGTTCAATAATCGTATTCAATGTGTACCCTAATTAGTTCTATATATAGACATATATCAAATTCATAATCAAATTATTATGTTTTAATTATCAAAACGGATACTATTACACTATTCCACACAAACTTTTAGATAGTATATTACACTATCCAAATTAACATT
This sequence comes from Siphonodentalium dalli, assembly GCA_032622095.1. NCBI lineage: Eukaryota > Metazoa > Mollusca > Scaphopoda > Gadilida > Siphonodentaliidae > Siphonodentalium > Siphonodentalium dalli. Next base: position 102,694,365 of record CP136062.1, on the reverse strand, counting down.
GTTTCAATTTAGAGTCTATTTAAACATGCAAACTAAAAACAATATTCATAGTTTTACAAGTTTTTTTTATGTAAAATCTTATTTGTCTACACGTTGTGGCTAAGCATATCATAACAGTATATTTACATTTATCTAGCAAATGCGCTTTAATTTCTACAAATTAACATTCCAATTCAACAATTGTTTCATTTTTGAAAAAAAAATATACTGTAACAGTTTTGTTTACATACCATAAATATAACACTTACCTGGTTATGGCAAATAATTCTCCCTTAATCATAATGGCAACACGGTTTGGAAAAACAAATGCTGGTGAATCCGTACGCAATTTAGCATCAGATGTAAATATGCTCGGACAGAAACAGTTCCCGGTCGTTCGTTATTAAACTTACAATTGATGCAGGGTGTCAGGCGTTAAGTTTCAACAAGCAGTCAATGGCCATTATATATCTGATTAATGTACCTATTTATACAAAATAACGCCTGTGTTGGCATCTGCACACACGCATAAAACTCATTAGTAGGCGCCCTATTGAGAGTTGATAATTTAGAATAATTATTTATCACGCATTTATGTACAGATTTATACGATGAAAGCAAATATAAAATGCGTATGTGCACACGACCATTATGTACTTTCAATGCTATGCCTATCAATAGTATGCAATTATCTCGCAGAATCAATCAAACAATAATATTAAGCTAATTCTGTTAGCTGCACCATTACATCTGAAATTGCTCGATATCGTTAGACTAGGTTAATGTGTGTTTTATATGCATGTTCCCGTTCATTATCTGCACATTTTTTAAATCGGCACGGAAATCTACCTACTAACTTATTTGAACGCACAATATAATTTGGATAGTTAAATCATACATCTTATCACTGGAATAATATGCTCTAAATCTTTTGGCAGGGCTATTTCAATATAAAACATCATATGTATTCAAAGTTTCTAATATATAAATTATACCACAAATTATCATACAAAAAATATGTTTTCAAGATGGCATCCAATATGGCTATTCAGAAATGTGAGCTTCAAAATATATCCTGATAAAATGTACACATTTGCTGTGATCATATATCATACAATTGGTTGTATTAGCGTTTTTAGCGTAATTCCTATGCTATCTCCATTACAAAAAAAATGGTTGCCAAAAATGGCCATCGTTTACTTTAAGATACAGGGCTTAAAAATGTATTGCATTTTTACAAAGGCTCATATGCATCATTTAGGTTTTTATTTTGTATAGTATATTCCAAATTATCATACAATTTGTCATCACAAAAAACAATATATGTTTTCAAGATGGCGTCCAATGTGGCTATTCTGAAATGTCAGCTTCAAAATATATCTTGATAAAATGTACACATTTGCTATAATTATATATTGTTCAACTGGATGTATTAGCGTTTATACCATAATACCTATGCTATCTCCACTACAAAAATGGCTTCCAAAATGGCCATCGTTTACTTCAAGATACAGGGTTTAAAACTGTATTGCATTTTTACAAAGGCTCATATATATCATTTAGGTTTGTATAGTATATGCCAAATTATCATTCAATTTGTCATCACAAAAAACAATATATGTTTTCAAGATGGCGTCCAATATAGCTATTCAGAAATGTCAGCTTCAAAATATATCTTGATACAATGTACACATTTGCTGTGATCATATATTGTTCAACTTAATGTATTAGCGTTTATAGCATAATACCTATAATATCCCTACTATAAAATGGCTTCCAAAATGGCCACCATTACTCTAAAATACAAAGCTTAAAATTACATGCTTAATTTAGAAAGTTGATTTTTATGAGTTATACTACTTATTTCTTCAAAGAGTTGATATTGTCTTATTCTTATCACAGTTTTAAAAACAATCTACAAGAAATGTTCATTGTGTATCATATAATGAGTTCTTGGTAGGCTATCGGATTGTACAACATATACGTATTTATATTTGTTTGTAATATCCGATGGAGTATTTCGCAAATAAAGTTGTCAAATCCTATAATATAATAAAAACTCTCAATATTAAAGTATTAAACAAACGAAAAAATAGTCACAGAGCCGTCCTATGGGGTAGAATCCCTCTATTACATATCTCATACACAATATGATTTTGTTTTAAACCGAGTTGTGTGGAACATAGACATTTTAATCAACCGTTCTAGAACAAATTACTTAAACAATCTTTTCTTAAAAGCTGTTTAAAAAATTGTCTACCTAATTCTCAATTATTGTTTGCTAGGTTCGTAGTTTTATCATATGGAGCGTAGGTTCGAAACGAAATTAGTAAGAACGTTTTTTTCTTTTTTGGTAATGGGAATGTCTCAGGGGTAAATTCTGCTATAAATCACTTAATGCTATGTTTTCAAGATGGCGTCCAATATGGCAATTGAGAACTGTGAGCTTCAAAATATATCTGATAAATTGTATTCCTTAGTTAATATGATCACATAATTATGCGCTTAGCTGTCTTCGCGTTGATAAGGTATTAGCAACGGTGACGCCATTATAAAATGGCCAACATTTACTTCAAAATACACAGCTTCAGAGAAATGTTCGGTATTTTACAAAATAAAACCGAGTGATATTTTGTCTTTCTTCTCGAAATGTATGAACAAAACAAGATATTATATACATTATAAACAACTGAAATGTAGTCAGTTGATGACCACTATACACACAAATAAATTTGATTACTGCCAACATAGTTAATTGATATATATAAGGGGGGGGTGATTTTCAACCCCCCTTATATATATCAATTAACTATGTTGGCAGTAATCAAATTTATTTTTGTGTATAGTGGTCATCAACTGACTACATTTCGAGAAGAAAGACAAAATATCACTCGGTTTTATTTTGTAAAATACCGAACATTTCTCTGAAGCTGTGTATTTTGAAGTAAATGTTGGCCATTTTATAATGGCGTCACCGTTGCTAATACCTTATCAACGCGAAGACAGCTAAGCGCATAATTATATGATCATATTAACTAAGGAATACAATTTATCAGATATATTTTGAAGCTCACAGTTCTCAATTGCCATATTGGACGCCATCTTGAAAACATAGCATTAAGTGATTTATAGCAGAATTTACCCCTGAGACATTCCCATTACCAAAAAAGAAAAAAACGTTCTTACTAATTTCGTTTCGAACCTACGCTCCATATGATAAAACTACGAACCTAGCAAAAAATAATTGAGAATTAGGTAGACAATTTTTTAAACAGCTTTTAAGAAAAGATTGTTTAAGTAATTTGTTCTAGAACGGTTGATTAAAATGTCTATGTTCCACACAACTCGGTTTAAAACAAAATCATATTGTGTATGAGATATGTAATAGAGGGATTCTACCCCATAGGACGGCTCTGTGACTATTTTTTCGTTTGTTTAATACTTTAATATTGAGAGTTTATATTATATTATAGGATTTGACAACTTTATTTGCGAAATACTCCATCGGATATTACAAACAAATATAAATACGTATATGTTGTACAATCCGATAGCCTACCAAGAACTCATTATATGATACACAATGAACATTTCTTGTAGATTGTTTTTAAAACTGTGATAAGAATAAGACAATATCAACTCTTTGAAGAAATAAGTAGTATAACTCATAAAAATCAACTTTCTAAATTAAGCATGTAATTTTAAGCTTTGTATTTAAGAGTAATGGTGGCCATTTTGGAAGCCATTTTATAGTAGGGATATTATAGGTATTATGCTATAAACGCTAATACATTAAGTTGAACAATATATGATCACAGCAAATGTGTACATTGTATCAAGATATATTTTGAAGCTGACATTTCTGAATAGCTATATTGGACGCCATCTTGAAAACATATATTGTTTTTTGTGATGACAAATTGAATGATAATTTGGCATATATTATACAAACCTAAATGATATATATGAGCCTTTGTAAAAATGCAATACAGTTTTAAACCCTGTATCTTGAAGTAAACGATGGCCATTTTGGCAGCCATTTTTGTAGTGGAGATAGCATAGGTATTATGGTATAAACGCTAATACATCCAGTTGAACAATATATGATCATAGCAAATGTGTACATTTTATCAAGATATATTTTGAAGCTGACATTTCAGAATAGCCATATTGGACGCCATCTTGAAAACATATATTGTTTTTGTGATGACAAATTGTATGATAATTTGGAATATACTATACAAAATAAAAACCTAAATGATGCATATGAGCCTTTGTAAAAATGCAATACATTTTTAAGCCCTGTATCTTAAAGTAAACGATGGCCATTTTTGGCAACCATTTTTTTTGTAATGGAGATAGCATAGGAATTACGCTAAAAACGCTAATACAACCAATTGTATGATATATGATCACAGCAAATGTGTACATTTTATCAGGATATATTTTGAAGCTCACATTTCTGAATAGCCATATTGGATGCCATCTTGAAAACATATTTTTTGTATGATAATTTGTGGTATAATTTATATATTAGAAACTTTGAATACATATGATGTTTTATATTGAAATAGCCCTGCCAAAAGATTTAGAGCATATTATTCCAGTGATAAGATGTATGATTTAACTATCCAAATTATATTGTGCGTTCAAATAAGTTAGTAGGTAGATTTCCGTGCCGATTTAAAAAATGTGCAGATAATGAACGTGAACATGCATATAAAACACACATTAACCTAGTCTAACGATATCGAGTAATTTCAGATGTAATGGTGCAGCTAACAGAATTAGCTTAATATTATTGTTTGATTGATTCTGCGAGATAATTGCATACTATTGATAGGCATAGCATTGAAAGTACATAATGGTCGTGTGCACATACGCATTTTATATTTGCTTTCATCGTATAAATCTGTACATAAATGCGTGATAAATAATTATTCTAAATTATCAACTCTCAATAGGGCGCCTACTAATGAGTTTTATGCGTGTGTGCAGATGCCAACACAGGCGTTATTTTGTATAAATAGGTACATTAATCAGATATATAATGGCCATTGACTGCTTGTTGAAACTTAACGCCTGACACCCTGCATCAATTGTAAGTTTAATAACGAACGACCGGGAACTGTTTCTGTCCGAGCATATTTACATCTGATGCTAAATTGCGTACGGATTCACCAGCATTTGTTTTTCCAAACCGTGTTGCCATTATGATTAAGGGAGAATTATTTGCCATAACCAGGTAAGTGTTATATTTATGGTATGTAAACAAAACTGTTACAGTATATTTTTTTTTTTTAAATGAAACAATTGTTGAATTGGAATGTTAATTTGTAGAAATTAAAGCGCATTTGCTAGATAAATGTAAATATACTGTTATGATATGCTTAGCCACAACGTTTAGACAAATAAGATTTTACATAAAAAAAACTTGTAAAACTATGAATATTGTTTTTAGTTTGCATGTTTAAATAGACTCTAAATTGAAACAATGTTAATTTGGATAGTGTAATATACTATCTAAAAGTTTGTGTGGAATAGTGTAATAGTATCCGTTTTGATAATTAAAACATAATAATTTGATTATGAATTTGATATATGTCTATATATAGAACTAATTAGGGTACACATTGAATACGATTATTGAACCTTTCATTTATGCGATCAGCGTTTTTTATCCAACAATATTAATGGCTGAACAAATATATGCTCTTTATTGATTATATAATTAGTATCTTTTGAGGTGGGGGATATTATTAATGTCTCTTCTAATATGTTTGATATGAACGGTACCTATCTATTACGAGGGAGTGAAAGAGTTGTATACAAACAGATAATAAACGCTCTTTAACGATAAATTATCAACCATATTTAAGTTAAATTATTAGCGCCCTTTTAAGAATTATGATATGAATAAGACCTATTTATTAACAATTTTGGGGTAAAATTATTACAATTTTTGTTCTGTGATATTCAAACACTTTTGGTATTCAAATTATAAAATGAAATCTTAGTGCCCTTTTAAGACAACTGGTTTATAAATAGTGTGAGATATATAAAATAATAAAATAAATCTTAGTGTTATTTTAAGACATCTGGGATGAACAAAGTATACTGTATCCGAATATTATGAGCGATTGAAAGAGTTGCATACAAACAGATAATAAACGCTCTTTAACGATAAATTTTCAACCATATTTAAGTTAAATTATTAGCGCCCTTTTAAGAATTAAGATGCGAAGAAGACTTATTTATTAACAATTCTGAGGTAAAATTATTACAATTTTTTTGGCTGTGATGTTCAAACACTTTTGGTATTGAAATTATAAAATGAAATCTTAGTGCCCCTTTAAGACATCTTGTTTATAAATAGTGTGAGATATATAAAATAATAAAATAAAACTTATTGCCATTTTAAGACATCTGGTTTGAACAAAGTATACTGTATCCAAATATTACGAGGGATTGAAAGAGTTGCATACAAGCAGATAATAAACGCTCTTTAACGATAAATTTTCAACCATATTTGAGTTAAATTATTAGCGCCCTTTTAAGAATTAAGATGTGAAGAAGACTTATTTATTAACAATTCTGAGGTAAAATTATTCCAATTTTTTTTTTTTTGCTGTGATATTGAAACACTTTTGGTATTGAAATTATAAAATGAAATCTTAGTGCCCTTTTAAGACATCTTGTTTATAAATAGTGTGAGATATATAAAATAATAAAATAAATCTTAGTGCCATTTTAAGACATCTGGTTTAAACAAAGTATACTGTGTGCAAATAAGAAAATAAATCTTAGTGTCACTTTAAGACAACTGCTTCAAACTTCCTCAATATGTTTTGCTCCGATAAATATACAAACTTGAGTGTAATTTATCGTTTTAAATTACACAGAACATAGGTTGAATAAGATATGAATTAATTAAAAGTTAACTGAAATCATAATTTAACTAAACTCACCAGGTGTTTTAAATCCGTGACTTTATAGGGCATTTAACTCGCTTATATATAATAATTGGAATGTTTGGAATGTTTATCGTAAGGTAAGTTGATCTTCAAATAAGCGACTTGACAGGTGTATTTTAAATTACTGGTTTTGTAAGGACGGGTCGTTAACGAATGAGTTCTTTGAAATATGATCCAAGCTAGGTAGCCTAGTTGAATAAATTAGTCGCCTTGTACAGATATATGTCGACATGAATTATATTATTCATGTCGTCGGATAAAATGGGAGGGTACATTATGATAGGCATACGAGGACATTTAACAAGATAGCTCGAATGATTTTTTGGGGAGTATAGATAGCTTGAGTAAATTAATGTGTTACTGTATATAAACAAAGCTCGACATGAATTCTCGACGAATGATATTAGATTATTCGACTTGGGTCGTATGCCATCATTTTGTTGAGAGTAAAGATAGAATGAATGTTTTTTTTATATAAACAGACGATTCGCATAGGTAAAATTGAGAGATAGAACTATACTTCGATGGATTATCTGTTGTTTAATAGGTAAGTAGCTTTTACTATAGAAAACAGAGGTGGACATGAATTCTCGACGAAGACCTCATCATGTTTAGTGCTATATGTTGGTAGATTATTCGACTTAAAGAAAGATGGCTCGAATGACATCATTTGTTGGGACTAAAGATAGAATGAATTTTCCTTATATAAACAGATACATTCGCATAGGTAAAATTGAGGCAGAGTAAAAACATTTGGAATACCAGTTGATTGCGTCAACAGTCAACATTTTTTCAACAATTTAGCACTAAATTGATTAAAGTTTTATTGAATTTTCATATTATTTTATTGACATATAAAGTTTGTGCTTGAATTTTGTTGACGAAAACATTAGTGTTTTCCTATGATTATAATATGTTTACATTTTTTTATTAAAGACAAAACATTTATTGTCTTTTACGATTATTGTGGTAATAAAAAGGGACTTTTGATTCTTGCGAGCGAAACAGATAAAGTTAACATTTAAATTGTTTTGTTTTTTTTTCAGCTTTCAATTGAGATATTTGATTAAGGATTTTCATATTTTGATGTAATTTTAAGCATTATAACATATAACTTCAATTTTGTTGACGAAAAAGTAACTTAAATTGTGTTTTAATTGCTTTATCGTGCTTTTACATTTAATATTTCAATAAAAGAGAGATTTTTTTTATTTTTCTGAAATATTGAATTTGTGTTGGAATTGAAATACGTTGTCTTGATATAAACCGAAAATAGTTACTATTTGTTCCAGTTTTCTTTCCTAAAATACTATAGATTATGAATTAACGTTGGTGTGATATAAATAACTAATTATTCACAATTTAACATGCTTGATACACATATTTTTATATATTCCAACATAAGTTGATTGATTTGAATATATTTCCATCATTCATAATGTTTAAAGGAACCGATAATGGTTATACATTTCGATTTCTATCACTATGGAATGGTGTTTTTGAAATGTGTTGCCTATTAGTCTACAGAAGAACGTTCCTAAAAAAAGTTCAATGTGTTTAGACTTGTGGTTTTTACATGCATAGGTTTATTCGCTAACGAATATATCATTGTATCATTCATTAACATATATCAATCGTTTAACATCTATATTGAACTTAATAAAACAGATTATTCAATTCACAGGGGAGTTAACTCTTTTCTTTATATTCCAATTAATATTTGTAGATTTAGTTTACAACTCTGATATTTTTGATTAACCTAGAAATAGTTTGCCTGAGTATAACCCATAGCCTAGAAGTAGTAATTTTATGACCAACCTAGAAATAATTAGTCTGACTTAAAATATTGATACATTTGGATACTGTTACAATTCACAGGGGAGCTAACTCTTTTCTTTATATTCCAATTAATATTTGTAGATTTAGTTTACAACTCTGATATTTTTGATTAACCTAGAAATAGTTTGCCTGAGTATAACCCATAGCCTAGAAGTAGTAATTTTATGACCAACCTAGAAATAATTAGTCTGACTTTAAATATTGATACATTTTTTTTGCCAGAAGATATTTCGACGTTTAAGACCAGATTGTCCATTTCTTAAAAAAGATTGATTTGATTATGTTTTTTGATATCTGTTTGTATACTAAGATTTATTTATAATTAATATTCATTAAAGGAACTAAAGTGTGAAGGGTTCCACATTTCGTTTTCTACGAGACTCTGTAATATCGAGTTTTATGAGATCGAATAGTGTTACCTACAAATCTACAATAACGAAGAAACAGTTCCGACACTAACAAATATTCCATGTGTTTTAGCATTGTGGTTTTTTACATGCACGAGGTTATTCACTAGCGAATAATTCATCTCATTTAGGACTATTATTTTACTAACCTATCATAACTAACCTACATATCAATACATGTATTCAATCGTGCGTACTAATCCTTCAAATAGTTACTAGTTAGCCTGACTATATCATCTGCCTAGAAATAGTTTGCTTACTATACCATCTGCCTAGAAATAGTTTGCTTACTATACCATCTGCCTAGAAATAGTTTGCTTACTATACCATCTGCCTAGAAATAGTTTGCTTAGTATGCCATCTGCCTAGAAATAGTTTGCTTACTATACCATCTGCCTAGAAATAGTTTGCTTACTATACCATCTGCCTAGAAATAGTTTGCTTACTATACCATCTGCCTAGAAATAGTTTGCTTACTATACCATCTGCCTAGAAATAGTTTGCTTACTATACCATCTGCCTAGAAATAGTTTGCTTACTATACCATCTGCCTAGAAATAGTTTGCTTACTATACCATCTGCCTAGAAATAGTTTGCTTACTATACCATCTGCCTAGAAATAGTAATTAGTATGTCTTACAATACCTTTAATTCTATAGAGTATACGAATTGGATATTCATATACACTACTGACCTCTTCTAAATATAATGATTTGTATATACATGTATAGGAATATTATTTATGTATATTTATTTCATGTTCAATATTGGGTCAACCACAAGCCAGGGACATATATTTAACAACTATTACAAATGCAACAAAGACAATTGGTGTATACATGACAATTTTACGAAAACTATTTCAATCCTTATTAAGAATTCAAAACATATGGTTTTAGTGTAATCGGAGATCTGAAGTCCTGAATACGCCGTTAAAATCTAGTCTTTTGGGGCATATTTTAAACTTAGTATTGTTTGAGTTACGTGCGTAAATATTGACAACAATGCGTAAAATTAACCACGCCTTAAATTCATTGATAATCAGATGGATTCACAACTGCCTGTCAATCATGAGTAAAGATGGTAAACAATCGGACAATTTGACACACCCTATTGTCGATGGATCACATACTGGCGACTGTGGTTGGTCAACGGTGCTTGACTGAACTCGAGCGGAATCGAATTAGTTCAAAGGGTCATTGGTGATGCATATTTACCTGCCGTCATGTACTTGACAAGCGGGATTACATAAATGTTTACCCAGCTTGTGACATAAATTAGACGTACTATATGCATATTTTATAAGAAATATATACATTATCATGCCTCGACTTGATCCCATCAGCATGTGGTAAATCATATTGGAGGTGCCCAGTCCGATTAGACACCCCTGAATTACTGCTTCTTTGGTTTCGGGGGTGATTGGTTCGGGTCGGGGGCCCGCGCTTCTGGGCTCGGGGTGGTCGGGTGTTGGTTTTTTAATTTGTTATTTCTCTCTCTGTCTATTAATTGCAACAGAGACACTTATTCAAACGGACGAAGATGTTTTGCTCCAAAAGCATATGTACTAATAGCGCAGTTTTGACCGAGACCAGACCTTTGAGTGCGTGCTTCTGGGCCACAGGCAATAGAAGTGACGGAGCTTCGGATATTGATGTCTGATCGCCCGGGGCGTCGACGAGTGGTTTCATCGACTCGAATCGGGCATTTTTGCGCCGGGACCGGGGGTGATGATTTATGGGGGTCTGATCGGATTGTGTACCTTTAATATATAGATATATATCATATGCCTCGAAACCCGCACATACATACATGTTGTACGTGGGTATCTGAATCGAATCGCCGGCCTTTAATGATGACAAATATATTCTTTCAGGTGATGAGTGGGACTAATGTTTAATAGTTTATTATTAATATGTTTCTGATCTATATTGTGTATACATGATTATTAATTGAGTAGGATTAATATTTAACTGTTTAATATTAATATGTTTCTGATCTATATTGTGTAAACATGATTATTAATTACTCTAAAAATGTGCACTGACGCCAATCACAACTTCGATTTGAGTTGCGAAACTTTAATAACGCCTATTTTGACAACTGGTTGATCAACAGTTAACTTACTTTGATTCTGACTGTACTATAATACAATCTCCGCAATTCGTAGTAATCACGTGAGTGACATAACGGTATCAATTTCTAGTCAACGACAGTTTGGTCAATAAAGGCTACTGCCTTGAAGAAACATAGACAACCGTAATACATGTACTGTCCTTACTAAGTATGCAGAATAACATGGGCATTGTCATTTATTTATGCACGTAATGCATTATATCAAAAAGAAATTATTTTGTCTCATCAGGCGAATGAGACGCGCTCCGCTGACCATCCTCCATATGCTGCCCTTGCTCACGGCAGAAATACTACTCGCGGTCACTGTGTGCGTGCCTGCTTTGCGGCAAGGTACAACGGTATGTCTGTTGTAAACTGCCGTGATGTGGGCGCGTATACATACAGGGACTGTGAGGGGCGGTGCATGAGGGGTGGGTGGAGGAGAGCTTTTCTGGCCTCTAAATGGACTCATCTGAAATATAATATAATTTAAAGCAAGATTGAAGATTATTCCTCCAACTATATTCATATATGGGAACACCCGAAATTATGATAATATCTTGCAGCTAACGTCCAAATAACCGAGCTGAATTCTTTACGATTACCTTTGCATGCACATGATTGTTATAATTATCTTTTCCCTAAGTTTGACCAGTTATAAAGTATCTAGCCTTCAAAGGCGCAACATATTTAACTTTCCAATGATATATGAAACTGATGCTGACCTGACCACTCCCACCTTAGTTATGCTCCTCTTTTGGTACATGTCGTTTTGTGTCCTTTTTGTGTACCATTGGTATCGAATGCTTGTATTATGTTCTTATTCAAATGATTGATTTGGCATCACATAGGGCACGAATCGGCATGTACTATTCGAGAGCATTAAGAGGGACAAGAGAAAAACCACTTGATGGATTGAGCACACTAAACTTTTTGTCATATTTCATGATCAGAAAATTGGGGATTCCTAACCACATAGCACTATTAATTGTGTTGAAATATTACATGTTGAAAGGCGACTGCATTCTTCCAAGATATATTTGTAATAAGCTAGGATTTCAACTGACTTGTGTGCCCTGTTTTATTTTCAACATATTTGTTGGAAATATAATTCAAGCCACATCCGACGCTAAATTCCGATATGTAGGCTTCAAGCGAACATATTCACGGAGTATAGTTTCATTTTTCAAATTTGTTGGAAGAGAAGTGTTACACATTACAAATTCGCTGACTGAAGTGGGAAGATGGGTGACCGAGGTACTAAAATCTATTCTAAACCGAGCATTTGACATAGAAAAAAACCCGGGTCCAACAGAAAGCATTGTGGGCAGGCATTCGCTGACCCTAATGTGTCTTAATATTCAAAGTTTGACACCGACAATAGACGTACTTACTGCAGAAGCTAGAAACTTTGACATAATTTCATTCACGGAAACATGGCTCTCAAATGCAAATTTTGATAACGAATTGTTAATAACAGGATTTCATGCTCCACAAAAGAGAGACCGTCCAACCTTGGGTGGTGGCATTGCTGTCTATGTAAGGGACTCGCTTTATTTCAAAAGACGTACTGACCTTGAAATCCCTGACGTAGAGAGCGTATGGCTAGAGATTGAAACATCCACAATGAGATTTTTGCTTGGTACGTTTTATAGACCACCAAATACACCCACCAGTATATGGGAAAAAATATATACAAATATTGACTTGGCGTTGGGCGATCGTACTAATATCCCACATGTTATAATAACTGGAGATTTTAATTCAAACCAAATACCATTAGAAACAAAACCAATTAAATATATTTATCAGCGCTTTGGCCTAAAGCAAATAATTAAACAAGCTACATATTTCACAGAAAGTTCTTCTTCTCTCATAGACTTATATTTTACAAATACCCCTGAGGTTGTTGAATCGAATGAAATCTTAGATCCATTCTTTTCGGATTTAACTCGGTTTCATTGTCGTATCTTGCTACGTTTGAATTTGAAATTTAAGAAACCGAGTGAAATCATGAAAAGAAGGATATGGGATTATAATCGAGCCGATTACTCCGCAATGAATAATGCCTTCAACGCGTGGGACTTTAAGAGAGATCTCTCAGCAATTCGATCTGATGAAATAGCAGAAGCTCTAACGAAAAAAATAATTGACACCGCGAATCTATATATACCAAATAAACTCGTAATAGTTCGACACAATGAACCTGAATGGTTAACATGTGAAATTCGAAAACTTATGAGACAAAGGAGACGTTACTACAAATTGGCAAAACAAAGAGAAACAATTGAAGCGTGGACGAATTATAAAAAGAAAAGAAATGAAGTTATAGCAAAAATAAGACGTTCCAAGCAAAAGTCTCTGGAGAAAACACAGTCAATACTGGGTAGTTGTTTCACTGATTCCTCACTCTGGTGGAAAACATTAAACCACCTCATGAAACCCGAACCTAAACCAATACCAGCCCTAAAAACTGACCAGATTATAATAACCGAAAATGAAGAAAAGGCAGACTTATTAAATAACTATTTTTGTAAAATCTCCTCCTTACCTGATGAAGATAAGTTAGAGTTACCCATCTTTGATTGGTTAACGGATAAGCGCCTGAGCGACATTGAAATATCTGATGAACGTGTACTCGAAAGTTTAAACGCAATCAAGACATCGAAAGCGGCCGGATACGATGGTATTCGTCCCAAAGTATTAAAAAATTGTTCGATATCACTAGCTAAACCACTAGCATTCTCTTTCAGGGTTTTCATTGAACGGTCGTATTTTCCTTCAGAATGGAAAAAGGCAAACGTATGCCCATTTTTCAAAAATGGAGATCCCAGCGATCCATCCAATTATCGACCAGTATCCTTACTCAGTTGTCTGTCTAAGGTCTTCGAGAAATGTCTATTCTATCATATATCAAAATACCTACGAACGAATAAGCTTTTAACCGACCTACAGTCGGGATTTACACCGAACGATAGCACAGTATTCCAATTGATCGATATTTACCATTATATTATCTCAGCCCTAGACGATGGGAGGGAAATAAGGGGTGTATTCTGCGATATAAGCAAGGCGTTCGATAAGGTTTGGCACAGGGGTCTCCTCTTTAAACTTAAAAGAATGGGGATAACTGGGAAGCTTTTAAAACTACTTGAAAACTATCTTGATTGTAGACAACAAAGAGTAACAATTTCTAACTTTAATTCGCCATGGAAAGACGTTACAACAGGAGTGCCTCAAGGATCAATAATCGGCCCTCTCCTATTTCTCGTGTATATAAACGACATAGTCGAGGGAATTACATGTACTATAAGATTATTTGCGGATGATACATCACTTTATATTGCTATAGAAGATCCCACAATTGCTGCAGATTTGATCAATTCAGACCTACACAAAATATTCAACTGGTCAAAGACCTGGGCAGTTAAATTCAACCCATTGAAAACAGAATCCGTGCTTGTTTCGTGGAAACAAATACCTATTGACCAACCAGTACTAAACATGTCAAACGAGAGAATAAATGAGGTATATAGACACACATAAACATTTTGGTCTGACATTCAACCGACAGGGTAAATGGAAAGACCATATAGAAGATATTGAAAACCGAGCGTCCAAAAGATTGTACATACTGAGGAAGTATAAATTTATCCTTGATAGAAGAACTCTAGAAAGAATTTACTTGTCCTATATTCGTCCCGTCTTGGAATATGCTTCCTCGGTATGGGACAATTGTACAGGCGAAGAAGCCGATTCACTAGAAGATATTCAGTACGAAGCCGCTAGAATAGTAACCGGTGGAACAAGAAGTTGTAATAAATGCACAGTTCTTCAAGAAGTTGGGTGGGAAAAATTATCAAAACGGAGAGTAAAGAATAAACTCATGCTCTTTTTTTAAAATGACGAAAAAATTCACTCCCCCTTATCTATACAATGCTGTTCCGAATACAATATCGAGTACTAGTGGATATGACACGAGATCAGATGATCTTAGAGTACCTTTCTGCAACTCAGTTACTTATCAGAAATCATTTCTTCCACACACAATCAATCTTTGGAACGAGTTAAAACCAGAAGTGAGGAAATGTGAAACACTCTCAGACTTCAAAACATTTTTGAATAATGACCTCAAAGAGCGTCCTAGATACTTGGAATATGCATATACGAGAGCAAGTCAAATATACCATTGCCGATTAAGACTGGAATGCAGTAATTTAAACTATGATCTTTTCAGCAACCATCTGAGAGATAGTCCGTTGTGTATTTGTGGTGCCAAAGAAACATCAGAACATTTTCTTTTTTATTGTCGCAGATATTTGGTTGAAAGAGATAGGTGTTTTGGGGGATTAATAACAAGACCAGGAGTAGAAACCTTGCTACATGGAAGCCACAAACTATCATTGGAAGAGAATATAGATTTATTTATGAGGGTCCAAAAATTCATAATTTTATCTAAACGATTTCCAAATTGAACTTTTCCTAAGTCGCTAACTTTATAAATAAACTTTATAAATAAATAAAACATTCTGCCTCTATGAAACAACGTGAACGTGTGAAAACTAGACTTCGAAGTTACTAATTATACAGTATAACTTAGAAAAGTGGAAAAATATCATATATTTCAGTATACATGTATTATATTTTGCTCGTAATACTATAAGACACAACTCTCTTGTCGTTTTGATTTCGAAACTTGAACTTTGAGCTACGATTATTAGAAAATGATGGGGTGAGGTCTGGGGTCAGGTCACATACATGTAACAATTCCGGTCATCTGATGCATGGACTGCCCAGCAGTGACTCATGATGAGTTGTTACTGTTTGACAGTCTATGCCCCAGATGGCTGACAAAGCCAATAAGATAGAAACATTGAACATGAAAGCAAAATCTAACTGGGAAAAGAACATTATGAATCTATATCTATATTTGCGAATGTCTGTCTGTCTGTCTGTCTGTCTGTCTGTCTGTGTTCTATAGAAATTCACAGGGGACCATCTAGATGATGCCAAAGGGGTCTACTAGGAGTAGCTTTTTTCGAGAAAGATAATGTTCGGGGTTAGAATTTTCTAAAGTGACGTCGTTGTTGTCAGGGGCAGAAAAGGGGGAGGGGCAGAAAAATAAATTGTCGCCGATTGCCACCAAACTTATATATAATAATCCCCATGATATCAGGAATCTAATGGTGTGGTTTAAATATGGCAAAAGTCGCGCCGTTCGCGTCAGGGGTGCCCGGAAGGGGGAGGGGCAGAATGTTTTCTGTCGCCGATTTCCACCAAACTTAAATATAATCATCCCCATGATATGAAAAACCCCAGGGTGTGGTTTAAAAGTGGCGTCGTTCGAGTCAGGGGTGCACGGAAGGGGAGAGGGGCACCAAAATTGAAAAACTAATTTTAGCGCCGATCTCCACCAAATTGATATATATTCTTCTTCATTATACAAGGAATCAAATTGTGCGCTTTAACAACGCCAAATTGTTGTCTTTTTGTTGAGAGATTGGGAGGCGGTGGGCACTAAATTTGATAATAATTAGTTTAGTCGCCGATTGCCACCACACTTATACAAATTCATCCCCATGGTATGAGGAGTCTAATGGTGTTGCTTATATATATCTGCCAAATGTGGCCTCATTCGAGTCAGGGTTGCATTGAAAGGGACAGGGCACCAAAATTGATGCACAATTTTTTTGCGCCAATTTTCACCAAATTGATACACGTTCTTATCCAAGATACGAGGAATCTAATCGTGTGATTTAAAGACGCCATAGTGGCGCTGTTTGTTTGAGAGATGGGGGTGTGGATTGGCACCAAATTTGATAAAAACAATTGTTTAGTCGCCGATTATCACCAAACTTATAAACAATGATCTCCATGATATCAGGAGTATAATCGTGTGGTTTAAGGATGTCATAATTTGGGCCATTCGAGTCAGTGGTGTATAGAGATGAGAGGGACACAACAAATTATATCTATATGTTTAGTGCCGATTTCCACCAGATTGATACATATTCTTCTCCGTGATACGAGGAATCTTATCGTGTCGTTTAGATACACCAAATTTGTGCCCTATGGGTGAGAGATATGGGGACCTTAAATTTGATACGAATTTGTATACTCGCCAATTTTCACCAATTTCATATATATGCATCTCTAATCTCTAATGAGTCTTAGTGTGTGCAGCCTGGGACTGAAATAGGGACGGGGGTCACCAAGACTGATACAAAATATTTTTAGTACTAATTACCATCAAATTCAGACACGTTCTTCTCAAATGATACAAGAAATAAAATCGTGCTGTCTGTCTGTCTGTCTTTCTGTCTGTCTGTGTGCGTTCTATATATAACTTTACGCGGTACAATCGAGATGGCACCAAGGCGTTCTAAGAGGGGTAACTGTTTACAAGGAAGATAACGGTGCGGGTAAAATTTTTCTAAAATGACGCTGTTGGTGTCAGGGGAAGAAAAGGGGGAGGTCGGCAAAATTAAAAATATATCGTGAAATAGTTTTGTCGCCGATTTCCACTGAACGAATACATAATCACCTTCGCAATATGGCGTTGTTCGAGTCAACGTTGCATCAACAATTGATTTAAAAAACTATTTCTAGCCCAGATTTCCACCAAATTGATATATTATTCTTCTCTATGATACGAGGAATATCATCGTGTGATTTAAAGACGTCATATTGTTGTCAGTTGGGTGAGAGATATGGGTCATAACTATTCTCAGAATTTGTTTAGTTGCTGAATACCACCAAACATATATATAATCATCGCCAGTATATCATGCATCCATGACTGACAATGAGTCTAATGGGAATGGTTTAAATATGTCAAAAGAGGCAAACACTGGTACACATTTATTTGGCACCAATTTCCACCGAATTCATACACGTTTTTCTCTATTGATATACCATGAACTAAATCACATTTTGTGTCGTTTGCGTCGCGGATGGCGAGCGGATATGCACTATCATTGATAAGATTGCTATTCGCCTCTATCCACATATAAGTTATATACAGTCACCCAGGACATCTCCATATCATTTTAAGTAGTTTTGGACGTTCACATTTCTCAATCCCGACATATGGTTACCCACTTGAGTCACTTGAACAATTATATCTTCTTAACTGTCATATTTATATGGGAATAGCAATCAGGGCATTCACAAAATGAGCTAGCAAAAAGAGATACATAGAAGAAGCATTAAACGTACATTTATCATTCTATTGAAGAGATACATATATTCGTGCAAACTGAGAGACCCCGAACCGTCAGAGGATTGCATATATATTATAACAAAATTGAGTCTGTTCCATTCAATACAGCTTCCACAAAAAAGTTACAATTTGTCAAGAGATATGGAAGGCCTGTTCAAAAATAGTGGTCACAGTGTGCAGTCAAATGTGGTTTCTTCTGATATACAAGAAAACGTACAAAACGCATAAGACTATTCAGGATCCTCCCAATACTGCACATCTGACAAGTGTTTTGTAACAGACTCCTCGACTGACATAAACAACTCAAAATCTCGCTCTGTGCCTGGCACATGTAGCTAATATTTATGCGCATCAACATTTCGTTTAAACTGAGAATATTTAGCCAATATATAGCACCGTGAACAGAGGAGCACCTGGAAATTTCTGCATCTTCATGGAGATAGCCAGGTGTCCTCGAGAACTTAGTTCAACCCACTAAATTGATTGATACATCTCAATATTTAAAACCCAATTATCATCTTTTATCGAACTAATGTGTGTATGATGTTCATGTATCATATTATAACGTCTAATGTATACGCAGTTGTAAATAAATACATACTTCGTTATTGTTGGAACGGATTAATCGCGACAAACAGAATGACAATTGACAAGGTGAGCCACTACTTATATCCCATGACTGTAATAATCGTGTTTTATGATGCTATTTGAATATACAATTTATGAGAAAACGTATAACACTTTTCAGCAAGAGCATTCTCTATCCCCAACAAATATCCACAGCATACAGAGGGTTTCTCATCGCATTAACCTGGGCAACGCCGGGTAACCCTGCTAGTAATCAATAAAGACACCACCTGTGAATGCTAAAGATGGGGACATGGCTGATATAAGCATCATGCTTTCTGCCAAATCCCATTCTCTAATAAAATTGTCTTTATGTTATACTTGTACCATTAGCTTGTTAATTCATGTGCATGATTTAGAGAATAAAATATGTTTACACTAAGAGGGTGCAATGCCAGCCGATTGACTAAAGGTCGGTCGGTGCTCCTCAACTATTGATGATGCAATGCCCGCCTTCCACTCATGTGCGAGTGTCAGAACCCGTTGACCTGGTTGTGTTATTCGGTCGCGGACTGAGGAAGTATCTGAGGCCAGGCTGGGTTGCTTAGTGTGTTTTCTGAAGGTTTGGAGTGTTAAGTGGTGTTTTCGATTTTATTGACCCACCCGTCCCCCACTATAGTCACGGGCGCGGTTGAGGTCGAAAGCATGTATTTGCAAATGTGTATAGGCAGTTGTTAGTATTTTTGAAAGAGATAATTATTCGACGGCTTATAAAATTGAATTGAATTGTTTCTTGTGTATATGTTTTGTAATCAACAACTCGTCACATCTGGAGGACAATTAAAGATATATATATTGTAAATGGAAAAACAGACATAACTTATACCACCTAAATTCAGCAAACGAATGATTCGACATCGCGTGTTTATTAAGTTCTTAAGATGTAGGTCTATTTGTTTGTTTGTTGATTGTTTTGGTCAGTAGTGTTTTCCTGAGCTCGAGTTAGTCGATTATGGTGCTACCTTGTAGTCTGATTAGAGTGTTTTCCGCTTGGATTTGAAGCCTAACGTGGAGCGGGGGTATGTCGGCTGTATTGTGTAATGCCCTGATGGGGGTTCGTGAATTTTCTTGGAGTGCCATTCTAAATGTTTTGTTTTGGATTACTTGGAGTTTGTTGAGTGTAGATTTGGGTATATTATTGTTCGTATAAATTGCTTATATAGCTTAATTAGGGTTACTGGATTGAGTCCCCATGGTGTGCCCCTGCATGAGCATCCTTAATAGCCCAATTCTTTGTTAGGCCCTGGTTGAGATGTTTTTGATGTGAGTTGGAAAGATAGTTTTTGGTCGAGAGTTATGCCCAGGAGTGTCGCCTCCTGGGTTTGTTCGAACGTTTCCCCATAGATGGATATTATTAGTTTGTATTTGGTATTTTTTCTGCTGAAGATGATTAATTGCGTATTTTTGGCGTTCAGTTTGATGCGCCATTTATATTTATATAGAACATCACCCTTCCAGGTCGTTGAGTTGTTTTTGTAATCTGAGCTCCTGCGTTTGTGTCCCCCTTGTGGTCCAAAGGCCGAGATCATCGGCGAATTGTGAGATTTGTATGTTATGTAGTGGATTGTTAGGTATGTCGTTGACGTATATTAAGAAACGTAACGGACTTAAAACGGGCCCCTGGGGCTTTAAGGTTGACACTCTCTGAAATGTTTTACCCGACCCTTACTTTGATAGATCTTTTGGGGCCTCGGTGGCTCAATCGGTTAGGGGTACAACTCCAAGCCGTTTCGCCTTCCAGCGCTGGCGATAAGGGTTCAAATCCACATGTTTCCATCGTGGACTTTGTAACTCGAAATCGTTATCTGGGAAAGTTGCCAGTTACTTGCAGATGGCCGGTGGTTTGCCGCACATGGTCGACGAGTTTATCAGCCATTGAAATCACTGTTAGATTATCCGTAAGTGTGCGGATTTCCTCCACCATTAAAACTGGCAATGTCGTGATATGGCCTTAGTGGCTAAAGCGACATAAAACCCTAATCAATCAATCAATTGATAGATCTTTTCATGAGAAATGAAGAGATAAGTCTTAGCATTTTAGTGGGGATGTCGGTTGTTGTTTTTAATTTGTACTTTTATGCAGTTGACCGTTTAGGGTTATATTTTATATGGTGCAGATATTGGCTTCAATAAATAATCCCCATTGTCGCATTGATTGTTTTGAGAAGCGAGTACTTTCACCTACCTTATGTATGCTAAAGTCATTCAATCGTTGGTCGGTAACAAAAGCTTGGACAGGCGACATGCTAATTACGCCTGCAGAGCGGATGCGCAATTTCCGACGGCTCGCCGAGGTGTCTGCACTTCTATGAGTTGGATTTGATTGTTGTTATTGGGGGTTTGTAGGTGACATTTAGTACGGGCGGATCCACGGAATTACGAACCCACGAAAACGTCACACATGGCTGAACCACGAACATTGATAGCAACAATTAAAGCCATTCACAGTATATTGCGGTGTCCAAACCCTGTATAATTCTTTAACAAGTCAATCATGAATTAACATGAAATAAGAAATGAGAAAGATGTAGATGTGGCGATGGCGAAGAAAATGCATTTCATTTTTGTTTTAACTTTTCCAATGTCAATTGCACAGTATTCCAAGAAGAAACTTACATAACAACCTATTACGATTCAACATTTATTCAGTAAAAACTTAACTTTTTGTAGATCCAAGGTGAGTTTGACATAAGAGTCATATATTTTTAAACACGCCAAAATCTAGGCAGAGTTGCAGACAGACGACACACAAATAAACACTTAATACGACCATACGTAAACGTAATAAAGCCCACGTAGATTAAATCTATATGGCAGTTTGCGATCCAAAATACAGTTATAATAACAACCGCTTTTGAATTATCCCGGTATCGAAATTAGTCGACGAAATTGCTGTGACACAGATAAAAGGAAATAAAGACATTTCTTCCGGTGTTCAAATAAAACTTTCGAAGAGGTGTTCTTTTGTGCGACAGTTTACATTTTCACAACACGGTATCTACTCAATGTGTCTACTGGTAACACCGAAGATCTGGTTTGCTTGATAGCGTGGAGATATAATAAAATTACATTACAATATGCTCCAAGTTGTGTGTTGAAGTTCGGCAGCGTTGAAAAAATTCACACCGATAATGTGACTTATAAGTTAATAAGAAAGTGATGTGACACATAACCGCACTACATGTGGAGTGATTACAGAGTGTGCTGTATAGCTCAAGACATGTTGCTACACAGCTAAGTCATGTAGTCCCAAAATACCCTACGTTTATTCAAATCTGAAATGCAACTGCTCATTTGCATAAGTTGGAGGGAATTGAGTGTGCACATGGTGACGTCATATAGTATAATACAGTTCACAATCTGAAGGAACATCAGCCTGTTACAGTCATGTCGCAAGCATATGGGTGCTCTTCCAATATCCCAACTCAAGAACACATTGTGGCATTAAGAACGAACCACTATTGAACATAGTGACATTAACGGATTGACAGACCCATGTCATAGTGTATGTCGCAAGCATATGAACGCATGCATTTGACACTATCTCAATATGTGGGATATGTACACAAACCCGCCCACGTGTGTTACTGGTGTCAGTATATCGAACGATTGCAATGTGTAAGGACGGCACGTTCAGTCAATACCCTAAGTGTTATCCTTACGCGACGCAGGCATGCAGAGAATCACCAAAAATCAGTCATACCAGAGTCGATAATATTGTACCAAAGTACAGGTTATGTCACCACGTTAAGGCTTTATTTGTTTGTGTGTAATGCGTTCCTACATCTTGCGATAATTGCCATATCTGCTTAAATTTAATACGAACACCAAACACCATCAGCACCAACATTCAGTCATACGCGTAGTCGATAATACTGTACCCAATTACTGGTTATGTAACCATTTTAAGGCTTTATTTTTTTTGAACAATTCTTTGTGAACTGAGCTACTACGTCAATAAAGCAATGTTCAGTCCATATGGCAGGATGCATTGATCGATGTCGCAACCATGAACCATGTGAGCGCCCCTTCCGGAATATCGACTTATCCCAACTCTCGAACGCAATGTGAAATTAAGAATTAGCCACGATTGAACATAGAATACCACTAACGGATTGTCAAACTATTGCCATACTGTATGTCGCACGCATATGGACGCACTTGACACGATATAAATTTCGCACGCTTGGTATGGAATATATACACAAAATCGCATGCGCGAGTTACTATTGCCCGTATATCCGACGATCACAATGGCGCAATGATCGCACGATCAGTCAAATATAAACTGTCATCCTTACGCGATGTATGCAAGTATGTCATCAGTCTGGGTGAACGTCGACTCTATATTTGAAATATAGAGTCTGGAGCTTATGTAGCCAAAACCATTTCTATTCAGCGAAGAGCTTCCCCAAAATGACGTCACGGATTTAAAAAATACATCGATGATTGACAGGTGTCCCCACGTGTTATTTGTTGTGCTTCACAATAATAGTAATGGCCTGTGTCGCGACATCAAATTACAGCAGATAATATTTGTCGTGTGTGCGACTATTCTTTTTCGGGAGATGAACTCGCTGCATCACCCGGAAAGCTGCATCCGAGAGCAAAAAATAAGGTCGTCATCAAAAATGATGCTTTAGAACTATTTAAAAGCATAAAATTAAGTCATTTCCTCGGTGTTAACTTTCAGATGACTTTTTTACGACAAATAATTTGATTTGCAAACCATGGTACAATAAAGTAAATCAAATACACGGACGTGAGTGAGTTCTATTTATATTTATGGGAGGCCAAGTTGGTACCATGCGCAGGCCTATCTATCAGGTCTAGTACATCCTTCAAATTAATCCGAATCGTACCGAATATATAATTTCGAAGCCATTGTTTCTGTCTGTTGTATTTGCAAGCATCGCTTTCGATCGGAGAAATTCCGCTCTGTTACTATATTTAGAGGTGACATTATGGGAGTCTAGCTCCGCCCACTGACTCTTGTTTATTAACCCATACGGTTTCATTGGACGGAAAATAATTTACGCAATCAATCAGATTACGGAATCCCGAGGACTTGGAAATGAAATATCGATGTTATCCGTCAGACCTTATATTCAATGTTGTAATGAATATTTAGGTATGAGTTTACTCAGACTGGTATGTCATATACTGGGGGCCAGTAACATACATATGCGGGGCTATTAACCACACGCTGGATCGACATATTATAACTGACCCTTCCCCATAAGTGTCTCTACATCCCTGCAATATGGGTGTTGCTTAACACCTTTTTCTTCAATAAAAGTGCAAAATATCAAGTTCTAAATTCATAGATTTAATCACACAACCTGGAAATTTAAAACATTTTAGTGACTATTTGTATTTTTCCTGTAATATCTGTTTAACCCTTTAATGATGGGAGTTGCATTGTTGCAGCATTAAAGACCATGTGCCAGTGTCTTCTTTTATATAGGGAGTCTCGTGTATGTAAGAGAATGCGTTGGCACAGGGTTTTCGCAATATTTCCAGAAACTACAGTCATGAAAGTGTTAAATTTAATAGACACCAACCACCACCAGCATCAAAACTCTGTATAGCAGGTTGTGCCGAGAACACTACACACACTTACTGGTTATGTCACAATTCTAAGGCCTATTATATATTTTTAATGCGTTCTTACATCACTTATTTTCACATTGCGCTGGTACATCGATAAAGGAATTTCAGTATATATTCTAGGATGCTTTGATCAATGTCGCAACCATATGGGCGTCCCTTCCGGAATATCGACATACCCAACTCTGGAACGCATTGTAAAATTAATAAATAGCCACAATTGAACTTCGTACCACTAATGGATGGACAGACTATTTCCATAGTGTATGTCGCAAGCATTTGAACGCACTTGCCACCATATCAGTATAACTCGCTTGGTATGAAATATGTTATACAAAACCGCATTTATGTTCATGTCGTCAGTTTATCGGACAAGTGCAATGGCGTAATGATAGCTTGACCTGTCAAATACACTTCCACGGTCGCATGAATTTCATAAACATTCCGCAAGTAACAAATGTACAGTTATGTGTTTATCACACGAAGATAACTATCTTCTAATTAACCCCACCCACGTCTTAACCCTTTGAACCCGTAACACCGATATTTAGGTGCAAACGAACCGTGATTATATCCCGTAAGACCGATATTTCGGTGCAGCGACGACATGATTCGGTAGCAAATTGATATATAGTATAACGAGCGTCAGACCCACTGATTTATATTTAAATTGCCCCCACATATGTCAGCGGCGCCCATGGTGCGCATGGAATGGTTGACCGCTAGTATCGGGTAGAAATATATGCGCATGCGCATAGCATATAATCTACAAAAACATACGATATTTTAAGCGAACTGTGCCGCTATATTTACGGCATATAATTTCGTGTTCCCCGTGTGTGTACAGAACAGACATAATTTAGACACACAATTTCAGTTTAAATTACCCTCGCGTATATTAACCAGTGTTCTGCTACATATGGGGAAGGGTCTATCGCATATGAAGTTGATTTATTCGCTCATGCGCAGACTAGCGCAATGACAAATAAATGGTTTATAACGTACTTATACACGACATACCCACTAATATATATATTTAAATTGGCCTATTGAAGTCAGCACTGGCAAAGGTGTCTATATGGATTGGCTGTCCACTAGAAACGGCTAGGAAAATATGCGCATGGGCGCAGGCTATAATTCAGTTTAAAAATTGCGTTTAAGTGAAATGTGGCGCTATATATGACATTTTGTTGCATGTTTCACATGTTAGTACAGTAGACACAATCTAGACAGCTTACTTGAACAATGGGGCCACGATATGTTAGGGGAAATTACGTTGTTTCTGGTCTCTGTAATACCAGTCTTTGTTGTGCCACATGTAGTAAAAAGTCTATCGCATATCAAGTTGACTTACTCGCGCATGGTCAGGTATATCTTAATTTCACATTAGGATATTGGTTGCATCGAAACGCAATTCGCTGATGTATAATTACAACGTTATAAGCTAGAATTCGTTTATCCTGCAAATTTCGGGTAGTTGCATAGTAACCGTTTCTAAGGCGAGATCGGGTGGCAAAGTCTCCCGATCTTACAATGATCAGTGGTCCGTGCATGCATATATCATGCCTGCACAGTTTCAGGTATGTGTCCCCTTTCAACATAACCAACACCATGCGACTAGACACTGTCTAAATTAAGGCAAAACATACCACTGAATGGTTAGTGCAATTATGTCATTCGATCAGTTATGGTATTTGCTTAGCAACCGTTGCTACCCTTAAATGGGATATTTGGTTCACTATTCTGGTCGGGTATATATCAAATTTCACGTTAGGGTAGTACCTGCATCAAAAAACGCAATCACTGAGGTTGAATTACGACGCTATATGCTATATTTACATTTTCCAGTCAATTCCGGGTAGTTGCCTAGCAACCGTTACCAAGGAGTTGCCGCGAGGCAAAGTCTCGCGATCTTATAATGATCGCTGATCCATGGGGGACAAACCTGTAAAGATTCAGACCGGTGTCGCAATTTGAACATAATCAACACCATGCTACTAGACACTGTCTAATTTAAGCGGACATACCACTGGCTGGGAGCCCCGTGTCAGGGTGTCGATCACTGTGGCCGCCAGGGTTCAAAGGGTTAACATCTTTGCAAGATGTGTGTTCCTACAATGGAATCGCGAAATTGCAAGTTAGAAACTGGAAATTTTAAGGATTTTAATGCTATTGTTTGTAGTTACCATACCTGCTCAGATATAACTGACACCACACACCATCAATGTCATATCACAATCATACCAAGTAGAGCTGAGAACACTGCAGACGATTACTGGTATACCACAATGGTAAGGCTGTAGTTTTATTTTGGTTATACTGAGTTAAAACGTCAATCATTTTCACCTGCACTTCTGCATCAATAATGGATTTCAGTCCATATGTCAGGATATGTTCATCAACGTCACAACCATATGGGCACACCTCCCAAAATATTGAAACATCACGGTCCGAATCGGCAACTCTGGTTTAGACTAGGTTTTATTCTAGACCAGGTTTAACTCCAGTTTAAACTAGGTTTAAGTAGGATTTAAACTTGGTTTTACTGTAGTTAAACTAGGTTTTATGGGTGTAAAACTGGGTTTTAGTGTAGTTAAACCCTGTGTTGTGATAAACTCAGTTTAAGTTTGTGGAAATCTATCTCAATTGAAACTAGGTTTTATTGACGTGATAAAGTTATGGTAATATTACTAATTGTTTGTGGTGAATTGGCTATATAATCATCAGTATAAGCTTCTGTATATATGATGTATACGTACCATACTTCTCGTCTCGAAAATATACCATTAAATATACTTTGAAAAAACATCAAGGTTAAACCACCCTACCCCAGGTTTTACTAAAATCTTGTTTTGTGGGTTTAATTGTTCGGTCGATTTTTCCCGCCCAGTATTGATGTTGTTTCTTCGCGTATATGGGAGTGTTTATTTGGAATTGGGGGTGGCGTTTATGCTTGGGCGTTTGTTACTCAATGCACATGCAGGAGAGTCTTAGTGGAATTCGGGGAGGCGATGTCGGTACTTATGAGATAAATTTTAACAAAATATGTGCCAGTGTGATGGATGATTTCTTGCTATATATGTTCGTTCGGATGTCGCTTTGGCGACTGAGAGCATGGATGTGTGGATCGGACTGATAAGTTTGACACGTTAGACACGAACATAACTTTTGTAACTGATTCCTTATTCACAAAAAAGGTCTCTTTCGGTCAATTTGACGCATGGGTTGGTGGCCCGCCTAAATACCCAACAGAGACACCCCAGCCCTCACCCGGGGGAGGGTAACGACCACCCTGAGGGGGGATGGAGTATGGACCATTTTGGAGAACTGTAAGGATTTCGGCCAATTTGGTGGTATGGGTGGGTGGCCCGCCCCAAATAACCCATAGAAACACCCACCCCACACATCCGCCGCGGGGGTGGACATGGGATATGGGCCATTTTCGAGACCGTTAAGGATTTATGGCCGATTTGACGGCATGGATGGATGGCCCGCCCAAATGTCCCATACAAAACAGCCCACCCCTCAACCCTGAGGGAACCACCACAGGAGGTGGAAATGGGGTATGGACCATTTTCGGGAACGGTAAGAATTTCGGTCAATTTGACGTCATGAGTAGGTATCCCGCACCAACTACCCCCTAGAAGCAGTGGACGTGGCTAGAGGGTTTCCGTTGGGGATCTCCACCTTGGGAAATTCTAACTGCACCACCACCCCCTTTGTGTCAGAATCAGACCGAACACAAGTTTTGCATAATTCCATGTTCACCCCCCTTGCACCTCAGTGTTTATGCCTAATATCCTATATCTGCATAAACCATGGTTCTATATTCCCGGTATGAGAACATTCAGATATTTTAACCTGAAATATTGCATAAATCCTAACATCTAGTGGTCTAACTCCATACAAATACGGGCAAGAGACCACGACACACCGAGCTGACCATCGTTGTTCGGCCGGTGTGAGAAATTTTGAAATTTGAACAAGAAAATCGCAAAGCCTAGCATCCAGACTGCATGGCCTCAACTAAAGCTTTCTTATAGTGTTGGAAATTTCAAACCCCATACTCCCCCTCAGATTGTGAATTTCTCCAACTGATGACCACAAGTTTTACCAAATGTAGTAAAATAATGTTAAACTTATTAGCATTTTTATATTGGCCACAGGGGAGAGACAATGACACACAGGGCCGACCATGGTTCGGCCCGGTGTGCGAAATTTTGTAATCTGAAAAAGAAAATCGCAAAAGCCTAGCATCTAGACTAGCGTCAAGCATTCTTATAGTTGGAAATTTCAAACCTGACACCCCACTTAGGTTGGAAAATTTACAACTGATGAAAATTCCAATGACAATGTTGACCAAATGTATGAGAATATTGTTTTCTTAAATTAACTAGCAGTTTTTGACTGGACACGTGGGAGGGACCAGGACACAAGATTTCCAAGTGTTGGAAATTTTTTCCCACCTGTCACCCCCCCTGAGGTTGGAAAATTTCCAACTGATGACCATTTCAGTCCAAACTTTTGACAAAAAATAGGAAAATATGCAAATATTGGTCCAAAAACAATTAATTCCCCCCAATAAATTGTTTGAAAATCAAACTACAAGAACAATTCAACCTATTGTTGGTGTGAAATTTCCAACTAATGTTTTGGCAGGTATGAAATTTCCAACTGTTGACCAATTTTGACCAACCCCCCCCCCCCTGTCGCCACGTCTCTGACTGAAGCACCCTCACACGGGGGTACCACCCCGATGGGTGAAATGGGGTATCGACCATTTTCGAGAACGGTGGGTGTCACACCCCAAATGCCTCCATAGAAACATATTTTTGATCGGGCCACCCACTCCTGCTGCCAAATTAATTAGACTAAATCCTTACCGTTCTCGAAAATGGTCCATACCCCAGTTCTTCCGGGTGAGGGGTAATGTTTCTATCGGGTATTTTGGGCGGGCCACCGATTCATGCCGTCAAATTCGCTGAAATCCTTCCCGTGCTCGAAAATGGCCCATACACCATTTTCACCCGTCCGGATGGTATACCCCCGGGGGGGGGGGATGGTGGTGTTTCTATGGGGTATTTGTGGCGGGCTCCCACCCATGCCCTCAAGAGATATTTTTGAATTCCGAAAGTCATGTTCGTCCATGATATTAGGTAATATCTAACCGCTATACAACAGACCGTGCATTCGTCGTTATTTCTCAAAGCGCACGGGTTATTCGCCTGATTAGAAGATTAGATAGCGACAACATGTCACGTGACCGGACAATGCATTGACAAGTAACGATAATAAACAGACAGAACACGCCTCCTATCCTTGCAATTGGACAAGTGTGGCCCACAGGTGACGCAATCGACCAAATCTATGTCGTCCCAGCGGTGGAGAAAAACTTGATTTTACTTCTAAAACCCAGTTTAAACTGGTAGTTTAAACTAGGTCTAAACTGGAGATGCCGATTCGGACCGTGCACGAGTCTGGAACGCATTGTTACGCATAGAAATTACCAAATTAGCAGACTGGCCTATTTGTAGGTATTGCTGTCTCCTGGATCATGAGAAACATGGCAAGAATGATACCAACCGATATCTCATTCTAATGACAATATAACCCACTGTTGCTTGTTGGTGAATTTGGATTTAGTTCAAAATAATATGATCATATTGTTGGCACCAATATTTTATTAATCAGAAGGCAATCACATCACCCAAGAGTCTTCATGTCTTTTTTATTACACTTTCTGTTAGACATACAGGCACGTTCAAGTGTAAATTATGGCACTTTCCAAACGTAATTGAACAAGATTTACATTCTTCAGAATTGAAGCAGTGTATATTTTCCTTAGAACAAGTGGATCATTGCCCTGTACTTTAATACGATGTTTTCACCCCCAAAGCCGAGGGTATCGCCAAAGCCGAGAAAATGGGAAAGTCATTTTCACGTATATGATGTGGGGATATGTTTGTTTCTCATCGTAAAACAGACATCGGGCATCGTATGTGTATGTCCACACGAAGCAAGAGTATTTATCCACCAGTTGTCAATCAGTTTTCCCAGATCAAACCATAAAATTTTGTTGTGCACACACGAGAACATTTACAACTGTATCCTTTCGTGTGGAGATACTAATAGATTATCTGTATATCTCAATATGCAAATTTGTTGCTCTTTTGCCAGCGGACACTAAGTCTTGGTAAATTCTGACGACATAAATGCTGTTGCAAACTTGTCTGAAGTAGGTCAATTGCTGACCCTGATTTCTATACAGGGGAAAATGCACTCAATATAATCGGATCACTTGTTTTCGGCTCGTGACAGCCGTTATTTTCACATGGCTGTATAGGCCATGCCCTCAGTGTTTGCGACAAGGGTCCAGGAAAAATGACGCAATATTTTCCCTGCTGCGATTATTAATCGGGCCTGACTTTGTGTCAACGTGCAGTTGACCTTTGACCTTTGGTCGCCATGTCGGAACTATAGAGCCATCGTTGACAGCATCGAAGCGTATACTATGTTAGACATTGAGCTGATCAATGTGCGCGGCTTTTGTCGCCTTTATTACACGACGTGTTATTTGTCGATACAACTGGATACGATGGCCATGATATCAATCATTATATCTCCGTTGTGGATCATAATTACGCACACGTTTCGTAGCGTTATTTGCCACCTGCCGTGAGACCGGGCCGTGCTATTCGGCGAACCTCGTCAGCTTCCGTACAGATCTATAGACCCGGCGGCCATATGTCGAAGTTATGTAACACAAGAAAACTAAGATGCATGCATCAGGTCGGCCGTGAACTATCTACCATAGAATTGTTGTAGCTATCGATTATACATTTTGAAACACCTGTCTGTATGTATGTATGTGTGTATGCATGAATGCATGTGTGTATGTGTTATAGACTCTAACACTGCTCGAATTTGGTATTGAACGTGTCAACTTGACCTCGCTCATAGGCATGTTTCTGGACCTTGACCGATCCGACTAAAAATGTGTGTGTAGGACTACTTCGATCCCGGGAGCAATATGGACGGGTCCAATTTCACGTGGGACCATGTTCTCGAACGTGCTGATATAGGCATGTTTCTGGACCAATTGAACAATAGTTTGGCCAGACGCTGTATATACTGCGTACTGTCCAGATGGAGGCGATCACAAAAAAATCCCTAACTAGCCCGAACGAAGTCGAGTACATCAGCTAGTCTAATATATATTTTGGACATTTGTCTGTCTGTTTGTCTGTTAGCTGTCTGTTTGCCTGACAGATTTGACGAAATTTGATACCGAGGGGAAATTATTTCCAGGGAGTATTTTGGACGGGTCAAATGTTGATCCCGACCTGACTTTGACATTCAAAAAGATCAATTCAAGGTCAAATCTGGTAAAACGGAAGTATTTCAACGAAATTTGATACCTACTGTTACTTTTGTCCCAGGAGTGTTTCGGGTGGGTCAAATCATGACCATGACCTGATCTTGACATTCAAAATTGTCAATTCAAGGTCAAATCGGGTAAAGCCGGGCGGATTTTGACGGGTACTTTTGTCGTGACTTTTGTCCGGGGAGTGTTTTGGACGGGTCAAATCGTGACCCCGACATGACCTTCACCTTTAAAATAGTCAATTCAAGTTTAAATCGCGCAATTCTCCGAAAATCAGAGGGGAACATCTCGGACGAAGTCGGGTCAACCAGCTACTATTATATATTTCTAGATTTAGTTACAAACTATATACCTGTATATTGTACAAAGAAATGTTTGACAAATATATCTGTATCAATATTAGCATGCGGGTCATTAAAATAGATACGACGAAAAAAAATTTGAAGGGTGCATGTATCAGGTAAATTTTTATATTTCAAATGATGACAGGAATGCGGAAAGTTGAAGTAATACTGGCTATCCGCATGAAGAGATATACATATATATAAAAACCAAAATAGAAGATGACTGCTGACGACAATGTTTTCCAAAAAAAATTCAAAGCATTCGATAGCTCCCATCTAGTTGTCAGCCCGAAGATCAATATGAAGTTTGGTGACTATCAGATGAGGGATATGTCTGTACAGTTGCTAAACAATTCAGTCATGCAAAAGAGGATCAAAGAGTAAGATACCAAATTGTTGCCTGTGGTAATGTTTTTTAACGAAATTCGGGAAAATTAGATTACTCTCACGCTGGTTATCCAGAAGATCATTGTGGAATCTGGTGACGATCGGACAAGGGGTGTCGTCTGTAGGATCAACCAAATTATTTAGCCATAAAAATAGTAAAATTGAAGATCACCGCTGGCAGTGATGTCTTCACAAGGACAGTTTGAGAACAAAATATGGCTCACATCTAGCGGTGACCCAAAATATCCACATGAGAAAAAGTTCTCCAATAAAAGCTGGCTGCAGGGTGAGCAAATTGATTCAAATTCGAAATTTAGCAGGGTGTACTGCTTGTGGCCATGTTTTCCGCGCAAATTTTATAGACTGATGGACAAAACCACTGAATCCGTTGAATCAATATACATGTATACATGGATTAATTTATATGCATTGTTATACACAGTACTGGTATATAAAGGTACTGGAAATAACTATATTACTAGTATACATAAAATAAACCATATATCATGGCCATGGGTTCATGACAGCTGAGAACTTGGTGTGAATTAAAGAGTGGTGGTTTCTCAAGCATATCTAACCCTCCACGTTAGAAACATGCCATTAAATGTCATAAGTATAATCTAGCTTGAGGACAGAAGTGATCCATAACCCCCCCCCTTAATTCAACCAGGTCCTCGCGCGATGTATGGTCGATCACATGATGATCTAGGGGGGATTAGAATTGTTGTATAAAAACAGCACTGCGTGTAAATATAAAATAAAATAGTGCTACATCTTATTACAGATTATTGCCATATATAATCAGTGATTATACAGACAGTCTGACAAAATAAAGTTTCAGTGACACTCTATCCGAAGAGGGGAATAATTTCATCTGTTACAGTCAATGGAGCAATTATGAATCTGGAAAGGTGAAATTTCTAAGTAATACTAGATATCGACATAACGCGATAACATATAACGTAAATGCAATATGGCCGCTGGCGACCATTTTTTCCTATGAAATTAAAAAAATATTTGATGGCTCTCATCTGATAGATCAATATCAAGATAAATATGAAGTTTGGTGATGATCGGATGAGTGAAGTTGACTGTGGTCTGTGCTAAACGGTTTGGTAATGCTTAAAAAGATTCTTACCTCGGGTACATGTTATAGTAGGTACCGAATTGACACACGTCGACTGGGGCGAGTTGGCCCTGGGGCGATTAGGCCGATTCCGGCACATTCTATAATTTAGCGTATGTATCCATTTACGCGTAGTTTACTTTAGAAAGTTCCGCAATTAATACCGTAAATAGAGCGACCATATTTGACAGAGAATGCCTCTGTTATTGATTATCAAGTTGCTATACATTAAAAACGACAAATTCACATGCTCGTTCAAGCGCAGTAGTCTATTTTCCCCATGTTAAAGGACATCCACAAATACTAAATAACGCTAACCTACTGCCGAATGTTTTACACGACAACTGTTAACATATTTGGGGTGAATTCATCTGACGCGGTATTATTCCTCAAAATAAACAACAAAACCATCGTTACTTGGAAATGTAGTTTGGGCTAACATTTACATAAATCATCCACATCATTTATTCGACACACACGTCAGATGAAAAACAGACATGAAGTAACCGGCCAAATTGGCCGAAATGACGAGCGCGTGTGGTTGAGAAAACCAGATTACAATACTTAGCCGTGATTTTTTTCAATGTGGGCTTTAATGTTTTACCCACAACTCTTGAGACTGTTAATTGATTCCCAGTTGAACAAATGTATTAAGAATTAAATATACGCTCACTGGAGCTGTGTAGTACACAGTCGCACAGTTTGTTCAAATGAACATGTTAGTTTATATACTACTAGCAGGTTAGCCCGCCACTGGCGGCATTTGGTCCCATGGCTTTGGTCGAGCCATTATTTTTAGTTTTTCAAGGTAACCCCGTACAGGACCGGGCTACTCAAAAACCAAATTTCAAGTCGATAGCTCCACCCGTTTCCGAGATCTGGTCTGCGCATGCGCGGCGACCCGATAAAATTCGTATCCGGGGCAAGATACATTCACATACCAAATTTCAAGTCGATAGCTCCACCCGTTTCCGATATCTCGTCTGCGCATGCGCTGCACGGGCGTCGCACGGGCTCGCCAATACGACAGCGACGACCACCTGGTCAAACTACACTCACGTACCAAGTTTCGTCCCGATCGGTCGAGGTGTTGGTATCTGATGCAAAAGACGAAATTGTGAGTGTTGGTCAATAGTCCCCGCCGTGAACACCATTCTCGCGGACAGTCAATTAATCCCGTCGTGAACCTCCATCACCAACGCGACGTAGACATGTGTTGCGTTCTAAAAATAGGAAAGCACTTTCTCTCTGCATAATAAAATTCGAGCGATAACGTTTACGTAAATACGAAATTGTGAGTGTTGGTTTGTAACCGAGATTTCTGAGAAGCATTATGACTATAACTACCCCCCCCCCCCCTAAGCCCTGACCTAAGTGTCATACATACTATAACAATGATGTTGTAAGAGTACTATGGCATCCAATAAATCTCCCCGCATAGGAAAGCACTCAATGTTCCCGTATAACTCTGTATATGCTAATAACGTTGAATGGGAAACAGACGCTCTTTATAGCGATGCGTCAAAAACAAACGCTCATTAAATAATCACTTGATTAACCCACGCCGTGCCTTTGCGGTGATTTGGGAGTGGATAAAGTGTACTCAGAGCTTCTCCAAAACGCGACAACTACGGTGTTCGTGGGTTTTTACACTTATATACGAAATTTGAACTCGATGGGTGCAGTCGTTTTCGATTCTATAAAGTACACACACACGGAAGTCTCAAAATATATAGTACTAGCAGGTTAGCCCGCCACTGGCGTGGTTCGTCTCATGGCTTTTTGTTTTTCAATGAGTTAATTCTGCCCTTTTAATCAAGAGAAATAATGGTCTCACCATGGACCAATAACAATTCAAGTACAACATTTGGGAATTTTTCCCCACACCATTTCAATTTCCTAATTTAATGTTTTTTAAATTTAATATATTTTGTTTCTGAATTGTTTTTTTATTGTTAATTTTTTTTAATTTTAAATTGTTTTAATTAAATCGTAAATTGTTTTAATTAATTTTTTTGTTTCTGGCGGAAAAATTTACCCGTAGAAATCCCCCCTTCCTAGGAACGACAGACAACGCATTCTTTGTTTCGTGAAATCTCTCTACGATAACATTGCATTGAATTTAAAACAAACGCTTCCCGTCGGGAAATCTGTCTTCGGGTCGTTGTTGTTGGCATCACGGCTCCCCGAAAACTCTCACATTGCCGAAAACGTGTATTTAGTAATATCGTTGTTGTTGATATTTACGGCTTGGGGGCTATTTTCTTATTTAGCAAGTTTGAGCTCAATCGGTTAGAGTCTATAAAGGACACACTCATATATATGACACTTCCCGTAGGTAGCAAGTTTGAGCTCAATCGGCATTCCCTGGAATTTCCCGTAGATTGGCAGATTCCAGTAGCTTTATAACGGTATATCTGGGGAGAAATCTGATGCTATATTCGTGATTATCTGGGATGATTTCGGTATATACCGAAGCGCGCCATCCGTGCTCGCAGGGAATAAATTTCGAGCGATAACGTTTGCGTTCCCGTATAACTCTGCAGATGCGAATAACGTTGAATGGGAAACAGACGCTCTTTATAGAGATGCGTCAAAAACAAACGCTCATTAAATAATCACTTGATTAACCCCCGCCGTGCCTTTGCGGTGATTTGAAATTGGAGAACGGGTGCTCTGAGCTTCTCTAAACCGCGACCACGGTCGTGTCGGTGGGATTTGACAATTACATAGGAAGTTTGAGGTCAATCTTTACACGCGTTTTGGATTCTATGAAGTACACATATACGAAGTCTCAAAATATAGACTAGCCGATGAGCCCGACGTTGTCCGAGCTATTCAAAAACCAAATTTCAAGTCGATAGCTCTACCCAGCCCGACGTTGTCCGGGCTATTCAAAAACCAAATTTCAAGTCGATAGCTCTACCCGTTTTCGAGATCTGGTTTGCGCATGCGCGAAGCTGGCGTCGCACGGGCTCGGCGACCCGATAAAATTCGTATCCGGGGCAATATACATTCACATACCAAATTTCAAGTCGATAGCTCCACCCGTTTCCGAGATCTCGTCTGCGCATGCGCGAAGCTGGCGTCGCACGGGCTCGGCGACCCGATAAAATTCGTATCCGGGGCAAGATACATTCACATACCAAATTTCAAGTCGATAGCTCCACCCGTTTCCGAGATATCGTCTGCGCATGCGCGAAGCGGGCGCCGCACGACAACGACAACGTCCACCGCCTGGTCAAACTACACACACGTACCAAGTTTGTTCCCGATCGGTCGAGAATCGTAGATTTGTATAAATGACAAACATACAGACAAACATACAGACAGACAGACAAACAAACAGACATAGGTCTTCAAAATATATATGAGATAGAAGATATGTTACAAAATACGTTTCCAGTATTCATTAAAGGTCCATGTTCATGTAACATAATGATTTCAAATCATTTTATGAGAGGTTCAGGTTTTGAAGTCTGAACTTTGTCGATATAGACATCTCCACCATTATACCCATACTATCGACATACTCTATATGCATGCATATATACGTGTACATATATGCATGACAGTCATGCAGTCCGTCTTTTGGACCACTGATCTTACTTCACCTTTTTCGCCTGCAGCATGTTATGGTGTTTGGTTTTAGCGTGTTTAAATATATTTGCCTCCTTATGGCATGATCGTACACTACGTACAATTCTGCTGCATGCAGCATATATACTGCATATTTGTCCTGACAATTTGAACTTGAAACACAGTCCATTTTCCACCCATTACTGGAATGAACTCAACTTATACTTGTACAGTATGCATTTAATGTATTTCTAATGTGCATTATATATTCAGGTCTATTGTGACCACTGACCAGTATAACACGTTTAACCTGCTTGTGCTGAGACAAGTTTCTGCCGTTGATAACCACACATGTAAGGTACATGTGTCCTTATTTACATCTGGTCTCAATGGTTCCACATTCCATATTGGTTGGTGGGAACAAATGACTTACTATAGTGTCAAACCAACTTAATCCATAACTGGTTATTAATTACCTATCGTAAAGATAAAACCTAATTATATCTGACTGATTAATCATTATACCGTGTTTATTAGCATATGCATGGGCACGATTGCATGTGTTACAAACCATAGAAGATAAATGTCTGGTTTCCTATCTATATGGCGTACAGACAAGGTGTGGTTTGGTGTGTACCCTCTAATATCGGGTAATGATGCTTTATGTTATTCCGTTTTGTTTTGAAAATTTCAGAAACTTGAGTTGTTTCCACTATTACTAAATAGTATTTGTGGCTTCTTCGCCTGGTCTGGGTACTTCAGAGTCACCCACATTGCGAAACTACAATCATTTTTTGGTTGTTCGTTATTGTCACGTTATCAGGCTGTTATGTCTGAGTAAATGATGCCAATTGATTTGGCTTCAACATGAATCTCTACTAGTACTAAGTTGACTTCGAGTTATATTACATGTATATGACATAACATAGTACATGCGACCGTCTACAAAAAATACCGGTACTTATACTGTGTATCCGTTTATGATTTCATGTGCAGTTTCCTGTCCAGATGTATATATTTATGCCATGCTTTCTGTACTGCACATGACTGGCACTGTCCATATTAACATACATGTATATGTCAAAAGTTTTTATTGTATGTTTCTTTAATTTGCGACATGACTATGGCAGATTTATATCTACCCGGTTTGTTCAGGAACAGACCCTGATTAAATAATGGACTATTATGAAGTCTATATACTTGGGACGTTGAAACTCACGTTTACATTGTGATATGTCAGCCCATTATCTGTTCTGGTTGTGGCAATAGTACATCTCGTAAATGATTTTGGGTTTTGGTTGCATTTGACGCAGATAATTCAGCGTTCATCGTGAGATGTGTGCCTAGGGCTTTCGCAGCTAATTTAACCTTCAGCCAGTTAGCAAATTTAATCCACAAAATTTGATTAGCATGGGTTTTATGTACATGATATGCAATCACTTATAGTTTCATGTTTCCCATTACATGTATCCACATCAAACGTAAACAATCACTGATGATCCGAGGTTTTGCCGGGATATTCAGATGTTACAACATTTGTCAGAATCCAAATATTTTCAATTTGATTCTTGTCATGCGAAGTTGACACAATACAAAAATGTGTCTATGAGTGTATCTCACCACTTGAGTATCTTGGATACATGCAGTGACGCATTCACATGATTGGTTTTTAGTTATGACTATATATATACCTTCTGGGTAGGCTCTTATGCTATATCTATTCAGTACATTGCTTATATCCTATACAACGTTGCATATTACTTTACTTAATATGCATTTTTACATGCCAACGTAACCTCGGTTTTCTGGATGGCGATATAGTTGTACTGGTTTCTCACATGCTGTAGGCAATTTTCATCCAGAAAACTGGGGGGGGGGGGGGCATTGATCCCCCTCTTCCCTTTCGTGGTATCACGCTATGAGTGGATTTGAGTAAGGAAAATCAGGTTGTGCCATTCTCCGCCTGTCTATGCAGGGGAACACATTGATCATGTATCATGTCCAGATTAGTTTTATCCAGTATCTCTGACGTATTGCTGACCGAGATGCGTTATACCTGTTATGCTTTTCTTCAAAGCCTTAACAAAGGTTTGAGTTCACGCTGAATTATTCCATATCTGTATCTATATATATATCTCCGGCAATAATTTCATCATCAGTGAATATGGATGATACTACTGACTCTGAGTGACCATGTACACTTTATGTGTATATATGTTATCGATCAGGACATCTTCTTCATACATGATGATTATGCATCTGGCCTACTGCAGGTGTATCATAGTTTATTGCTCAAGTATGTGGACGAATCACGGTGTGGTTATTAAACATTAAATGAGTAGTTTTCAAGGAATTCGTCGATGTACTGAATTGTTTCTGAGTTACGTCTGGTACGTTTAGACGCATGACCCATTTACCGGGTGTCAATCATAGTGGTACTATGGCCTGTGGATAGCTGTTTTCGAACTGCTTTGCTCATCTCTGGGATCGCTGTTTCTAAGTTTAAGGCTCACATCAGTGTGCGGGGTGCCGCTGTTTGTGTGGTTCGCGTTCGATATCCTAGTGACGTTCTTTTGCACCAGACCGGCTCGTCATCTTCTAGGACATTTGGTCAATTTTCAGGACCTTTGTGAGAATTTGTAACAAACCTACTATCAACTATCATGTTTTTGCATCAAATGTATTGCAAAATATACCATGAACTTTGTTCGGTTTCAATTATGGTTGCAAAATTTGTCGTGTTAGCTTTAAAAGTCTCATTTGATATGACGGAAGTGACGTCATATGTCGTAATAGAACTAAAAAATTAAACGACCCTTTCCTTGCGGAAGGCGAAGTTTGATTGTGATTCTATAAGATATATATATAGAGTCACTGGAGGATATCAAATGCCTCCTTTTCATGGGTTGGAATTAATTCTATATGTTCTTCAACTTGGTAGTGTAGTTTACACTCCAAATTTTGGCTTTAATGGTGATTGGCGCATGCGCGTGGTGATATCTCTCATTTGATGTCCTCCAGTGACTCTATATATCTTATAGAATCACAATCAAACTTCGCCTCCCGCAAGGAAAGGCTCGTTCAAATTTGTCGCAACTCTATACGAGATGCATTAACCGATCCCATTAATTTGATTCGAGCCTCGTTATAGCTCGACTCAATCAAATTTAGTGCACTCGGTTAATACATATCGAATAGAATTGCGACTCATTATATAGATCCTCTCTAATATAAGTTTATAGTACTGATCCATGTAAAACCTGTAAAGTCGATTTGTGTGTGTTCATCGACCTATCTTATTCATTCGTTCCAAATTACGTATACATGTTGTTTGGATGACCAATAAGTCTTGTCCAGTATTCACGCTGGGCCGAAACATATTTTGGCCATTTCTTTGGCCAATTTTGCTTTTATTTTGGCCAAAACAAACTTTAGCCAAATTAAATCCTCATTTGATGGTCCCACAGTTAATGAATATTTGTGTTGTATTTAACATCTAACATTCAATATAATTATGTCCGTATCTTCAAAACCCGTGTCCAGGCTTATTCAATCCCATCAGTGTTACTTGACAATATACAACTGCCCACCATCTACTATTCATCCTTCTGACAGGCAAAGGATTCATTAGCGTTAATCCTCATTACTGTTTTATTACATTTGGTTGATAGTGCACTATCATGAGTGCTTTCATTGAAGTTTATATAAAGTTTATATATATATCTTTATTGACCTCCATAACTGAAGAGTTTATCAAATGTTATACATGTATACAGTATCAAGGTAGGCTAACATTTTAGCCAACATGAAAATAAACAAATAGCAGTATATATATACACAAATGACACAAGTGCCACCAAGACATGGTATACATGTTGGGTCAAATATTGAGGAGCCTTACCCACAGGCAGATATAAATTCAGACATGCAAACAGACATACCGACATGCGGACATAGTATATGCAGATAGACAAACACAGGCACCGAACATAACTTTTAAACCTGAACATATTTACATAATGCGGATAAAATCCGAAAGGTACAGAGAATAAATGCTTAAACTCGCATTTGCTAATTTACTGGCGGCAATCAGTTAGAATTTGGAATATTATTCAAATGTTAGTATTGTGTCGTTTACTATTCAAATACAATTGATATACCACAATGCATAAGTGCAAGGAATACAAAAGCGCACACAACTGCTATTTTTACATTCACACCGGTAACATCACATCCGTATGGACGAGTGATGATGACTACACCGACAGGCTACAATACACAGAGATAGAATTTCGAAAAAACCATATTACCTGTATCAACGTAATTGGCCTTTCGTCTGATGTGGTAATATAACTTAATTGGGAATGAAAGCTTATTTCCTTTGCATTTTTGATCCGAACATTGGAATTTGATTTCTGTGGTGATCAGTTAATAATTGGTCCTAACATACCACTGTGGATTTTCGTTGATACGTTTGGAGATTACTCAGAATGAAGACTTGACAGCATTTTGTGTGATAGCCATAATATGTGGGTGTGGTGAACTATAAATGATACGAAAAACATAGGGTCTTCAATGAAAGAAAATAATTCAGACGGAAGTTTTGTAAGGTGAAGCATTACAAGTTCATCATCGTCAAGCTCATCCACCCAAAGATAGAACAGTAATCCAAATGTGTCAATCATTTGGTACCACATGTCATTACGACGAGAGCACACTATATGATGAGTGCAATAAATCATAACGTGTGTTACCACGTCGTCATAAACCAAGTGACATAACGCACAATTACCCTCGTGTTTGGTAGCAGTAGTCGCTATAAGTTTGGGAACGGTGAAAAAGTATCTCTTCCGCTCTAGATATTGCCGACAACAACGCCAAAGGAGAGACATCTGTAAGTGACTTTGGATTTGATAGAAGCATGTTAGTGTTGGGTCGTTTTGAACATTTTGCGTCCAGTCGATATCGCGCTTACTGTTGACTTCCGTTTTGACTAGTCGGGTCCACTCCGGGCGGATTGGACACGTACCGACTACTGCGAGTTGCTCAAGATATTGGTTCAAGTTGTGAGAAATAAGAATCCGTTCAATGTCAGCAAAGTATGACTGAGGATTATTGTATTTACGAGAAAGATGCATGTGAAGTCTTGATACAAAGATTTCCTTGCATACTTTGGAAGGCGATATGCGACAAAGGCTACCAAACAAACTGAGTTTTCGTGCATCTATAAAAGAGGAAATAGGGCCTAGGCCCATGAGACCTAGGACAATATCGGTTCTCGTCCTTACAGGCAGTCCTTGAATGCGTTTCAAGCAAAATCGGTGGATTTTCTCGAACGAAGTAGTATCTGACACAGACATGCCACACAGAAATTCTGATCCATATAATCCTTTTGGCAGCACCATCGTTTTGTATATAGTTGCGCAACTCGACGGAGTGATCCCTCCGGCATAAAGTCCAGCATTACTTAAGAGGAAAAAAGTTGACCTGATTTTGTCTACAATGACTTCAACAAATTCTTTGACAAAGCTGTACTTATTTACTTGTATGCCCAAATGAGTGATTTCGTCTGTTTCGGTCAAAGTACTACCAGCGACAGTCCATCGTCTACTTGTGTTGCAACTCTGGCGAGAAGTTTCGTTAAAAACGATGACTTTACATTTGTTTGGATTATACATGAACCGCCACTTTTGACTATATGATGTGCATATATCGCATAAACGTTGTAAGCCGTAACTTGAGAGGGACAACAATGTCATATCATCAGGTTGTGTTGGAGACGAGCAGTTGGAGGATAAAAGTCGAAAACCAAAGTTTGAAGCTTCAAGTTCATACAACAGATCATCTATGTACAACATATAGAACAGAGGGGATAAAATATCCCCTTGCCGTGCGCCTTGTTTTATCGCAATTGACTTAGACAGAATGTCTGTATGTTTGACTACACATGATATATTACTCAAAAACTCTCTTAGGAGGAGCCATATTTTGCTTTGGAACCCACGATGGTGTAGTTTCAACAATAAGCCGTTGATCCATACTGTGTCGAATGCCTTATGTACATCCAAGAAGCAGGCGAATAGTTTAGACTGTTGTTCTTTTGTGAAATTCATGCTTTCATGCAATACATATGACGACATAAGACAACTGACTTTTTTCTGAAAACCGTTTTGAAGGGGGTGAACTTTAATTCAAATTTGTCGCAACTCTATACGAGATGCATTAACCGATCCCATTAATTCGATTCGAGCCTCGTTATAGCTCGACTCAATCAAATTTAGTGCACTCGGTTAATACATATCGAATAGAATTGCGACTCATTATATAGATCCTCTCTAATATAAGTTTATAGTACTGATCCATGTAAAACCTGTAAAGTCGATTTGTGTGTGTTCATCGACCTATCTTATTCATTCGTTCCAAATTACGTATACATGTTGTTTGGATGACCAATAAGTCTTGTCCAGTATTCACGCTGGGCCGAAACATATTTTGGCCATTTCTTTGGCCAGTTTTGCTTTTATTTTGGCCAAAACAAACTTTAGCCAAATTAAATCCTCATTTGACGGTCCCACAGTTAATGAATATTTGTGTTGTATTTAACATCTAACATTCAATATAATTATGTCCGTATCTTCAAAACCCGTGACCAGGCTTATTCAATCCCATCAGTGTTACTTGACAATATACAACTGCCCACCATCTACTATTCATC
Organism: Siphonodentalium dalli; assembly: GCA_032622095.1. NCBI lineage: Eukaryota > Metazoa > Mollusca > Scaphopoda > Gadilida > Siphonodentaliidae > Siphonodentalium > Siphonodentalium dalli. Next base: position 102,650,057 of record CP136062.1, on the reverse strand, counting down.
CTTCTGGCAGGCAAAGGATTCATTAGCGTTAATCCTCATTACTGTTTTATTACATTTGGTTGATAGTGCACTATCATGAGTGCTTTCATTGAAGTTTATATAAAGTTTATACAATCTAAAAAGTACAACCACGAAGCGCATCATGCAGTGACAAAACTGCATGGTTGATTCTGTTCGACATATATACAGATATAAATTATCAGTCTTTCAACGTTTTATGGACTACAGTTGGCGTACATGCATGTAGTGCATTAAGTTGTATCACCTAATAAATTATCAGTTGATTCTGTTCGACAAACAGATATATTTACATACTAAGTGTTGTCATCACTAAATCCAGCATTTTGATTGGTCGGCGCTCACGTGGCTAGTTGCAGTTATTTCTCGGTGAATGCGCAACGGCTCAATAACACCAAGCTCATAACAACATCGATACGTCATTGGGTTTGGAAAGACGAACGCGTAATGTTTTGGGCGCATTTGGACTCGCGCAGGATTGACTTAATACATCATCTGGTTTCAATATGAAGAGAAATTGCAAGCTGTACACAGCGCCATCTACGCTCATGCTATGATTTACCGCTGGCACCACGTAAATTATGAGAGGAATCATCACATTTTTTGGTTTGAGACTTGTGTTTGTCACAATTCATTATACACTATTCTGACAAAAAATAATGTTCATCTGCAATTGGATATTTGCCGGGTGAGATCAAATTAGTCGGAATTTGTTCGATATTGTATCGCAAAATAGTCCGCTGAAAAATCCTGCGCTGACATTTCCCCGGAAGTAAACAAAGGCACATGTTTGAAAACACGATTTATTAATTATGGATTTTAAAACATGTTGCATTCTTGCCAAGGAGCACATTAATTTTAAATACGATTTGAAGAAGGGGCAACTTGATGCACTAGAGTATATTTTTAAAGGAAATGAGGTAATCGTCAATCTTCCAGTTGAGTATGGGAAGTGTGTCATATTTTATGGCTCAAATTTTATTAAAATTTAAAAAAAATGCACGGAAATCAACAGTATTGATTGTCAGTCCACTGAATATGGACCACCAAGATCAAATAACGAAGATATCAACTTTGAACTTAGATATTAAAGCATGCCTATTAGACACCAACCACAACTGACAGTTACAATGGACTTTCTGCTCTGTTATCCTCTTCCATAAAATCAGATATAATCATGTAAACATCACTGACTGCTCCACTATAACACCCACACGGGACCACAAAATTCCCCGCCCCTTCTATCGACCGAAATACCTCAGCACTTCCTTCGATCCTCGAACAATTTCTCTCTGGAATAAAATCCCAACCGACACTGCCTATATTCAGGACGCATCATTGTTTAAGGATGCCCTCGAGCTCCACAGTCACTTCTATGAACCCGGTAAGAGCAAGCAGGGCTCCTCCACAAAACCACCACCATCCCGATCACCATAGTGCCAAAATAATGGTACATAGAATTCAAATGCTCTTGATTTTAATAATAAAAAAAAAACAAAAAAAATCTTTTACCCATGTAATTATCTTTTATTCATGCTCCCCTAATAATCATCAGTTCATTGGGGGCATGGGGTATACTGTAGATGTAGATGTAGACTAGTGATGCGGACTGGACCAGACCACCTTGGGTGGTCCAGTCCACTGCCAATGCGGCCCAGTCCAGTCGAGCCCATTCCGATCCGGTACATATACCTGGACCGGTCCAAAACTGTCCGGTCCACTTATAATAGGCTATATGTTAATGAATTCTCTGTTTTCTCAAATTTTTACTCTGTATAGTACAAACTATAAGGTTATTGAGTTCAGTGCATTGCAATGAGTCCATGCATGTTAAAACTTACATTGTTTGCCAATTGTATGCATCATTGTCTGTCTCTGGTGGGATATACATGTACTGGGAACGATGCACGATAATAGTATTTCTAGTAATGCGAACATGCACTAATTAAATGTACTAGTATTGGACAGATATGCAGCTACATGTAGGGCAAGAATGTGTTATAACCAATCTAACGTGGCACTCAACTTATCGTATGCATGATTTGTATCATACTTATTTTCATTAAATTGAAATTTAAACGAAATAACTACCCGGTATACTGTTTAGAATTATACAAATGTGTACTAATATGACTACTACATTAATTTTAGAGATTGTGATGGCTGATTTTATAGTCCTGACAATTACAGTTATATACCTAAGTACAACTACTATTGGACTAATGTGACTGTCTTGTGTATGTACTATGTAATGTGGTTTGCATGTTTCTTCGATAATTATAAAGTTATGTGAAAAACAATAGATTACTCGATTCGATATCCATCCAAATTGATTAGTTGATGCCATGTTACACGGTTTATGACAAATTGTTCCATACTCATTCAGTCCACCCCTGGACCACACCGGTCCAAAGCGTGTATATGTTTCTCTGGCTGATGTAGCAAAGGGGGATTTTGACATTGTGATAACCCATCCTGAGGCATTACTAAATTCAGCCGTTGGTTCCAATTTGATAGGAAAGGATATCTTTAAAGATGCAGTTACTGCTGTTGTGGTGGATGAGTGCCACATTGTTAAACGTGGTAAATTATTGATATAATTGTATTATAGGTGGTAATTGATATAGTAATTCACAGTGAACTCAGTACTGCATACATGCTTCCATATTTAATAGCATGTAGTATCATACTGAGTTCACTGTGAATTAGTGAGACCGTATAGCTACTAAAATGTGTACTGTAGTTAGGCTAAAAAAGTTCTAATACATTGCCAGTCTAAGTTTGTGCATATACGATAAATTGAAATTTAGTTAAAATATCTGAGAACAGCAGATGTATTAAAATGAAGAAAAAAACATTTGTTAAATTCAAGACTTTTAAGTGTTAACATATTAAGCAGAGCCTGGCTGAACCACATGATGGATCGCTTCCATCCTCAAGCGTTGATACCATTTAAAGGTGCTTTATCTCTTCCCTGAACATTCTGTACAGATATGGGTGAAACGTGAAATAATATTAATATATTTGAATCAGGAGCTATTTTTTTGTTGCTAATAATTAATTTGATTCTCTAATTATTAAAGAGGAAGGACAGAAAAGTGGTTATTGTTTTTTTAGAACATTACAAGATGTCTGGTTAGTAATCTATATTCATTACACTTATGAAATTGTGGTAACAAATTCTTATCTTGTGGCTTTGGCAGCCTTTGATAATAATAATTCAAATAGTAATTGAAAATGAGTTTCATTGAGTTAGTTTGAACTTTGAAGTGATCCTTGGAAGAGATAGAGCATCTTTAATTGTGTTCTAAATATTCATGTGAAGGGGCAGATCGCTTGAGGCCCCATGGTTCATAAAGCCAGTTGTCTGTGTGTAAATGTAGTAATCAGCTTTTACTAGTTTCAAATAACATTGACTATAACAAAAATGATTATACCCCAATGTCCCATAGGAATGGTGGGGTATAAACACTAACTGTATTACATGAATCTAGTCCTTCATACATCTGTCCATCCATCAAAGCAGATGTCTATCTCACCCACTGTTCAAATTGTTTGTGGGGGGGGGGAATACTTTTGGAAAGAAAGAAGATTCAACTTATTTATTGCTATATTAATCAAAATGGAAAATACACAACAGAGCGCAGTTACACTAGGGTTACCGTACTAACATAATTACCACAAGTTGTCCAAGTCATACATAAAAAATGTTCTAAAAAATATTATCAAAATCATCACATTTCTCCATTTCAATGGACAAAATTTCCGTACTGCTTACAAAAAGTTGAAGTTGTTGCCATCATCTTTCCTGGGATTCCCTTTGTTGCCATGAGTGGGAGTCTGACAACTCAAATGTTAAGTAATCTACCCAAGACACTCGGTTTAGATAAGCCAGTGAAAGTCCAAGAAAATGCTGATAGGGCCAAAACAATATAATCCTGTGTTTCTGGTGACATGCAAGAAAAAAATAGGGGCGGGCGGGTGGCTTTTCATTTTATTTTATTTTTTCATTTTATTTTCACCTTTGCTCAAAATGAATATGGATACTATCCTAGGCTGCTTCTCCTTGTTTTTAATGTACTATGAAATAAATAAAACTTAAGTACATAATATTAGAATAGAGTGTAAATATATTGTTTTATTGAATAACACATGAAAAATAAGTTTAAATTGGCTGTGACCTAATTGAACAGAGGTATAATTTACGGTTTAACAGTACACATGATGTGTCCATTTTACATGGAAATCAATCGGTTTACACGGAAAATAAAATCAAATGCGTACTAATTTTGCAAAATCAATAAAATGAAAACGTTCGGGGGCCCTGGAATAGGGGCTGGTGGGTCACCAGAAACACAGGTCAATTTTATTTTGGCCTAGGCCAAATATTTTTGAACAAGTGCTTCGAGGTAAATTTAGAGGACAATGTTGCCAAATATGATGCAATATTCATACTATAATGTGACAAACTGTTCAATGATCCTGAAAACTATCCAGTGACTATGATGTTTATGCCAATTGCATGCATGTGCCACCTGCATGGCCACCAATTTAGATCATTTGTTTGGAAAACAGACAATAAAGGAGAGTTGCTATTCATCTATAGTTCAGTCATGAACGTAGTGCGTATCCTTACTGGAAGCAGCAATCTGCGAAAGCGGTCATGTTGACCTACGATTCATCAACCTCTTCTTCACTGGCTTTCTTAACTGTTAGTCACTTAGTCAAGTTAGTGTTAGCTGGTTAGGCCTACTTTCTTTTTCAACTTCTTGCCTGCCAGTGGTGTTCTGCAAGTCACACTTTCAGAATTAGATGTCTTGCACTGTGTACTCCGTGGACTTTTCTGAGAGTAAGAATGTGGCGTACCAGGTATTCGAATCAATCTCTTTGTCTTTTTGTACGGTATATTTGTAATTGTAATACGACCCTGCCTAACTATGCTTAAAAGCCATGTCCTGATTGGCCAGTGGCCCGAGTTACCATGGCTATCTCGTTCCAGTTTTGTGGTACAATTCTACTTTTTCCAATTGTACCACGAAAAAAATCGGTTTATTCAGATCGACGCACGCGACTTTTCCCGTCTTTTCTAACTCCGCGCAAACGGGGCATCAACGGAGTACACCCGCACCCGTAACCCTTTGAATTTTGCTACATCTTGACAATCTTGCGAATTTTCTAGCGATTTGTCGCTTGAAACCAGTTTGGTTGCCAATGAATATGGTCCAAATGATGTTATGGTATATTGATATATGTTACGACCAAAGAAAGTTACTTAATAAGTATATTAAATGACAAAATAAATCCATGGGGCCGGGCTGTGCATTCGTCGATTCGAATCTCGATCATATTCGTCGATTCGATATTTCGGAATCAAGTTGAAAATGAAAGCGTTTGTTCACCAGTACAGAAGGGGGATAAGATCATTTAGATCGCTTTGTGTAAGGAAAATGGTCCATAGTCGATGATCATATTCATGTTGTCCCAACAACGTTCAACACAGAAATGACCGCAATTCGTATTTCCTGTACAATTTAAATGAAAGGCACGGGCGCCGCTGAAAACACATCGTTTTTTTTGTTGTTTTTTTTAGCCAATCACAACAATTATTTTCTGGAAGAGGTGCCTCGAAAAGTCAATGGGTGAATTTCATAACAAGACAAGATTACCGGAGTATTCCATGCAAATAAATCGAGTACGCCCAATACGAATTACACCACGAAATGTTTTCTCACCTGAGACCGAAAAAGCGCAGTATTTCGTTGACTATTCAGTCGAATTGTGACCATAAACTTTCAGTCGTATTACAAAAGAAATAAATACACGGTGTATCGGTGTGTATGGTCAAGTTGTACCACAAAAAACTGATTGTAGGACTCCGCTACGCGTCGTCCTACAATCAGTTTTTTGTGGTACAACTTGACCATACACACCTCTACACCGTGTATTTATTTCTTAAATAAACTCTCTTTATATTAATTATCAGTGATTATAAGCAAAACAAGAAGAAATTTTGTTGTTTAACTTGATCCGCTTATAATTTACAATTCACAAGATGATTTTGGAATCTCGTCCGCTAAATCTCCAATTAACAACTTTAACTTGCGGCTGATATCTTCTTTAGCGCACTTATTTTGGTTTAGCTTATAGCGTCTCCATGTATCGACGTTAAACAAGAGAAACAAGCCGAAATGTAAGTCTTAGTTGGAGTTTCGCCACCCAAGTGGCAGCCATTTTCTGGGTTTTTCACATTTCTAAAAATAGACAGTCGTAAATAGTGCAGAGGTGCGGGCAGCGGTAAGTCCCGCGTAGCATATGGGACTGAACTCTGTCTTGCAGCTTGGAGAAATTGTTCCTATTAACTTTTGCCAAGGGTGCTATTGGGTATTTTGGGCTGTTTTTGTCACGATACACTTTTCGATTTAATACATTTACAAAAGTGGCTTTTTCGCTAAATGTATATAAATATAAGGATTAACTGTCATGTTGACTATTTTTATGGAGATGTAACCGTGAGGTAAGTGGTCATAACTTGTATGTAAAACCCTTCGGGTTTTACACAAGTTATGTCCACTTACCTCACGGTTACATCTCCATAAAAACAGTCCACATGCCAGTTAATCCTTATATAAATGATCAGTCTTTCGACTTTGTATGGACGATAGTTGGCGTACATGCATGTTATCCATTACTTTGTATCACCTAATAAATTAGCAGATGATCATAGTATACACTTGATTCTCATTTCGCTCCCGCTATACAAGATCAATTTCGGATTTTGAATTAGATTTCCGATGTTGGTGTAAAAAAAAATATTTTGGGGCAATTGAAATGTTTTTTCTAAAAACAATTGGCCTATGACAGCGTAAACCCAAGTCATGTCCGTTCTCTCTCTCTCTCTCTATAACAAACATCAACATGATAATTAATAGTGTTTTATTATAATAAAACAAATAAATTATACGGCTATAACGGCGAAATGTGATCAAAACATTACCAGTATTCAAATGTAAAATTAGATATTAAAGAGACAAAATAGACTGGTCAAATAAATATTAAACATGGTTATCTGTTTAAAATTCAGCATCTGGATCTATGTTGTATGTACAAGATTATTTCCTGCATTAAAGACGGATTATCTCTTTCTAAATATACGTTATATAATTTCCGGGGTATAACATAATACATATGAGTAGAAGACACCTGATCCGAAACGCTTGTATCAATTAATATTGCTTTTATATCGATATTTTCTTATATAATGCGATAATCAATTGAGACATTTTTTCGTCACTAAATTTATAGCAGATCGTCGTGAACTGTTCAGACGATCTCAGGTAGAGAGACGGAGTTGTCCCCATGCTACGGCTCCGAACGTTTCCGACAGCCGTAAAATATCCAAAATTTATGTATGTATTATACAGAAAATTCGAATAAAATCAACATTAATTGATAGAAGCGTTTCCGGACAGGTGTCTTCGATTCATATTTATTATTGTATACCCAGGAAACTATATATAACTTGTTTTATGAAGAGAAAGACCATCTTTAATGTGTGTATAACTTATATCCCTGTTTGTTATCATACCCATGGCGCTTTATATTAAAACTGTCACTTATAATGTTCGATTGCATGTGAAATATATTGCAACAAATGGATGGTGTTCGTTAAGTTATAGCACAGTCCCACACACATACAATTCAGAAAATATGCCTGCTTAGCAAAAAACGTACTCTATATATACAACTTCATACCGCTGGGTCGAACCAAACAAATGTAAGACATTGAATTATTGTAAGATATCCCTATTGCACCGGAGACATGTATATCATATGTATATATATCTTCATATCCTTTTTGTAAATATCTTTCTGTATTTCTCATTATCCATTTGAAATTATGAAAATAAAGCATAAAAAGCACCTGTATGTCAAACATACATGTTTTTAATGTGTTGTGTCGACACAGCAAAGGACAAGCATATGCTCAAGAAATATATGGATCTGCTGCCCACATGTGTTTGAATAATGTGTGACCACTCTACACAGCGACACTCCAAAGAGAAATCCAAAACAATATACACTATACGCGTGATGTTTCTATTCATTTTAGCAATTCAGTAAAAATACCATCCTTTTCCATTGAATTTATACTTGACTTATAAGTTATATAGGCATCACATAATTTTAAAATTAGAAATATCATTTACATACCTAGAAAACAAAGATAATGTTTCCAATAAAAACCTTATCCATATAATATCCATGCATTTAATGTATTAGGGTTGAGATAACCGCTGTGTTGATTATGGCTGCGGACACACGTACCACAGTAGCGATGTCATAGTAGGTGTGACAATGTATTATGGTGGAGTTTGGTGACAATTGGTTGTCATAATTAATATGCCATAGCAAGCCGTGTCGCCCTCTGCAAGTTCGCACAATGAGTCTACCGAGCTCTACCAGCGACGGTCGATCTCTCAAGGATGTATCTACCTGAATGTCTTGTCGATGTTGATCTTTACTCAACATGCAGTGTTATATTTTGCATGCTAACACACAAGTCCACTCGATAACTTAATGAATAACCCATCTCTGTCAACAGCCATGATTGTTCTTACTAATGAAATTAATATAAGTAGATACACATGCATGTATTGAGATCATATACAAAAAAACGTACCACATGCATGATATGTGAGTCAATGAGGAATTGCCACCAGGCCACGGTCAAACACAATTCTAGACGATCTATCGTGCAATTATATATATCGTAGCGAATACAATTTAGCAAAACGTAATGAGTAGAGATCAACCTTGGTGAAAAGCAATGGTTAATTGGTCCATTCGACTCATTGTGCGGAAAATCAGCGGCCGGCATGGCTAGCTATGGCACAGAATTATGACGGAACAATTGTCACCAAACTCCACCATAATAAATTGTCACACCTACTATGCCATCGCTACTGTTGTACGCGTGTCCGCAGATTATCGCTATTATCGATGTGATCTGCATCGTTGTCAACAATAAATATTGTATATAGGAATGAGCATTCAAATGTATCACTAATTCGCAACTTCAGAATCGATAAATCTACATGTCGACCAACATCATGACGAACACTGTGATGCTTGTATTATCTTCCTGGCATATCCCATACAATACTTCATTATGTTAATAAATATATTTCCTACTTGATGGAGATGTATGCAATTGTTTTAAGTGTTCTATATATACAAATACATAATATTGTATACAGGCAATTTAATTTGAATAGCCGTCGCTGAAACACTCGTGCTGAATGGCCACGAGCCGCTAACTTCAGTTTTTGATTCACCGGCATTGGCCGTTGATCAGGGAGTACATTTTGAATGGAGCACGGTGTCATTGACAACGGGCATGACTCCAAGGAATATACCCGCAGATTTGATCACCTAAAACAGGATATCTCACTTCATAATACGTGATGTCGATAAAAAGTGCTCTTCGTTCAATTTCTTCTGATTTGTTTTGTTGGTGGATTGAATTGCAATGGAGATAAACGGGCCTTGTTTCGTTTGATATTCGGTGATTCGAGCCGACTCGTTCACAAACTGTTTTCATGCTCGCTCCTTCCGACATTTGAGCCTTAAGTGGTATTTTGTCTTGGGTGGTTAGGATCAAGTGGTTGCTTCGTGTGCGGTTTCTGTTTACGGTACGGAAATGAAAATTGTTAGACGAATGAGATTCCATATATATGATGCAAGGGAATTAACTCCAAAATGATTGTCCGTTGTCCAAGACCACTAACTTTGAACTGTCCAGACATAAGCGCTATATTGTTCAAGATGTTACTAAATGACTTTACGTCTTTCTGAACATACAGACAGTGTCCAAATTAAGCGGTAACCACTTAATGACTGGTTTATCATACAAACTACCACTTAATATACCCAACGTGTGTGTGAATACCTCAATATCAACTCAATAGATTACGTTTATCTCCTAAATTATCTGAATATAACTTCATTGAAAGGTAGTTTGAAAAAAGTACCATGCACGACTCGAATGTCTCATCTACGACAAAAGAACACATTTCCTGCATGGTATGTGACACATCGGTGTTGTTGGTGATATGTTTGATGAACGCATGCAATAAAAACAATCGTCCGAGTTTTCGTCGATTTCCACGAAGATGTTTGGGCGAGTGATGCCATGCAGAGCGACGATTCCATTCATTATGCTGTGCTATACGCTGGAATCAGTATACCGGCGTTGTATTGCCTAGGCAGTTATCTGGCGTGAATGCCTATCCGAGTAGGAGAAAAGATCTATGCTGTGACGATTTATTTTTCTTATAATTTGCAAGATTGCATCACAAATTATTCACACAATTGATAAAAAGTTGAAACTATACTTAAAATATGAGGGTGCTTGCTGGTGTCAATGTTGTTAAAAACAATTAGGGATTTTCTTTTTGTTCGGTAAAAGTCAAAATTATCGTTAGTTTCATTCAGAATATCAGATATTTTTATTAAGCCTTTTTGTGTAAGCTTCATTTGTTCGACACGCCCAATGTGGGTTTTGTCATATTCCTCAATAACTTTGTTTTATTTGCAGTTGATAATATGCTATTTTTAGATTACGCCGCGGTCACCAAATCATTCCATTTATTTTTGCCTTGTCCTGCCCAAGGTAATTTGCTAATTCCAGTCAAACGCAATGGATGAAATCAGTCCAGGGACAGATAATATACATATCAACTCCGTATATAGTTGTTGTATAGTTGCTGTTTATCATATATCACAATGCTTATCAACTCAGCGTATCCTCGCTGGTCACCTGTATGCCAAACATATGACGAACATGTGGTTAATAATGGATGATAAATGGGATGTAGACATATTGAGCAATCGCGCGAAATGCTTCAATGTTTTAGAAAAAATGAGGGATGAATCTTATACAGAGATTCCAATTTCTCCATGTTCATGATGTTTGATTATAAGGGTTCACGCCATCGGTGGCCAAATTGGCCAATAGCCATATTTTTTTGAAAATTATCAAAGAAAGTCACATTTGGTCCTTGGCCTAAAACAGTTTCAAGTCTATACGCCAGCAAATTGCAGCAATTATATCTCAAAAAATCACAAGAGCTCACTAAATTCCGTATGTTACTGACCAGTTGACAAATGACTGTTTTTCGCCACTGTGTATCTGGATAAATATTTCCTGAAATCACCCATGCTTACCTATCACTACAACGATTACATGCTTTTACGGCATTCTTTCTTCGTCAATTGACAATACTTTACTGCTTTAAGGTTTTACTGTTACATATAAATGGCAAACAATAAGCAATTCAGTACATATTTATGTTGGTTTTGTAATAAAAACAAATATTTTGGTTTTCTCCACGATCCTATATATTGGTTTTTAAATTTGGCTAAAGTTTATGAAAAATTGCCCAAAAAAAAAATCAGAAATGGCAAATTTTGCCAAAATATTTTTTTTCGGCAGCGTGAACCCGGCTGATTGGGTTGGGAATGACAGAACATGAAATGAAATGATGACACTATATTAACAATAAATAGTTTGTATGAATCATCCACAATCGTATAAGGGGAGGTTAAGTGGCCAATTTTTAGTGGGGATTCCGATGCAAGTCTCCGCGGCAAAGGCTACACATGAACCTGTTTCCTGGGAACTGAAGCAGCCATTTCATTAAACAGATATAACATTTAACCGGCGGTTGGGCTAGGTAAATTGTCAATTTTGTTATAAATTATTTTTTTCTGGAATTATATCACTTGACCTACTTTTTAAAAGTCAATTTAAATTTCTAAATAAATACACCAACCTTCTAATAGACCAAATTTCAAGCCGACCCGCCAGATAAATATGTATTGTTTTCAATACTGCACAAAGTCAACCCTAGAAATATTTGCAACTCTGTAAATTTTGCTGTGGAGATTTTCATGGAAGTTCCCATTCAAATTGGCCACTTGAGTCCTCCTTAAGGAACATCATTCGTCACATTCCACAGAAGAGACTTTTATATAGCCCAGATGGTGTAAACCGGCTGAGACTCACCAGCTGTTCTGTTTTAAGTTAACACAGAAGCGCTAAACCCAACCGTTCAGCTGGGCGATTTGATACTAGGAAGGATTAGATCCAACAACTGCTAACTTCGCCCGTCATGCGTAAGACTACAATTATCCTTGCCCGAGGCGGGGAAATAGTATAAAGTAGTACGACAGCTATGTTCTATTTCCAAACGAAGTCCGTGCAACATAACAGTGATTCCGTTAATTGTCAATCAGACATGAAAAGTGCCATGCTAACGCCAACATTAAATAAGGTTGACATTCCTGCATAACAATCCACACAGTGTGCTATCAAGAGGTTATCAACATACTAACGGTAATCTACCATTATGGTACGTTCATACACTGGCAAGTTTGCACGGCATTTTTTGCAGGCATTTTTCACATAGAAAACCCTATGATGCGAGAATATCAAAGGCAACATGCATATAAAATGCATATTTATCTAAGCTAACGACGTCAGAAGTAAACTTTCGATAGCTCCACATGTAACGGTGCTACTAACTTGTATGATTGGTTCCTGCGAGATAATTGCATGCTATTTACAAGCAAATGTCCATAGCATTTTTGCATTCGGTTCCCGACAAAGTGAAGCTTTATATACCGAAATGCCTGCAAAAGAATGCCTGGCAAATTTGCGAGTGTATGAACGTATCCTTAACCCTTTACCCAACAAACCGGCCAAAAACGGCCAAATAAAGCTGCAACAGCCTAAATTATCTTGGGTCTGTCTCAATAAAACCATACAAATATGGATATCATTGGAACCGGCTCATTGACCACATTGTGATAGTTACAGTTATACCCTGTGCCAATGCATTCTCTTATATATGCGAGTCGACCATAGGTCGCCTCGCATATATAAGAGAATGCATTGGCCTAAAAAAAATCTTTTTTTAACACTTTTTACCATTTTTTCTTACATTCTTTAACAATTTTATAATTTTTAATGTGTTAAGCCAATGCATTCTCTTATATATGCGAGGCGACCTATGGTCGACTCGCATATATAAGAGAATGCATTGGCACATGGCCGTTCTGTTGGGTAAAAGGTTAAGCACATCTCACGTCACACCATGTTGATTAGTATATAGTCTGATATTACTTGACGGGCGAAGTTTGGTGTTTTCAACCTAAACCTACCCAATACCAGCCGCCTAGACGTGTCAACACGAACAGCGAGCACCACATTTACTGTGGTCGCTATTTCCTTTTGAACTAAATACATCTGCTGGTTTATAAATTAGTCCAACTGCGCAAATACGACCGTCATTATCAGTTCCTTGTGTGAAGTCATTGATGTGAAGATGTCAGCAGTCTCCAGGCAGCAGGGACGTGGCTAGAGGGTCTCCGTTTGGGTTGCATACCTTGAAATTTCAATTCCACCCCTTGATGATACAAATTAATTTGCACCACCCCCTTTGGTTACAATCTGAACCTCAAGATGTCCAACTGGTTGTAATTTCCAACCTGACCAACCCCCCCCCCCCCAACCATAAGGTTGGAAAATTTCAGACCAAACTGTTTACCAAAAGTAGAAAAATATGCTACTGTTCGCATAAAAAGAACGAATTCCAAACTACTTACTGGTTGGAAAATCAAACAATGAGAACAATGTAAATATGTGATGTAAATTTCAAACTAATGTTGTATCAGGCATGACATTTCCAATTCTTTAACATATTGTTTTTTTAGGGGGGGGGGCTAGACACGTCCCTGTGTGAAGATGTCAGCAGTCTCCAGGCAGCAATCTGAACCTACATCTCCGCACAAAACCTGTTGCCAAGCAACACCAGCAGGCCAACCAGGATTGTATCCACAGCATGAGAGCTCTTTGATCCTGTCATAAAAGAAGCACATATATATATATATATATATGAGTGAGCAACGTCTACGGTCCTCATCTTGAATGATAATATGAGAGTAATTGGCCATTGGTCTCATTTTATCATTCACTATGACTATGTGACTCAGAAAAAAATAATATTGGTGACATGGAAGCATGTATTTTCTGTAAAAGAGGCATTAAAGTTCAGAATTTACTTTGTTGAAAATTAACAAGTTTATCCCCCTCCCTGAGTATATATTTATCCCCCTCCCTGAGTATATATTTACGCTCTTTATAATGTGATTAGATTGACTAATTTGGTGCCAAATCAGATTTCAAATATTTTAAAGACATAGTATGGACTTGTTCGGGTGCTTGAAACTGATAAGTTAGTATTCAGGCATTCTGTCAACTGGATGAATGTATCATTCTACTAACATCGCCGAAAATCTCAAGCAAATCGACCGTACCACTCCAAAGAAAACATCGTCCAATTTAAACTACGCTCAATTGTAAATATTTACTTCTCAATTCGGAACGCAACTATATATTAGCGATAAGCTAACGAAAATGATTTCGCCACGTGAATCGCTGCATTTATTGACGGAATATATAAAAATGACGGTGCGTGCTGTCAATTTGAATATAACATTTGCAAAAATAACTACCTTGAGCACCAATATTCTCCATATCTATTTGATCACCCTACCGGAGTGTTTCACATCACTTTAATTTCAATGTGTTTATTCTCTTCACTCAAGATACAACATGAGGATTGAATCAATTTAAGAAATCAGCAGAACATTTATACCATTCTTATCTCATAGTAATCTAAGATAGACTGAGAATAATAACATACACATCTGGACCCATTGACCCCATGGATCATATATAGGTTAACACACCGATAAACGTACCAAAATCACACCACGCAGTATGTTTATTCCCATTCTAATTCACACTGACCGAAACATCCTGCTGTGGCCACGACTTCTACCAAAGAGTCGCTGAACTGGACACGGTGAAAATTCATATCACTGCCTACTAGAGATATTGTTACATATTTCGAATATAAATAAACCAAGCCATCCAAAGGATTACGCGGCATTTATCAACTTGAATTCCACATCACGTTTTTTTTATGTCGGATATGCGTAAATTATATTAAAGATGCATAATCAGATTAAGCGCCCCTCAATTACTATTTATTTGGATTCTGGGGTAAAAAATATCTGATTCGAGTCGATGAACCCAAAGCTCAGAGTTATTTGATATCGATTTTTGAAATCGAGACTTGCGGATGAAGATGGATAACTCTAAAATCAAGAGGCTTTGTGTTGATAATAGAGCTAAATTTCCACGAACAAATATGTTGATAAATAACACGTTTCGGACAATATTATACTATAGTTGACAGTTGTTAGCATTATATTTGGGCAATTAGTCAATTCTGATAACTGAAGCGGCATTTCTAAAAATGTTGTGGTTGTTGAAATCTGATTGAGTACCTTCAAAGGCCCACTTAATTTTCGAGTCGCCAATAATTTTTTTATAGTGACTTGATATATGGTTTTAATAACAATCTATGCCATAAAATATGATTAAAATGCTATAATTCATCAATATTTGAAACATCTGTGTCTCAGAAGATGCCCACAGATAAAAGAAGACTTCCCCCCTCTGTCACCCAGAATGCAACATAATTCAAACCTTTTCAATGGAAAGAGAAGAACTCTATCTTTAATATATAGAGTTATTCCCCCCTGTATTGAAAATAATACTGATTTTACTTCATTCTTGATGACAAAACGCGTTGGCAACTCAACAAAAACAACATTTCCACATTTTATTACACTGGATAAGTTGATAATACAATGTTTTTAGAGCTTCCTCTTTCAAATGGTATATAATATGGTATATCTAATATATATTTGAGGAAAGTTAGGGTGTGTGTGTGGGGGTGGGGGGGGGGGGGTGGTGTCTGTGTGTGTGTCTGTGTGGCCGCGATGGACTCTAAAACGGCTCGAGCGATTTCGACGAAACTTGGTACGGGCACGTAGTATCACCCGGGAACCAACATAGGCCCACCCATTTGTCCGTGCGGCGTGACCTTGACCTTCGAGTGACCTTGAACTCATATCTCGCGATCCGCTGAGCCGATTTCCACCGAATTTGGTGGAAACGGGTAGTTTGAGGCGCTGATCAATTTCGTCACACCCGGATGCCCGTGCGACGTGACCTTGGCCTTTAAAATGACATTGAACCCGTATCTCGGTATCCGCTGGGCCGATTTCCACCATGTTTGGGGTGTTGGTGTAGATGGGGATACCAATGAAATACAAAACAACACAACGACTCTCACCTTGACCTTCGAGTGACCTTGAACTCATATCTCGGGATCAACTGAGCCGATTTCCACCGAGTTTTGTGTGTGGGGGTAGTTTGAGGCGCCGAGCAATTTCGTCATACCCGGATTCCCGTGCGGCGTGACCTTGACCTTTCAAATGACCTTCAATCCGTATCTCGGTGTCGGCTGGGCCGATTTCCACCAAATTTGGTGTGTGGGGGTAGTTTGAGGCGCTGAGCAATTTCGTCACACCCGGATGCCCGTGCGGCGTGACATTGACCTTTCAAATGACCTTGAGCCTGTATCTCGGGAACCGCTGGGCCGATTTCCACCATTTTTGGGGTGTTGGTGTAGATGGGGATGCCAATAAAAAAATACAACACAACGACTCTCCCCGTCAGGACGGGTACCCAGCCAGTATTTTATATAATGTAATCTGGGGTTTCGAAAATTAAGTGGGCCATTATATAAATGGATGTTTAAAATATTCCGTGGCCATGTTACTCCAAGGTATTGTGCAGGTCATTGGATTGCACACAACCCCATGGTATCGCGAATAACAGTTCGCTCAGGCTGCAAAACAGTTCAACACCCTTGCTTCGCTTTGCCTGACCGTGGCCGACATGTGTATTCTCTTAATTAAAGCTAACATTTTTATGGAAGTGTTTTGTCAGTTACAATTCATTCTGGCTTGATCTAGACAATTTTAAAATGAATATGGACAGTTCAGTTTCTCAGAATACTACAGAATGAATTGTAACCTACAGGTGTGATTTCCTCTCATTATGTGTATAGGTACCTCCATATATTATAATGGGGAATAAAGCAGTCACACTGTCACAGTTATTCCAGCCCAATTAAAACAAATGTTGATATGCAGTGTGGTCCACTCAAGAAGAGAGTAATCAACTTGAATTAGGCCAACTGTTAAGTGTTAAGATATATGGTGGTCAACACTGTTAAGAGATATGGTGGTCAGCACTGTTAAGAGATATGGTGGTCAACACTGTTAATAGATATGATGGTCAACACTGTAAAGAGATATGGTGGTCAGCACTGTTAAGGGATATGGTGGTCAGCACTGTTAAGAGATATGGTGATCAGCACTGTTAAGAGATATGATGGTCAACATGACCCACAAGTCATCTCTGCTCAATTGTCCATTGATCAACGGGCATGAGATGAAAATTCTCAAATATAGAAAATTATAGAACTGCACTTTGAAAAAAAAAATATTTGACAGAAGTTCTTGGTACCTGAAAACAGTGAAATTTTAAATAATTTTCATGCCATAAAAGTAAAGTATATAAATGCGGTTATCATGTCCAATGGGTCAATGTTTCTTAAATATTGGGCAACAATAATCGTTTGTACCAAATTTTACAAATAATTCCTGGCAGAATTTGAGAAAATCCATTTTGAAATACCAGGAAATTTTGGAAAAACGTGCGTCCGACCCCTAAGCATCATATATATATCTACGGCGCCGTAAATGGAAATACGACTTTTTAAAGGCTCGCTATACGAGTCATACGACAGTGATCCGGGCTTTCTCAAATTAGACCATCAGAATTTAATACTGAAGCTACTACTAATATTTACACTATTGTATATAACCGATAAACAATGCTCACCTGACGTTCGACATATGGCACGCCCATTTCCATTACACTCAGAACAGAGGTTCCCTTCAGCACAGTCACTGCTGGTAGAGCAGTATTCTCCATTTTTCACCGTTCCCGGAGCTGCAAAGAAAGAAGCAACATATATATATACATGCTAGGCTTAACCCTTCCATGACTGGAGCTTCCTGAAATTTTACGAAATGCCAATGCATTCTCTTATACATCACACCGCGTAATCAAATGGCCTGGTCTGCAATTAAAACTCTAATATGCGTGCAGGAACTGCTGCTCTGTGTGCTAAATATAGATTTTTGTTGTTGACGACGTCACTTTTCAAGTGCCACGCCAATAAGTATTTGTTTTTATTTTCTTAGTGTGTGCGCTTAGTTTGAGTCATATTAACGTATTTTTTGTGCAATAGCGTGTGATTGTGCGATATTTGGAAGTGTGTGAAATGTGTCACACAAAATAACAACAAACCTGTAATTTCGTCATTGTTCATGCCATGACGCTCTCATTTTCGTTGATTTCGAAGAAATTTATAGATATTAAAATAATTTCAAAACGAATACCTCTTTCTGAATAGTTTGTACACATCCTGTGTCAATATCAGTAAAAGTAACATCGAATTTAAAATCACTTTCGGCGGCGTTTTCGGCGGTGTTTTTTCTGACACATGTGTGTGCATATTTGACTACGTCTTATCTGCGATGTTGACAACTCCTTATCTGATATTAAAGAAATTGGCATGTTCGTGACTTTACGTGTGCAAATCGAACTCAGGGTAATTTGTTTCACAATTTCATTTGGAATGCACACTAGTGTGGAGATCGGGGTGGGAGGTGTTATCATTATAAAGTTTACCACAGTTTATCATTCACTTCCATGACATTGCTGTCCATTTAATAGGAACACCATAGTTTAAAGATGGTCTATCTCTTTGTAAACATTTGCTATATTGTTACCTAGGTAAAACATATTAGATATGAATCAAAGACCCCTGTCCGGAAACGGGTCTATCGATTAATATTGATTATATATCGAATATGTTATGGTATACATGCACTATTGTCATTGGTTAGCTAACGAACACTAGTTGTTACTGTTAACAGAAACCAGAAATGTTAGTGGGTAATTTTGTCACAAATAAACGTTAATGAGACTCATTATCT
The DNA here is from genome assembly GCA_032622095.1 of Siphonodentalium dalli. Lineage (NCBI taxonomy): Eukaryota > Metazoa > Mollusca > Scaphopoda > Gadilida > Siphonodentaliidae > Siphonodentalium > Siphonodentalium dalli. Next base: position 102,630,986 of record CP136062.1, on the reverse strand, counting down.
CTTATAACGATGGACTAAGACAATACAAACTATCAATATGGGACATTTGACGTTCGAGTGTAGCAATTGGATCACTCTAATAATCTCTATCGCTAAATGATATCGTCTGAATCGTCTGTTCTAAAAATAGAACAGTTAATTGTTCATTTTAATCATCTCATTTTATAATAAATATTAGAAATAAAATCAATACTAATTGATAAAGGCTTTTCCGGACAGGTGTCTTCAAATCATATTTATTAATTTATACCCATGAAGCTATGGTAGAGGATAGCTGCTATCCGTGATTAGGTGTTGTGACGTCACGGGAAGTTTGATATGTATTTTGTCATTACGTCGAACTTCCCTCCAACAGTCCGAACTCCCACCGGCTTTTCCGTTTACGTTTCGCGCATGCGCTATGTGCAATTTTTCGTACTTATTAAAATGCAGAGTTAAAATGACGCGAACAAAGTTTTTCATCTGGCTGAATTCAAACTTAATTGGTTAGAACACGTATTTGAATACGATTATCGGAGTTTACCGAAATTGAATGTGGTATTGAGTGGGAACGTTACATCCTTCCATATGATTTCAACGACTATCACTATTGGCTGATAAACTGGTTAAAAACTCGATTTGAATTGAAGTTCGAGTGACACTGACAGTGATGATGACCGTGAATCGTGATGTTGACATTCACATTGTTGTTGACATTTTTGATTGAATTTTGTTAGCGGCAACACTCGAGTCTCAACAAGAGAAATTGAGCAACCTCGGAGATTAAACACTGTGACACCTTAGACACAGACTGATTATACACCAGCGAACATTCTCACAAGAAAAAACCACAACACAAGTGTCTGAAGTGATCTAATAATGACATTGTAATTTGTAATGTTGTCAAATTTATGCAAGTGACTACTGGAACACAACAACACTCAAGTCTCAACAGTGTGTACTGTATCTCAACAGAATGAAAATGTACCAACTACAACTGTGGAATTTACAGATACTACCCCTACTGCCTAGTACTGGCACTAGTAAATTTAAAATGACTGTTTCCAAGTAGTATGTCATGTGGTATAAAATAAACAACCTAACGTGGAAGGTGTGTTCAAGTATTTTATTAACACATAGCTCTAGGCTGTTATTAGCCAAATATTCTACAATAAATCTAGTTGTCATGAACATAGTCATAGTGCCTATCCTTCTAGTTCGACTACAGCAATCTGCGAGCGCGATCATAATGACTCATATTGACCTACAATGTACAATAAATCCTGCTAGAAGCTAAGGTTTGGCACAGCGATATATACATTGGCAATTAAGTTGCCAGTTATAATGTATGATTTCATTCTAATTGCCTGTCATAAAAATTGCTATTGAAATTTGAGAATAGGTGCGATTGACTTCAGACTCATTTTCACTTCTCATCCCTATGATTTGCATCATAGTAGTCTCAAATTCTCAATCCAGGATCAAGGATTAAATTTCAAGTCTGCCACAGCTAGTGCGAGTCAATTGTTGTGATAAGTTATTCACAATTGACAGATCGTGTATTTGTATTTTATTTAATTACTTAATACTTGATAAGTTGCTCTAAAGTATGTACTAACCACTCAAAGGTACTCAACCCGTAAAGAGGGTCCCCATCTCAACAGATTCCAACAACAACAATCCGATCAGAGGGTCCTATATTACTATTTCTTTGGCTTTGGGGGTAAAAAATATTTGATTCGAGTCGAGGAACCCATCAAACAAAGCTCAGAGTTATTAGATATTGATTTTTCAAATTTGTTATGTTCTCGAGATCAGTACTAATAACTGCCGTAATCTGCTCTGGATGTGTACTCCAAATCTATTCAAACAGACAAGGATGAATAACACTAAAATCAAGTGGTAATTTTAACGCAATTTAGACTGAGTTCTGGGCCAGATAGTATTCCCGATAATGAAAAATAATAGATTTCTAAAATCGATATCTAACAAATCTGAGCTTTGATGGGCGACTTCCTCGACTCGAATCAAATATTTTTGACCCCCGAAGCCATTGAAATAGTAATTGAGAGGAGTTTTATCGGGTTGAGTACCTTTAACTACATATTGATTCATTTGGTGCAATTTCATAGCAAGTACCATAATAAATCAAATTTGAAAATCAGTGTTCTTGAATCAATCTCTCCATGAGGTCATCAGTGGTGCCAGCCCTGCCTCTCCCTCACCTGATCTCAGACTCCAACTGATGCTGAATACTAGTACTCATTATAACAGATAGAGGTATTTCTGTGTACCAGATATTCTGGAACTGTAAGATATATCTAATTGAGAATGATTGTCTGGGAGCCAAATTCAATACTTTACCTACACTACACCTATTCCAAAAACTAGATAGTCAGATAGAATGAAGCTCTAATTCATTGTTTAATTTGTTTTTAGTAATTTTCTGACTTAATTGTGCAAAAAACATTCTTCCTTAACTATGATTAAGAAGACAAAATGTGTTTTCCATTGTATGGACATAGCCCAATTTGCCCATGAAACAAAACTTGTGTGACGAAATGCCATATTTGAGATCATGTAACTCAATAAATTTATATTCATATGCCCTGCTTTTCAAACTAAAGTGTTTAAAATAAGAGGAAAGTTCAAATGAATTAAACGCCTGTTGTTTTTTCTATTTCATTTGCACCAAAAATTTAAAATAGACAAAAACACCAAAAATGAATTTTTTTGGAAAGAGTCAAGACTAAACATTCATAGGGCCATAATTTAATTTTCTTAAATTTTTGTTTGTTGGTAATTCTTTAACAGTTTGTTCAATCTAGTATACTTAATGTTAATATGAGAAAAGTAGAGCATTTGGATTTCAATTATTTAATTTTGCTTTAGCTTTTAAAATACTTTTCCAGAAAATATGGAATTTGGCACATTCCCACAGTTGATAATAAACGCTCATTATTTGTAATTATCTTTAAGCCATCTGAGGTCAATATCAACTATCCCATGTATGTACAATACTACAATATTGCAATTTAAATTTGTTATTATATTCCCAATATTGAGCCAATATGGTCATTTATAATTAACCCTTCCATGACTGGGGCTTCTTGAAATTTTGTGTAAACCCTGTGCCAATGCATTCTCTTACATATATAAAGATCCTGTGCCAGTGCATTCTCCTTATATATGAGTCTCCCATAGGTATCCTCACATATATGAGAGAATACATTGGCCTAACAATATTTACCTCGACCTTGTAAACCAGTTCATTCTCTTATATATGCAGGGCTCCCTATGGGAGACTCATATATAAGAGAATGCACTGTCACAGGTTTTTTAATTCTGCAAACAGGTTAATATAATTTATCTTGGCAAAATATGGACAAACTGATTATAAGTCTTCAACAAAGATGCCTTCTGACATTCTCTGTACGCGGTTACATATTATACAAAGTTTGAAAGCGTTGTGCAATTAATTTGCCAGTTAATTACTAATATTATGGAGTCACTCATTCGTAGCTCCATTCATTCATCAATTCAATATTAACTAAAAAATAGTATGAAACTATAATCGATGTAAACAATGTTTCATTGTGTGGACATTTGGCTCTTCAAGTTTGAAAATCTTCTGGCTTGTGGAACAGTTTGTTAAGGGCGCTTAAGTGCAAATAAATAATAAATGTGAAAAGGGCCTCCCATATGAAACAACCATTGTTGAGCCATCTAACTGATATTGGGGAATAAATACTAGCAACTATGGGAGGCCCTTTTCTATGGGAGGCCAAATTCACATTTAATAAAAGCGAATTGATTGCGCTTATCTGCAATTGATTGCGCTTAAGTGCAAATAATTGCGCTTAAGCGCAATCAATTGCACTTAAGCGCAAATACCACATATTGTGCTTAAGCGCAAATAGGGCATTTATGCTTAAGCGTAATTAATTACGCTTAAGCGCAATTAATTGCGCTTAAGCGCAATCAATTGCGCTTAAGCGTAATTGTGACTACTATCTAAACTACCCATAAACTATTAGCATGACCTGGTGTATCACCTAACAACACAAGATGAGCATTGGGCTAATTTTGACCTGTACTCAACAGTCAACTGTGAGTATGTGTTCAACAAGGAGAATCCCTAATTACATATTATCAGCATCCCTCTATCCAAAGAATTGATGTCGCCTTCCCGGAGCTCTAATAATTTTTTGTATGATGTTTTTAATGTATTTTTGCACAGATTTTAGCCTTTACTATGGTAATATCCTATACATGCGGTGTCACTGCATGAGGGCTTTCTTACCTCATACAGTAATGCTCTAATTAATCGACTTCTTAACCACAGCAGAATTATGGGTAACTTTTCAGGATTTAGTCGGAAATATGGCTTGTTGCCATTCATCGTAAAGCTCTTGAGAGCTTTCCGATGAATGGCAACAAGCCATATTTCCGACTAAATCCTGAAAAGTTATCCATAATTCTGCTGTGGTTAAGGAGTCGATTAATTAGAGCATTACTGTATGGTTTACTTATTGACTTAAATCAGGGGGAAAAAACCCTATTTTCATATTATCAGCATTCCTGTCCAAAAAATGGTGTGTAATTACTGGAGCTTTGGTGTCTCAGTCCTGGAGCTCTAGTTTTTTCTTATTAAATCAGCATCTCTTGCACAAATCTATAGTATTTCCATGATCATATAGTGTGAATGTGGTGTCACCGAGGGCTTGCTTCCCTCATATGGTGTGCCTGTATACTCGAAAATTGAAGAAAATCAATGTCGCCCCGACTAATACAGAAAGTAATGCTATTGCAAGTAGCCCCAACTAATATATACCGAAGATAATATAATGCTATCACGAGTCGCTCCAACTATTTAAAACAGAAGGTGATACTATTGTGAGTCAGCCATTTTGATAAAGAAGTTGGGCTAGCTCCCTACTCATCCAAACCAATGAAACCAAGAGGTGACATGTCAATAGGAGTTAATGCTAAGTTTATGGAGAAACCTATTTATTCACCAGGGGTGTTTTGTTACATATAACCATGAATTGCGCTTAAGTGCAATTGATTGCGCTTAAGCGCAAATAATTACGCTAAGCACAATGGTTGCGCTTAAGCGCAATTGATTGCGCTTAAGCACAATTAATTATTAAATGTGAATTTGGCCTCCCATACTTTTCACATTTATTATTTATTTACGCTTAAGGTCAAATAATTTTCGATTAAGCGCAACTAGATAATTTTTGCGCTTAAGCAGAAATCATTTGCGCTTAAGCGCAAATAAAAATTAATATGCATTGATCCCCCTGAATTAATTTTAAATGGCACTAGTCCAGACTCCAGTGCATTTATGAGAAAAAATTCCAAGCCCCTAACTAATTGCAACATAATTTGTTTTTGTTGAAATAAGTGCCGGCACATAAACCCTCCATAAACAACAAACTAAATATCAACAAAAATCGGAAAAAATATAGTAAATTTCGTGATAAAAATTTGGGAAAATTTGCTGAAATCATCAATTTATGGATATTCATGGATGTATATAAAAAAATTAAATTCATATGTCATACAAATATCATGCATATTTTGTCAAACTCAATTTGCTGAATCCAGAACTGAAAACCGTTCCCAGATTCGTTAAGTATTTTTCGAATTGTATGCCTTCAAATACGCGTTTACCTGATATAGTGATAATCATAATGTTGTGATGTTGGGACCTCAATTTTGCAGAAGGATTCAATGAGCCAAATACCATATCTTATGGTTAATAACTTAATTATTTAAAAGACTACAGCAAACTGGAGGGCTTTTTCCGTGTTTTAGTAATTACAACATTAGATGAAAAACAATATATTAATATGCGCATCTGTGATTAAGTAGAAAATTTATGCTTTATGGTATGGACTTAGCCAAAATTGCCTCTGAGTCTGACATTGGAACTGTGTGAATCTGTGATGAAAACGTTCAGAATCGACAATCGATTGAATCGAATCATGATTCATATATCTCGAAACAGCGCACAACTCTATGATATTAAATGATTTTTCATTTAAGTGCAATAATGCCGTTTTAGCGTTTCTAAATTTCCAAAACTGTCGAAAATGTAAATTTGTAACGCAAGGTAACGTAACAAAAATGTACGCAAAGTAGTCAAGTACGTATATTGAGCATGACGCTTTCTCGTTTCTATGGTGTTATAACTTCCGGCGAGTCATGCGCAGAAGTATCGCCTAATCACGGATAGCAGCTATCCTCCACCTCACCTGAAGCTATATCCAATTTGTTACATGCAGCGATAATACATATTTAATATGATATCAAGGCCGACAATAAGCATGCACAAATCGTAACTGACTGTGCTTTCTGTATATTGTTTTTTTTTACTTTTGGACTTAAATGGAAATCAGTTGAACATTCCAATAATTTAAGGTGCATTTATACTTTATTCTGCTTTGAATGAATGCTGTTGGAAAGTCGAACTTGGGGTCCCTGGTGAAAGTTAAAACTTAACCCTTTGAGTGCCAGTGGCCGATCTCATCGGCCCTAAACCTACAAAATAAGTCTGTTAAAGAATATAAGAATAAATTATTAAAATTGTAAAAAATTGTAAAAACAAAAATTGTTAGGCCAATGCATTCTCTTATATATGCGAGGCGACCTGTGGTCGACTCGCATATATAAGAGAATGCATTGGCACAGGGTATATGGGTTGATACAAAAATCGACCTGGCACTCAAAGGGTTAAAATTGTTTTCAGAAAATCATAGCTGATCGTGATAAACATTTAATGTGTTGTTCTGCTGGCCATGGATCAGATTTGTTAGTTAGTTAATTAATTGGAAATTGATACTAGTTTATTTTTATTTTTCTTACGAAGTCTCGACATTGGATATCATATATAGCATGGTTTTTTTTTTAAAGTTCCTGGCCTTTAAATTATTATGGAATAAACCTTCTCAACTATATAACCAATTAACACATCCATTCTTCCATTTCAGAATAGGCTTGCACAGAGACAATGAGCAATCTTTGGGTCACTCCCTTTTCCGGATCAGGAGTTTATGGAATTGAGAGAAGTTCGTTAGATATATCAATTTCAAGGGAGGAAGATTTTACCCCAGTTGAAACATCAGAACCCAAAATATAAGTGGACACGACGCCAAAGCGAAATTTCAGATATATATTTCAGAGATATTGCGCGTTTCCCAAACGTTATCAAGACGTTTTTTTTACTGACATGTGACGAATGTGGTTACAGTGGTGTCCGTGCCAAAGCTAAATTCCGGACAAACTCCGTGCACTGTTTGTCAGCTTTCTTTAATCATTATCAGAGGTGGCGCTATTTTCTTGCAATCATGTTTGTCATCCGTCATGTTTGACCTCAGACGACTTAAAGGGGCATAACTGAGCAATACAGAGCGTTCTTTAAAAGAAGATATGTAGGGAAATTGGTACACATATGCTCACATGACCAGGAGAATATCATGGCCAGGGCAATATCATGGGATAGGCACATTTGACCTCAGTCAACTACTTAAAAGGGTACAAATAAATTGCATGATTTTTAGAAATGCCACTTCAGTTATCAGAATCGATTAATTGCTAAAAAATAATGCTCTCCACTGTCAACTATATAGTATAACATTTCCCGAAAGGTTTATTGTCAACATGTTATTCGACGAAATTTGGCCTTATTATAAACAGAAAGCCTCTTCAATTTAGAGTCATCCGCAATTTGGTCCGAGAGCGTCGGCTTGTCGACTTTACTGGGCCACTAATAATTCTCGATGGTGAAAAATAATAGATTTCAAAAACGATATCTAATAACTCTGAGCTTTGATAAGTGGGTTCCTCGACTCGAATCAAATATTATTTTTACCCCCGAATCCAAATAAATATTAATTGAGGGGCGCTTAATCGGATTATGCTTCTTTAATGTATTGTAAACAGCTCGGTGATAGCAGCAATCACACACATCCGATGTCGTGGATTGATCACTGCTGACGCTGGTGTGTCGATCTGTAGCTGCTGGCAGAAATTAATCCGTGTTGGCAAGTTTGCAGTGAAATATTGCAAGTGTATGAACGCACCCAATTCAATTCAATTCAATATGTTTATTTCCCATTAAACTGTAAAAACAGTGTTTGAGAATATAATACATAATATAACAGGCGGGGTATACATTGACATAGATAATATATACATAATTGTTACGAGGTTACAAAACAATCGTTTATTGAACTTATTATCTATTGGATAACTACTCATTAATGATGCGTTATAGTATAGAGAGGGTTGACATGAAATCCAAGTCAAAGTTTCCTTCGACGTAAACCAGATAGTGAAATCGATTGGGATACTGCTGTTTTTCGTCGAAGTCCCGTTTATATATCTTTCTGCAGCAGATTTTACGCCCAGACCCAGTTGCTGCATTTTACATCGATTTTACCCTTCAACTCAAAATATGATACTCTATATATATCGGAAAGAGTGACATCTTACGTTCATAATAATATATTATAATCTGACTCTGATGTTAAATTGCGCATCGAATACGCCACATACAAGATGTAACTTCAGTTTGTTACATGTCATACACACTGTCACTTGGCAATGTCAAATGAATTCGTATTCTTGTAAAATGTATTTTACACAAAACGTTATTACTTTCAGTTGACAACTCTTGTGGAATTCAGAACTAATATAATAGCTTCTATGGAATAAACCGGTTTGATGTCACAACTGTGACATCTTATTACAGTTATTATGGGTTTTAGGTGCGCGGATCAACAGCTCTAAACCCCAGACATAGAAAGATATCTACACGGGACTTCGACGTAAAAAAAAAACCATAAAGCATTATTCCAACCAATTTCACTCACAGACGCCTGGGGAAAATTACTAAAATACCAATATAGACTATACCAGTGTACACTGGTATAGTCTATATTGGTATTTTAGTAATTTTCCTCAGGTGACTGGTATAGACTTTATTAGTAATTTTCCCCATGCGCCTGTGATTTCACTAGCTGGTCTACGTGGAAGGAAACTTGGACTAATGACTAATCCTTGTATCAAAATGTAACTGGTGCGCTCTGAACGAGACTAAGGTAGACGTTGTTGGTCTGATATACTATATAGCGTGTAGCATACCCCACACAACGCGGTTGCCACCATATACATTATAACACGATTTAATTTCCATGCTAAATGGATTATCACATTCAGTTATTAAACTATACATTGGAATTATCTATCACACATCTAGCGGGATGTTCAGGGAAAATAAGCAGACGACAGTTACTAACATTGCAGAAGGAGTCCTACCTATTGGAGGGAAATGATCAGATAATAAGTTCAACAAACGACCTATGTTGAATTTAGTATGTGAACATTGCCGAACGGATAACTACCCGTCATTCAATTTTGTTCAAACATACATAGCTTCAACTAATCGCTTTTATCTCAGCGACTTTAGGCCGCTATACTATCATATTGACGATCTTATAGTAAAACAAACGTCATCAGATAAGCACTCTCAGAAACCGCGATGGACCTAGTCACACAAAATATCACCCTATATACATCTAGTATACCAGAATACAGCGTACCATTCTATATTACTTTCTCTCCTTGTCAATCATACATTATACAATTTAGTGTTCGGTATTCGACGGATTTCGGTATTCGAATATTCGGTTCGAATAACGAGCGAATAGTCGAATAGTATTCGAATATTTAGATAAATTATAAAATTATATAGATAACATATTTTGGAACCAATTTATTATTTAATGAAATAGCATATTTATCCATGCACATGCTATACGCAAAAAAAAAGAGAAAAAAAAGTCTTCTGGCTTAATAGCAAGAGTTTATCAGTTTATGAAGTTCAAGTAGTCAATGTCCCATGCATGTTTCCACAAGTTGGTCGGAGTGTCACACTAACTAAGAACATGATATGGATTGAGCTTGCAGGTTGCCTTTTTAGTTTTGGCATCCAACGTGAAGTGAGTCAATATATCTGATTTCTTCGAATTTGACGCCATATTATACACACAAGTGACAACGCGCAAACAAAACAAAATGATGCATTATAGGTCCGCTTCCTATGACCACATGCAAGCACGGTCTGGTTTACACCTAGCCAATAAAATTATGTCGACGTCATGACGCCAATCAAATCAGAACGTTACAGTTACGTCATATTAATTCGTTTATGGTCAGTGAAAATTAGACTATACTTTTAACAGACCCTCAGACTAATAACAAACCAGGAAACAATTACCCGGAGATTATTCTCGAATATTCGAATATTTATTTTTACGAGCGAATATTCGAACATTCGAATATTCGGACCGAACACTAATACAATTACAATTGTATATTTATGTGAATGAACATTATGTTCTTTAATGTTATTGTCGGGAGCTAGTCCGAGATAAGTTTAGTAACATGTGCCTCAGCCCCATGCATTTAAACTTGTAAAGGTACTCAATCCGATCAGACGCTCCTAAATTACTATTTCTTTGGCTTCGGGGGTAAAATATATTTGATTCGAGTCGAGGAACCCGCCCATCAAAGCTCAGAGTGATTAGATATCGATGTTTGAACTTTGCGGTTTCTATTGTTTGTGGACCACAAACTGATTGAAGCACGAGGGTCAAACGGACGGTCTTGCATATAAAGATGAATAACTCTAACATCAAGTGGTAATAATAACCACTTCATTTTAGAGTTATCCATCTTTATCTGCAAGACCGTCCATTTGACCTCGTGTTTCTGATAATCAAACAATTGAAATCGCAAACTTCAAAAATCTATATCTGATCAATCTGAGCTTTGACGGGTGGGTTCCTCGACTCGAATCAAATATTTTTTACCCCCGAAGCCAAAGAAATAGTAATTTATGAGCGTCTGATCGGATTGAGTACCTTTAATTGAATGCAAATCAAGTATGTTTATATGTACATCGACAATCAGTCTTTGTAAACATACACTCAAGATTCGCTGAAAGTGTAGTTTTCGTTGGTTTTTCAAGAGCTATCTATCCTGGAAATGCACTAACTTATAAGCATCAGCGCCTCTCCAGGCGCGTTTCGTTCAACTGTAAATATGTTTATTCATTGCAGTCATATTTCATCGTTAATATGTGTGTGTATGCATTAGCCGGCTAAGTTCCTATCTGATTTAAACTTTAGCGATACAGTAGAGTGTTTAAACTTAGATGGGTAAGAATTACAGCTATCCGGGGAAGCAGCTATCCGGTTTTCGTATTTTGGATTAAATTATTCAATACAAGCAACTTGTTGTCATATATATTCTAATTCGTTCTGCAATAAAGTTAGAAATCTATCTAGTGTCATGCCGTCATGAATTGCCTTTCAACAATTAACTCGAGCAATATTATTTTGTAGCACTTGTAGAAAAGTCCGCGTTTCACCCGTGTATATGGGTCAGTGTGTCAGTTTGATTGGCTTTAATTAGCTGTCCATCGGTGGTCACGCACCTTGAGTATAAGCTAGTATTAGACTTACTGACTGAGGGTGGTGTGCAACACAACCAAATGAGGGTTATTAGCAGGTCTCATGCAAACACACTTACTATGCACGTGCATGGTACATTTGTTGTACATTTGTTGTGCATGTGTGTTCATATATATGAAAGAAATCGGATGCCACATTTCAATGGATTCAAACGTAATGGACAATTAGTTCAATAATCTAACTTCGAAGATAAAAAGTCCACGCTGAGTGCGTCGTGGGCATATTCATACAGGGGCAGGATGGGGTGTGACACCATCGTTGGAATTTCCAACATAACTCACAAGTTCACGTAATTCCATTTACACACACCTTGGGATTAAATCTAACTTTCCACTCAAATACCTGGATGGTAGCCTTGTATACTCTAATCCTCCAGGCGGCCCCATATTGAGCGAATCTCTTTAAATCTGAACCAGGGTCTAAACCTGGAAATTGCCCAATACTAACATGTATAGTGGTCTAACGTCAAGCAATTTGAACCCCGATTGAAGCTTTCCAATTGTTGAACGTTTTTCAATCTTGACACCCATCTAAGGTTGGAACATTTCCAACTGATGGCCATTTCAGTCCAACAATTTGACCCAAAGTAGGAAAATAAGCAAATGTTGGTCTAAAAGAAATTCCCACTAATAAATTGTTGGAATTCAAATTACGAGAACAGTTTCAACCTATTGTTGATGTCAAATTTCCAACTAATGTCGGGTATGAAATTTCCAGCTATTGAATATTTTGACCAAGTTGCGATGAGACACCCCCCGTCACCACGGCGTGTATACATGGGCATGGTGAACGCCCAAAATAAATTAAAAACATCTGTTATTGTATAATTGTATATATTGTGTATATATATATATATACTAGCCGATGAGCCCGACGTTGTCCGGGCTATTCAAAAACCAATTCCAAGTCGATAGCTCCACCCGTTTCCGAGATCTCGTCTGCGCATGCGCGAAGCTGGCGTCGCACGGGAAACCAAATTTCAAGTCGATAGCTCTACCCAGCCCGACGTTGTCCGGGCTATTCAACAACCAAATTTCAAGTCGATAGCTCTACACGTTTCCGAGATCTGGTCTGCGCATGCGCGAAGCTGGCGTCGCACGGGCTCGGCGACCCGATAAAATTCGTATCCGGGGCAAGATACATTCACATACCAAATTTCAAGTCGATAGCTCCACCCGTTTCCGAGATCTCGTCGATAGCTCCACCAGTTTCCGAGATCTGGTCTGCGCATGCGCGAAGCTGGCGTCGCACGGGCTCGGCTACCCGATAAAATTCGTATCCGTTGTCCGGGATATTCAAAAACCAAATTTCAAGTCGATACCTCTACCCGTTTCCGAGATATGGTCTGCGCATGCGCGAAGCTGGCGTCGCACGGGCTCGGCGACCCGATAAAATTCGTATCCGGGGCAAGATACATTCACATTCTTTGATAAGCGCTCTGAATGAATATTATGCTTGCCATCACACAATAAAATACATATAGCTAGACATGCCATGTTCACATGTAATTGTTTATTAATTGTTTATTGTTTTATTACTATTTGTATCGTTAGCATACTGCCTTTATTGGTGTTTATGCAAATAAATCGTATCGTATCGTATCGTATCATAGCAAATTTCAAGTCGATAGGTCCACCCGTTTCCGAGATCTGGTCTGCGCATGCGCGAATCTGGCGTCGCACGGGCTCGGCGACCCGATAAAATTCGCATCCGGGCAAGATACATTAACATAGCAAATTTAAAGTCGATAGCTCCACCAGTTTCCGAGATCTCGTCTGCGCATGCGCGAAGCGGGCGCCGCACGGGTTCGCCAATATGACAACGTCGACCGCCTGGTCAAACTACACACAAGTACCAAGTTTCGTCCCGATCGGTCGAGAATCGTAGATTTGTATTATCTCATATATATTTTGAAGACCTCTGTTTGTCTGTCTGTCTGTATGTATGTTTGTTTGTCATTGATACAAATCTACGATTCTCGACCGATCGGGACGAAACTTGGTATGTGTGTGTAGTTTGACCAGGCGGTGGACGCTGTCGTATTGGCGAGCCCGTGCGGCGCCCGTGCAGCGCATGCGCAAACGAGATCTCGGAAACGGGTGGAGCTATCGACTTGAAATTTGCTATATATATATACAAATTTTATCGGGTCGCCGAGCCCTTGCGACGCCAGCTTCGCGCATGCGCAAACCAGATCTCGGAAACGGGTGGAGCTATCGACTTGAAATTTGGTATGTGAATGTATCTTGCCCTGGATACGGATTGTATCGGGTCGCCGAGCCCGTGCGATGCCAGCTTCGCGCATGCGCAGACCAGATATCGGAAACGGGTGGAGCTATCGACTTGAAATTTGGTTTTTGAATAGCCCGGACAACGTCGGGCTCATCGGCTAGTCTCATATATATTTTGAAGACCTCTGTCTGTTTGTCTGTCTGTTTGTCTGTTTGTTTGTCATTTATACAAATCTACGATTCTCGACCGATCGGGACGAAACTTGATACGTGTGTGTAGTTTGACCAGGCGGTGGACGTTGTCGTATTGGCGAGCCCGTGCGGCGCCCGCTTCGCGCATGCGCAGACGAGATCTCAGAAACGGGTGGAGCTATCGACTTGAAATTTGCTATGTGAATGTATCTTGCCCCGGATACGAATTTTATCGGGTCGCCGAGCCCGTGCGACGCCAGGTTCGCGCATGCGCAGACGAGATCTCGGAAACGGGTCGAGCTATCGACTTGAAATTTGGTATGTGAATGTATCTTGACCCGGATACGAATTTTATCGGGTCGCCGAGCCCGTGCGACGCCAACTTCGCGCATGCGCAGACCAGATCTCGGAAACGGGTTGAGCTATCGACTTGAAATCGTCGGGCTGGGTAGAGCTATCGACTTGAAATTTGGTTTTTGAATAGCCCGGACAACGTCGGGCTCATCGGCTAGTCTCATATATATTTTGAAGACCTCTGTTTGTATGTTTGTATATATGTTTGTCTGTCTGTCATTTATACAAATCTACGACTCTCGACCGATCGGGACGAAACATGGTACGTGTGTGTAGTTTAACCAGGCGGTCGTCGTTGTCGTATTGGCGAGCCCGTGCGACGCCCGTACAGCGCATGCGCAGACGAGACCTCGGAAACGGGTGGAGCTATCGATTTGAAATTTGCTATGTGAATGTATCTTGCCCCGGGTACGAATTTTATCGGGTCGCCGAGCCCGTGCGACGCCAGCTTCGCGCATGCGTAGACCAGATCTCGGAAACGGGTGGAGCTATCGACTTGAAATTTGGTTTTTGAATAGCTATCGACTTGAAATTTGGTTTTTGAATAGCCCGGACAACGTCGGGCTCATCGGCTAGTCTCCTATATATTTTGAAGACCTCTGTCTGTCTGTCTCTATGTATGTCTGTATGTATGTATGTATGTCATTTATACAAATCTACGATTCTCGACCGATCGGGACGAAACTTGGTACTTGTGTGTAGTTTGACCAGGCGGTCGTCAACGTCGTATTGGCGAGCCCGTGCGGCGCCGGTCCGCGCATGCGCAGACGAAATCTCGGAAACGGGTGGAGCTATCGACTTCAAATTTGGTATGTGAATGTATCTTGCCCCGGATACAAATTTTATCGAGTCGCCGAGCCCGTGCGACGTCAGGTTCGCGCATGCGCAGACCAGATCTCGGAAACGGGTGGAGCTATCTACTTGAAATGTGGTATGTGAATGTATCTTGCCCCGGATACGAATTTTATCGGGTCGTCGAGCCCGTGCGACGCCAGCTTCGCGCATGCGCAGACCAGATCTCGGAAACGGGTTGAGCTATCGACTTGAAATTTGGTTTTTGAATAGCCCTGACAACGTAGGGCTCATCGGCTAGTCTCCTATATATTTTGAAGACCTCTGTCTGTCTGTCTGTATGTAAGTATGTCATTTATACAAATCTACGATTCTCGACCGATCGGGACGAAACTTGGTACGTGTGTGTAGTTTGACCAGGCGGTCGTCAACGTCGTATTGGCGAGCCCGTACGGCGCCCGCTTCGCGCATGCGCAGACAATATCTCGGAAACAGGTGGAGCTATCGACTTGAAATTTGCTATGTGAATGTATCTTGCCCCATATACGAATTTTATCGGGTCGCCGAGCCCGTGCGACGCCAGTTTCGCGCATGCGCAGACGAGATCTTGAAATTTGGTATGTGAATGTATCTTGCCCCGGATACGAATTTTATCGGATCGCCGAGCCCGTGCGTCGCTAGCTTTGGCCAGTTTGGCCGCCATCTTGACTGTGAGTATCAATTGCCAAACCCTAATGAAAACTTAATATCAATATTCCACATCAACATGTAATGGTGGGTAGAAATCGCGAAACAATAACGCCCATCGTAAGAAAGTAAAGAAATGTAGACGTGTTTTCAAATTTCGGTCGCCATTTTGGCCGCCATCTTCGATTTGGAAGACCATTTCTTGCATGAGATGTAAGGTAATTACTTCACTTCAGTATTCCAATTAAACTGTAAGCATGGGTGGAGTTGTCTCGACAATAATGCCCAATAATGTGAATATGAGGGAATTTCGGTGATTTTTCAAAATCTGTCCGCCATTGTGGGCGCCATTTTGAATTTGGGGGACTTTTATTTGGATATGGTACAAGGAAAGCTCTTCGCCTAAATGTTCCCAACTTATAATAGTAAGCAGGTGTGGAGTTGTCATGACAATAATGCTCACTGATGTTAAAATCAGTGACTTTCGGCATTTTTATATTTCTGGTGGCCATTTTGGCCGCCATCTTGGATTTGGGTGAATATTCCTCAACTCAGGTATAAGAGGAATCCTAGCTCGAGTATCTCCTGCATATATATATGTATGGGTGTTGTTATGATAGCAGTAACATTCATTGATTCGAAACATTACACCGCTTTATTAACGTCGATTCGGCTTTGACCTATTATACCGGCATTTGGGAAAATGAATGTATATTATGGTCCCCATGTCTTCGCCAATGACTCTTCTATACGATAAATGTATAACATCACGCCAAAATTCCAATATTTTGCCACAGAGACAAACGAAAGGTGGTGAAATGTCAGAAAAATAGCATATTTTCATATTTCGGCGGCCATCTTGGCCGCCATATTGGATTCTGGTGTCGGATTTTTGGCTAATTTGTAAGGGTTGTATATTACCATAACGAATCGAGCGGAAAGCAAGATCGCATGTGATATCATCTTTACTATAACGGCGATCAAAGAGACCTGGTGCATATAAAAAAAATGGCCGCCATGATGGACGCCATCTTGTCTGGAGTCTCTGCGGCCACTTTTTGTTCTTGTTAACAAGCGAAAAAAATTAGAGGATGCATTAAGAAAGAAAATTAGTAGGGTGAAGTTGAGTCCTGGGGGGGGGGGGGTGCAGAGGTTGACCAATATCTACTGGACTAAATGATCCTGTGCGTTTTTGGTAAATGAGTTTTGCCCAAATCATTAGTAACAGGAATTGTGAACCATCTGCATTACTTTTGAAAGATATAGTAATGAATTACTTCTCATTTTAAAAGTGATTGTAATGGTAATTGTAATGCAAAAAATGCAAGTAATGGTAATGATGATGCATTACTTCTCATTTTAAAAGTAACGGTAATTGTAATGCAAGTAATGGTAATAGTAGAGGATTATATGAAAAGTAATGGCCCCACTCCTGTTCACATTAGTTTCGATCTTATATGTACTTACTTCTGCAAATTCCAGCGGTAGATGACTCGACATAATCGGTGTATGGTGCCAGGCAGGTGCAGACAAAGGCACTGCAGTTCAAAAAAAGTCCACCATAATTGCAGAGTCCGCCTGTCCCAGCAACATATCCATTGACATCGGTTTGTCCGGAACAGCTCTCTCCCTTCTTCACTGAGGATATTGAAATTAATATTAACCCCATTTAGAGTACTAGAAGAATTAAACGAGCTGACATTGGCATCACATGGATAATTGAAGGTCAAAATCAATGAAAACTGACGAGAACTGATGGAATAGTTTTTTTCAGTGCATTCTAATCTTCGTCGGAAGCCGGACTCACCCATGATATTTTGTTATAAAAGAACAAATATTGGGTAAATATTGAAACTGGGAGCTCCCTTCTCTTGATGAATGATCTATTTTGGTTCAGTTGATAAACCTGAACATTTATTATCATTTCAGCATTTTAGTAGTAATAGTTTGTCCTTAAAATTTCCAAGCATTCGGAAATTCAAACAGTCGGACAGATTCGATTCGATGAATTGTCATTATCGCTAGACCATTCAAACAATTTTAAATGGATCCAACACAATAAAATACAATGAACATGTTAAAATATTTAAACAGGTTCAGAAATGTATTTAGAGACATAAATCAATTCTCAACAACAAATTTGAGCGAGTATTAAACATGCCAATTAATGGAAATGACATTGCATGGAAGACGCGGCCTCTCTATTAACACTCATATTGTGAATTTGTAGCACATGCTGCACTTGTTTAAATGTCTATTACCGTGTTTGTATGTACACTTATGCACACAGAAGAATTTTTTTTTTTTTTTATTATTATTTAATACACAGACGTATTGATCCATATATATGCCATTAAACGTAACAGGTCACCATTAAGTATACAAATACAACAATGTATACTCCTATGACATAGCAACTTAAATGACCCGGGAGATGACCCATAGAATAAGCATTTGTATAATGCTTTATGCCAGATCCCTATAAATTATATCACATGAAACCCCTATTATATCATTAAACAGGCAATTACATATTTCCTTATATCTCACCAGTTATGAATAGGTGCGTGATTCCCTGGATCACTTGGCCCATCGCGAGAACAAAACTGACTGCGCGTCTTTACATTGATTCAGGCGGATTAATACTATTTCGAAAAGTAGCAGATGACACCAACACCAGACAATGCAAAATGATTGCTTTGTTCCTTAAAGTTAAATTATTTTTCCAACTTCGTTGCACTAACGAAAATAGACACATAAACAAAGAGGAAAATTGGGGGTGACTAACTTTTCCGTTGCCAGTCAGAGCATGACTGTCGTATACGGTTGTGAAGCGTCTCAGCCAACGCTGTAAATATATGCATTCTGGTGCATTTTTCAGTTTCTTTTGAGGATTTTGATTTGTTAAAAAGGCATAAAGCTCTAGTTTTTTCATGTGATATACACGATCTTCAGCTCGTTATGTTGGGATGTAAGATTTTATTAAACTTGTTTCATAAATTTGATTCACAACTCGTCTACAGCTCGTTGCGAATCAAATTTATCAAACTCGTTTCATAAAATATTATATCCCAACATAACTCGTTGTAGATCCTCTATATATCCTCGATCAAATATATCTAGCATCTTTATTATTATTTCTGTATGCACCATTGTATATACATGTATATATATCTTGGATAAATATGTATTTTTACACTAATTGTAACTGCCAAGTTGGATACTCCACAGATTATCGGATCTCAATGTTCCCCACTATGAGGATATTCAGAAGAGTGTTTGATCGATTTTTCCGTTCTATACTTGTAGAGTTATTCGCCTTTGTTTATCTGGAATTTGTTTTGTCCGTACGCCTGAGTGTCTCAGTCATGGGTGATGGGATCTGGATTAAATTTAGGATGGATGTTCATCATCATATATAAGCGCTTTCTACGAAGTGTCAAACGGTATTAATTGTTCGCGTTCTCCATTCGGAAGTTATTCATCTTTGTCTATCTGGAAATATTGATCTTGTTTTTGCTACAGCAGTTATCCACCTTTGTCGACTTTAATTTTTTTATTTTTCAAATGTATCGCAAGTTATGTTGTCTTGGGCGAGTTTATATTCCTTCAATTCCTGGTCAATTATTCTGAAACTTGATAGAGACATTTACATCAACGGGAACTTGCTATTAATAGGTCGTTCTGGCTTACTTTCGATGCGTTTTCCTAGTTTTCGACTTAAACATTGATTTCGACACACAATTTTACCCAAGCTTCTATTTATTCATTTCTTGGTTAATTGTTATGAAACTTAATACATATACTTAAAGGGACATGGCTTGTTCGAACCCAAAAACTATGTATACAAAATGTACATACACGGAAGAATAACTAACAATTTCGTCATCGCTCTGAATCATTTATGGTACTTAATAATTTTAAAGGCCCAATTAATTTGAGTCGCCAATTATTATTTTTTATAGTGACTTGATATATGGTTTTAATTACAATCTATGCCATAAAATATGATTAAAATGCTATAATTCTCCACTATTTGAAAAAACTTTGTCTCAGAAGATGCCCACAGATAAATAGAAGACTTCCCCCCCCCCTCTGTCACCCAGAATGCAACATAATTCAAACTTTCAATGGAAGGGGAAGAACTCTATCTTTAATATATAGAGTTATTCCCCCTGTATTGAAGATAATACTGATTTTTACTTCATTCTTGATGACAAAACGCGTTGGCAACTCAACAAAAACAACATGTCCACAGTTTATTACACGGGATAAGTTGATAATACAATGTTTTGGAGCTTCCTCTTTCAAATGGTATATAATATGGCATATATTTTATATAATGTAATCTGGGGGTTCGAAAATTAAGTGGGCCTTTAAAGATTAAAACGAAGATAAATCAGTTCGTCATGAAATTTTAATAGTTCCATGCTAAGATAACGCAATATACCTTTTCCGGACATTTCGCTTCAGATTCCAGAATTCGAGCAATACAAATGACACCGCGTATTTACACGGGGCGCATACATTATGTTCCAAGTGTACCAATGCGCGTTCCTGTGACATTATACTGCTCATAGAAAGGTATATCGTGTATTCATCGACTTGAGATACGCGAACAATTCAAAAGCGAATATTATTAAGTGTATTTTGGAGCGCAAACTGCCATGCGGCTTTATTACCATTGGAGCCTTCGCGCCTGCAATTTAGAGGTTATTCTGAGAATGATTCGAATGCAAATAATGTGAAATATGTTAATATGGTTATCCTCATACATGTAGGCCAATATAACTGCGAAAGTATCCTTATTTCCCTCAGGGACAGTACCAACTCTAGTTGATGCAGGGACTTGACTGGAGATCCTACGTTAGGGTGGTATCCACATTGATTCCCCGAACGCGCTTGTATTGTATAGGAAACCGACATTTCCAACTCAGGGAAATTATTTTCACCCCTCTTGACAACTGTTGGGAATTCTAACATTATTTAGCTCTATGGTTAGAAAAGTTTCAACCAATGGCCATTTCATTTCAGTCCAAAAAATTACCGAAAGTAGCAGTGAAAGTAGGACAATATTCGACTTGTGATGTAAATAAAACAAATTTCACACCAAATACTGGTGCGGTAATACAAACATAACAACTGAAAAATATTTGTTGTCTGAAAGTTCCAACTGATTGTGTGTCAGGCACGAAATTTCCAACCGTTGAAAATGTTGACTGGCAAAACCTCTCAGTTTACGAGTTCATCGTATCGAGACCGAACACCATTCGTATAATTATACTTACTGACTATTCTGGAATAACAATATTCATCAGACGCCTTGAACATGTCTGGGCATTCACATTTCGTGGTGTTACTAGTGCAAGTCACCATTGGAGCCAATCCACCCATAACTGGAAAACAATCAGAACCACATCGTTATATAGGGTATATTAAGAACAAAATATTTAGTTTTTTGTTGTTACAACGGATTCAGGCGAGAGATACCGTCGAAAACTAAATCACGGTTAATCCCTGGTGATCCACATTGGGCTTAGTGATCCACATTGGGCTTACACATCGATTATTTGTTACAGGCTTTATGAATCTTCATATAATGGAGGAAATAAAGATATAATACTAATAGCTTGAAAATGATGTGCGATATTAAGCAAAACACTCAACACTGTGTGGACCCCATACAGTGTTGTTTTGCTTAATATCGCACATCATTTTCACGCTATTGGTATTATATCTTTATTTCCTCCATTCTATGATGATTCATAAAGCATGTAACAAATAATCGATATGTACAGTAATATGAATCAATAATGCTGAATTATAGTAATTGATGTCAATATCCGACACTAGATATATATACATATATGTACACATGATGAATACAATGAGGTTGGTGGTGATGGCGATGGGGATGAGTTTGATGATACTGATGCTGATGATGTGTGTGTTATCAACGATGGCGATGTTGTTAATGGTAGTCATGATGGCGATGATGATTATTATTATGATTATGATGATAGTGATGGTGTGACAATGCTGACACCGATGGACCTGGTGGTGTCGATTGCGATGACTATGATGCTGATAATGACGATATAAATGACGATGACGGTGATGATCACGATGATGGCGGTGATCATGATGATGATCATGATGATGATCCACCCATAAAACAATCAGAACAACATCGTTATATAGGGTATATTAAGAACAAAATATTTAGTTTTTTGTTGTTACAACGGATTCAGGAGAGAGATACCGTCGAAAACGAAATCACTGTTAATCCCTGGTGATCCACAGTGGGCTTAGTGGGGTCCATACAGTGTTGAGTATTTTGCTTAATATCGCACATCATTTGCACACTGCATGTGTCTGTATAGTAGAGAGCATATGGTGGTGAATTCACATATATAGAGAGTGGGGTACGTGTATACTTACAGACACAAGAGTTTTGAATCTGACCACACGTTTGTCCAGGTCGATGTTTGTCCGAGTCACCACTGCACAGTCCATTTACCCACCCGTTCGTCAGATCTAAACATTCGCAAGTCTTCATTGTACTGTTGCAAATTAGACCAGTACCCACGTCGCAGTCACTATCACTAACACAAGCGCCTCCTTGTGACACTTTGGTTACTACAAAGCAAACAAAATGTATGAATGCGTTTTCATTGGGTTCAGGGATGTGGCTAGAGGGTCTCCGTTGGGGGGGGGGGTGTCCACCTTGGGAAATTCCAATTGCACCCCCCTTGAATCAGAATCACAGACCAAACACAAGTTTTGCATAATTCCATTTGCACCCCCTTGCACATCAGTCCTCTGTCCTAATATCCTATGTATTCATAAGCTATGTTGTTCTATATGCCCGGTATAAGAAAATTCAGATACTTTAACCTCAGAATTGCATAAATCCTAACATCTACTAGCCTACTCCAGACAAATGCACACGGCTACGGGTAAGAGACCAGGACATTGTGTCCGTTCATGTTTGTTCAGCCCGGTGTGAGAAAATTTGGAAAACTATACAAGAAAATCGCAAATCCTAGCATCTAGACTGGCCTCAACTGAAGCTTCCCTAGTGTTGGAAATTTCAAACCTCATACTCCATCTTAGGTTGGAAAATTCTCCCAACTGATGACCATTTCAGTCCACAAGTTTGACCGAATGTACTAAACTATTGTTTTGTTAAACTAATTAGCAGTTTTGTATTGGTCACGGGGGGGGGGGGGCAGTGACACACCGGGCCGACCATGGTTCGGCCCGGTGTTCGAAAATTTTGAAATCTGAACAAGAAAATCGCAAAATCCTAGCATCTAGACTAGCCTCAAGTCTTCTTAGAGTTGGAAATTTCAAACCTGACACCCCCCCCCCCCCCACTTATAGGTTGGAACATTTCCAAATGATGACAATTCCAATGACAATGTTGTCCAAATGAATGACAATATTGTTTTCTTAAATTTAGTAGCAGTTTTGACTAGCCACGGGGGAGGACCAGGACACAAGCTTTCCAAGTGTTGGAAATTTTCAACCTGTCACCCCCCTAAGGTTGGAAAATTTCCAACTGATGACCATTCCAACTAATGTTTTGGCAGGTATGAAATTTCCAACTGTGGAAAATTTTGACCAAAGTTGGGGGGTGAGACACCCCTACACCCCCCTCTAGCCACATCCCTGATTGGGTTTGCCTTTTTGTATAAACTCGGGATTATAACATAATACATTTGGGGCCTCATCTTAAAATAAAATATGTGCAACACCGAATGTTGTCTTGTGTGTTATGGGCATCAACATGTACACGAGTAAGGTATTAAGAAACTCGTATTTAAATTGGCGCAGTACTATATTTCGAACTGAGCGAAAAATAGTACGACTCCCAAGTTTAATCAGAACCACAGTCCATATGAAACACAAGAGTGCTATGTTGCTGAGTTTACATGTATTATGAAGGGTTGAAAGGAAATTACGCCTATACATGTATGTATATATTTGCATTCGGCCAACCTCTATCAAGACCACTGTTCACAATGCCAAGCGACAAATCATGGTAACAAATACATTGTTGAAATGCTTGTAAAAGAAATATTAATATTCCAGGTCGCCACAAAATTATGATGTATGTAGTTACTAGTGTATTGTCTACACGATGTAAATGCACCGCGATAGTGTTTAATATACACATATACTATCTTCAGCAAAGACTGGACCGAAACTGTCATCAGCTCAACGATAAACGAAAATATCACAGAAATAGTACGAAAATATTTTTGTCAGTTTTGAATTCGCGCAGCGCGAATTTAAATACGAGTAATGTATTATTAGCTGCTGTTGGAAGGGGTTCCAGGAAGAGATCGTGCATCTTTAACTGTGATGTTTATCAATGTCCATGGTGCAGCAGAAAGGTGTAGTACAATAACCCCCTAAAAATGGTGAAAATGGCCAGAAACCGTGTATTGCTACCTTCAATAATCATGTCATATATTTATTTTTTGTCAATTCATCTTCCCTTTTTCGTGTCAACACTTGGTGCATTTTATATTCTTTCCATATCACTGTTTTATCTTTCTCAGACATCACATTCATCTCCAAGCATCAAATTTGAATCCAAAATCTGTGTAAACAGGTGTATGGTACTATAGTGCACCATTCCACCTGCAGAAAGCTGTTATTAGTTTGAACGTTGGCAACACAGGGACCGACACTATAGCCATGGTGACACTATAGTGTACATGGGAAATTAGCCATTGCTACCATCAAAATAATATATAGTATATACAAAATGCTATTTAAGGCCAGAATTATGTGAATTAAATGATAAACAATACAGAGGATAGTGGATATGGGGAGATGTGGTGCAGCCAGATTATAGACATACATGGAAGTGGGGGAGTTTTGAGCTTGGCATCGATTTTTGTCTATTTAGTAATCCAGAAACTTCATAAAAGTAACATCGATGTAATCAATTACCATACTCAAATGTAATGTCTTTGATTTTGCAAAAGCATCTCTCTAATATGTATATTTTTCTCATGGCACATGTAATTTGCCACAGAGTTTGCAAACTGTTCCGAATGAGAGACAGCTGGTGTCATTACAGCATTGAAGTCAGTGTCACCGCAGTACTAGTTTGTTGGGGTGATGCAATTATATATGAATCAGTAACAATTTGTTTGGAGTTTTGCGTTGTTGTGCGACTATATAAAAATGACTTTCATTTAACGAAACATGTTGCTACGCAAACTTTTCAAATAAAGAACTCCTGGATGCCTGGTAATATTGCTTATTCGGTCTTGACCGTGCTTCAGAATGACCGAGTAATGTTAAAACATATATCGGAGAGGGGAAGTCGGCGACTGAGTAATCATGAATAGCGCGTGTGCACCAGCACAATTAAATAAATGTGTGATGTGATCTGATTAGAACGCCTTTTCACTTGGATGAGATTGAGTTTTACGGTGGCTGGGCGTGAAATGATATTTATAATTATCGTGTTTTTTCCTCTTTTTTCCTATAACCAATAAGTTGGGGGAATTTTTTAATTTTATTGAAACCACAGTACATATATCGACCTGATTTCCCATTCGCATATGATTGAAGGAACACTATATGTGTACATACACCGATAACTTTTGATATATTATATCAAAAGTTATCGGTGTATGTCAGAGACTTAAGTGGACATTGGCGCGTTAAATGAGGTTAACTTGGTTTTTCCTTTGAGTTAGCAATACACGATTTCATATGGGTTTGTAGGAGGGCTGCAAAATAGGATTGTAAGAATATGGGGGTATAACTGTCATTATGGCCTATGTTATTCATGGGAGTATTGTTTGATGGTTTAATTATTATATAAAGGTACCCCCAGCAGAGAGCTATATTTTCAATAGTTGGAAATTCCTAATTTCAGGTAAAAACAATTTATTGGGGGGGAATTTATTGTTTTTCGACCAATATTTGCATATGTTCCTATTTTTGGTCAAATATTTTTTACAGAAATGGTCATCAGTTGGAAATTTTCCAACCTTAAGGAGGTGACAGATTGGAAATTTCCAAACACTCGGAAAGCTTGTGTCCTGGTCCCTCCCCCGTGGCCAGTCAAAAACTTCTAGTTAATTTAAGAAAACAATATTGTCATACAATTGGTCAACATTGTCATTGGAATTGTCATCAGTTGGAAATTTTCCAACCTAAGTGGTGGTGTAGGGTTTGAAATTTCCAACAGTAAGAATGCTTGAGGCTAGTCTAGATGTTAGGATTTTGCGATTTTCTTGTTCAGATTTCAAATTTTTCGCACACCGGGCCGAACCATGGTCGGCCCGGTGTGTCATTGCCCCATCCACATGGCCAATACAAAACTGCTAATTAGTTTAGCAAAACAATATTTTAGTACATTTGGTCAAACTTGTAGACATAAATGGTCATCAGTTGAAGAATTTTCCAACCTGAGGGGGAGCATGAGGTTTGAAATTTCCAACAATAGGAAAGCTTCAGTTGAGGCCAGTCTACATGTAGATGCTAGGATTTGCGATTTTCTTGTATAGTTTTCAAAATTTTCTCACACCGGACCGAACAACATGGTCGGCCCGGTGTTTCCTGGTCTGTTGTCGGTAGCTGTGTGCATTTGTCTGGAATTAGATCACTAGCAGGATTGGGTCAATTACATTGAAATGTAATTAATTACATTGAAATATGTCAATTACAATTACATTGGAAATGCAATGTAATTAATTACAATTACATTGGTACAATTACAATTACTTTTGATTAATGAAAATCGGGATTCGGGAAGAGCTTCAAGGAGGAAAGTCATTTGTGTTTGATGAACTTTATTGATATACATAAAATATAAAAGCAAATTAATGTAACACAGTGAAACAATGTAAACAAAACAATAAAACAACAACTACATGTAGAGCACAAATTGTTCATTTGATGTGGCGGTTACACCTGACCATCATCATTCTTTCGAATTGCAGCTAGCAGGCTTAACCCAGGAAAGTTTGTACAATTAAGTCGCCCAGGGGCGGCGGAAGCTACAAAAAAGTGGGGTGGGGGGCATCATTTTTAATATACTACATGTATGAGTTAAAAACTGTTCAAATGTGCGCCGCAATATTTTGCAAAGACTGTTTAGTATGATGTTATTCGTGGCTACCTTTATGAAAGTATAAAACTAGTTGTTTTTTGGGGCAATTTTCAGGTTAAAATATCTTAATGTTCTCACACTGGGAAAATAGAAGCATGGCTTATGAATATATAGGAAATTAGGCCTGAGCATGAGATACAAGGGGGGTGCAAATGGAATTATGCAAAAAGTTGTGTTGGTGCGATTCCGTCTCAATGGGGGGGGGGGGGTGCAAATGGAATTATGCAAAAAGTTGTGTTGGTGTGATTCCGACTCAAGGGGGGGGGGGTGCAGTTGGCAATTCCCAAGGTGGACACCCCCCCCCCCCCCAGCGGAGACCCTCTAGCCACATCCCTGGCTAGATTATAGACGCTAGTTGCCTTCACTACGCTAACGCGTAAAGTTCTGTCGGGAGCGTTACGTCATCGAGTAGTGAACGGAATAGACTGTGCCAGTAACGGGAATAGTGGACCAACTCTATGTGGTACTCCACCGAAAAAGAGTTATTTTTTCCCTTGAAAATAGTCTTCTGCACTTCCAAGAAAAAAATTCAAATATACGATATGATCAATTTTCTTTATTTTTGTATACCTTGCATATCTATCTAGGTTCTATCCGCTCATAATGTGATTATAGACTGTTATTCGCTCTGGCATTGTTAGCTATGGAGCTGAAGACGCCAAATTCGGCAAAACAAATTTAAAGTGAGGATTATGGATAGTCATTCCAAGGAAAGTAATTCAAATATGTTGTTAGAAATAGGATAGGATATGATATTTTATTTCCAATACACATATCTATTACATAATAATGATGAACATTATGGATACTTATGTCGTATAGCGAGTCTTATGGTGAAATCAACGTGGTGTTAGCCGTTTTATCGAAGCCTCACTGTACATACGATCATGGATCACCGCGACGCACCATGAATCATAGCGACGCACCATGGGTCATCGCGACGCACCATGTGTAACCGCGGCACACCACGGGTCACCGCGACGCACCATGAATCATCGCCAAGCACCACGAATCACCGCGACGCACCATGTATCACCATGACGCACCATGAATCACCACGACGCACCATGTGTCACCGCGACGCATCATTTGTCATCGCGACGCACCATGGCTCACCACGACGCACCATCGGTCACCGCGACGCACCATGTGTCACCACGACGCACCATCACCTAGACGCACAATGGGTCACGGGCAAGCACTATGGATCACCACGACGCATCATGGATCACCGCGACGCACCATGGGTCACCGCGACGCACCATGTGTCACCGCGACGTACCATGGGTCACCGCGACGCACAATGGGTCAAACACGGCGCATCATTTGTCACCGCGACGCGCCATGGGTCACCGCGACGCACCACGGATAACCACGACGCACCATGTATCACCGCGACGCACCATTTATCACCGCGACGCACAATTGGTCACCGGCAAGCACCATGGATCACCGCGACACACCATGGGTCACCGTGACGTAGTGCGAATCACCGCTATGAACCATGGGTCATCGCGACGCACCATGGGTCACCACGGCGCACCATGGGTCACCGCAACGCACCATGAATCACCGCGACACACCATGGGTCACCGCGACGCATCATTTGCCACCGCGACGCACCATGGATCACCGCGACGCACCACGGATCACCACGACGCGCCATGTATCACCGCGACGCACCATTTATCACCGCGATGGGTCACCGACAAGCACCATGGATCACCGCGACGCACCATGGGTCACGGCGACGCACAATGGATCAACACGACGCGCCATGAATCACTGCGATGCATCATGAATCGCCGCGACGCACCATGTGTCACTGTACCGCACCATGAATCGCAGCGACGCACCATGTGTCACTGTACCGCACCATGAATCACCACGATGCACCATGAATCACTGCGATGCACCATGAATCACCGCGACGTACCATGGGTCGCCGCGACACACCATGGGTCACCGCGACGCACCATGGATCACCGTGAATCACCGGGACGCACCACGGTTACCGCGACACACCATGGGCCACCGCGACGCACCGTGAATCACAGCGATGCACCATTGGTCACCCCGACGCACCATGTGTCACCGCGACGCACCATGGGTCACCGCGATACATCACGAATCACTGCGACGCACCATGAGTCACCACGACGCACCATGGGTTGTCACGATGCACCACGAGTCACCGCGAGGAACCTTGGACCGCGGCGACGAACCATGAATCACCGCGACGCACCGTGGGTCACCGCGACGCACCACTGATTACCACAACGCACCATGGATAACCGTGAGTCATTATGAATCACCACGACACATAATGGGTCACCGCGAAGCACCATGAATCACCAGGACGCACCATGTAGCACCGCGATGCATCATTGTTCACCGCGACGCACCATGAATCACCGCGACGCACGATGGGTCACCGCGACGCCACACCATGTGTCACCGCGACTGATCATGGTTCACAGCGACGGTTGCGACGCACCGTGTGTCACCGCGACGCACCAGGAATCACCACGACGCACCATTAATCACCGCGACGCACAATGAATCATCGCGATGCAACATGAATCACTGCGGCGACCCACCATGGGTTACCGCGACGCACCTTGTGTCACTGCGGCGCACCATGAATCACAGCGACGCGCCATGTGTCACCGCGACGCACCATGGGTCACCGCGAACATTCTATATAAGCAACGGGAATTGCACAGCATACACTTTTAAGAAAATAGCTCCCAATGTAGTTCCCCGTGGAACGAAATACCATTATAGAATCAAACAGTTTGGTTCCTAAGTTTGGTTCATCAAAGAACCCAACGAATTCAAGGTTTGTGTGGGAACAGCCCTAGCCTAAATGTCCTATAGTCTATAATTTAACAATATGTCGAACTTTTAGAAATAATGACACCCCAAACGTGCTTATAACCAACACATATTGTCACGGGGCACTGTACCCACAAGCACTCATCATTGTTAGGCAGTTAATGAACCAAATGGGGAACACAAAGGAACTATTTGGTTCCGTGTCCTGGTTGATCTATCATGGGAACCAGAAGAGAACCAAAATAGGTCACATTGGTTCACCCCTCATGACAAAAATTAGAAACAAGTTTGGTTCCTTGTTGAAGCAGAATGTCTTGTTTCTACTTGAGTTTTGTTCTTTGATTTGTGGTTCTTTATTTTGGTTTTACGTGAAGAACCAAAACATATGTGTTTGGTTCATTATTTTGGTTCTTAGTTTGCATTACAGTAGTGTAAGTATTTTTCGGCATTTAACAGCTATCTCAGTATTTCACGGTGATTCTTGGATAGGATAGGATAGGATAGGATAGGATATGATAGGATAGCATAGGATAATTTAATTTACAATATACACGCATGGAAAGTACAATTACACATAAATATAATATTAATAGACTATACATGTATATTGTTAGGGGTGATATAGTCATGGCTGGCTGTTTTCCTATCACCTCTGGTCGATCTTTATAGGTTTTCTGATGATTCATATTAATCAGCTCCACTAAAGTGCACCGCGATCACCACAAAAAAATCCCTGTGAATTCTAGTCATCTATACAGTGGGCTTATTTGGGTATACGGTGTTGAATGTTGTGCTTATCGCACAATCTACATATTTATGTACTGTATAACTTACGGCGGCACGATCCACTGGCTGTATTCCAGTGTCTTACATTGTCGGATTGTCCATGGCATCTACATATCCCGACGGAACATCCCGGCGACATGCTCTCGAACATGCAGTATAGTCCCTCCGTCTGATCACACATCGCATCGGATGAACACTTTCCGCCATATGTTTCATGACTCGACACTGAAAACCGAAATAACAAGAAAATAATTAAAGGTGCATGTACCCAAGGCACCAGCAGTTGTTAACAAAAATACATAGGTCTGTAAAAACATCACCATTAAAACATCACCACTGGAACATCACCGCTATATATAAGAAGAAGATGGAGAAATAGATACACGTTGTTCCTATATTCATTGTTGATAGTTATGCAATAAGGAAATTTCGCGTGTTGAAATCATTATGTAAACAAAACTGTTATTGCGATTTGTCAACAAATGTCGCTAAACGTGTAGTAAGTTCAAATATGTTTGTCTGAATATGATTTTCAGAATATTTTTCAGTGCTTTGACATTTTCCAATGTTTACCAAAAAGTTGTGCTTATATTTTGGTATCAATCTGTTTGTTCGTGCAGTCACGCGTTGATGATGGTTGTTGGTGTGTTATTTCGCATGAACACGCTTCGAACACTTTGGTGAGTATGATGCATATGCACGTTGGTCAGCTGCGTTGGTCGATATGTTTTTGTTTCATGAATGTGATCGATGAAAGCCGCGCAAGATATTGATTTGATCTCCGACCGTCAACTTAAACCACAGTTGTTGGAAGTTTTTATCAAAATCCGCTGATAAATACACATACCTTTACTTTGGTAATAATATATAGTATTATTGCAGTGACGGTACAATCATGTAGGTGTATTTATCGTTAGATTTTGATAATAATTTCCAACAACGTTTCTGTGACATAAACCTATAATAATTGCTCCCCGTTGCGTTGCTCATATACGTCGACGAATACATGAGATATTAATTTAAAGGGGTACAGTACACAATTTTCAATAAATTTAGGGTAATAACAACGATATAATATCGATAATATATAGAAAACTAAGTAATTTGAGTCGAATATGTATTCTGTAAACGTTCAGGTTTATAGGTTATCTTAAAATCAAAGTTAATAATTTGATATAAATTTAATTTATGGCTGAAGCGGGGGGTGTCTGCAATTTTTTTCCGAACACTAGGCGGGGTGGGTGGGTGGTTCAGCAGCCCGGCTTACACATTTTTTCCTAGCCCTGAATTTTTTTTCCTCGAGTCATTTTTCTTCAAAATAATGGGACAAAAGGTTTTAAGAATGCTTCTATTAATGTATAGATATGCACTTAACTCTTGGTAGGGGGTTTGAGTTCACCATCAGTTAATAATGATGGATGACACCAAGGGGTAATAAAAAGGTCAGCTTGCTAAATGTTTTCATCAAGGATCTATCAATGCACATTGACATGGAAAGGCTCAGATTTAAATAGTTCTATTAAAAATCAGTTATTTAACCTGATATAAATGAAAACATAACACAATAATAGATTCTTCAAATAAATGTAAACTCTTCACTGAACTCTTCAAATAAAAATAGACTATTCAAAAAATCATAATAAAATAAAACAAAGGTGTTAAAACAAACTTTGACCGATTTCAACGATATTCGGTATATGGGTCTAGGATCACCTCTAGATGGGAGCTGTCAAATTTGAATGATTTTTTTATGAAAAATATGGCCAATGGCAGCCATTTTGGATTTTAATCTTTGCATCACTAAATCCTAAATACACACTGCAGAGCTTATCACTCATCCGATCATCAGCAACCTTCATATGGATCTTCGGTGTGACCTCTTGATGGGTGCCTACCATATTTTCCCGAATTATGTAAAAAAAAAAAAATAAAAAAAAAAATTGGATTTTACTCTTTGTATGACAAAATCCTTCAGCAGACGTTACAGGTCACATTTCTCATCCAATCGTCACCAAACTTCATTTGGATCTTTGAAGTGATCTCCAGATAGGGGCCTCCATTTTTTTCCCAATTTTTTTTTAAAACAAACATGGCCACCAGCGGCCATCTTGGATTTCAAATGTCAATCCATCAGCATACCCGAGAGCCCACATTTATTTGAGAATTGTTTTGAAACTTAACAGTAAGTAAAAAGTAGGAATGCTTCTATAATCATGATATGGAACATTCATCGGATGAGATCAGAAAAACTGAGTAAAATAGTCATTTGAAGCAGTTTGGAGGGGGTGGGTCCCTATCCCAGAATCGTAAACAATAAAAATTAGGGGGGGGTGGGTACCCAGAGGGCGGACAAAATAAAAAAGCGCCTAGTGTCCGGAAATATTTTCCTGACCCCCCTGGCTGGAGTCATAAATTAAATTACGAATTTCCGTGTACAAGACGTAATCAAAATAATTCACGGATAGTGGAATTGGCAACGCGTGGCACACATGATGGTGTAAAAAAGTATGTTGATACGAGGCGTAAACTCAAGCCACTCACTGACTAGTGACTATACAATGACTTAAACGAGTATTTGAGACTAGTATGCATATAATGCAACATTTATTTGATACATCTGCTTGAAAACTGAACAAAAATTACTCAACAACGACAATTTGTATTTTTGCATTCCGGCTAATCTGCCATCCATAACATTACTTCGTACTCAACAGACATTCAAATAATGGAAATCTGTTATCTTATTCTACGACTCAGAGACTATGGAAACCAACAACAACATTTGAGTACAGTGTCTCTTTAAGTTAGCTGGCACAATATGAACATGTCAGTTGGCATGATGGTCTGCGTTTAGAAAATAATAACGTCCAATCATATATATTAGGTATGATACCAATTTATTGTTTTATTCATCGTCGTATATTGTTAAACAGAGTAATATAATTAATACAAATAATAATACAAATAATCTAAATTATTGCATGGCACATGCGTGGTGTACATTTAGAGATCTAGGTATAGCGTCTTTGACAAGATATATATACATGTATGCTGTGTATATATAATAACTAGAAGGTGACCCGACTTCGTCAGGTCAGGTGGGGTAACGATTTGACCCGTCCAAAACACTGCTCGGACAAAAGTACCCGACAAAAGTACCCGTCGAAATCCATCCGGATTTACCCGATTTGACCTCGAATTGATCATTTTGAAGGTCAGGTCGGGGTCACGATTCGACCCGTCCAATACCTTCAGTTGACAAAAGTAACCCTACGTATCAAATTTCGCCGAAATCCCATCAAATTTCGCGATTTGACCATGAATTGACCCGATTTCAAGGTAAAGGTCACGTCGCACGGGCAAATGAATAGGCTTATGAGACTCCCCATACGAAAGTATCCCACATACCAAGTTTCATCAAAATCCCGTGATATTCGGGCGTTTGACCTTGAAATGACCCGATTTCAAGGCCAAGGTCACGTAGCACGGACAAATTAATAGGCCTATGGCACTGCCCGACCGACAATACCCCCACATACCAAGTTTCATCGAAATCCCGTTATATTCGTGCGTTTGTCCTTGAAATGACCCGATTTCAAGGTCAAGGTCACGTCGCACGGGCAAATTAATAGGCCCATGTCACTCCCCGGCCGAAAACACCCCCTGATACCAGGCTAGGCCGTTTTCGAGTCCATTGGAAACAGACTTACACACGCACACACAGACAGACAGGTCTTCCAAAAATATATAATAGACTAGCCGATGCGCCCGACGTTGTCGATAGCTCCACCCGTTTCCGAGAGCCGATGAGCCCGACGTTGTCCGGGCTAGTCAAAAACCAAATTTCAAGTCGATAGCTCCACCCGTTTCCGAGATCTCGTCTGCGCATGCGCGAAGCTGCCGTCGCACGGGCTCGGCGACCCGATACAATTCTTATCCGGGGCAAGATACATTCACATAGCAAATTTCAAGTCGATAGCTCCACCCGTTTCCGTGATCTCGTCTGCGCATGCGCGAAGCGGGCGCCGCACGGGCTCGCCAATACGACAACGACGACCGCCTGGTCAAACTACACACACGTACCAAGTTTCGTCCCGATCGGTCGAGAATCGTAGATTTGTATTAATGACAGACATGCAGACAGACAGACAAACAGAGGTCTTCAAAATATATATGACTAGCCGATGAGCCCGACGTTGTCCGGGCTATTCAAAAACCAAATTTCAAGTCGATAGCTCCACCCGTTTCCGAGATCTCGTCTGCGCATGCGCGAAGCTGACGTCGCACGGGCTCGGCGACCCGATAAAATTCGTATCCGGGGCAAGATACATTCACATACCAAATTTCAATTCGATAGCTCCACCCGTTTCCGAGATCTCGTCTGCGCATGTACGAAGCTGCCGTCGCACGGGCTCGGCGACCCGATAAAATTCGTATCCGGGGCAAGATACATTCACATACCAAATTTCAAGTCGATAGCTCCACCCGTTTCCGATATCTCGTCTGCGCATGCGCGAAGCTGGCGTCGCACGGACTCGGCGAACCGATAAAATTCGTATCCGGGGCAAGATACATTCACATAGCAAATTTCAAGTCGATAGCTCCACCTGTTTACGATATCTCGTCTGCGCATGCGCGAAGCGGGCGCCGCACGGGCTCGCCAATACGACAACGTCGACCGCCTGGTCAAACTACACACACGTACCAAATTTCGTCCCGATCGGTCGAGAATAGTAGATTTGTATAAATGACAGACAAACAGACAAACAGACAGACAAACAGACAGAGGTCTTCAAAATATATATGAGACTAGCCGATGAGCCCGACGTTGTCCGGGCTATTCAAAAACCAAATTTCAAGTCGATAGCTCTACCCAGCCCGAAATTTCAAGTCGATAGCTCTACCCGTTTCCGAGATCTGGTCTGCGCATGCGCGAAGCGATGAGCCCGACGTTGTCCGGGCTATTCATCCGGGCTATTCAAAAACCAAATTTCAAGTCGATAGCTCTACCCGTTTCCGAGATCTGGTCTGAGCATGCGCGAAGCTGGCGTCGCATTCAAAAACCAAATTTCAAGTCGATAGCTCCACCCGTTTCCGAGATCTCGTCTGCGCATGCGCGAAGCTGGCGTCGCACGGGCTCGGCGACCCGATAAAATTCGTATCCGGGGCAAGATACATTCACATACCAAATTTCAAGTCGATAGCTCCACCCGTTTCCGAGATCTGGTCTGCGCATGCGCGAAGCTGGCGTCGCACGGGCTCGGCGACCCGATAAAATTCGTATCCGGGGCAAGACACATTCACATACCAAATTTCAAGTCGATAGCTCCACCCGTTGCCGAGATCTCGTCTGCGCATGCGCGAAGCGGGCGCCGCACGGGCTCGCCAATACGACAACGTTCACCGCCTGGTCAAACTACACACACGAACCAAGTTTCGTCCCGATCGGTCGAGAATCGTAGATTTGTATTAATGACAGACAGACAGACAGACAAACAAACAAACAAACAAACAAACAAACATACATACAGACAGAGGTCTTCAAAATATATATGAGATTTATATTTGGCCTATGACAAATTCCTGTTTCGTCATTTCAGCTTATACTTACAATATTTATCAAAATGGCTGGTTTTGGAAAAATTATATATGCATGCTTCCGGGTTTTCATTCCGCTTCTAATGATTTATAATATAGATATTCTATACTTATACCATTGAGTGAGTTTTTGAATCGCAATTCGTTGTAAAAATCCGACTCTATGACCCAGATAAGCGGACACCATTTCGAACAAGTGGAAAACAGCTGTTTTGCGTCAGAACCTTGCTCATAACCGGAGTTATGATAAACTCATTTTTACACGGGATACATCAATTGAAGAGTAAAACATATCTTTCTACCTATATATGAGGCATTTATGTAACACAATTTATTCTTTTGTATTTTGAACCAGTTTGTGTAAAACAAATAGGACCGACCAAGTAGAGAGATGATTTACAACGAGTCCCCAGTTTATAGAGAAATTTACAAAACAAGTCTATAGTAAATTAGCCATGGGCAGATTCTTTGCCGAGGTCCAGACCCAATTTACTGTAACGCTTTTTAAATTTCGCTATCAACTGGGGACGAATTGTAGATTATATTTGTTACTTGATCAGAAACCTCCATAAAACATACTTAAATCAATAAATGCGGCGTAAACTAACAGTGGCGTACGTATATACCGTAGGGAATGTAAACAGACGACAAGCGGGAAGTCAAAGGATGCGTTTGCGCAACAATAATATATATATATATATATATATCTTTTGTGTACACCTGGCAGTATTTCCTGTTGTACAATGACCGATGTGTGTCATTATGATCACCTAATACGCACAAGCTTGACTACCAAGAGATATCTTATCGGGGTCCACGATATGATGTCTCTTGGTATACAATCGCGACCACGAGAGGCACGCGTGCTTTCGATTGAATATCATATTTAATTTGAAGGGTAATAACTCTATAAAGAATTTTTTTGACGAAATTACGGCGATTTGTATGAGAAATTGCAACACCACAATAGATCAACTTTGGAGAAATATAAGTCAAATTCTTCCCTTGGGTGGGTGGGTTTGGGGGGAGGTTTGGGCAACGCTCTTTAAAACACTTCTCCAAATATGTCCGTTATTTCGTCAAAGACACCTTTTCAAATATCTCCGTTATTTCGTTTATAAAAATAATTTCATATTTCTATATTTCGTTCTATATTTCGTTCTATATTTCTCCCTATTTCGCTATTTCGCTGTATGTTCCTATTTCGAGTTTTCGTTCTATTTCGCTATTTCGCTGTATTTTCCTATTTCGATTTTCGATGTATTTTCCTATTTCGCTTTTTCGTTTTATTTTATATTTCGATATTTCGCTATATTTGACATATTATGGGATATGGTATTATATGATACCCAACATTCTGATATTCAATCGAACATCACGTGCCTCCCGTGGTCGCGATTGTATACCAAGAGCCATCATATCGTGGACTCCGATAAGATATCTCTTGGTAGTCAAGCTTGTGCGTATTGCCTGTTATGATAGACCATGTGTAAAATTCACAGGCTATCGGCATCTGGCCGTTGGTGTAATGTAACTTACCGGAGCCGACGAGCGCTGTGAGCAACAAGATAATCTGACAGATCTGAAAAGGTACAATATTGACTTGAAACATATTATAATTACATAAGACATAAAAGTGATTGTTGCACAAGTTAACTTCTTATGAAGTCCTTGTCTGGTACAATAGAATGTAATACGAGCATGTTATAACAAGGCATCAATATATCCGTTACAAGCCTATTTACACGCTTGGACATGTCTTGATATTTGTAATTTATAGTGCATTCCGGGGGTTATCTGTCGTTAAAACCAACACTTTGTCCTACCTAGACCTTCTATCTTGCGAATGGGCACGTTATACCTTGCTTTATACCACAAGTAGACATTCGTAATCTAGATTGGCCATTTATCCTAGTTTATACGCAACGAGCTCCCATGAGGACCTCTATTAGAGAAATACTCGCTTCTTACACCCCTCAAACAATAACAAACATCTGGATATAGTGCTTATGAACCGCACGTAACCCATTTCCTAGTCGGTAGAGGCATGCTGTTCATTAGCATACCCACCATGAGGTATCTATCACATTGAAGCATTCGACAATCTGGTAATAGAATTACTCTTCTTCTGGAAACATTGGTATTGAGTCAAATAGATCCTAAAATGTAAACTTACCCAAAATACAGGTACATGTAATTGCGTTGACATTCGATATAGTATATATTACATATACATAATATATTATTTTTGAAAACTATTGTACCTGTATATATGCGTACAATTGTATTCAAGTCTACGCGCAAACACCGCTAACACGACCCGTGTCAAGGAGCCTCGTTTTGTTGTCATACTAAGGACTATTTTTATTCACAAAAACTGTACAATCTGTATAAAAGTATAAAAGTAATTTCTCATTGTATATTATAAAACTGTGTTTAAGTCGGTTAACCCTTTACCCAACAGAACGGCCCTGTGCCCAATGCATTCTCTTATAGGTCGCCTCGCATATATAAGAGAATGCATTGGCTTAACACATTAAAAATTAAAAAATTGTTAAAGAATGTAAGAAAAAATGGTAAAAAAAGTTTTGTTTTAAGCCAATGCATTCTCTTATATATGCGAGGCGACCTATGGTCGACTCGCATATATAAGAGAATGCATTGGCACAGGGCATAACTGTAACTATCACAATGTGGCCGGTTTTGGCAGGTTTGTTGGGTAAAGGGTTAATGCAATCGCGACTGGACATTCGAAAACTAAATGACCTGGCTCTTCGAGTTCGAGCATCTAGTTTCCTAATGTCCGGTCGCTCGTCCATTAACCCTGACTGGATTTACTGAGAATGGTTTATACTCGTTGCCCTCGATATTCGCGGCTCGCTTGCGTTCGAGTTAGAACTCAGAGATTGCAAGGTCGCGACAACAACATTTGAGGTAAACCAAGGAGTCGAAATTATGTCGTCTATACAGGGACATAATAAATTTATTTGTTTTGAAGAATATTCTCAAGTTCGTGGGTTTTACATATTATTTACTTTACAGATAAACTGAACCAAGCACGAATAACTCTTTACTACTAAATACTCATTGATGAGTAGTTCCCTTAGGAAATGTTACGATATAGAGGATCTCAAACGAGTTACTATTTTATACGGAATTTATCAACATAGTTCACTAAATTCGATTTGAGCCGAGGTTTACCGAGGCTCAAATAGAATTTAGTGGACGAGGTTGATAAATTACGTATAAAATAGAACGAGATTGAGATACTTTTTATCACATGATCATATAATCACTAAACTTTTATCGAAAAGAACAATAATTAACAGCCAGCGAACTTTGTCACAAAGAGCAGCGTGACGTCATTGCACGCGACGATATTACACGTGTCTATTACGCTCGAATATTACATTGGAAAATAGTGCTAATCATATGATAAAATAAGTTAGGTCGTTTGTTGAACGTATTATCTGAACATTTCCCAGCAATAATTATGAATCATTCAGCATTTTTATTATCTGTCTGACTGTAACAGTTATCTGCTAATTTATCATGAAACTAATAGACCAATCCAATTGATACATTTTTAACTGAAAGGGATGAACCATTTAAAATAGAAATGGTAAATTTATTTCCCATATCAATGAAAGAGCTAATTGCTCTCCTGTGTAATTATTATCTGTGTAATTTTTATCTCATCTTGATCGTCTGAGGTTGCGAGCAATGATATGTTTTGAATCTATGTTTATGCATATTTATATATAGTCTTCAAACCATGTATTTGGTGGAAGAATTACAATGAATCTGAATCTATTAAAGTGCAGAAGTTTCATAGTACAGAGCTCTGGTTCCAAATTAGGACTTGAATCACTTGATATATATGCGTATATATGCTCCAGTGGAGGGGTGTAGTGAATTGTGGGTTTCACATTACTATACTATCGAGTGAGTGAGTGAGTGAGTGATTGATTGATTGATTGATAGATTGATTAAGGTTTAATGTCGCTTTCAGCAACTAAGGCCATATCACGACATTGCCAGTTTTAGTGGTGGAGGAAATCCGCACACTTACGGCTAATCCAACAGTGATTTAAATGGCTGATACACTGGTCGACCACGTGCCGCAAACCACCGGCCATCGGCGAGTAACTGACAATTCCACCAGATAACGATTTGGAGTTATAAAGTCCACAATGGAAGCATGTGGATTTTAACCCTCATCGCCAGCGTTGGAGGGCGAGGCGGCTTGAAGTTGTACCCTT
This sequence comes from Siphonodentalium dalli, assembly GCA_032622095.1. Classification (NCBI taxonomy): domain Eukaryota; kingdom Metazoa; phylum Mollusca; class Scaphopoda; order Gadilida; family Siphonodentaliidae; genus Siphonodentalium; species Siphonodentalium dalli. Next base: position 102,590,575 of record CP136062.1, on the reverse strand, counting down.
AACCGACTGAGCCACCGAGACCCCTACACTATCGAGTGCCTCTATAATATAACTGTCAAAGGATGCATATTTTGTCTTTGTATTGGCTCTAGCTGAAGGCAAACATTAAATTCCGGAATGCGTACTCCAAGTTGTTTGCTAACCGTAAAACACTATTCCCGTTTTAACTTGTTTGCACGCGGCGGTCCGGGTTGCTTGGACGATATTCGATTTCTCGGAAAATCGTCCCAGCAGAACAATAGAACACCACCGTCAGCATATAAGACTATGACAAATATATAAATACACCTCTATTTTTCTCTTTCGTTTACATCGATTCTGATTGGACAAGTCATAACAAGGCCTTAGTTACTTGTTGCTGGCATTTCTCGATAAATATGTAAGTCACCGACTCACCGTCGTAGGAATTTGAGAAGGGTTAACATTCCCACGAGTCGTTTGTCCCCGGGATAATTTACCTAGAGTGTTTATGGTGTGTCCTTGGTTATAATCATTTCTCTGTGAATTGAATGGGTTCGCTTCAAAGTCAATACTGATAGCTTTGTTGCATTTTTTTGATAATAATCGGCGCCAAACAATAATTTCGGGAGGCGATGATAAGCACGGGGCATTAACCAGCTCTTGACTTCGTGGCGGTCGGGTGGTCCTCTGGGGGGTCGTTCGTCGTCGCATGGCTCGAGCCGCCCGCGCGGAACTAGCCACAGCAACACTGGCCGTGACGCTTCCCACCGACTCCGTGCAATGCGGGGGGGGGGGGGCTGGCCTGCATGCAACAACCAACCCACCGGACGTCGGAGCGTCATCTCCAAAGTGTTGCCAAATGACTGCTGAGATGGATGTTCAATTAATTTTATAAATCCATTCACAATAGATGTGTATACATGATTCGAAAATGTTATGGATTCATATTTCAGATGAGATACGTGGTCCAACTGATCAGTCAGATTAATACGAAAAGAGGCGAAAACTCCCCCATTTTCATCTGTATTCCAATCTCGGTTATGACGAAAAGCCTAGAATTCAGTGAGTTTGAAAGATGAATGGTGACATATTAATTATATTTACCATGCTATCATACATGTGTTTGTTCAAAATGCTTTGTTTAGCTACGAAAGATTGAGTAATGTGAAAAAGAGTAGTGTTCTTGTCGTTTGATATACCTTTAACCCCATATAAGAAATGATTTGCTTTTAATGAATGATAGCCATTAATACTTATATTTTTTATAAAAAGTCAATTCTTTGATCTATATAAATAAAGGGCATACATGTCTGGCAAGCCAAACCGCTATTTAATATTAAATTTACTTAAGTAAAATAAAATGACACTTTAATTCACTTAAGTGAAATAAAATGACGTTTTATTTTACTTAAGTAAAATAAAGTGTCTTTTTATGTGATTATCACGGCATAAAACAGCGTTGTCAAATAGGCGTTGGCAATTTTATTGAGATACATATTCAGAACATGTCACATTCATTTATTTTTTTATCTTCGCGTATATGCTGTGTATAACTCGTATATTTAATTCCTGTTGTTCGTGCTCATATATCTTGTCGATGAAAAGAGCAATAAATCTATCTATATATAATTCAATCTTGGCCGTCGTTTTGTATGTGCATTCAGTTGGACCTGTTTAAGCCTGCATGTTTCCACGTGCGTCGTCATGACAACAGTCAAGAGCATGGATCTTTTGATTGATGTTCTTCGTGGGCGGATTATCCTGCATATGAGCCTTTTGAGGGTCGACGTCTCCAAAATGAAGCACGTGTTTATAGCAATGTCTGGGTGTACACAGTACACGTGTACTGGTTGATATACTTTAAACGCACCGGATAGAGTGACAGATAACGTGACTATCATCTATTACACTGCAAATAGAAATAAATATGTTAGACAAACAGCATGATAAAATCAGCTGCCTAAACTATTAATTATATTAACCCGTTATCTGTTAAATGGATTCTCCCACTCGGTTGTTAAAGTATACACCGGAACAGTCTATTGTTCATTTTGAGGGGTGTTCAGGCAGTAAAGCAGACGACAGACACGTGAAAAAGATAATACAAGCGTAAAATGATTCATATTCCTTGGTGGGAAATGTTCAGGTGATGTAAGTTCAACACGTTTGTTGATCATCTTATCTGAACATGTCATAAGGGAACTACTCGTCAATGAGTATTTTGTATCAAAATAAGGCTGAAGGGGTCACTCTCACCAAAACAAATGCTGGGTTTGAAAATGTGCTGAAGGATACACATGGTTTGTGATCGGCACTAACACAGTTACTTAAACGGTGTTTCTGAAAGTCTGTCACATATCAGCAGTTTGTTTTCAGATCATTTTAATGTTCATTTGAACGTAAACAATTATTCTCTAACATAAATCACGGCAGATACGAAAACTAAACGTCATTTAGAATGAGATTTCAAAACATGTGTACCCTTCAGCACATTTTCAAAACCTGTGTACCCTTCAGCACTTTTTATTGGTGAGAGTGACCCCTTCAGCCAAAATAAGGCTTAACCATGTTGCAGCCGGACATGATACCATGGAGTATGTCACGCTATACATTGCTAGCGTATTGCAGCATATATTTGACCAAACAAATGTTTCCTGTCTTGTATAACAACCGGTCGTACCAGAAGGCTTCGGCAGTCGTCTTTAAAGTATACAACTGGACCTGTTTTAACTTGTTTCCGAGTGATGTCTTTATATATGACAAAAGTAAAGATCGTGGAGCTTTTGAGTGATGTCGTTCATATAGTATAGCAGAATGTGTCACTCTCGCCAAAAACAGTGCTGAATGGCACACATGTTTTGAAAATGTGCTGAAGTGTACACAGGCTTTAGAACATCGTTCTGAGTGCCGTTTAGATTTCGCGTCTGACACGATTTCTGTTAGAGGATATATATTTACGTTCAAATGAACCTTAAAATGAACTGAAAGCAAACTTCCGATTACACCCCCATGCATCCGGATATGCTCGTAGCGGAAGACATGCTCGTAGCGGAATAACCACATGACCCGCGATTTGCACACCGTTCACTGTTAGACACATGTTGCACCGAAACCAACACATACCAGTGGTTGACGGTGGTGGTATTATTTGTGGCTATAATTTACCCAACTGTACATCAAACATCTTTAAACATGGACGCAGTTTAATCCTATTTTACCGGGAAGTTAGGCCAAAAATTGTGGCAAAATTTGCATTTCTTACATAAAATTACGATTTCTGTGGTAACAGCCCAGACAATCTAGTCTTTGCATACATTGCTATTTCCGCGGATATTCCCTTAATATAATAGACAATATTTCCAGTCATGTATCTACATTTTCCATAGTAAAAATAACCATATATGCATGTCATAGCAAGAAAATATGGCATGTCTATAGCAGTGGTATGTATGTCTATAGCATCAGCGATTTTATAATGACGTGCTCGTAGCAGATTTACTTTTAGGATAATTTCACCAACTAGACCTTTTTTAAAGCTAAAACGCAACGCTGATCATGTGGATAGTAGTAATCAAGCCCGAGTCGAAAGAGTCATTTGGTTAAATGCATGAAACATAAGTAGCATTCAAAATGACATGCATTCTCGTCTTCATGTATGGACACTATATTATTGTGTAAATCGCAAATTAGTAATATAACAAAGTTTATTGAAAAAATGCAAAATTAGTGATGTTCCACACGCGTCTGTTTCGAATATCCTGACGTGCATGATCGGTAATGAAAAAACGACTGACTCGATGGCTGAGTGGTCTATAATATCTGGTAATAATCGCGCGAAAATACTTTTGAACATTTGATTAACAGCTGTGGATCGGTATCATTCAGACACTTTTTGCAATTACATATTTTATTTATTATAACATAAATGTGAAATACTATTAAAATCACAGAGGTCACTAATCGTTTAAATGTTTATTCTGAGCAATCTGTAGACGAACTTTTTCGGAAGGATTTTCTAAAGGGTGATTGATAACTTTACACCCTCTTGTGCGATGTTCATAACAAACATTTTCAATTACTGCAGGCGATTTATTTCAATAAAACTATAAACTACCATTGTACAGTACATATATTAATACGATTAGTGGCCACCTTGTCTAAAAGAACGGAAAACTACTTTTCACCCGAGAAACATAATATATATGAGGTATTTGCCTTTAAAATATATAATTAATGAATGTATATAAAGACTCTGTCTAAATTTAAAATGAATAAACGTATTTGATAACTAAAATGTGAGGCAACTTGATCTGCTTTTAAAAATATATAATATATGTATAAAAAAGGCTCTTATCTGAGATTAACGTATTTGATAACTAAAATATGAGGCATTTCGCTTTTTAAAATAAACAATAAAGGTATACAAAAATGCTCTTATCTCAGATTAAAAATAAACGGAATTTACAACTAAAATATGAGGCATTCGCATTAAAAGGGACACTAAGACTACACGTTTGTTTTAGGAAGCATAAAGATATAAAGGTTATAATAGAGAAGTCTGGTCGGACCCTTAGTAGAATGGGAGACATAAAATCCAACGAGGGAGACCTGGGAGTGGTGGTAGGTTCTCTTAATCAATGCAGTCGTTGGTCAGATACACTTCATATGGAAGACCCAAACTTGGGTCACACCCTTACGGTAGTAAACTATATATATATATATATTTAGATCGTTAATTCCACCATTTCATTGACTATCAATCTAATTGTATGCCATTAAATTCATTTGACCATGTTTTTCATAGCACATGTGCATGGGCTATTAGTAAAGTGTATACAATACTGACGATTGTTCAAAGATATTTGGAACTAAAATTTGATATCGTATTTTGTTACACTTAGTCTAAAAGCAGATATTTGGTGCCTCCGATAGTTTCTATTTTACAATACCACAATGATCGCTTATTATGTGATACCAGGGCGTTCTGCAAAAGTCTTAGTGTCTCTTCGCCGTTACACAAATTATGATAATCGAGGTCAAGAGACACAGGTGCCGTCTCAATTAACACGTACATGTATGTAATATATGTACATATTTCGTCTAAATTAATATGATAGCCATTCCCATGTCATTCGTGTGATATATGTATATGCTAGCACTATCTAGACGCTCGTTTTGGTTGACAAAAGTGTCTCTCGCATATACACATTTTTTATATAATGCTACGAGCATGTCACCCGATGCTACGAGCACGTCATAGCAAGTTTTACGTTTGCTATAGACATACCCCAAAGTCGAGTGAGTGGCTCCATGGAAACTAATTTTTCGGGCACTAATATGATTGACATCACAAACATGTCAAGTTCATTTTGAAGCTAAGATATCATACTTTGAGAGACTGAATGTTATATAATGTGTCAATGCAAAGATTCATAAAAAAAATGATAAAACTTATATCGAATAAGTATTTCAGGTCATAATTTTCGTATAAAACCCGATTATCGAACAGTAATATGCAAATTGCGGAAACCACAAACGCTCATTTCTGTTGGCCGATTATCGCTGTTAACGTTAATAAAAATCAAGGTAAAATAAACCGTGATTTTATGAAATAACTTACGACAACTAAAGACGGTGTGCAAATCGCGGGCCATGTGGTTATTCCGCTACGAGCATGTCTTCCGCTACGATCATATCAGGATGCATGGGTTGGATTAGGCGCCAGACTTTCGGGAACACAGTTGAAGTAACAGCGTCAACGCTGTCTGCAAACCCTTCAGCACTAATTGTCTTGTTTAGGTGAGAGTGACACCTTCAGCCATATCCTAGGCTGGCACATAGTAATATTTGGAGAATCGACCATCTCCAAAATGAAGTTCATATATATACAATATATAGTGTGTGTAATATATATTAATTATAAATTATGTGTTAAGCTGTTTTTAGAGGAACGGGTCATTAAGCAAACTTTCTTCTGTCGCGCAATGGCCTTACCATAGCCTCGTTTCAATTAACCGATGAGAATCTAATGGGGTAAAAAAATATTTACCCCACTTAGCGAGACCGGTGAAAAATCTTATAACTTTGAAAAAACTGGGATATATTGCTGATATTTTGCTTAACAAAATGACATGTGAGAAGAATAGCTGCCTCGTTGACTTCACATCTAAAAATAGAATCTTTGGGGTCTAAAATTGGTTGTACTAAAATATTCCCAAAACTTCCAAAATATCAAAACCCAAAAAAAAATTCAAAACTTCAAAAATTTATTATTTCCCAAAAATTTCAAAATCCCAAAACTTCCAAAAAATTTCAAAATCCCCAAATTTCAAAAAAAGAAAAAATTTCAAAACCCCCCCAAAATTATTTCTCTAAAAAAAAAGTTTAAATAAAAAATTTATAACGAGTTTTCGGTTTCTGATAATCTCGATATTAAAAAATGTCGAATGTTAAATTATTTGCGTGTAATATCTTTCGTTATTTTTTTTTGTTCAAATATTTTTCATGAAATTATTAATCGATGTTTAGAAAATAGCTTTATTGGACATTGTGACCATCGATATGAATCCATACATTCCAGTGTTTATCGGACGCAGTTCATATAATTGTCATACCTGAAAATAGACACCATTACTCTTACATAAATAATAAAGAGCGTTTATTCTTAACTTCTCTATCCCAGATGAAGTTATTGAGTATATGACAGGTGTGTATTATCGTGAATTATTGGAAGTATTGAGATGTACTATGTTGAATCACTAACGGTCGAAAATTGTAATGTGAAATTACAACCCTCCAGAATGAATTGTCATATTCGCTGTACACGCAATCACACACGCGACATTGGTGGTAACAATGTGTCTTTCACACCTTTGCTTTACCAAATGAATTCTATTATAGCCCCGTTCACAGTTATATGCTATTCAGAAAACATATCGATTTAATGTCTGAACAAACTGGTTAGTATCAATTAAGGTTGATAAACTGTGTCATTCACACGATAATTAGTTATCCAAAACATGCATACGACCAGGTCACTCAATAATAGAAATTGCTTCGGTGTCATTGTTATAACAACATTACGTAATAACCACTTATCATTCCATTCACACTTACGCTCATTTTGTATACCAAAAATTTCAATATAATGAAGATGACGAAAAGTTACCTATAATTCTGCTGTGGTTAAGCCACAACAACAACAACAACAACAACAACAACAACAACAACAACAACAACAACAACAGTCACCAAGCGACATAACATCCTGCTTTGATGATCCAATGGCCAATGTCCATGAAGATTTTATTTCCGATGCAAGTCATATTTCCGACTAACTCCTGAAAAGTTACCTATAATTCTGCTGTGGTTAAGCAGTCCATTATTTAGGGCATACCTGTATGTAGGCCTACCAGTGGATGAATAGTCTGCCGGAGAAGTACTGTGTAGACAGGTCTTGTCGGTAAGAGAGTCAGACGAGAAGTGAAGGCTCGGCTATTAAAACATAGTAATGCGATAGCGAACATCAAACGAGTCTGCGCACGCATATCTGTCAAAGGATACAATGGCAGTCATTGGTCAATTTATCCCCGGTGTCAGCTCAGTACAATGGCAGTCATTGGTCAATTTATCCCCGGTGTCAGCTCAGTACAATAGCAGTCATTGGTCAATTTATCCCCGGTGTCAGCTCAGTACACAATCGGCACGAAGCCGGAGGTCATAATTACTCTTACGAATGAAGAGCGTTGAACATATACGAAATTATTACACGAATGAACTGAAATTTATATTTCACATCTTACCAACAACAGATACAGACATAGTCATAGTGTTATACTATCTTACATGTACACACGCTATGACATCATTCGAAGGGGCAATACACTCAATGAGTTAATGTGACACGAAACAAGGGACGTGATGTAATATTGGTGTTTGAATCTTAAAGGAACACAAGACACTCTAAAGGGACACTCATTATGAATGAATGTTAACAATACAAGCGCACGAATGAAGAGCGTTGAACATATACGAAATTACTACACGAATGAACTGAAATTTATATTTCACATCTTACCAACAACAGATACAGACATAGTCATAGTGTTATATTATCTTACATGTACCCATGCTATGACATACTTAAAGGGGGATAATGCACACACGGTGTGTGGAATGTTAAAGTGACACGAGGTAAGGGACGTTATGTAATATTGGTGTGTGAATATTAAAGGAGCATTCTCGCTATACAAACCCCCCTCCCCACTTATAGATATATAACGAAGACGAGAATAACATGTTGATGAAGTTTATTGAAATTTAATCATTGTCTGAATCTTCGACCGTTAGATTTACTTCTAAGAGTTTCTTGAATTTTCTCATCGCTTCATCTGCAGCCCATTCATTATTATATCCGCGTTTGGTCAGTTTGACCATTTTCTTCATGATCGTGTTATGTATGGGTGATGTTTTCAATCGATACTGGTATTCTATTAATCGTCTATAACTTTTGAGAAACAGAACAAACTCTGTGTCGATGGTATCCTCTTTTCCCGACATGCTCTCATCTCCCGAAATGCTCTCTTCTTCTTTCACATCATTGGTGACGCGTTTCATCATACTTTTGAATGTGTCCATCTCGTTGACACATCGCGCAGCTTTCTTAAGACCGAATACCGTTCTACTACCGACGACATTACCATCTTTTGAATCTGATAGCGTTCCCCGTTCATCTTCATCTGTATCTTCTCCGAAGAGAGTTGTTTTTGTCTCGGACATAGCTCCGTGTTCATCCGGGTCCTCAGTTAATTTTCGTTTTAACTTATTTTCTTGACACCAGTTTTTTACGTGTCTCTGAACATCATAATGATCTGCGAACAAAAGCCCGCATTCATTACAAGGGTACGACATGTCTTCTCGAATGTCTATACGTTTCTTCTTATTAATTTCATCGAGCTCACCAGGTGGCCGTATGTCGTTAGTATAGTCATTATGTTGACCCTGGGGCACAATATAATTATATGTTATGCCCTTCTGTTGACCAGGGAGTTCTCTGTCATCGTATTTCATCGCATTCTGTTGACCCTGGGTCTCAGTGTCTTTTGTATGTTTTTTCATCCCATTCTGTTCATCTGGGTGTTCTCTGTCTTTTTGGAGATTATATTTCATGCCATTCCATTCACCCCTATTGTGGTTCGTGTCCTCTTTTAGTACATTCTGTCTCAGACGTAATGTGTCCGGTGTTGCGGCTTTTAAATCCACCAGTAGGTAACCGTACGGTTCACTCGTCGCTTCCGAAAACTCTCGAACCATACGCTGAGGACATTCAGGATACATCTGTCTTGATAATGTTGAAATTAATCCCTTGTCGATTGGGTTATTGAACAATACCAAATATTGACAATTTCGTCGTTGCGTTGGATCTTTGTTGTAGTAGAAATTCTGGTTCAAACTTATCAAAGATAAGTTCAAATGGTGACTTCCTTCGGAATGCAAATCATTAACTCTCTGGTCTTTTGATGAAGTTTGCATCAAGTCATCGAGTATAACTAGATTTTTATACCGGGGGTTGATAAGCGAATCCAAGTTTGCTGGTATTCCTCGTATAAAGTTGACCTGAGGGGTGACGGTATACTTTAAATCGTCATATAGGGGCTGCCAATATTTATAAAACCACATTATTCTGTCAGGTGCGGGTGATATTTTTGAGGCAGACTTTTGTAGTAAGGTTTTCACGAAGTATGTCTTACCACAAGATGTCGGTCCACTTACACATGCCGTGAATGGATGCTTGAAAATAAAATCTTCATGGACATTGGCCATTGGATCATCAAAGCAGGATGTTATGTCGCTTGGTGGCTGTTGTTGTTGTTGTTGTTGTTGTTGTTGTTGGGGGTGATGATACTGTTGTTGTTGTTGTTGTTGTTGTTGTGGCTGATGATACTGCTGTTGTTGTTGTTGTTGTTGTTCTGAAGGCGTGTGTTTAACTTTGATATGACGCTTCAAACTATCTTGCCAAGCATAGACACTTAAGCACTCTTCACATTGATACTTCATTTAACTAGTTCAGGCTGTCGTTCACAACGTCTCTTAGTGTTGTCACATTAGCTACAATACAACCTACCTATCCAAAATGTCAATGCAATTATGAGTGATTTCAATATGAACACTCTATTATATAGATATGTGTAACCTGGTGACTGACATGATGATACAGTTATGCACTAAATAATGGACTGCTTAACCACAGCAGAATTATAGGTAACTTTTCAGGAGTTAGTCGGAAATATGGCTTGTTGCCATTCATCGGAAAGCTCTCGCCGCAGGCGGCGGCGGCGGCGGCGGCGGTATTTGGCGGCGGCGGGCCGCCGCCGCAGTAAAATACCGCAATGTCGCCGCCGCCGCGAGCTTTCCGATGAATGGCAACAAGTCATATTTCCGACTAACTCCTGAAAAGTTACCTATAATTCTGCTGTGGTTAAGCAGTCCATTATTTAGTGCATAACTGTATCATCATGTCAGTCACCAGGTTACACATATCTATATAATAGAGTGTTCATATTGAAATCACTCATAATTGCATTGACATTTTGGATAGGTAGGTTGTATTGTAGCTAATGTGATAAATTTGTATCCAGTACAAACAACACTAAGAGACGTTGTGAACGACAGCCTGAACTAGTTAAATGAAGTATCAATGTGAAGAGTGCTTAAGTGTCTATGCTTGGCAAGATAGTTTGAAGCGTCATATCAAAGTTAAACACACGCCTTCAGAACAACAACAACAACAACAGCAGTATCATCAGCCACAACAACAACAACAACAACAACAACAACAGTATCATCACCCCCAACAACAACAACAACAACAACAACAACAACAACAACAACAACAACAGCCACCAAGCGACATAACATCCTGCTTTGATGATCCAATGGCCAATGTCCATGAAGATTTTATTTTCAAGCATCCATTCACGGCATGTGTAAGTGGACCGACATCTTGTGGTAAGACATACTTCGTGAAAACCTTACTACAAAAGTCTGCCTCAAAAATATCACCCGCACCTGACAGAATAATGTGGTTTTATAAATATTGGCAGCCCCTATATGACGATTTAAAGTATACCGTCACCCCTCAGGTCAACTTTATACGAGGAATACCAGCAAACTTGGATTCGCTTATCAACCCCCGGTATAAAAATCTAGTTATACTCGATGACTTGATGCAAACTTCATCAAAAGACCAGAGAGTTAATGATTTGCATTCCGAAGGAAGTCACCATTTGAACTTATCTTTGATAAGTTTGAACCAGAATTTCTACTACAACAAAGATCCAACGCAACGACGAAATTGTCAATATTTGGTATTGTTCAATAACCCAATCGACAAGGGATTAATTTCAACATTATCAAGACAGATGTATCCTGAATGTCCTCAGCGTATGGTTCGAGAGTTTTCGGAAGCGACGAGTGAACCGTACGGTTACCTACTGGTGGATTTAAAAGCCGCAACACCGGACACATTACGTCTGAGACAGAATGTACTAAAAGAGGACACGAACCAACATAGGGGTGAATGGAATGGCATGAAATATAATCTCCAAAAAGACAGAGAACACCCAGATGAACAGAATGGGATGAAAAAACATACAAAAGACACTGAGACCCAGGGTCAACAGAATGCGACGAAATACGATGACAGAGAACTCCCTGGTCAACAGAAGGGCATAACATATAATTATATTGTGCCCCAGGGTCAACATAATGACTATACTAACGACATACGGCCACCTGGTGAGCTCGATGAAATTAATAAGAAGAAACGTATAGACATTCGAGAAGACATGTCGTACCCTTGTAATGAATGCGGGCTTTTGTTCGCAGATCATTATGATGTTCAGAGACACGTAAAAAACTGGTGTCAAGAAAATAAGTTAAAACGAAAATTAACTGAGGACCCGGATGAACACGGAGCTATGTCCGAGACAAAAACAACTCTCTTCGGAGAAGATACAGATGAAGATGAACGGGGAACGCTATCAGATTCAAAAGATGGTAATGTCGTCGGTAGTAGAACGGTATTCGGTCTTAAGAAAGCTGCGCGATGTGTCAACGAGATGGACACATTCAAAAGTATGATGAAACGCGTCACCAATGATGTGAAAGAAGAAGAGAGCATTTCGGGAGATGAGAGCATGTCGGGAAAAGAGGATACCATCGACACAGAGTTTGTTCTGTTTCTCAAAAGTTATAGACGATTAATAGAATACCAGTATCGATTGAAAACATCACCCATACATAACACGATCATGAAGAAAATGGTCAAACTGACCAAACGCGGATATAATAATGAATGGGCTGCAGATGAAGCGATGAGAAAATTCAAGAAACTCTTAGAAGTAAATCTAACGGTCGAAGATTCAGACAATGATTAAATTTCAATAAACTTCATCAACATGTTATTCTCGTCTTCGTTATATATCTATAAGTGGGGAGGGGGGTTTGTATAGCGAGAATGCTCCTTTAATATTCACACACCAATATTACATAACGTCCCTTACCTCGTGTCACTTTAACATTCCACACACCGTGTGTGCATTATCCCCCTTTAAGTATGTCATAGCATGGGTACATGTAAGATAATATAACACTATGACTATGTCTGTATCTGTTGTTGGTAAGATGTGAAATATAAATTTCAGTTCATTCGTGTAGTAATTTCGTATATGTTCAACGCTCTTCATTCGTGCGCTTGTATTGTTAACATTAATTCATAATGAGTGTCCCTTTAGAGTGTCTTGTGTTCCTTTAAGATTCAAACACCAATATTACATCACGTCCCTTGTTTCGTGTCACTTTAACTCCTTGAGTGTATTGCCCCTTCGAATGATGTCATAGCATGGGTACATGTAAGATAGTATAACACTATGACTATGTCTGTATCTGTTGTTGGTAAGATGTGAAATATAAATTTCAGTTCATTCGTGTAATAATTTCGTATATGTTCAACGCTCTTCATTCGTAAGAGTAATTATGACCTCCGGCTTCGTGCCGATTGTGTACTGAGCTGACACCGGGGATAAATTGACCAATGACTGCTATTGTACTGAGCTGACACCGGGGATAAATTGACCAATGACTGCCATTGTACTGAGCTGACACCGGGGATAAATTGACCAATGACTGCCATTGTATCCTTTGACAGATATGCGTGCGCAGACTCGTTTGATGTTCGCTATCGCATTACTATGTTTTAATAGCCGAGACTTCACTTCTCGTCTGACTCTCTTACCGACAAGACCTGTCTACACAGTACTTCTCCGGCAGACTATTCATCCACTGGTAGGCCTACATACAGGTATGCCCTAAATAATGGACTGCTTAACCACAGCAGAATTATAGGTAACTTTTCAGGAGTTAGTCGGAAATATGACTTGCATCGGAAATAAAATCTTCATGGACATTGGCCATTGGATCATCAAAGCAGGATGTTATGTCGCTTGGTGACTGTTGTTGTTGTTGTTGTTGTTGTTGTTGTTGTTGTTGTGGCTTAACCACAGCAGAATTATAGGTAACTTTTCGTCATCTTCATTATATTGAAATTTTTGGTATACAAAATGAGCGTAAGTGTGAATGGAATGATAAGTGGTTATTACGTAATGTTGTTATAACAATGACACCGAAGCAATTTCTATTATTGAGTGACCTGGTCGTATGCATGTTTTGGATAACTAATTATCGTGTGAATGACACAGTTTATCAACCTTAATTGATACTAACCCGTTTGTTCAGACATTAAATCGATATGTTTTCTGAATAGCATATAACTGTGAACGGGGCTATAATAGAATTCATTTGGTAAAGCAAAGGTGTGAAAGACACATTGTTACCACCAATGTCGCGTGTGTGATTGCGTGTACAGCGAATATGACAATTCATTCTGGAGGGTTGTAATTTCACATTACAATTTTCGACCGTTAGTGATTCAACATAGTACATCTCAATACTTCCAATAATTCACGATAATACACACCTGTCATATACTCAATAACTTCATCTGGGATAGAGAAGTTAAGAATAAACGCTCTTTATTATTTATGTAAGAGTAATGGTGTCTATTTTCAGGTATGACAATTATATGAACTGCGTCCGATAAACACTGGAATGTATGCATTCATATCGATGGTCACAATGTCCAATAAAGCTATTTTCTAAACATCGATTAATAATTTCATGAAAAATATTTGAACAAAAAAAAATAACGAAAGATATTACACGCAAATAATTTAACATTTGACATTTTTTAATATCGAGATTATCAGAAACCGAAAACTCGTTATAAATTTTTTATTTAAACTTTTTTTTAGAGAAATAATTTTGGGGGGGGTTTTGAAATTTTTTCTTTTTTTGAAATTTGGGGATTTTGAAATTTTTTGGAAGTTTTGGGATTTTGAAATTTTTTGGAAATAATAAATTTTTGAAGTTTTGAAATTTTTTTTGGGTTTTGATATTTTGGAAGTTTTGGGAATATTTTAGTACAACCAATTTTAGACCCCAAAGATTCTATTTTTAAATGTGAAGTCAACGAGGCAGCTATTCTTCTCATGTGTGTATTGATTTCAGTTACACACATATTCCCTGTGCTATTTTGGTAACTGAATAATTAGTGTTCATTATCTATACTATATCTGGGTTTTTTTGGGTATATTTTTAAGCAATAGGACGACCGATGGTCGCACTATGTCGGTAGATATACATATATATGAGGTCACTCAATGTTGAAATTTATGCGATATAAAAAGCGCGACCAGTTCAGATATGTATATCTTGTAAACAGAAAAAATGAGAATGGCATGCACCTTGATATGTCGTTTAAAGACATATTATGGACTTGTTCGGATGCATGAAATTGATAAGTTAGTACTCAGGCGCTATGCCAACCTGGGGAATGTAGCATTCTACTAACATCGCCGAAAATTTCAAATAAATCGACCAAACCACTCCATAGAAAACATCGTCTGAACTACGCCCAATTGTCAATATTTACATCCAGATTCGGGACGCAACTATCGGCGACAATCTAATACAAATGATTTCACCATCGCGAGTCATTGCATTTAATTTAATATATAAGAATGACGGTGTGTATCGTCAATTTGGATTACTATTCGTAACAATTGACTACTTTGAGCAAGATTATTCTCAATTTCTATTTTATCTCCCTACCGGAGTGTTTCACATCACTTTAAGCGCATAACTTATATTTGAAGAATGCCGGCTGATACGGACCCTGGCTCTTACGGACCCTGGCTGATACGATACTGGCTTTTACGGAAA
Organism: Siphonodentalium dalli; assembly: GCA_032622095.1. Classification (NCBI taxonomy): domain Eukaryota; kingdom Metazoa; phylum Mollusca; class Scaphopoda; order Gadilida; family Siphonodentaliidae; genus Siphonodentalium; species Siphonodentalium dalli. The sequence goes on along the minus strand of CP136062.1, from coordinate 102,575,275 downwards.
TCCGGCTCATACGGACCTCAATTCAAATTATGGTGGGACAAGTATGTTGGGGGCAGGGGGTCTGGTCCGTGTTTGGGGGGGGGGGGTGCAGGAAAGGGAAATTTAACGAGTCTGAGTGATTTCATTAAAGATTTCATAACTTTAAGTTCATTACTCTACAGATGTTATAATGACTTAAATATCTTCAATTTTTGTTAAATATGTTTTTTTTTTTAAATAATTATTTGAGCAACGAGATAAATCTCAATTTAAAAAAAATTAATAATATTCAAATTGTCATTTTTTTTTGTTAAATTGAGCAAGGAGTTCTATCTATAAAAAAAAACAATGTTTTTTTAAAGAGTTATGGCCCTGGGTTCAAAACTATTTGACCTGGTGACCACATTTGAACAAATATGAATGTGAGTCATCTGGGGAACATCCACACCAATTATGAACCCATTCAGTCTTATTTTTCTGGAGAAGATACGTCTTGACTGACGGACGGATATACGGATGGACGACGGACGAGGAGTGATGACTATAAATCCACCGGAGATTTCCTCTCAGGTGAGCTAAAAAAAACGCTAGCTGTATGAACTAACACGCACAATCAATAAATGAACTCAAGTCATTTCGTGTTATCAGCCATTCATTCATTTAATTATATGTAGGAGATGGCACAAATACGATTTTTACCTTACTGCCAAATCATATTCTCATGCATTCATGATTACTATTTACTGGATGTACATAATTGATTGAAGTTAAATACCTTTAAACTAATTCAATACACGACATATGTGATGAATCTATTTTATCTTAACATTCCCAATGGGAACTACTCATCAATGTGTATTTAGTATAGAAAGGGTAAACAGTAATTATTTACATTCACGTTTTTCATTCATTACAGAATGTGGGCATATCTCCATTAAAACGGGGTGTGGCTCAGTTGTTAATGTATATCGCATAATCCCAACATAAGACGCCCAGAGATGGCTGAGCTGGTTTATGCAATCCAATGTCCTATCCTATCTTTATCCATCATATCTCACCTTCTTACTATATATGCATGCCTTTGTAATTTTCCTTTAAACTTTTGTATTAGAATTAAGGTATGAGAAATTTGGGAAGAATAAACAGTTTGTACAGTTACGCACGAATTTGTTATCCACGCGAATGCATGTTAACAATGTATATACAATGTTTGTGTCATATATAATATGTTACATAAATTAGACAAATAAATATGTTTAAACTAACATTAATCGTGTATTTGGGCGATATTTTCAGTTTATTTACGGTCATGGGTCATTCAAACTTCCATATTCTGTCTATGTAATTTGGAAGTTGTATACAATAAATTGGAAAATACAAGAAATATTGATATACCAGCAGTGTATGCTCTGAAATACTTGCCATGGTCTCAGCTGTTTTAAATTTCTCACACAGAAGTGAAAAAAAACGCTCTTTATCTCTACCATATCAGGAATATAAACTATTGGAAATATATAGTGTGGTGTGTGAAGCGTGTGTACACATGCATGCCCACGTTTTAATAACTCCATTATAAAGTGACAACAATGCCACGCCCATTTCAATAACACTGCACGGCGTAATTGCCGCACACACGAGAAACTGTTTACCTTTAACGCGTGGGACCACTAGGTGACCGGAAATCCATAATAATAGTTATAATAATATATTACTGCAGTTCTTAAAATAAAAGTATGAACTACTCAGTATATACATGTATATTTGCAAATAGTCACACACAGGGTGACGTTGGATATGGATACTAACCCGCCAAAGGATTAACCCTTCCATGACTGGAGCTTCCTGAAATGTTCCGAAAACCCTGTGCAAATGCATTATCTTATATATGCGTGTCTCCCACAAGGGAACCTCGCATATATAAGAGAATACATTAGACTAACACTAGTTACCATAACATTGCAATGCAGTGTATTCTCTTATATATGCGAGGCTCCCTGTACATATATAAGAGAATGCATTGACACACGGTATGTAATGCTGCACCAGCGCAGCTTTCATCATGAAAGGGTTAAACATAACCAACCTTCCACTAAAAGCTACCGCACATCCTCCATATATCAGAAAGTATGGTTGATTTACCCCCCCCCCCCCCAAATGTATTAATTTGAGCATCAACAATCCATCGTATAATGCTAATGGTCGTCTCTGATAAAGTGTGTCCCAAAAGCGCTAGATAATAAAGAGCGTTAACCAAGTGACCCTGTATCATCCGCCAGGGTATTCATTTCAGTGAATTGTTAGTTGCAAGGGAGCTTCATGTTTTATTTGCATAGCTGTCAGAACTAATGTTATTGATTGAATAGGTTCTTTACACAGGGATACTGTAGATACACCAGGTAACATATACCTGTAGATAATCATGTGGAATAACCTACCGTGTTAAGGGCTTTGTTCTACCCATTTACTCCAAAATTTTATGGAAATTCTCAAAAATATATTTATTGCAAAATTTTATACTTTATCAAGCGGACCCGCCAGATAAATACCTGTTGTTTCCAATACCACATCAAGTCACACTCAGAAGTATGTGCAACTCTGTAACTTTTGCTCCGCAGATTTGCATGCAAATCCCAATTCAAAGTTGTAATATGGCCGACAAAAATTCTAAATTTGGTAACACTATACTATATATGTTGCAATCAAAACTCCAGCGAGTAATATGTGTGTTATTATTTATGGATAAAATTCCAATGAACAGAAATTTTCCACTTGAACTTAGAGACAAAATTCGGGTACGCCATTCCATTCATTTATGTTCCGGATCGGAAGCGGAACGAAATGCGCAACAGTTCGAAAAACTTATACTGCGTTATCTTAACTAGAAACAATATCGATATGACTTCAATGTCACTTCATGTGCCGGTTTCCCATAAAAATTATGTGGTGGAAGAACTCAAGCTACAGAGCGTTGACAGCTCTGAATGTTCTGCAGGTGCAATTATCACTCGGAAGGTTCCAAAAGTTGAACCACCGTGCACAAACGAAACTAAACAAGTTTTATAAATATGATACTAATTGTCCATTCCAACTAGAATCCAAAGACGTCAGGTAAATAGTGTAAAACATGACCGTTAGGTGAACATATAATGAAATATGTGAACATTGTTTTATCATATAAAATGTGTTATCAAGCCCTATATATCTATCGAAGAGTTCGTTAGTAAATCTCCCAAATATATATACGTATCTTTTGAGATAGCTTTTAATAAATTACGTGTACATATTTTGTGGATTCGAATGAGCCATGTCAGTTTAAATAATGTACTTACCCCCATGACGATCGCTAGAGTTCAACAAGATCGGACAATATTCACCCCAACAAATGGCTGTCAAGTCAACCCTTGGTCCGTTATATGGACACTTAACTGTTTGTTTACAGAAGCCATGGAGACGAAGCAACATTCAGTGCAGACACGATATATATCGTTTGAAGAGATGATGTTGAAAGTGTGCCGAATATTTACTGCGAGCAAATCATATTTCCTTATAACTATAGTTACCATTGATTCGTTAAATCACGAATACAGGGTAGTTGGTGAACCCAACTATTCAAACAGAGCTAGACGCTCTCGAATAGTTGGGCCGCCGTAGCTTTATTCACGACCTCCAAGTGCTTTTCCATTATTATGAATTTTTTTCCCACTTATAACATGAAAATACAAACATTGTATATAAATTATGTTGAAGACTAATCTGTTCTGAGTGAGTATCAACAAGCTACCCGACGAAAAAAATAAAAATGTGACATTTGTAGTTGTTTTAAAAATACATGGTAGACTGCTTGCCGAAAACCTATTTCGGGAAAAAAATAGACACTACCCCGCCTCATTTCAATCACCAAATTCACATATAACTAGACGGTTTTATCTGCTACCATTATGTTGTAAGGTCAAGTGATAGTGGCAGATTACGAAGTCATTGTGTACAATACCTGACTCTTGAAATATAATCCGAACTTTGAGATAAATCAGAGACCGTTAATTTGTCAACATTTAAAACTTGATCTGTAGTAAATTGACGGAACGGAAAAGGCGGAACGAACTTTCAACTACATAACCGGAAAGGAGATCAGATAATTACGGGAACGATCGACCGAGTGAAAGCAACAGCAACAAATCATTTTTGAATTTTAAGTTTTAATAAACAATGGAGTTTGATTTCAAAGAAACAATGACCAAGGGCGTGACGATATGTGCGGGGACACAATATAAAGTGTAAGCCAAGGCCGTGGCCGGCTCCAAATAAAATGTGTAACGGGGTGTTATATGTTTGGACCGTTGTTTCTCAATGGATATTAATGAAATTTTGTATATATGTCCGGGCTGAGGCTTGGAATACACTAAAGTTTGAACTGTTTTTAAATTCACAAATTTGTCAATTTTCTTCAACTTTTTCATTCTGGAACACACATTAATATTCAAATAGTGGTCTCGGTATCAAACGCCCAAGTTCCGACCACGTCGCCATCGCTATGCTTACATAAGATTTACGTGCCAATAACGTTGACAAAGCATTAGCGACAATATGGAGTCGAAACCGAGTAGAGATGGGCGGTTTTGATTTTTTATGTTCGGTTTCGGTTTTTCTGGGAGAAAAAACATCGGTTTCGGTTCGTTTTTTTTTTACTAGATAGTGAAATTATACTGAAATAAATATACTTTCAAAGTAACCGCAATTAGAGTCAATAATGTCCCAATAACGTTCAATTTTTTAGGAAGGAAATGCGATCACAGGTAAACAACGGGACAAAATGCCGACGCAAACTGAATCCAACACGATAAGATGATACAATTCGGTATTTAAAAAATAAACACCCCCATCTTCACTGTTTATCCCTTTCTGACATGTTTAAAACATATTTATCATATTATATGCATTGATTAGTGTCTGAGAATTCAACCACAAACAGCAGCAAATTCACAAACAGTGGGCGTCCTTGACCCGACTGTGTAACAATTATTGACACGTGTATGATTGACCCACATTCAATGACTGCGGTGTGATCGCTTTGATGTGTGTGATGTTGCGACATATTTTACAAGCTGCACAATGGCTGCAAACTTCTACCAGATTACGTCACATCGGAATGTCCAGACGACCAAAGTGTTCATACCATTTACTTAAGTTTTCGAGTTAGCAGACGCTTCCATTTTTTTGGTTGGCGATTATCGCCTTATTTGGACTTGTGTACGTTCGGCATTCATATAGTTAGCCGGACTCTGGTTTAAGCGACGTTTTTATGACATATTAAGCAGCGACATTTTTTTGCAGTCGTCTCCAGTTAGACGCGTAAAATAACTCCAAACAGGGCTTTTTGTTGAACCATGTTTTGAAAAAGAACAAAAACAGTCGCCTATACGATATTATAACAACACATATCTGAGACGAAATGGACACATTCCGATATAATATTGATCAGTGAGGCCGATAATTTGATAACAATATCAACTAATAAGTACCTGGGGAGGTATAATAAGTTGATTTAAGTGAAAAATAAACATTAAAAAAAAACGTAATATCGGTTTGAGCAGAATCGCGTGGGTCGGTTTTCGGTTTATTGTTAAAAATCGAAACTGAGTTGTTTTCTCTGTTAACCGCCCATCACTATCTGAATATTATAGTCTTAGAGTCGTCAATTAGTTAAAGCCGATTACGTACGCCGATAAGTGACCGTGTGGCTACCTTATATTACAATTTGACGACAGTTGGTAAGTTAAGGTGTCAATTTGGAAAATTCTCACTCAATTAGGATGGAAAGAGGTTGGAATAATAATTTGGACACTTAATAAGACACTTTAGCCACGCCCTTGAAAAAAATTGATTTGATGATATATTATGATGATATCATGGCGATGATGATTTTAATAATAATATGTTGATGTCGGATGATGACGATGGTGATTATGAAATGGTTACATGCATATATACATATATAATCATTAAGTTTATTTCTCATGTTTATAAATATTTGAATCGAAAATAAACTCGAAACAAACAAGAACATGTTATAGTCGGAATCCAATTATGTTCGTTCCGTTTCCGATTCCTAATTCACTGTTTTGACGGATTTTTGCAAATACAAAATGGCTGAAAGTTCGAGGCGGTAGAAATATGCTCTCGCTTTATGCGAAGAATGACACGACTAACATCTTAAACATGCATTGACAACACACTAGAAATGTACTAGAAGCTCTGATCTACAAGTATGTGGGAGTTTTGGTTGTTAAATAATATTTTTTAGTGTGTGTTATCGCTTGTGAAAAGTCGAGTAAATGTCCATACCAATGATTGGTGACGGAGTACTGCTTTCAGTGATATACAGTCCTGACTTTTATAGAGCTATGCTCTGATAATAAAAGTCAGGTTTACGGACTAGAATACAGGGTAAATATATATATATATATACGGGTAGAAAAACGTTTAAGACGTCGCGCACTCGCGCTGCATTAGTGATATGGGACCTTACAGTTGTGTCTGTAGTTGTCATGTGGAAATCATCTGATGCACCGATATCGACTAGAACTAGTCAATTGTTTAATCAATAACAACACTTCCTCTTTTTTTTTAAATCAGCATTTGATTTCTGCATAATAGCAGCCTTGTTTTCCTGAATAATTCCGGTTAAAAGTGTTCCGCCCCGTTGATGCGCCAATATCGGATCATATCGACCAGATCTACCCATCCTCTGTTTACAAAGATTCGGCATTTGACTTCTGCCCAATGACAGCCTTGTTTTTCTGACTCATCCCTGGATAAAGGCACCTTGACAATCGTTATGTTTGAAGTGTCAAAAATAAAAGCAGCAAACGCCACCTGCTGGACAAAAAAGCATCAAAATTACTACTGTCACAGTCAAAACACAGTGTAGCAACACAGTACAGTGTACTAGCTAGGTTAACCCTCACAAACAATGCTCTTGCCCTTGAGTTCAATTTCATCAGCATATAAGATCCCACTGCTGCCACCCAATGTATAAGCACGGCCATTCAATGTATGAACAGAATCATTCACCATTTTGATTATGTTTTTTATTGTTTTTAAACAATTCCTACATATATATTAATAGCTGTGTGCAAGAATTCATTTAGTATAGAAAGGGTTAAACGGCTTCTGTCATTTTTTAACTTGACTTCTTTTTCGGTAGTATTTTTCAAAAATAATTTGAAATTAAACCTTCCCACCATCAAACCTATGAAACCATATGGATACACCATTGTTCATGTATGCATGTGTATAAGCACCTTGACATGTGTAATATATGTCTGTCTCTATATGTAAGTTATATGTGTGTCTTAAGTTCTTAACACATGCATGTAATGGTGTATGTATTAGAGTGCACCTACACATGTATGAATGGAAGGATGTTTTCACATTTATTCCTTATTTGTGCTTAAGCACAACTATTTGAGTTTAAGCGCAGATATTTGGCCTTGAGCGTAAATATTTGTGCTTATCGCAAATAAAAATTCATATGCATTGATCCCCCCTTAATTAATTTTAAATGGCACAGTGCCTAAACACACCACTCAAGTCTATGTAGACCCACCATATGAGTGAAGCAATCCCCCCCCCCCCCAGTAACTCATAATTCCCTTTTTTGAACATGGAAATGGTAAAGATCTAAATGATATGTCTGTTATAAAATATATTTTTGGGGGCAGGGATGCTGATATTAGATAGGGTTCCCCCTTCTTTCAAGTCAATAAGTACACCATATGAGAAAAGCAAGCCCCCCTCTCATTAACCCCTAATTACCTTTTTATGGCCATGGAACTGGTATTATATCTGTGCATGAAATGTCCCTTTAATAAAATATACAAGCGCGCTGGGAGTAAGGCACCAATTACTGGGACACCAGGAGCAGAGATGGTGATATGCATATGGAAATATGTTTTTCTGCAAATTTCGAGTTTATAGTGGACTACTACTATGAGATGAACTCAATCATTCATAATTGGAGGGGAGTAAGGGGGTGTCAAACGCTTAAATCATATACGCGTAACCTCAAATAAATTGTTAGATGTATGTTTGCACTTGAGCGGAAATAATTTTTGCTTAAGCGCAAATATCTGCGCTTAAGTTTAAGCGCAAATCAATAATAAATGTGAAAAGGGCCTCCCATATGTATGTTCTTGGGTTTTCAGTGTATGGTATTAGGCTTCAGACAAAAAAAAATCTCTCTGTATTTTGAAGGGCTTGAGACCTACTGCACCATAACCCATTAGAATATGTGATTGTTGTAATCAACCACATGTGTTAATATGGTATGCATTACGCCTGCATTGAATTTTTTTTCAGGAGCTGATCTTAATGCTCATGAGGAATTGATGGTATTTCCACATCAGCTGGTGTTGATGCTCATCCTTATGGGAGGCGCTTTTCATATAAATCATTTATGTGTGCTTAAACACAAATATTTGTGCTTAAGCGTAAATGATTTGCGCTTAAGCTCGAGTCATTTGTGCTTAAGTGCAAATGACAGAGGTTATTTGCACTCAAGCACAAATATTTACATTTAAGCGCAAATATTTGCACTTAAGCGCACATAAGGAATAAATGTGAAAACGGCCTCCCATACATCCCACGATGTTATGTAAGGGCATATATGCCAAACATTGACTGTTTTTGTATAATTGGACAGAGTTCACCCTTTGGAAAGGGGCGTGGACCTTGACCTGGGACTTTTATTTATTTGTTTTTGAATGAAGTTCATCTCACAATTTATGCGAGTGCACCTATCGTCCATATACAAAAATTTCCTCTCTGCATTTTCAAGGGCTTGAGACCTTCAATTAATCATATTACTAGTAATAGATTAATTGGCTGCATTATAAAATTTTGTTATATTAATATTTCCTCTATGCGTTTTCTTGAGACTAGGAGGTATATAGTTATTATATGATCGGTCGATCGGTTTGCTTCATACCATTATAATACACCATACGCATGCTGGTGAGCTGATACACCATTCTAATATGGTGTAATATACGATATGCGAGATCGGTCTACTATACACCATTATGATATATGATACATATGTGTCTGTCTCTGCCTATACACAATTATAATATATGATATGCGGTGTCGGTCTACTATACACCATTATAATATATGATAAGTCTGTCGGTCTACTGCACACCATTATAATATACACCATTATAATATACAATATGTGGGTCGGTCTAATACACATCATTATAATATATATTACAAATTTTAGTAGACTGACATGCATATCGTATATTATAGTGATGTAGAGTAGACCGACACAAGTGTTGTATATTATGATGGTGAATAGTAGACTGACATGTGCACCGTACCACTATAATCAAAGTAACTGACTTGAAAAATGGAGTGCTAACCCGGTAATGACGACAGTATTACTGGTTGTATACAGTATCAACAGAGGTATCAAAATAACCACAGTAGTGGAGTTATGGTACCGTTCGCTTATGAAACCGCAGTTTATTAGGGATCGTCACACCGGCAAAAAGTTAAAGAAATCAATATGTCCATGCGGATCTTGTTAAAGATATGGTAAGCATTGCGGTGGATTTCACTGTTAAGATAGTCACATCCATTAAACCGCCATTAACAGAAATAATTTATTTTTGACAAATTTTGTTCTTATGCCAATCTTAAATATCAAGTAAATTGCGGCATGTTATTGTCATGTTAATAATTAATCTGTGTTATGTGAACAAACGCCATGTTACGTAAACAAACAGTATGTAAAGAGTATGCAATAAGCAAAACTCAACACTGAGGAGACCCCCCCCCCCCCCCATTAATTAAACATTTGTTAGAAATGCCACCGGGTTGTATACATCATACCGGTATACATGTAGCTATCGATAATCTTCAAATCTAAAGATTTCAGTGTTTAATGGGTCACCATGAATCACTCTTCTAAATGAACACCACGATGTTGAGTGTTTTGCATATCGGTCACTATTTATGAGCTATATATAAACAAACGCTTGGCTCACAGAAAGTGTTTTGTTGATAATAACACATTCATATGATCATATATCCTATAGGCTATACTATTAGTATATTTTTGAGGTGATTTTCATAATTTGGTAACTTATTTATGAATTATAACCTACATGTATAACGAAGGGCATCCATGCCTTCCAGTTTCCACAGATATATAAGGAGAATCACTGCATTTTATTTTCATGCTGGCGAATCCGGATTGCATGCATCGTGGTGCAACAGTGGTACATGCTGTGTTGAAGCGGTAACATTATCAGGGTGTTGGAGGTCACCGCGGTATAATACTGCAGTATTGCCGGGGTGACACCACGTTAGTGGTTGTCAACTACATGTACTTTTAGTATACATGTAGCTGGGCATCATATATATATATATCATTCTATTGTGCATAATATACCGGCACACGTATCATATATTATAATGGTGTAGACTATAATAGACCAGGTGACGATTGCCTGTGCTTCAGCACTGTACCATTGCATCAGCTGATTGGTTGAGCCATGTGATGATGCGGCCTGAAAACAGGCTTCAGTGAAATGATTATGACTTCCCCCTGGGTGCAGGCCAGAATCTTGCGCTATCCCTCAGAATTGATAATGAGTAAGTGTTGAGCAAATATTAATCGGTAAATTAATTAAAATAAGCTAACAATTCACAATTTTCTTCTGAAAATTTACATTTTAATATTTCGCGACATAATTTTCACCAATAAAAACATATTTGTTGCATTGCAGAGTTAACCGTATCTGTAGATATGTTATGATTCAAATGAATGTTGTTGAGCATATTTCAAGCAATTTAAATGAAATTTTTCTTCACACGATAACTAAAATTTACAATTTTTAGGATTTTAACCTGCCTCATTTTGTTGTGCGCACTGATTGAACGTCTATAATCACTCGATAGGTCAAATTATGCCTTGACCATGCCAGAATCTGGCTAGAAATTGGACAAACAATATTTTTTTGGTGTTGACAAAATTAACATGGGAAACTCCATAGACAACGGTAAAATTGCGATAAAAACTAAAATAATGCGAAATGAAAGTCGTCATTCGCTAGCCTGGTGCAGAATAATATACGAGTCATGTTCTATAAGATATGTCGTTTTCATTCGATTAATTAGTCTCGTAATTAACGGATCAATGACAATCAAAACATTCCACCGCAGACGAATTTCACTGCCGAAAGTTTATAATCGTCAACAACTCACCTTTCACATATAGAATGCGAAAGAAATCTACAGTCATTAAAGATCCATAATATAAATACTCATATATACGTAATTAAAACATGAATTACAGACAAAAGGATGAGATTTAACGATGAAATGCAATAGAATTTCCCCACCTGATTGCACGGAAAACCCCCCTCAAATTCAAGCTGCCTGTGATTCTAAAAATAGAGCAACGTTACGTAGGGGAGGCGCCTGGGATGCCGATAAAGGCAGATCGGTGATTGGTCGGAACTTTTGACAAAGATTGACAAATTTTTGACAATCCGGACAGCGGGTTGGTCGACGCCACAGTGAAGATCGCGGAGAAGGGAGCCGCGCAAGTGGTCCTGCTAATTTGCTATGCTGCTGGTGGGGTTTACTGGATTGACATGCGTGTATAGGGCAAATAGATGCTGTTACGAAAAAGTACAGTTATTTTTTTCTAATGTTGTCATTTGTGAGGTGTTTGGCTAATCCGAGCGATATGAAACATTCAAGATCATGAATATTTTTTAAATAGTTCAATAATGGTGTGTGTGCTGGTGTTTTAAAACTTGAAAACGACAGTAATATTCATCTCAATTATCGCTGTCTTCAAACAACCAACACAGCCATTATTAAAATATTTCACAATATACAGCATCGCTTTGTCCTACCAGCATTATAGCAATTCAGCACTACACATAAACATCATTTAAAACCCACTTGCACGTCTACCTATTGTTGTCGCCTGAGTATTATCTCGACGAATGTCTTTCCCAGAAGACGCAGAGTTGTTTGCTCGCCGATGTGGTATTTATTTTGCTAGTCATTATTAGCTCAACTGTGTATAATCTAAATAATGATGAATACGAAAAATAATTACCACCTCGGAAAGAGGAAAGACTCCTGGTTAAGTGGCCCTGCTTTTATGCTGGTGGGTTCCGGTGAATTACTATGATGTTGGTAGAGCTGATGCTGTTTTGAAAATGTACAGTAATGGCCTAAATAATCGACTCCTTAACCACAGCAGACTGAGAGCTTTCATATGACTGGCAACAAGCCATATTTCCGACTAAATCCTGAAAAATTACCCGTAAGTCTGCTATGGTTAAGGAGTTGATTATTTAGGGCATTACTGTACCGTTATTTTTTAAGTTAAATTGTCATATTCAGGACTTGTGGCTGATCTGAACGAATGGAGAAAAGCCATTATGTTTATAACACATTGAAAAACATATATGTTGTAAAATATTTCAAGGAACTTGGTGGCTTGAATATGCAAATTATTCTCGTTTTAAAACATGGCTATGACGTCACTCCTTTGTTCAACGAGTCCAGTTTATAGGATAATGAATGTTATTGTCGAGATCGTACATTATTTTACAAACAACGATCCATTATTTTAATAATGGACGCTCAATATCCAACTTAATGACCGGTTATTTTACTGTAAACGATTTCATTTTATATGACTTGCATGTATATATGATACCATAATGTATGCACGTGGCTATCTGCAGACAATGGTTTTCAAGTATAATAATTATGGCTCTTATTGATTGCTAGAATATGACAGAATTAGGGATAGACATATATATAGAGAGCCCCGTCACTCTGGTTGGAGTGAGGGGAGTGTGTATATATAACTTCAAATTCCAGGCATGTCGTTTCACGAATTTTCAGCTGTTAAAATTTCTCGAATCTAATTCCGTTCGCGGGTGGCATTTTGTAGCACCCCTCACGATAAATCCTAAACTGTGATATTGTAATTTACATGTAAATGTAGTTACTTCGATCTTTAGTATCACCCGCGATCTGAAACTACAAGATCGCCAAATCTCCGATTATACATACCGCTCGCAAAATTTTGCCATTCAATGGAAATTCCCCGCAAAATCAGAAATATGCCGCATAAATAATTGAATACAAATGCCGAAATGTTAGGGCAAAAATCCCAACGATATTCGTAAATCTATGGCAGAAGGAGCTCATTGTCGGTATATGTATAGGTCGTGTTCGTTCAACGGTCGGAAACGCAATGGTGTGCTGCCTGTCCATTAAGTTGACAATGGGTTAAGATGTCACGCCATCCATGCAGCCAATGAGCGATTGGATTGGTCCCAACATGGTATAACTCAGGTGTCTTGACCAAATTTCAGTTTGATCCATTCTGATAAGAGGTGACGCATCAAACATTATACTATATAATCGAAATCATTTATTGTTATGGGTGAACACATGTAATTATCATACTTGTTAAGTTTATCGCCTATTATTGTGTAATCTAATTTAATTACTGCTGTGTATATGAAATGAACAATGATTAATGTGATATTCAAAGTTGTGTACATAGTGTATATATGTTTTGCTTGTTTCACTGTTATGTGACTTATGCAATAAATCAATCAATCAATCAACAAATGGACTCGGCCATGTTTTAAGTAAAATAATAGCTGAAAACTGTACACCATTTCAGCGAATGGAACGATATCGGCCTACATGCAGCCTCGATCGATCCATTCCCTGAAATAATGTACAGTTTTTAGCCATTATCCTATACTTATTAGATCGCGGTCCGGCTCCAGAGATCAACATAGGTCGATATATACGCTAATATTCTTATGCTTCCTGCTAAGCCACATAAAGACTAATTCAAGTGATCGAATGCAGAAAGTTCTGGGCAGCATGGAACATTAAAGAACGTTCCTTGCAGTAGTCTATTCCTGGAGTGCTATAAGTAAAGAGTTTCGTTTCACTTCGGACAGATTCATAGACAGATTTCAACAGAATTTGGCGTTGTGACTCGGGGTATACCGTCGGATGTTATAACGGCGTTAGTTTATCAAAATATTGCTTAAAACAGAATTAAAAAAAACAGTTTAATTTTGTTTTAATCAAACACACAGAGGGGCCGCTGCAATGTCTATGATCTAAATGTGCGTGAAGCTATATATATATATACACACGTATAGGAAAATGCTGGTGTGAAATTCATACGGTCATATTTTTGGTTAAGGACTTTGCTAACCCAATTTTCCCCAAATTTAATGGAGTCCAAAACAAAGGTTTATGTTCACTTTTATTAGTAACCACAGTAACCAAACCCATGAATGCAACATTTTAAGAGTATAATTCATGGTAGATTATGTTAGAAATTCAAAATGTGGAATTTATAGAAGTTTTTAAAATAAATTTTTTCGAACCCAAAATCAACAAGCACAAAGTCAATATCAAAGAAAAAAAATATGGCAATATGTACTGAACGCTGTGAAGAATGATGAACAATAAAGATATACTCACATTTCTTTAGTTTCATTAAGATTTTTGGCTTGGAAGCAGTTGTTTACAGATGGTAGCTTTCATTGCTCAGAAAAGCTATTTGGGAACTGAATTTGATGGGTTAAGTTAATGTTCACTCAAGCCAGCTAAGATTATGACCAGCAGGACAGTCCAGGTTCTTGAGCCATGACAAGATTACATCCTGATTCAGGATGATTGGCGATCTAGTTTCTGGGTTATGGGGTACCCAGAGATTAGGGATTAATCATTACACAGTTATTTTGTCAAGAGATTCACAACACACCACTGTCCACACAGTTATTAACACTTAACTGTCACCTCACTTCAAGGGATGTCAGGCAAGTTACTCAAATATTTGTAAACAATTGGTTCTTAGTAATTTTATCAAAGAATGCTTGATAAATATGAATATTATTTTATTGTTCATCATTCTTCAGAGTGTTCAGTACACATTGCCATATTTTTTTCTTTGATATGGACTTTGTGTTTGTTGATTTTGGGTTTGAAAAAATTGATTTTAAAAACCTCTATAAATTTCACATTTAGTATTTCTAACATATTCAACCATGAATTATACTCTTAAGATGTTGCATTCATGGGTTTGGTTACTGTGATTACTAATAAAAGTGAACATAAACCTTTATTTTGACTCCATCAAATTTGGGGAAAATTGGGTTAGCAAAGTCCTTAAAAGGGAAACCACTTCACTTTAAACTAAAATAATTTGCTGTTTTTTTCCGCGATTTTTGGGAGCTGTTCCCGTTATCGTAAAGAATGGCTCTAACTGCGTAAGTCTTTTATATTTCGTTTAAAAGATTTGTTAGTTTGTTCTTAAAATGTGTTTGTTTGTTAAATTTAGCAAGGATGTTTTTTTTAATCAAAATGTTTAAAAGATCAAATTGCGCTCGAAGCGCACAAAGGGGCCTGCATGATGCACATTTTGGTCCCCATCCATTTGGCACAATTGGGCTGCAGGCACATACGCCGCTGAATAAAGGCTCCCTTCGGGAACCTGTTTCAGCTGCGTCGAGCGTAATGTAACTGTGCGCTGTCCTGCAACGAGTTCGATAAAAAAAATCTTTGATACTATTGCTACCTTTGTTGTCATTTTAAGTCTTGTCGAATAACCAGTATTGATCGGGGCATCAGCCGATGCGGATCGTTGACATATTGTTATCAATAAAAATATTTCCGGCTTGTATTCCAACTACTAGTAGAGGTATACAGTAAAATTTATTCAATGACTGGGGTTCCGATAAATTGAATACATGCGCCTCGCGTCAAATGGTGTGGAATAATAAAGTTTATTATATCCAGATGTTAAAAATCACTATCATGATTATATAAGAGGTTATGCAATTAATAATGCCCACTTCCAACATAGTTAGCTATGATATTGGTGGGTCCTATTGATTAGGGCCATGCAACTTATGGGCAAAATGAATGGGCGAAACCAAGTGTATCATTTTCATCATATTGTTTTTTGTTCACTTTGTAAGAAGACATTCAGATGCAACATTTAGTATTATAGGAATAGCAAAACTTGAAAATAAATAAAGTTATTATTCAATGTTGTGTACAGTATGTGTATTTTCTGGTACGAGTCCAGGTTGTGGTGACAAGTCATATTGGACTAGTACAATAGAAACACATACTGTACACAACATTGTATAATTACATTTTATTATCCATCTGTATGTTTATCCAAATGTTGGGAATACAACTTTTGTGTTTATTCTTGGTATTTGTCGGTATTTGATTCTCTATAAAAGCCTGTATTTGATCATAAGAAAGCATGATTTGGAACAGCAAACACGCGTAAGTGAAAACAGAAACTCAATGCGAAGTGAAATGTCTGTTAAATCCACCAAAGTATTGCGCGCGCATCACAATTTCACCGATTTATTTGGCAGTGGAGTTACTTCGTGACGTCACGGATTCCCGATAAATACATGTTATCACTGATCTGGGCGAAGTATCACGTCGAGTTGAAGAGGTCAGATCGCTTGATCAAACGAGCCGCTGCATGGCGTCGAGTTTGATACAGCGATCTGTCCTCTTCAACGAGACGCGATGCAAACCCGAGATCAATTCATTGCAGCGATAACAGGTTTATTGTATGACATGATTTTTATTTAAAAATCACAATTCATTATGAAATGAAACCACATGTAGGCCACTAGTAACAAGAATAAAGAAGGAAATAGTTTTGTACAATAAATCGTCCGGCTTTTTACGGACATGCGCAGTATGCGAGATAGAGAAGGGTGGATGACATCGGATCAAACTGTAGCTGATCCGATGGTCGGGAAATGATCGCTTTACTAAAGTGGTATTGGGAAAGAAAAACGATAGTCATATAAAAAAAAAGTCATATTGGACTCGATTGAGTCCAATATGACATTCGGGAGTCCAATATGACTTTTTCCCGGATTATGATGTGACGGCTTTTGCCCAACATAAATAGTGTGAGTTAAGGGATGGACAATAAAATATATTTTTGCACACCCATTGGTTTATGTTTTGCGAAATCCAGAAATTTCAAAACGTTCAAAAATGATTGTATTGTCCTTCAACAATAGAAATGTTTACGTTGAGTACCCAATATGGAGTAAACTACATACCCACAAATACAATAGTATCCGTATGAATCTGAGTGTATGTTCACAAAGACTGGTTCAGAACGTCATTGTCGACGTCAACTTTAACAGAAAATATCTCAATTATTAGGAGTCTACACAAACCACACGTTTGAAAAATATCGACCTAAAAGTTAGTATATTACAAGCTACGATGTTCATAGTGTGCAATACTAATTGAACAACACTGACATATATATTTGTGAACATGTTAACGTCATTTCGCTCGTAAGTCGTGCCGCGAGGTAAAACTCGAACCTCTGGGTTGTCACAAACAAACTCGTTCAATAACGTTACCAGTTCACATACTTGTGTCGTTCCATATATCTATTTCTAGGTCCATAACATGGTAATAAATTAATATAGTATCCCCTTCCATTTGCACACACCATATTTCAACATACATTTTTATTGTATATACACCCACACTATGCCAAGTCAACATGATTATCAGAATAAGTATTATTGACTTTAACATTTACATAAGAGTCCGAAGTGAGATCAATTAGCAAAGTTAAAAGCGAATTATTTATCGCTCCTGTCGCGATCTGAATTGAAATCGATTTATTTCTCTAATCATCCAAATGTAGATATTACAGAGCAAATAATGTGATTACAAATTAAATAATACCGTTCAGAACGGGTTGTAAGGTGCGTGACATTAATTGGATATGTGTGTTTGCGGTGGTACCATATAAAACGCTGCTATGGCAATAAACAGTGTATTAATTTTGGGGTCATTCATACCCATTCTTTATATAGAGCTTAGGTAAACTGGTGGAACATGATATCTACGGGCGTATCCAGAGTAGAGATTCATGGCATTGCCGAATAACAAACAATGATCCACCCTTCCTGATATACCGATAAATGTGTAGTAGTATATTTAAGAAATAAATACACTGCGCATCGGCGTGGTTTGCATAATTTGACCATAAAGAAACTGATTGTAGGACGACGCGAAGCGGAATCCTACAATCAATTTCTGTGGTCAAATTCTACCATACACGCCGATGCGCTTCTGTGTCATAAAGTCTGTCGGAACTTAAATACGTTTCCCGGTTTCGAACTGGTGTGACATGATGGCTGTATACGGGCGTATCCAGAGTAGAGATTCGTGGCATGGCCGAATGACAAACAAGGATCCACCCTTTCTGTCTGATGTAGGTTTAGGCAAGGTCGTATTACAAAACGGTATATCAGGGAGTTCCTGATATACCGTTTTGTAATACGACCTTGCCTAAACCTACATACAAGTATCAGTTCCTTGTCAAGATATTTCACAAATTATAGGTGTCGGTCCCAGCTCGAGAATATTTGATTCAGGCGATGTTTTTGAGCCGATTTCACGATAATCATGAATTGATTACGCGGGGGGGGGGGGATTATGACTTCAAAGGTCGCATCCATGTGGACCTGATTATGCATTGTGTCCTTCTAGTACGCCTCTGTATTATGTGACGACTTGAAACACAAACATTGGCCGTTGATCATGGAATACATTTTGAATGGAGCACGGTGTCATTGACAACGGGCATGACTCCAAGGAATATACCCGCAGATTTGATCACCTAAAACAGGATATCTCACTTCATAATACGTGATGTCGATAAAAAGTGCTCTTCGTTCAATTTCTTCTGATTTGTTTTGTTGGTGGATTGAATTGCAATGGAGATAAACGGGCCTTGTTTCGTTTGATATTCGGTGATTCGAGCCGACTCGTTCACAAACTGTTTTCATGCTCGCTCCTTCCGACATTTGAGTCTTGAGTGGTGTTTTGTCTTGAGTGGTTAGGATCAAGTGGTTGCTTCGTGTGCGGTTTCTGTTTACGGTACGGAAATGAAAATTGTTAGACGAATGAGATTCCATATATATGATGCAAGGGAATTAACTCCAAAATGATTGTCCGTTGTCCAAGACCACTAACTTTGAACTGTCCAGACATAAGCGCTATTGTTCAAGATGTTACTAAATGACTTTACGTCTTTCTGAACATACAGACAGTGTCCAAATTAAGCGGTAACCACTTAATGACTGGTTTATCATACAAACTACCACTTAATATACCCAACGTGTGTGCGAATACCACAATATCAACTCAATAGATTACGTTTATCTCCTAAATTATCTGAATATAACTTCATTGAAAGGTAGTTTGAAAAAAGTACCATGCACGACTCGAATGTCTCATCTACGACAAAAGAACACATTTCCTGCATGGTATGTGACACATCGGTGTTGTTGGTGATATGTTTGATGAACGCATGCAATAAAAACAATCGTCCGAGTTTTCGTCGATTTCCACGAAGATGTTTGGGCGAGTGATGCCATGCAGAGCGACGATTCCATTCATTATGCTGTGCTACGCTGGAATCAGTATACCGGCGTTGTATTGCCTAGGCAGTTATCTGGCGTGAATGCCTATCCGAGTAGGAGAAAAGATCTATGCTGTGACGATTTATTTTTCTTATAATTTGCAAGATTGCATCACAAATTATTCACACAATTGATAAAAAGTTGAAACTATATACTTAAAATATGAGGGTGCTTGCTGGTGTCAATGTTGTTAAAAACAATTAGGGATTTTCTTTTTGTTCGGTAAAAGTCAAAATTATCGTTAGTTTCATTCAGAATATCAGATATTTTTATTAAGCCTTTTTGTGTAAGCTTCATTTGTTCGACACGCCCAATGTGGGTTTTGTCATATTCCTCAATAACTTTGTTTTATTTGCAGTTGATAATATGCTATTTTTAGATTACGCCGCGGTCACCAAATCATTCCATTTATTTTTGCCTTGTCCTGCCCAAGGTAATTTGCTAATTCCAGTCAAACGCAATGGATGAAATCAGTCCAGGGACAGATAATATACATATCAACTCCGTATATAGTTGTTGTATAGTTGCTGTTTATCATATATCACAATGCTTATCAACTCAGCGTATCCTCGCTGGTCACCTGTATGCCAAACATATGACGAACATGTGGTTAATAATGGATGATAAATGGGATGTAGACATATTGAGCAATCGCGCGAAATGCTTCAATGTTTTAAAAAAAATGAGGGATGAATCTTTTACAGAGATTCCAATTTCTCCATGTTCATGATGTTTGATTATAAGGGTTCACGCCATCGGTTGCCAAATTGGCCAATAGCCATATTTTTTTGAAAATTATCAAAGAAAGTCACATTTGGTCCTTGGCCTAAAACAGTTTCAAGTCTATATACGCCAGCAAATTGCAGCAATTACATCTCAAAAAATCACAAGAGCTCACTAAATTCCGTATGTTACTGACCAGTTGACAAGTGCCTGTTTTTCGCCACTGTGTATCTGGATAAATATTTCCTGAAATCACCCATGCTTACCTATCACTACAACGATTACATGCTTTTACGGCATTCTTTCTTCGTCAATTGACAATACTTTACTGCTTTAAGGTTTTACTGTTACATATAAATGGCAAACAATAAGCAATTCAGTACATATTTATGTTGGTTTTGTAATAAAAAAAAATATTTTGGTTTTCTCCACGATCCTATATATTGGTTTTTAAATTTGGCTAAAGTTTATGAAAAATTGCCCCCAAAAAAAATCAGAAATGGCAAAAATTTTGCCAAAATATTTTTTTTCAGCAGCGTGAACCCGGCTGATTGGGTTGGGAATGACAGAACATGAAATGAAATGATGACACTATATTAACAATAAATAGTTTGTATGAATCATCCACAATCGTATAAGGGGAGGTTAAGTGGCCAATTTTTAGTGGGGATTCCGATGCAAGTCTCCGCGGCAAAGGCTACACATGAACCTGTTTCCTGGGAACTGAAGCAGCCATTTCATTAAACAGATATAACATTTAACCGGCGGTTGGGCTAGGTAAATTGTCAATTTTGTAATAATTTTTTTTTTTCTGGAATTATATCACTTGACCTACTTTTTAAAAGTCAATTTAAATTTCTAAATAAATACACCAACCTTCTAATAGACCAAATTTCAAGCCGACCCGCCAGATAAATATGTATTGTTTTCAATACTGCACAAAGTCAACCCTAGAAATATTTGCAACTCTGTAAATTTTGCTGTGGAGATTTTCATGGAAGTTCCCATTCAAATTGGCCACTTGAGTCCTCCTTAAGGAACATCATTCGTCACATTCCACAGAAGAGACTTTTATATAGCCCAGATGGTGTAAACCGGCTGAGACTCACCAGCTGTTCTGTTTTAAGTTAACACAGAAGCGCTAAACCCAACCGTTCAGCTGGGCGATTTGATACTAGGAAGGAATAGATCCAACAACTGCTAACTTCGCCCGTCATGCGTAAGACTACAATTATCCTTGCCCGAGGCGGGGAAATAGTATGAAGTAGTACGACAGCTATGTTCTATTTCCAAACGAAGTCCGTGCAACATAACAGTGATTCCGTTAATTGTCAATCAGACATGAAAAGTGCCATGCTGACGCCAACATTAAATAAGGTTGACACTCCTGCATAACAATCCACACAATGTGCTATCAAGAGGTTATCAACATACTATAGGTAATCTACCATTATGGTACGTTCATACACTGGCAAGTTTGCACGGCATTTTTTGCAGGCATTTTTCACATAGAAACCCCTATGATGCGAGAATATCAAAGGCAACATGCATATAAAATGCATATTTATCTAAGCTAACGACGTCAGAAGTAAACTTTCGATAGCTCCACATGTAACGGTGCTACTAACTTGTATGATTGGTTCCTGCGAGATAATTGCATGCTATTTACAGGCAAATGTCCATAGTATTTTTGCATTCGGTTCCCGACATAGTGAAGCTTTATATACCGAAATGCCTGCAAAAGAATGCCTGGCAAATTTGCGAGTGTGTGAACGTATCCTTAAGCACATCTCACGTCACACCATGTTGATTAGTATATAGTCTGATATTACTTGACGGGCGAAGTTGGGTGTTTTCAACCTAAACCTACCCAATACCAGCCGCCTAGTGTCAACACGAAGTGCGAGCACCACATAAACCGTGGTCGCTATTTCCCTTTGAAATAAATACATCTGCTGGTTTATAAAATAGTCCAACTGCGCAAATACGACTGTCAGTATCAGGTCCATGTGTGGAGTCATTGATGTGAAGATGTCAGCAATCTCCATGCAGCAGGGACGTGGCTAGAGGGTCTCCGTTTGGGTTACACACCTTGAAATTTCAACTCCACCCGTGATGATACCAATTCATTTGCACCACCCCCTTTGGTTACAACAATTACCATGTCCATCCTGACCCTCCCATAAGGTTGGAAAATTTCAGACCAAACTGTTTTCCAAAATTAGAAAAATATGCTACTGTTCGCATAAAAGGGACAAATTCCAAACTAATTACTGGTTGGAAAGTCGAACAATTTAAATATGCGTTGTAAATTTCCAACTAATGTTGTATCAGGCATGACATTTCCAATTCTTTAACATATTGGTTTTTTTTAGGGGGGGGGGGTAGACACGTCCCTGTGTGAAGATGTCAGCAGTCTCCAGGCAGCAATCTGAACCTACATCTCCGCACAAAACCTGTTGCCAAGCAACACCAGCAGACCAACCAGGATTGTATCCACAGCATTAGAGCTCTTTGATCCTGTCATAAAAGAACAACGTCTACGGTCCTCATATTGAATGATAACATGAGATTAACTGGCCATTAGTCTCATTTTATTATTCACTATGGCTATGTGACTCAGAAAAAATATTATTGGTGACATGGAAGCATGTATTTTCTGTAAAAGAGGCATTACAGTTCCGAATGTATTTTGTTAAAAACTAACCAGTTTATCCCCCTCCCTGAGTATATATATTTACGCTCGTTATAATGTGATTAGATTGACTAATTTGGTGTCAATTATTTTAAAGACATATTATGGACTTGTTCGTGTGCTTGAAACTTATAAGTTAGTGTTCATGCATTCTGTCAACTGGGGGGAATGTATCATTCTACTAACATCGCCGAAAATCTCAAGCAAATCGACCGTACCACTCCATAGAAAACTTCGTCCAAACTACGCTCAATTGTAAATATTTACTTCTCAATTCGGGAATCAACTATTGGCGATAAGCTAACGAAAATGATTTCGCCACGTGAATCGCTGCATTTATTGAATATATAAAAATGACGGTGTGTGCTGTCAATTTGGATATAACATTTGCAAAAATAACTACCTTGAGCAACAATATTTTCCACATCCATTTGACCATACCGGAGTGTTTCACATCACTTTAATTTCAATGTGTTTATTCTCTTCACTCAAGATACAACATGAGGATTGAATCAATTTAAGAAATCAGCAGAACATTTATACCATTCTTATCTCATAGTAATCTAAGATAGACTGAGAATAATAACATACACATCTGGACCCATTGACCCCATGGATCATATATAGGTTAACACACCGATAAACGTACCAAAATCACACAACGCAGTATGTTTATTCCCATTCTAATTCACACTGACCGAAAAATCCTGCTGTGGCCACGACTTCTACCAAAGAGTCGCTGAACTGGACACGGTGAAAATTCATATCACTGCCTACTAGAGATATTGTTACATATTTCGAATATAAATAAACCAAGCCATCCAAAGGATTACGCGGCATTTATCAACTTGAATTCCACATCACGTTTTTTTTATGTCGGATATGCATAAATTATATTAAAGATGCATAATCCGATTAAGCGCCCCTCAATTACTATTTATTTGGATTCTGGGGTAAAAAATATCTGATTCGAGTCGATGAACCCAAAGCTCAGAGTTATTTGATATCGATTTTTTAAATCTATTATTTTCACCATCGAGACTTGCAGATGAAGATGGATAACTCTAAAATCAAGAGGCTTTGTGTTGATAATAAAGCTAAATTCATCGAACAAATATGTTGATAAATAACACGTTTCGGACAATCTTATACTATAGTTGACAGTTGTTAGCATTATATTTGGGCAATTAGTCGATTCTGATAAATGAAGCGCATTTCTAAAAAAGTTGTGGTTGTTGAAATCTGATTGAGTACCTTCAAAGGCCCACTTAATTTTCGAGTCGCCAATTATTTTTTTATAGTGACTTGATATATGGTTTTAATAACAATCTATGCCATAAAATATGATTAAAATGCTATAATTCATCAATATTTGAAACATCTGTGGCTCAGAAGATGCCCACAGATAAAAGAAGACTTCCCCCCTCTGTCACCCAGAATGCAACAGAATTCAAACATTTTCAATGGAAAGAGAAGAACTCTATCTTTAATATATAGAGTTATTCCCCCCTGTATTGAAAATAATACTGATTTTACTTCATTCTTGATGACAAAACGCGTTGGCAACTCAACAAAAACAACATTTCCACATTTTATTACACTGGATAAGTTGATAATACAATGTTTTTGGAGCTTCCTCTTTCAAATGGTATATAATATGGTATATCTAATATATATTTGAGGAAAGTTAGGGTGTGTGTGTGTGGGGGGGGGGGGGTCTGTGTGTGCGTGTCTGTGTGGCCGCGATGGACTCTAAAACGGCTCGACCGATTTCGACGAAACTTGGTACGGGCACGTAGTATCACCCGGGAACCAACATAGGCCCACCCATTTGTCCGTGCGGCGTGACCTTGACATTCGAGTGACCTTGAACGCATATCTCGCGATCCGCTGAGCCGATTTCCACCGAATTTGGTGAAAACGGATAGTTTGAGGCGCTGATCAATTTCGACGTCACCTTGACCTTTAAAATGACATTGAACCCGTATCTCGGTATCCGCTGGGCCGATTTCCACCATGTTTGGGGTGTTGGTGTAGATGGGGATACCAATGAAATAAAAAACAACACAACGACTCTCACCTTGACCTTCGAGTGACCTTGAACTTATATCTCGGGATCAACTGAGCCGATTTCCACCGAGTTTTGTGTGTGGGGGTAGTTTGAGGCGCCGAGCAATTTCGTCACACCCGGATGCCCGTGCGGCGTGACCTTGACCTTTCAAATGACCTTCAATCCGTATCTCGGTGTCCGCTGGGCCGATTTCCACCAAATTTGGTGTGTGGGGTAGTTTGAGGCGCTGAGCAATTTCGTCACATCCGGATGCCCGTGCGGCGTGACCTTGACCTTTCAAATGACATTGAGCCTGTATCTCGGGATCCGCTGGGCCGATTTCCACCATTTTTGGGGTGTTGGTGTAGATGGGGATGCCAATAAAAAAAACAACACAACGACTCTCCCCGTCTGGACGGGTACCCAGCTAGTATTTTATATAATGTAATCTGGGGGTTTAAAATATTCCGTGGCCATGTTACTCCAATGTATTGTGCAGGTCATTGGATTGCACACAACCCCATGGTATCGCGAATAACAGTTCGCTCAGGCTGCAAAACAGTTCAATACCCTTGCTTCGCTTTGCCTGACCGTGGCCGACATGTGTATTCTCTTAATTAAAGCTAACATTTTTATGGAAGTGTTTTGTCAGTTACAATTCATTCTGGCTTGATCTAGACAATTTAAAAATGAATATGGACAGTTCAGTTTCTCAGAATAATGCAGAATGAATTGTAACCTACAGGTGTGATTTCCTCTCATTGTGTGTATAGGTACCTCCATATATTATAATGGGGAATAAAGCAGTCACACTGTCACAGTTATTCCAGCCCAATTAAAACAAATGTTGATATGCAGTGTGGTCCACTCAAGAAGAGAGTAATCAACTTGAATTAGGCCAACTGTTAAGTGTTAAGATATATGGTGGTCAACACTGTTAAGAGATATGGTGGTCAGCACTGTTAAGAGATATGGTGGTCAACACTGTTAATAGATATGATGGTCAACACTGTAAAGAGATATGGTGGTCAGCACTGTTAAGGGATATGGTGGTCAGCACTGTTAAGAGATATGGTGATCAGCACTGTTAAGAGATATGATGGTCAACATGACCCACAAGTCATCTCTGCTCAATTGTTCATTGATCAACAGGCATGAGATGAAAATTCTCAAATATAGAAAATTATAGAACTGCACTTTGAAGAAAAAAAAAATTGACAGAAGTTCTTGGTACCTGAAAACAGTGAAATTTTAAATAATTTTCATGCCATAAAAGTAAAGTATATAAATGCGGTTATCATGTCCAATGGGTCAATGTTTCTTAAATATTGGGCAACAATAATCGTTTGTACCAAATTTTACAAATAATTCCTGGCAGAATTTGAGAAAATCCATTTTGAAATACCAGGAAATTTTGGAAAAACGTGCGTCCGACCCCTAAGCCTCATATATATATCTACGGCGCCGTAAATGGAAATACGACTTTTTAAAGGCTAGCTATACGAGTCATACGACAGTGATCCGGGCTTTCTAAAATAAGACCATCAGAATTTAATACTGAAGCTACTACTAATATTTACACTATTGTATATAACCGATAAACAATGCTCACCTGACGTTCGACATATGGCACGCCCATTTCCATTACACTCAGAACAGAGGTTCCCTTCAGCACAGTCACTGCTGGTAGAGCAGTATTCTCCATTTTTCACCGTTCCCGGAGCTGCAAAGAAAGAAGCAACATATATATATACATGCTAGGCTTAACCCTTCCATGACTGGAGCTTCCTGAAAGTTTACGAAATGTCAACGCCAATGCATTCTCTTATACATCACACCGCGTAATCAAATGGCCTGGTCTGCAATTAAAACTCTAATATGCGTGCAGGAACTGCTGCTCTGTGTGCTAAATATAGATTTTTGTTGTTGACGACGTCACTTTTCAAGTGCCACGCCAATAAGTATTTGTTTTTATTTTCTTAGTGTGTGCGCTTAGTTTGAGTCATATTAACGTATTTTTTGTGCAATAGCGTGTGATTGTGCGATATTTGGAAGTGTGTGAAATGTGTCACACAAAATAACAACAAACCTGTAATTTCGTCATTGTTCATGCCATGACACTCTCATTTTCGTTGATTTCGAAGAAATTTATAGATATTAAAATAATTTCAAAACGAATACCTCTTTCTGAATAGTTTGTACACATCCTGTGTCAATATCAGTAAAAGTAACATCGAATCACTTTCGGCGGCGTTTTCGGCCGTGTTTTTTCTGACACATGTGTGTGCATATTTGACTACGTCTTATCTGCGATGTTGACAACTCCTTATCTGATATTAAAGAAATTGGCATGTTCGTGACTTTACGTGTGCAAATTGATCTCAGGGTAATTTGTTTCACAATTTCATTCGGAATGCACACTAGTGTGGAGATCGGGGTGGGAGGTGTTATCATTATAAAGTTTACCACAGTTTATCATTCACTTCCATGACATTGATGTCCATTTAATAGGACCACCATAGTTTAAAGATGGTCTATCTCTTTGTAAACATTTGCTATATTGTTACCTAGGTAAAACATATTAGATATGAATCAAAGACCCCTGTCCGGAAACGGGTCTATCGATTAATATTGATTATATATCGAATATGTTATGGTATACATGCACTATTGTCATTGGTTAGCTAACGAACACTAGTTGTTACTGTTAACAGAAACCAGAAATGTTAGTGGGTAATTTTGTCACAAATAAACGTTAATGAGACTCATTATCTCTTATAACGATGGACTAAGACAATACAAACTATCAATATGGGACATTTGACGTTCGAGTGTAGCAATTGGATCACTCTAATAATCTCTATCGCTAAATGATATCGTCTGAATCGTCTGTTCTAAAAATAGAACAGTTAATTGTTCATTTTAATCATCTCATTTTATAATAAATATTAGAAATAAAATCAATACTAATTGATAAAGGCTTTTCCGGACAGGCGTCTTCAAATCATATTTATTAATTTATACCCATGAAGCTATATCCAATTTGTTACATGCAGCGATAATACATATTTAATATGATATCAAGGCCGACAATAAGCATGCACAAATCGTAACTGACTGTGCTTTCTGTATATTGTTTTTTTTTACTTTTGGACTTAAATGGAAATCAGTTGAACATTCCAATAATTTAAGGTGCATTTATACTTTATTCTGCTTTGAATGAATGCTGTTGGAAAGTCGAACTTGGGGTCCCTGGTGAAAGTTAAAACTTAACCCTTTGAGTGCCAGTGGCCGATCTCATCGGCCCTAAACCTACAAAATAAGTCTGTTAAAGAATATAAGAATAAATTATAAAAATTGTAAAAAATTGTAAAAACAAAAATTGTTAGGCCAATGCATTCTCTTATATATGCGAGACGACCTGTGGTCGACTCGCATATATAAGAGAATGCATTGGCACAGGGTATATGGGTTGATACAAAAATCGACCTGGCACTCAAAGGGTTAAAATTGTTTTCAGAAAATCATAGCTGATCGTGACAAACATTTAATGTGTTGTTCTGCTTGCCATGGATCAGATTTGTTAGTTAGTTAATTAATTGGAAATTGATACTAGTTTATTTTTATTTTTATTACGAAGTCTCGACATTGGATATCATATATAGCATGGTTTTTTTTTAAAGTTCCTGGCCTTTAAATTATTATGGAATAAACCTTCTCAACTATATAATCAATTAACACATCCATTCTTCCATTTCAGAATAGGCTTGCACAGAGACAATGCGCAATCTTTGGGTCACTCCCTTTTCCGGATCAGGAGTTTCGTTAGAAGCAATTGGAATTGAGAGAAGTTCGTTAGATATATCAATTTCAAGGGAGGAAGATTTGACCCCAGTTGAAACATCAGAACCCAAAATATAAGTGGACACGACGCCAAAGCGAAATTTCAGATATATATTTCAGAGATATTGCGCGTTTCCCAAACGTTATCAAGACGATATTTTTACTGACATGTGACGAATGTGGTTACAGTGGTGTCCGTGCCAAAGCTAAATTCCGGACAAACTCCGTGCACTGTTTGTCAGCTTTCTTTAATCATTATCAGAGGTGGCGCTATTTTCTTGCAATCATGTTTGTCACCCGTCATGTTTGACCTCAGACGACTTAAAGGGGCATAACTGAGCAATACAGAGCGTTCTTTAAAAGAAGATATGTAGGGAAATTGGTACACATATGCTCACATGACCAGGAGAATATCATGGCCAGGGCAATATCATGGGATAGGCACATTTGACCTCAGTCAACTACTTAAAAGGGTACAAATAAATTGAATGATTTTTAGAAATGCCACTTCAGTTATCAGAATCGATTAATTGCTAAAAAAAAAATGCTCTCCACTGTCAACTATAGTATAACATTTCCCGAAAGGTTTATTGTCAACATGTTGTTCGACGAAATTTGGCCTTATTATAAACAGAAAGCCTCTTCAATTTAGAGTCATCCGCAATTTGGTCCGAGAGCGTCGGCTTGTCGACTTTACTGGGCCACTAATAATTCTCGATGGTGAAAAATAATAGATTTCAAAAACGATATCTAATAACTCTGAGCTTTGATAAGTGGGTTCCTCGACTCGAATCAAATATTAATTTTACCCCCGAATCCAAATAAATATTAATTGAGGGGCGCTTAATCGGATTATGCTTCTTTAATGTATTGTAAACAGCTCGGTGATAGCAGCAATCACACACATCCGCTGTCGTGGATTTATCACTGCTGACGCTGGTGTGTCGATCTATAGCTGCTGGCAGAAATTAATCCGTGTTGGCAAGTTTGCAGTGAAATATTGCAAGTGTATGAACGCACCCAATTCAATTCAATTCAATATGTTTATTTCTCATTAAACTGTAAAAACAGTGTTTGAGAATATAATACATAATATAACAGGCGGGGTATACATTGACATAGATAATATATACATAATTGTTACGAGGTTACAAAACAATCGTTTATTGAACTTATTATCTATTGGATAACTACTCATCAATGATGCGTTATAGTATAGAGAGGGTTGACATGAAATCCAAGTCAAAGTTTCCTTCGACGTAAACCAGATAGTGAAATCGATTGGGATACTGCTGTTTTTCGTCGAAGTCCCGTTTATATATCTTTCTGCAGCAGATTTTACGCCCAGACCCAGTTGCTGCATTTTACATCGATTTTACCCTTCAACTCAAAATATGATACTCTATATATATCGGAAAGAGTGACATCTTACGTTCATAATAATATATTATAATCTGACTCTGATGTTAAATTGCGCATCGAATACGCCACATACAAGATGTAACTTCAGTTTGTTACATGTCATACACACTGTCACTTGGCAATGTCAAATGAATTCGTATTCTTGTAAAATGTATTTTACACAAAACGTTATTACTTTCAGTTGACAACTCTTGTGGAATTCAGAACTAATATAATAGCTTCTATGGAATAAACCGGTTTGGTGTCACAACTGTGACATCTTATTACAGTTATTATGGGTTTTAGGTGCGCGGATCAACAGCTCTAAACCCCAGACATAGAAAGATATCTACACGGGACTTCGACGTAAAAAAAAAACCATAAAGCATTATTCCAACCAATTTCACTCACAGACGCCTGGGGAAAATTACTAAAATACCAATATAGACTATACCAGTGTACACTGGTATAGTCTATATTGGTATTTTAGTAATTTTCCCCAGGTGACTGGTATAGACTTTATTAGTAATTTTCCCCATGCGCCTGTGATTTCACTAGCTGGTCTACGTGGAAGGAAACTTGGACTATAATGACTAATCCTTGTATCAAAATGTAACTGGTGCGCTCTGAACGAGACTAAGGTAGACGTTGTTGGTCTGATATACTATATTGCGTGTAGCATACCCCACACAACGCGGTTGCCACCATACACATTATAACACGATTTAATTTCCATGCTAAATGGATTATCACATTCAGTTATTAAACTATACATTGGAATTATCTATCACACATCTAGCGGGATGTTCAGGGAAAATAAGCAGACGACAGTTACTAACATTGCAGAAGGAGTCCTACCTATTGGAGGGAAATGTCAGATAATAAGTTCAACAAACGACCTATGTTGAATTTAGTATGTGAACATTGCCGAACGGATAACTACCCGTCATTCAATTTTGTTCAAACATACATAGCTTCAACTAATCGCTTTTATCTCAGCGACTTTAGGCCGCTATACTATCATATTGACGATCTTATAGTAAAACAAACGTCATCAGATAAGCACTCTCAGAAACCGCGATGGACCTAGTCACACAAAATATCACCCTATATACATCTAGTATACCAGAATACAGCGTACCATTCTATATTACTTTCTCTCCTTGTCAATCATACATTATACAATTTAGTGTTCGGTATTCGACGGATTTCGGTATTCGAATATTCGGTTCGAATAACGAGCGAATAGTCGAATAGTATTCGAATATTTAGATAAATTATAAAATTATATAGATAACATATTTTGGAACCAATTTATTATTTAATGAAATAGCATATTTATCCATGCACATGCTATACGCAAAAAAAAAGAGAAAAAAAAGTCTTCTGGCTTAATAGCAAGAGTTTATCAGTTTATGAAGTTCAAGTAGTCAATGTCCCATGCATGTTTCCACAAGTTGGTCGGAGTGTCACACTAACTAAGAACATGATATGGATTGAGCTTGCAGGTTGCCTTTTTAGTTTTGGCATCCAACGTGAAGTGAGTCAATATATCTGATTTCTTCGAATTTGACGCCATATTATACACACAAGTGACAACGCGCAAACAAAACAAAATGATGCATTATAGGTCCGCTTCCTATGACCACATGCAAGCACGGTCTGGTTTACACCTAGCCAATAAAATTATGTCGACGTCATGACGCCAATCAAATCAGAACGTTACAGTTACGTCATATTAATTCGTTTATGGTCAGTGGAAAATAGACTATACTTTTAAATATATCTGATTTCTTCGAATTTAAATATATCTGATTCCTTCCAATTTGACGCCATATTATACACACAAGTGACAACGCGCAAACAAAACAAAATGATGCCTTATAGGTCCGCTTCCTATGACCACATGCAAGCACGGTCTGGTTTACACCTAGCCAATAAAATTATGTCGACGTCATGACGCCAATCAAATCAGAACGTTACAGTTACGTCATATTAATTCGTTTATGGTCAGTGAAAATTAGACTATACTTTTAACAGACCCTCAGACTAATAACAAACCAGGAAACAATTACCCGGAGATTATTCTCGAATATTCGAATAGTCAAATAATTATTCGAATATTCGAATATTTATTTTTACGAGCGAATATTCGAACATTCGAATATTCGGACCGAACACTAATACAATTACAATTGTATATTTATGTGAATGAACATTATGTTCTTTAATGTTATTGTCGGGAGCTAGTCCGAGATAAGTTTAGTAACATGTGCCTCAGCCCCATGCATTTAAACTTGTAAAGGTACTCAATCCGATCAGACGCTCCTAAATTACTATTTCTTTGGCTTCGGGGGTAAAATATATTTGATTCGAGCCGAGGAACCCGCCCATCAAAGCTCAGAGTGATTAGATATCGATGTTTGAACTTTGCGGTTTCTATTGTTTGTGGACCACAAACTGATTGAAGCACGAGGGTCAAACGGACGGTCTTGCAGATAAAGATGGATAACTCTAACATCAAGTGGTAATAATAACCACTTCATTTTAGAGTTATCCATCTTTATCTGCAAGACCGTCCATTTGACCTCGTGTTTCTGATAATCAAACAATTGAAATCGCAAACTTCAAAAATCTATATCTGATCAATCTGAGCTTTGACGGGTGGGTTCCTCGACTCGAATCAAATATTTTTTACCCCCGAAGCCAAAGAAATAGTAATTTATGAGCGTCTGATCGGATTGAGTACCTTTAATTGAATGCAAATCAAGTATGTTTATATGTACATCGACAATCAGTCTTTGTAAACATACACTCAAGATTCGCTGAAAGTGTAGTTTTCGTTGGTTTTTCAAGAGCTATCTATCCTGGAAATGCACTAACTTATAAGCATCAGCGCCTCTCCAGGCGCGTTTCGTTTAACTGTAAATATGTTTATTCATTGCAG
This sequence comes from Siphonodentalium dalli, assembly GCA_032622095.1. NCBI lineage: Eukaryota > Metazoa > Mollusca > Scaphopoda > Gadilida > Siphonodentaliidae > Siphonodentalium > Siphonodentalium dalli. Next base: position 102,542,066 of record CP136062.1, on the reverse strand, counting down.
TCATATTTCATCGTTAATATGTGTGTGTATGCATTAGCCGGCTAAGTTCCTATCTGATTTAAACTTTAGCGATACAGTAGAGTGTTTAAACTTAGATGGGTAAGAATTACAGCTATCCGGGGAAGCAGCTATCCGGTTTTCGTATTTTGGATTAAATTATTCAATACAAGCAACTTGTTGTCATATAGATTCTAATTCGTTCTGCAATAAAGTTAGAAATTTATCTAGTGTCATGCCGTCATGAATTGCCTTTCAACAATTAACTCGAGCAATATTATTTTGTAAGCACTTGTAGAAAAGTCCGCGTTTCACCTGTGTATATGGGTCAGTGTGTCAGTTTGATTGGCTCTAATTAGTTGTCCATCGGTGGTCACGCACCTTGAGTATAAGCTATATTATTAGACATACTGACTGAGGGTGGTGTGCAACACAACCAAATGAGGGTTATTATCAGGTGTCATGCAAACACACTTACCATGCACGTGCATGGTACATTTGTTGTACATTTGTTGTGCATGTGTGTTCATATATATGAAAGAAATCGGATGCCACGTTTCAATGGATTCAAACGTAATGGACAATTAGTTCAATAATCTAACTTCGAAGATAAAAAGTCCACGCTGAGTGCGTCGTGGGCATATTCATACAGGGGCAGGATGGGGTGTGACACCATCGTTGGAATTTCCAACATAACTCACAAGTTCACGTAATTCCATTTACACACCCCTTGGGATTAAATCTAACTTTCCACTCAAATACCTGGATGGTAGCCTTGTATACTCTAATCCTCCAGGCGGCCCCATATTGAGCGACTTTCTTTAATTACCCAATACTAGCATGTATAGTGGTCTAACGTCAAACAATTTGAACCCCGATTGAAGCTTTCCAATTGTTGGGTGTTTTTCAATCTTGACACCCATCTAAGGTTGGAACATTTCCAACTGATGGCCATTTCAGTCCATCAATTTGGCCCAAAGTAGGAAAATAACCAAATGTTGGTCTAAAAGAAATTCCCACTAATAAATTGTTGGAATTCAAATTACGAGAACAGTTTCAACCTATTGTTGATGTCAAATTTCCAACTAATGTCGTGTCGGGTATGAAATTTCCAGCTATTGAATATTTTGACCAAGTTGCGATGAGACACCCCCGTCACTACGGCGCTGTATACATGGGCATGGTGAACGCCCAAAATAAATTAAAAACATCTGTTATTGTATAATGTGGAAACGGAAAATCTGAGTCGCGATGTTGAAACTTATATATATACTAGAAGGTGACCCGACTTTGTCCGGGCTTTGACCTTGAATTGTCTATTTTGAAGGCCAAGGTCAAGTGGGGTCACGATTTGACCCGTCCAAAACACTGCCCGAACAAAAGTACCCGACAAAAGTACCCGTCTAAATCCATCCGGTTTCACCCGATTTGACCTTGAATTGATCATTTTGAAGGTCAAGGTCAGGTCGGGGTCACAACTCGACCCATCCAAAACACCCAGTGGACAAAAGTAACCCCACGTATCAAATTTCGTCGAAATCCCATCAAAATTGGCGATTTGACCTTGAATTGACCCGATTTCAAGGTCACGTCGCACGGGCAAATTAATATGCTTATGAGACTCCCCATACGAAAGTATCCCCACATACCAAATTTCATCGAAATCCCGTGATATTCGGGCGTTTGACCTTAAAATGACCCGATTTCAAGGTCAAGGTCACGTCGCACGGGCAAATTAATAGGCCTATGTCACTACTCGGCCGAAAATACCCCCACATACCAAGTTTCATCGAAATCGGCTGGGCCGTTTTCGAGTCCATCGATTACATACAGACACACACACAGACACACACAGGTCTTCCAAAATATATAATAGACTAGAAGGTGACCCGACTTCGTCCGGGCTTTGACCATGAATTGACCATTTTGAAGGTCAAGGTCAGGTGGGGTCAAACACCAACACCCCAAATATGGTGGAAATAGGCCCAGCGGATACCGGGAAATCGGCCCAGCGGATACCGAGATACCCTATGCATCAAATTTCGTCCGTAAAAATCCGCCAGTTTAACCCGATTTGATTTCCCCTCAAGTATATAACGTGCCTCATATACACACGCTCATAAATTATCAAGTTTCAACGTAAAGATAAATTACCATCGGTGCCAGAGATATCGCCAAGACGTCTGAAACAGTCAAATGCATCGGCCGGTTAAGCGTTAACGTGATCTAACGTTATGACCTCTAACGACGTCATAGAAGATACGCATTGTTTTTTATCCTGATGGAAGATAGTACCACTTCTGCTTGATAATTGAGGCAGATAACTAAAACGGATACATACGCATTATATATCGTTGGAAAGAGGAAACACGAAAGATTCTCACAGTGTCATTATTATGACTGGCATTTTATTATTCGCGCTGTGTCGAATCGATTTGTAAGCACCGAACTCAAATGAAAGTCCAGTAACACAGCGTAAAAACAGATTTTACCTCGGCACGTGAAAAGTTTACCTCGGATCTGAAAATTAATAGGCCTATGTTACTCCTGGCCCGAAAATACCCCCACATACCAAGTATCATCGAAATCGGTTTGGCCGTTTTCGAGTCCATCGATTACAGACAGATACACACACACACAGACCACACACACACACACACACACACACAGATCTTCCAAAATATATAATACTAGAAGATGACCCGACTTCGTCCGGGCTTTGACCTTGAATTGTCCATTTTGAAGGTCAAGGTCAAGTGGGGTCATGATTTGACCAGTCCAAAACACTGCCCAGACAAAAGTACCCGACAAACGTGCCCGTCGAAATCCATCCGGTTTTACCCGATTTGACCTTGAATTGATCATTTTGAAGGTCAAGGTCAGGTCGGGGTCACGATTTGACCCGTCCAAAACACTCAGTGGACAAAAGTAACCCCATGTATAAAATTTCGTCGAAATCCCATCAAAATTGGCGATTTGACCTTGAATTGACCCGATTTCAACGTCAAAGTCACGTCGCACGGGCAAATGAATTTGCTTATGAGACTCCCCATACGAAATCACCCCCACATACCAAGTTTCATCGAAATCCCGTGATATTCGGGCGTTTGACCTTGAAATGACCCGATTTTCAAGGTCAAGGTCACGTCACACGGGACAATTAATAGGTTTATGCCACTCCCGGCCGAAGATACCACCACATACCAAGTTTCATCGAAATCCCGTGATATTCCGGCGTTTGACCTTGAAATGACCCGGTTTAAAGATCAAGGTCACGTCGCACGGGCAAATTAATAGACCTATGTCACTCCCCGGCCGAAAACACCCCCACATACCAAGTTTCATCGAAATCGGCTCGGCCGTTTTCGAGTCCATCGATTACAGACAGACAGACAGACACACACACACACAGATCTTCCAAAATATATAATAGATAATAGATATATATATATAATATATATATATATATATATTTGCAAATGTCTGTCTGTCTGTCTGTCTTCTATAGAAATTCACAGGGGACCATCTAGATAACAACAGAGGGTCTATTTGGGGTTCTTTTTTGCGAGAAAGATAATGGTGCGGGATATAATTTTCTAAAGTGACGTTGTTGTTGTTGTTGTTGTTGTCAGGGGCACAAAAGGGGAGGGGCAGAAGAAAAAATTGTCGCCGATTTCCACCAAACTTATAAATAATCATCTCCGTGATATGAGGAATCTAATGGTGTGGTTTATAGACGTCAAAAGTGGCGCCATTTGAGTCAGGGGTGCACGGAAGGGGAGAGGGGCACAAAAATTGATAAACCTGTTTACCGCAGATTTCCACAAAATTGATACACATTCTACTCCATGAAACGAGGAATCTAATCGAGTGATTTAAAGATGGCAAAAGTGGTGCCATTTGAGTCAGGGGTGCAATGAAGGGGAGGGGGACGCCAAAATTGATAAAAACTGTTTTCAGCGTCGATTTCCACCAGATGGATACAAATTCTTCTCCACCAAACTTATACATTATCATCTGCATGATATCAGGAGTCTAATCATGTGGTTAAAATACGCCAATTTGGCGACGTTTGTTTAAGAGATGGGGGCACTTTATTTGATACGAATTTGTTTGTCGCCGATTTCCTTCAATTTTATATATATTCATCTTCATAATGAGTAGAGATGTCATAGTGGCGCCACTTGAGTCAATGATAGGGCGGGAGGAACAACATCTATAGAAATAGGTTTAGCGCAAATTTCATCCAAATTCATACACATTATTCTCCAATGATACGAGGAATCAAATTGTGTGGACCCGTTGAAAACGCCAAGTTTGATGCCTACATTTGCTACTGTCGGAATTTAATAGTGTGATTTAAATGGGGGTCGCTTGGGTGAGAGATGGAGGAGGCACAAAATTTGATAATAATTTGTTTAGTTGCCGATTACCACCACACATATACGTAATCATCTCCGTGATATCAGGAATCTAATGGATGTGGCTTAGATATGGGAAAAGGGGCACTCAATTATGGGTACAAAATCTTCCAATGCTAAAAACATTGGATAAAATAATTTTTGATTCCCAAGAAAACATTCCATTAATATTAATGTTTTATACTTTCATAAAGGTAGCCACGAATAACATCATACTAAACAGTCTTTGCAAAATATTTCGGCGCACATTTGAACAGTTTTTAACTCATACATGTAGTATATTAAAAATGATGCCCCCCCCCCCACTTTTTTGTAGCTTCCGCCGCCCCTGGGCGACTTAATTGTACAAACTTTCCTGGGTTAAGCCTGCTAGCTGCAATTCGAAAGAATGATGATGGTCAGGTGTAACCGCCACATCAAATGAACAATTTGTGCTCTACATGTAGTTGTTGTTTTATTGTTTTGTTTACATTGTTTCACTGTGTTACATTAATTTGCTTTTATATGTTATGTATATCAATAAAGTTCATCAAACACAAATGACTTTCCTCCTTGAAGCTCTTCCCGAATCCCGATTTTCATTAACCAAAAGTAATTGTAATTATACTTCCATGGTGTAACCAAGGAAGTATATACAGAACTTCCAACTTCGGGGTTTCGACGGAATCTGAAAGAACTCGAAAAATAAGTGTGACAAACTGGCAACCGTTTTGGCGGCAAATTATTTTTTCCGGTCGTTCCGGGGGTCCGAAAGTCCGGAACGAGGGTGGAAGTACCTACTCGTTCCGGAACGAACAATGGCAGACTGAAAAAAAAAAAAAAACGTTGATGGAGAGCATCAAACTCGACCTAACTAACGTTTCGAAAAAAAAACTTCCTCAAATTGTTTTCTCCCGAGTAAAATTTGCATTGTCACTCGAAATTCGCCGTTTTTCCATCCGTTCTGGGTCGTTCCGGCCCGTTCCGGGTTCGATATCCAGGCAACGAGACACTTTATTCGGAAAAATGCAACGTTATCGACGGAAGGGGTTCGTTATGAGTATCAACAATGAATTCAAACGCAAAATTGGCAGGGATGCGGCCGTGACAGGGGTTTGAAGAAAACGGAGAATAAGTAGGCGACGTTATGTCGTCGCCGATTCCAAGCTGTGTGGCAAAAAAATTATTTTCCGGCAAACCAAAAACATCAAAAATGATATTTTTTTTCTTTGAAACGGTTAAGCTAATTGACACGCATGGTAGCACAGACACGATATTTGTCATGGGATCCCAAGAGAGCTCAAAATGGGATTTATGTCTCGTAAAAAGGCAATTTACATGTTATAACTCAATAATAAAAAACACTCCTAGTCGCCATTTTAATATGTTTAGCACCATATACTTCATATCCGTCGGTTCCATTTGTCACAGGAGTATTTTCGGTAGGTATGACGAACGGGGCGAATCATCTGACCTGCGTAGGGGAGGGGTTGAAAGATAGGGAGAAAAGTAGACGAAATTCCATTCTAGGTCGTTCCAGGCTCGGTATCCATACAAATTGAGGCGCGTTTACCTGACTGGTGCTATGCTATCAATATAAGGGATGCACTAGAAATATTCGAGCTGAAATCAAGCACAAAATTGACAGGGATGCGGCCGTGAGAGGGGGTTGAAGAAAACGGAGAATAAGTAGACGACGATATGTCGTCGCCTGGCAAGAAATTGATTTTCCGGTAAACCAAAAACACAAAAATGATTTTTTTTGTTTTTGAAACGGTTAAGCTAATTGACACGCATGGTAGCACAGACACGATATTTGTCATGGGATCCCAAGAGAGCTCAAAATGGGATTTATGTCTCGTAAAAAGGCAATTTACATGTTATAACTCAATAATAAAAAACACTCCTAGTCGCCATTCTAATATGTTTAGCACCATATACTTCATTTCCGTCGGTTCCATTTGTCACAGGAGTATTTTCGGTAGGTATGACGAACGGGGCGAATCATCTGACCTGCGTAGGGGAGGGGTTAAAAGATAGGGAGAAAAGTAGACGAAATTCCATTCTAGGTCGTTCCAGACCGTTCCAGGCTCGGTGTCCATACAAATTGAGGCGCGTTTACCTGAATGGTGCTATGCTATCAACATAAGGGATGCATTAGAAATATTCGAGCTGAAATCAAGAACAAAATTGACAGGGATGCGGCCGTGAGAGGGGGTTGAAGAAAACGGAGAATAAGTAGACAACGATATATCGTCGCCTGGCAAGAAATTGATTTTCCGGCAAACCAAAAACATCCAAAATGATTTTTTTTCTTTAAATCGGTTAAGCTAATTGACACGCATGGTAGCACAGACAGGATATTTGCCATGGGATCCCAAGAGAGCTCACAACGGGATTTATGTCTCGTAAAAAGGCAATTTACATGTTATAACTCAATAATAAAAAACACTCCTAGTCGCCATTCTAATATGTTTAGCACCATATACTTCATTTCCGTCGATTCCATTTGTCACAGGAGTATTTTCGGTAGGTATGACGAACGGGGCGAATCATCTGACCTGCGTAGGGGAGGGGTTAAAAGATAGGGAGAAAAGTAGACGAAATTCCATTCTAGGTCGTTCCAGGCTCGGTATCCATACAAATTGAGGCGCGTTTACCTGACTGGTGCTATGCTATCAATATAAGGGATGCACTAGAAATATTCGAGCTGAAATCAAGCACAAAATTGACAGGGATGCGGCCGTGAGAGGGGGTTGAAGAAAACGGAGAATAAGTAGACGACGATATGTCGTCGCCTGGCAAGAAATTGATTTTCCGGTAAACCAAAAACACAAAAATGATTTTTTTTGTTTTTGAAACGGTTAAGCTAATTGACACGCATGGTAGCACAGACACGATATTTGTCATGGGATCCCAAGAGAGCTCAAAATGGGATTTATGTCTCGTAAAAAGGCAATTTACATGTTATAACTCAATAATAAAAAACACTCCTAGTCGCCATTCTAATATGTTTAGCACCATATACTTCATTTCCGTCGGTTCCATTTGTCACAGGAGTATTTTCGGTAGGTATGACGAACGGGGCGAATCATCTGACCTGCGTAGGGGAGGGGTTAAAAGATAGGGAGAAAAGTAGACGAAATTCCATTCTAGGTCGTTCCAGACCGTTCCAGGCTCGGTGTCCATACAAATTGAGGCGCGTTTACCTGAATGGTGCTATGCTATCAACATAAGGGATGCATTAGAAATATTCGAGCTGAAATCAAGAACAAAATTGACAGGGATGCGGCCGTGAGAGGGGGTTGAAGAAAACGGAGAATAAGTAGACAACGATATATCGTCGCCTGGCAAGAAATTGATTTTCCGGCAAACCAAAAACATCCAAAATGATTTTTTTTCTTTAAATCGGTTAAGCTAATTGACACGCATGGTAGCACAGACAGGATATTTGCCATGGGATCCCAAGAGAGCTCACAACGGGATTTATGTCTCGTAAAAAGGCAATTTACATGTTATAACTCAATAATAAAAAACACTCCTAGTCGCCATTCTAATATGTTTAGCACCATATACTTCATTTCCGTCGATTCCATTTGTCACAGGAGTATTTTCGGTAGGTATGACGAACGGGGCGAATCATCTGACCTGCGTAGGGGAGGGGTTAAAAGATAGGGAGAAAAGTAGACGAAATTCCATTCTAGGTCGTTCCAGACCGTTCCAGGCTCGGTGTCCATACAAATTGAGGCGCGTTTACCTGAATGGTGCTATGCTATCAACATAAGGGATGCATTAGAAATATTCGAGCTGAAATCAAGCACAAAATTGACAGGGATGCGGCCGTGAGAGGGGGTTGAAGAAAACGGAGAATAAGTAGACGACGATATATCGTCGCGTGGCAAGAAATTGATTTTCCGGCAAACCAAAAACATCCAAAATGATTTTTTTTTCTTTAAATCGGTTAAGCTAATTGACACGCATGATAACACAGACAGGATATTTGTCATGGGATCCCAAGAGAGCTCACAACGGGATTTATGTCTCGTACAAAGGCAATTTACATGTTATAACTCAATAATAAAAAACACCCCTAGTCGCCATTTTAATATGTTTAGCACCTTATACTTCATTTCCGTCGGTTCCATTTGTCACAGGAGTATTTTCGGTAGGTATGACGAACGGGGCGAATCATCTTACCTGCGTAGGGGAGGGGTTGAAAGATAGGGAGAAAAGTAGACGAAATTCCATTCTAGGTCGTTCCAGACCGTTCCAGGCTCGGTATCCATACAAATTGAGGCGCGTTTACCTGACTGGTGCTATGCTATACATATAAGGGATGCACTAGAAATAATCGAGCTGAAATCAATCACAAAATCGACAGGGATGCGGCCGTGAGAGGGGGTTGAAGAAAACGGAGAATAAGTAGACGACGATATATCGTCGCCTGGCAAGAAATTGATTTTCCGGCAAACCAAAAACATCCAAAATGATTTTTTTTTTCTTTAAATCGGTTAAGCTAATTGACACGCATGGTAGCACAGACAGGATATTTGCCATGGGATCACAAGAGAGCTCACAACGGGATTTATGTCTCGTAAAAAGGCAATTTACATGTTATTACTCAATAATAAAAAACACTCCTAGTCGCCATTCTAATATGTTTAGCACCATATACTTCATTTCCGTCGATTCCATTTGTCACAGGAGTATTTTCGGTAGGTATGACGAACGGGGCGAATCATCTGACCTGCGTAGGGGAGGGGTTGAAAGATAGGGAGAAAAGTAGACGAAATTCCATTCTAGGTCGTTCCAGACCGTTCCAGGCTCGGTATCCATACAAATTGAGGCGCGTTTACCTGAATGGTGCTATGCTATCAATATAAGGGATGCACTAGAAATATTCGAGCTGAAATCAAGCACAAAATTGACAGGGATGCGGCCGTGAGAGGGGGTTGAAGAAAACGGAGAATAAGTAGACTACGATATATCGTCGCCTGGCAAGAAATTGATTTTCCGGCAAACCAAAAACATCCAAAATGAATTTTTTTCTTTAAATCGGTTAAGCTAATTGACACGCATGGTAGCACAGACAGGATATTTGTCATGGGATCCCAAGAGAGCTCACAACGGGATTTATGTCTCGTAAAAAGGCAATTTACATGTTATAACTCAATAATTAAAAACTCCCCTAGTCGCCATTTTAATATGTTTAGCACCTTATACTTCATTTCCGTCGATTCCATTTGTCACAGGAGTATTTTCGGTAGGTATGACGAACGGGGCGAATCATCTGACCTGCGTAGGGGAGGGGTTGAAAGATAGGGAGAAAAGTAGACGAAATTCCATTCTAGGTCGTTCCAGACCGTTCCAGGCTCGGTATCCATACAAATTGAGGCGCGTTTACATGACTGGTGCTATGCTATCAATATAAGGGATGCACTAGAAATATTCGAGCTGAAATCAAGCACAAAATTGACAGGGATGCGGCCGTGAGAGGGGGTTGAAGAAAACGGAGAATAAGTAGACGACGATATATCGTCGCCTGGCAAGAAATTGATTTTCCGGCAAACCAAAAACATCCAAAATGATTTTTTTTTCTTTAAATCGGTTAAGTTAATTGACACGCATGGTAGCACAGACAGGATATTTGTCATGGGATCCCAAGAGAGCTCACAACGGGATTTATGTCTCGTACAAAGGCAATTTACATGTTATAACTCAATAATAAAAAACACCCCTAGTCGCCATTTTAATATGTTTAGCACCTTATACTTCATTTCCGTCGGTTCCATTTGTCACAGGAGTATTTTCGGTAGGTATGACGAACGGGGCGAATCATCTGACCTGCGTAGGGGAGGGGTTGAAAGATAGAGAGAAAAGTAGACGAAATTCCATTCTAGGTCGTTCCAGACCGTTCCAGGCTCGGTATCCATACAAATTGAGGCGCGTTTACCTGACTGGTGCTATGCTATCAATATAAGGGATGCACTAGAAATATTCGAGCTGAAATCAAGCACAAAATCGACAGGGATGCGGCCGTGAGAGGGGGTTGAAGAAAACGGAGAATAAGTAGACTACGATATATCGTCGCCTGGCAAGAAATTGATTTTCCGGCAAACCAAAAACATCCAAAATAATTTTTTTTCTTTAAATCGGTTAAGCTAATTGACACGCATGGTAGCACAGACAGGATAATTGTCATGGGATCCCAAGAGAGCTCACAGCGGGATTTATGTCACGTAAAAAGGCAACTTACATGTTATAACTCAATAATAAAAAACACCCCTAGTCGCCATTTTAATATGTTTAGCACCATATTCTTCGGTTCCATTTGTCACAGGAGTATTTTCGGTAGGTATGACGAACGAGGCGAATCATCTGATATGCGTTGGGGAGGGGTTGATACCCCCGGGGTGATGGGTGGTATCGGGGTGTTCATATGGGGGTATTTTGGGAAAGCCGAAATCCTTACCGTTCTCAAAAATGGTCCATACTCCATGTTCACCCCCTTGGGTGGAACCCCCTCGGGTTGATGCGTCGGGGGTCGGCGTATTTCTAGGGGTATTTGGTGAGGGCCACCCACACATGCCATGAAATCGGTCTTAATTCTTACCGTGGCACCCCTGGTGTGATATGTGGGATCGGGGTGTTTCTATGTGGTATTTGAGGTGGACCCCCCCCCCCCTGTGAAGTCGAATCGGTAGAAAACCTTACTCTTTTCGAAAATGGCCCATACCCTATTTTCCCATCTCGGGGTGGCACCCCAGCGGATGTGTGGCGTCGGGGTGTTACTAGTGATATTTCGGGTGGGCCACCCAAATCGGTCGAAATTCTAACTATTCTCGAAAATGGTCCATACCCCATGTTCACCCACGGGTGTCACCCTCTGGTGTTGTTGTATTTGGGTCGTGGTGTCGGAGGTGATGGGTGTGGGTCGGAGTGTTCTAAAGGGTATTTGGGGCGGGCCACCCAACCATTTCGGTCGAAATCATTACCGTTCTCTAAAATGGTCCATACCCAATTTTCACCCCCTCGGGTGATAGGGGGGATCGGGATGTTTCTTTGCGGTATTTGGGACGGGGCCCCACCCATGCCGTCGAATCAGTCGAAATCCTTACATTTCTCTAAAATGGTCCAATCCCCATGTTCACATCCTCGGGATGGCACTCCCGGATGTGATGGGTGTGGATCGGAGTGTTTCTAAAGGGTATTTTGGGCGGCCACCAAACCATTCCGTCAAATCGGTCGAAATCATCACCGTTCTCGAAAATGGTCCATACCCCATTTTCACACCCTCGGGGACGCACCACCACCGTGGTGATGGTGTGGTCGGGGTGTTTCTAGGGGCTATTTGGGGCGGGTCACGCACCCATGCCGTCAAATCGGTCGAAATCTTTACCGTTCTCGAAATGGTCCATTCCCCATGCTTACCCCCTCAGATGGCACCCTCGGTGGTGATGAGCGAGGGTCGGTGTGTTTCTAGGGGCATTTGGGGTGGGCCACCCAACCGTGTCGTCAAATCGGTCGTAATCGTTACCGTTCATGAAAATGGTCCATAACCCATTTTCACCCCTCGGGTGGCACCCACCGGAGCTGGTGGTTGGGTCGAGGTGTTTCTAGGGGATATTTGGGGCGGGCCACCCATCCATGTCGACAAATCGGTCGAAATCCTTGCCTTTCTCGAAAATGGTCCATACCCCATGTTCACCCACTAGGGTTGACACCCTGGAGAGGATTGGTGTGGGTCGGAGTGTTTCTAAAGGGTATTTTGGGCGGCCACCCAACCATTTCATCAAATCGGTCGATATCATTACCGTTCTCGAAAATGGTCCATACCCCATTTTCACGATGGGTCAATTACACAAAAGTTGTTCTCAGATCATTGAAATTAACGATCTGTATCAGTACCATAAACATGTTAACAATGAACGCTCTTTATAGCTTTGTGTTGATCTCGACTGTTCTAAATTATATACCTTGAATATGACGTTCGTGTATGGCAGATACAGTCCGTATAACAGTATTTTCGTGTATGTACACCAATTGTGATCACAGGAAGCTAGTCAGAATATGTGACTAATATCGGCGGCGTTTTGACGTTTGGTCGCGTGTTTCTTTGGGGTACTTGGGGCGCCCCCCCCCCCCCCCCACCCATGCCGTCAAATCGGTAGAAATCTTTACCTTTTTCGAAAATGGTCCAAACCCCATGTTCACCCCCCTTAGGTTGGCACCCTCGGAGGTGTTGGGTGTGGGTCGGAGTGCTTCTAAAGGGTATTTGTGGCGGGCCACCCAACCATTCCATCAAATCGGTCGAAATAATTACCGTTTTCGAAAATTGTCCATACCCCATTTTGACCCCTCGGGGACGCACCCCCGTGGGTGATGGGTGGGGTCGGGGTGTTCCTAGGGGGTACTTGGGGCGGATCACGCACCCATGCCGTCAAATAGGTCGAAATCTTTACCGTTCTCGAACGAAATGGTCCATTCCCCATTTTCACCCCCTCGGGTGGCACCCTCGGTGGTGATGGTGAGGGTCGGTGTGTTTCTAGGGTGGGCCACCTAACCATGTCGTCAAATCGGTCGAAATCCTTACCGTTCTTGAAAATGGTTCATACCCCATTTTCACCCCTTCGGGTGTTTCTAGAGGGTATTTGGGCCGTCAAATCGGTCAAAATCTTTACTTTTCTCGAAAATGGTCCATACCCTTACCTTGGGTGACACACGGCGGGTGTGATGGGTGGGGGGGGGGGTCGGGTGTTTCTATGAGGTATTTCGGGCGGGCATCCCACCCATGCCGTCAAATCGGTCGAAATCCCTACTATTCTCGAAAATGGTCCCCATTTTCTCTCCCTCGGGGTGGCACCCCCAGGAGGTGTTGGATGGGGGTCGGCTGTTTCTAAGTGGTCCTTACCGTTCTCTAAAATGGTCCATACCCAATTTCACCCCGTTGGGGTGGCACCCCCCGGGGTGATAGGTGGCGGTCGGGGTGTTTATTTGTGATGTTTTGGGCGGTCGAAATCCTTACAGTTCTAGAAAATGGTCCATACCCCATTAAAATGGTCCAAGGGTGTACTTGGGGTGGGCATCCAACCACCCACCCATGTCTTCAAATTAGCCTAAATCATTACCGTTCTCGAAAATGGTCGATACCCAATTTTCACACCGTCGGGGTGGCACCCCGGGGTAATAGGTGGGAGTCGGGCTGTTTCTATATGGTATTTGGGGCGGGCCACACATGCATGCCCTCAAATTGGTGGAAATCCTTACCGTTCTTGAAAATTGTTCTTACCCCATTATCACCCCTCGGGATGGCACCCCTGGGTGATGGGTGGGTGATCGGAGTGTTTATAGGGGTATTTGGGGCCGGCCACCAAATCGGTCGAAATTCTTACCGTTCTCTATAATGGTCCATTCCCAATTTTCACCCCCCTCGGGTTGCCCGGGGTGATGGATGAGTGGGGGTGTCAGGTGTTTATATGAGCTATTTAGGGGCCACCCACCCATGTCATCAAATCGGTCGAAATCCCTATGGTTCTCGAAAATGGTCTATACCCCCATGGTCACCCCTAGTGGTGCGTGCGAGGATCGCGGTGTTCATATTCGGTATTTGGGGCGGGCCACCCACCGACCTTATCAAATATGTCTTGGGAGAGACAGAAAGAAGTATATATGGATGCATTTGATAGAGTTTGAGATGATAGAGTGGGCTTTGAATTGTCATCGGCTTCGTAATATGATTTATAATATTTAAGTCGATTTTAGTTTGATTATACAGTCCCGGATCGACTATGGAAGTCCATCAAATGCGCCTATCGTGGCGATGTAAGGCCAGAACGAAAATGGAAGTTTACATACCCTAACACATTTGTCTTGGTGAGAGACGCAAATTGGTTGAAAGCCTTACCTTTCTCGAACCTGGTCCATACCCCAGTTTAACCCCCGAGGGTGGTGGATGGAGGTTCGGGTATTTCTATGGGGGTATTTGGTGTGGGCCCCCCACCCTTGCCGTCAACTCGGTCGATATCACTACTGTTCTCGAAAATGGTCCATAACCCATTGTTACCCCATCGGGGTGGCAACCCTGTGGGTGATGGTGGGGGTTGGGGTGTTTCTAGGTGGTGTTTGGGGCCGGCTACTAACCCAAGCAGTCAAATCGGTCGATACCACCAATGTTCTCGAAGATGGTCCATACCCCATTTCCACCCCCTCTGGGTGATCGGTGGGGGTCGGGTTGTTTCTGTGGGCTATTTGGGGTGGGCCACCCACCATGGCGTCAAATCGATCAAATTCTTGCCTTTCTCGAAAATGGTGCTTACTCGATTTTAACCCCCTGGGGGTGATGGGTGGAGATCGGGGTGTTTCTATGGAGTATTTTGGAGGGCCACCCACCTATGCCGTCAAATCGGTTGAAATCCTGACCTTTCTCGAAACTTGTCCATACCCAAGTTTAACCCCATCGGGTGGTACACCCCGTGTGTGAGGGATGGGGGTTAGGGTGTTAGTCGGATATCAAATTTGTCAGAAATGGATTCATTGACTGTCCCAGAAAGACTATGGAAGTCAAATGTTAGTTTTAAGATGCGTGGGGCTGTTGGTGGGATTTGATGCCTTGGGTCTAGCTACATGACCAATGTTGTTCTCAGATCTTTTCAATTAACGCTCTGTATCCATACCATAAACAAGTTAACAGTTAACGCTCTTTATTAATTCGTGTTGAGCTCGATTTTTCTAAATTCGATATCTTGAATTTGCAGTTCGTGTATGGTAGATACAGTCCTTATAACAGTATTTCGTGTATTTATAGCAGTTTTGATCACATGAAGATAGTCAGAATACGTGACTAATATATAGGTGGCGTTTTGATCATACACTTATGACACTTTTATCCAACTGAAATGTGACATGTTCATCGGTGTGACGTTCATACAATATCACCGACAACTTTATATACACGGTTTCAACTGAATTTTTCCATCGATTTTGGGAAACGTGAGCATGAGATATTATAATTAATGCTATTCCGCGGCTTAATTAGCAAATTATATACTAAGGGATTAGTTAATGTATTTGATTTAGTGTGACGCTGATCCCCAGGGCATAGTGGCACGCGCATCGTCATGGGGCCAGCCATCAACACCCTCTGATTTCACTAAATCGTACAATTAAGGAACTTTTACATCGGAAGTCGTTCTATATCGCCGGTATTGTGATGGTTCTTGCCTGATATGTTACGGCAAGGGTGGGGTCGGGGTGTTTCTCTGGAGTATTTGGGAGGGCCATGCACCCATGCCGTTAAATCGGTTGAAACCCTTAGCTTTCTCGAAACTGGTCCATACCCCATGTTTACCCCCTCGGGTGGCACCCCCGGGGTGATGGATGGGTGGAGTGTCGGGGTGTTTATTTGGGGCCACCCACCCATCCAGTAAAATCGGTCGAAACCCCTACGGTTCTTGAAAATGGTCTATACCCAATGTTCACCCCCTCGGGGTAGCACCCGCGTGGTGAAAGGTGAAAGGTGGGGGATCGTGGTGTTTCTATGGGGTATTTCGGGCGGGCCACCCACCAGCCTTATCAAATTTGTCTTGGGGAGAGACAGAAAGAAGTATATATATGCATTCATTTGATAGCGTTTGAGATGATAGAGTGGGTTTTGAATTGTCCTCGGTTTAGGGGCACCATTAGGAACCATTTGTTTGACCATATTTGGTCTTATTCCAAAAACATTGGGCGACGGTCATCATAATGTTTTAGTGGTCAGATGTGAATTGGCCGAAGGGCCCTATTGTAACAATTTGACATAAATTTGTCTATCGAAAACATATCCTATACTAACACTTCGAATGACTTCCTGTGTTTGTTGGTCCCAAAAATAAAAAGATCCCACAACAATTCAACTTCGTAATAATAATGACTTATAATATTTAAGTCGATTTGAGTTTGATTATACAGTCCCGGATCGACTATGGAAGTTCAACAAATGCGCCAATCGTGGCGATGAAAGGCCAGAACGAAAATGGAAGTTGCCATACCTTAACATATTTGTCTTGCCGAGAGACGCAAATGTGAATTGGCCGAAGGGCCCTATTGTAACATTTTGACATAAATTTGTCTTTCGAAAACATATCCTATACTAACACTTCGAATGACTTCCTGTGTTTGTTGGTCCCAAAAATAAAAAGATCCCACAAAAATTCAACTTCGTAATAATAATGACTTATAATATTTAAGTCGATTTGAGTTTGATTATACAGTCCCGGATCGACTATGGAAGTTCAACAAATGCGCCAATCGTGGCGATGAAAGGCCAGAACGAAAATGGAAGTTGCCATACCTTAACATATTTGTCTTGGTGAGAGACGCAAATCGGTTGAAATCCTTACCTTTCTCGAAACTGGTCCATACCCCAGTTTAACCCACTCGGGTGCGTTGGTGGTTTTGAATTGTCCTCGACTTAGTGGCACCATAAGGAACCATTTGTGTGACCATATTTGGTCTTATTCGAAAAACATTGGGCGACGGTCGTCATATTGTGTTTTAGTGGTCAGATGTGAATTGGCCGAAGGGCCCTATTGTAATATTTTGACATAAATTGGTCTTTCGAAAAGATATCCTATACTAACACTTCGAATGATTTCCTGTGTTGGTTGGTCCCAAAAATAAAAAGATCCCACAAAAATTCAACTTCGTAATAATAATGACTTATAATATGTAAGTCGATTTGAGTTTGATTATACAGTCCCGGATCGACTATGGAAGTTCAACAAATGCGCCAATCGTGGCGATGAAAGGCCAGAACGAAAATGGAAGTTGCCATACCTTAACATATTTGTCTTGATGAGAGACGCAAATCGGTTGAAATCCTTACCTTTCTCGAAACTGGTCCATACCCCAGTTTAACCCACTCGGGTGCGTTGGTGGTTTTGAATTGTCCTCGACTTAGTGGCACCATAAGGAACCATTTGTGTGACCATATTTGGTCTTATTCGAAAAACATTGGGCGACGGTCGTCATATTGTGTTTTAGTGGTCAGATGTGAATTGGCAGAAGGGCCCTATTGTAATATTTTGACATAAATTGGTCTTTCGAAAAGATATCCTATACTAACACTTCGAATGATTTCCTGTGTTGGTTGGTCCCAAAAATAAAAAGATCCCACAAAAATTCAACTTCGTAATAATAATGACTTATAATATGTAAGTCGATTTGAGTTTGATTATACAGTCCCGGATCGACTATGGAAGTTCACCAAATGCGCCAATCGTGGCGATGAAAGGCCAGAATGAAAATGGAAGTTGCCATACCTTAACATATTTGTCTTGGTGAGAGACGCAAATCGGTTGAAATCCCTACCTTTCTCGAAACTGGTCCATACCCCAGTTTAACCCACTCGGGTGCGTGTGTGGTTTTGAATTGTCCTCGACTTAGTGGCACCATAAGGAACCATTTGTGTGACCATATTTGGTCTTATTCGAACAACATTGGGCGACGGTCGTCATATTGTTTTTGTGGTCAGATGTGAATTGGCCGAAGGGCCCTATTGTAATATTTTGACATAAATTGGTCTTTCGAAAAGATATTCTATACTAGCACTTCGAATGATTTCCTGTGTTGGTTGGTCCCAAAAATAAAAAGATCCCACAAAAATTCAACTTCGTAATAATAATGACTTATAATATGTAAGTCGATTTGAGTTTGATTATACAGTCCCGGATCGACTATGGAAGTTCAACAAATGCGCCAATCGTGGCGATGAAAGGCCAGAACGAAAATGGAAGTTGCCATACCTTAACATATTTGTCTTGGTGAGAGACGCAAATCGGTTGAAATCCTTACCTTTCTCGAAACTGGTCCATACCCCAGTTTAACCCACTCGGTGGCACACCTCGAGGGTGATGGATGGGGGTTCGGGTGTTTCTATGGGGTATTTGGGGTGGGCCACCCACAAATACCGTCAAATGGGTCTAAATCACTACTGTTCTCGAAAATGGTCCATACCCCATTGTTACCCCATCGATGTGGCACCCCCGTGGGTGATGGGTGGGGGTTGGGGTGTTTCTAGGTGGTGTTTGGGGCGGGCTACCAACCAATGCAGCCCAATGGGTCGAAACCCCTACGGTTCTCGAAGATGTCCATACCCCATTTTCACCCCCTCCGGGTAGCACTCCCGTGGGTGACGTGCGGGGTCGGGGTCTTTATATGGGCTATTTGGGGCGGGCCACCCACCCATGCCATTAAATCGATCGAATTCCTTACCTTTCTCGAAAATGGTCCTTACTCCATTTTAACCCCCTCGGGGTGGCACCCCTGGGGGTGATGGGTGGGGGTCGGGTGTTTCCATGAGTATTTGGGAGGGCCACCCACCCATGCCGTCAAATCGGTTGAAATCCTTACCTTTCTCGTAACTGGTCCATACCCCAGTTTAACCCCATCGGTTGGCACACCCCGAGGGTGATGGATGGGGGTTCTGGTGTTCCTATGGGGTATTTGGGGTGGGCCACCCACCCATGCCGTCAAACGGTCGCAATCCCTACGGTTCTCGAAAATGGTCCTTACGTTGTGGTACCCCCGGGGTGATAGGTTGTGTCCGGGTGTTTCTAGTAGGTTTTTGGGGCTGGCCACACACCCATGCCACCAAATCGGTCGAAATCCTTACCGTTCTAAAAATGGTCCATACCGTTTTTACCCCCCCCCTCCGGGTGGCACACCGGGTGTGATGGTGGGGGATCCATGAGTTTCTAGTGTATTTTTGGCCGTCAAATCGGTCGAAATCCTCACCGTTCTCGAAAAAAGGACCATACTCTATTTTCACCTCATCGGGGTGGCACCCCCGGGGTGATGGGTGGGGTCGGTGTTTTAGGTGGTATTTGAGGCGGGCCACCCACACATGACGTAAAATCTGTCAAAATTCATACCCTTCGCGAAAATTGTCCATACCATATGTTCACCTTTCGGTGGCACCCCATGGAGGTGATTGGTGGGGGGGGGGGGGGGTCAGTGTGTTTCTATGGAGTACTTGGGCGGTCACTCGCCCATACCGTCAAATGGGTGGAAATTCTCACCGTTCTCGAAAATGGTCCATACCCCATTCACCCCTTCGGGGTGGCACCCCCCAGGGGTGATAGATGGGTTCGGTGAATGTATAGGTGGTATTTGGGGCGGGCCACCCACCCATGCCATTAAATCGGTCGAAATCCTTATCTAATATTGTCCATACCCCATTTACACCCATACGGAGTGTCACCCCCGGTGTGATCGGTCGGGTTCGGGGTGTTTGTAGATGGAATTTGGGGCGGGCCACCCATCCGTGTCGTCCAATCGGTGGTATTTGGGGCGGGCTACCAACATTTTACCCCATCGAAGTGGCACCCCCGAGTGATGGTGGGGGTATGGTGTGTCTATGGGTATTTGGGGCGGGCCAACAACCCAAGCCGTGATATCGGTCGAAATCCACACCGGTCTTGAAAATGGTCCGTACCCCATTTTCACCACCTGCGGTCAAATCGGTTGAAATTCTTACCCTTCTTGAAAGTTGTCTATACCACATGTTCACCCCCTGGGTGGCACCCCGGGTGATGGGTGGGGTCGGGTGTTTTTAGGGGGTATTTTGGGCGAGCCACCCACCCATGCCGTCAAATCGGTCTAAATTCTTACCCTTCTCGAAAATTATCCATACCCCATGTTCATCCCTGGGGTGGCATCCCCCATGAGGTAATTGGTGGGGTATCGACGTGTTTCTTTGGGTTACTTGGGCGGAACACTCACTCATGGCGTCCAATCTGTGGAAATTCTTACCGTTCTCGAGTAAGGTCCATACCCCATTTTCACCCCTTCGGGTGGCACCACCCAGGGGTGATGTCGGGTTCGGGTATTTATATGAGGTATTTGTGGCGGGCCAGCCACCCACGCCGTCAAATCGGTCGAAATCCTTACCATTCTCGAATATTGTCCATACCCCATGTTCACCCCTGCGGAGTGGCACCACCGGTGTGATAAGTGGGAGTCGGGTATTTCTAGGTGGTATTTGGGCGGGCCACCCACCCATGCCGTCAAATCCATACGGCATTTTCACTCCCTATGGTGGCACCCCCACCGGAGTGATGGGTGGGTGTGGGGTTTTTCTAGTGGGTATTCAGGGCGGGCCACCCACCCTGTGGTGATGGCTTGGGAATCGGGTGTTCATAGGGGTTATTTGGGGCAAGCCACCGACCCATGCCATCAAATCGGTCGAAATCCTTACCGTTCTCAAAAATGGTTCATACCCCATGTTCACCCCTTGGGGTGGCAGCCACTGGGGTTGATGCCTCGGGGGTCGGCGTGTTTCTAGGGGTTATTTGTGGTGGGCCATCACACATGCCATCAAATCGGGCGAAATCCTTTCCGTTCTCGAAAATGGTCCTTACCCCATGTTCACCTCATCGGGTGGCAACCCGGGTGATGGGTGGGTGATCCGGGAGTTTCTATGGTATTTTGGGTAGATCACCCACCCATGCCGTCAAATCGGTCGAAATCCTTACCGTTCTCGAAAATGATCCATACCCCATTTTCACCTCCTCGGGGTGGCACCCCCGCAGGTGATTGGTATGGCATCGGTGTGTTTCTATGGTGTACTTGAGGTGGGCCACTCACCGTGCCGTCAAATCAGTGGAAATTATTACTCTCCTCGAAAAAATGTCCATACCCCATGTTCACCCCATGGGGTGGCACCCCATGAGGTGATTGGTGGTTCGGGTTGTTTCTATGGGGTACTTGGGGCGGGCCACTCACCCACGCCGTCAAATCGGTGCTAATTCTTACCGTTCTCGAAAATAGTCCATACCCCATTTTCACCCCTCGGGGTGGCACCATTGAGCTGATGGTTGGAGGCCGGGTGTTTCTGATGGGTATTTGGGGCGGGCCACATACCCATGCCGTCAAATCGGTAAAAATCCTTACCGTTCTCGAAAATGATCCATACCCCATTTTCACACCCTCGGGTGCCACCCCGGGGAAATGGGTGGGGTCGGGGTGTTTCTAGGGGATAATTGGAGCGGGCCACCACCCAGGCCGTCAAATCGGTAGAAATCCTTACCTTACACCATTTTACCCCCTTCGGGTGGCACCCGCGGGGTGATGGATGGGGCATTGTGCTGTTTCTAGGGGGTATTTGGGGCAGATCGCTCGAAATCCTTACCATTCTCCGAAATTGTCCATACCCCATTTAACACCCATGGGGTGGCACCCCGGGGCCTTGTACTATGGACCATAATAATTGTAATCACAAGGTTAAGGGAGGTACACAGGAGGCGGGCAAGTGCAATAGACCACTGTATTGTAATAGTGTATATTATACCCGTGTGCATGTGGGCTCATTGCCGATGGGTGATTGGGTTTGATCAGAATGGCATTCACACTGCGGCAATCAAGCGGTTGTCTCGTGGCAAACAACCTAAAGTCTGTATTGGAGTATTGACCAATTATGACATTCGTGCAGGGATGTTGTTAGAGGGTCTCCTTTGTGGGTACACAACTTGGAGTTTAAACCTGCACCTGAGACCTTCTAGCCACGTCTCTTGTACATATTATCAATAGAATACTGCAGCGATTCTGAATGACAAACCAACTAGAAATTAAATACATCGTACGACTTGAATTGTTGGAACAGACGATAACCATTGATGAAATATAACACAATGCACGAACGGTTGCGGTGTACTCACTGGGCGATTATTTAAAGGATACCGATTACCACTAATCAAATTGAACACGGCTCACCCATGCACTAGCGATAACATCTCAATGAGTGTCTCCGATGACTCATTTTTTCATTGGTCAATCAAGTCACATGTGAAAAACTTATTATTTTATTGGTCACCAATTATTTTATTGGTCAACATGCATGTGAAAGCGGAATTACAAGAAGTCGCCTATACACTGTTAGAATAAGAGTGGAGGTCTATGGTAATCGACACCTTTTGTGTGCCCCACTGAAGCTTGTGATTACAATAATTGTGTTCTATAGTATAGGGCCCGGGTTGATGGGTGGGTGGTCGGGGTGTTTTATGTGGTATTTGGGGTGGGCCACCAACCCATTCCGTCAAATCGGTCTAAATTCCTACCCTCTGGGTGGCACCCCCGGGGTGATGGGCGGGGGGTCGGGTGTTTCTGGGAGGTATATGGGCGGGACACACACCCATGTCGTCAAATCGGTTGAAAACCTTACCGTTCTCGAAAATGGTCCAAACACCATTTGTACCCCCTCGGGGTGATGGGTGGGGGTGTTTCAAATTGGTGTTTAAATTGTGAATTTAGGGTGGGGCACCCACACACACGCGGTCAAATCGGTTGAAATTCTTACCATTCTCGAAAGTTGTCTATACCACATGTTCACCCCCCCCCCCTGGGTCGCACACCCAATGTGATTGGTGGGGGTCGGGTGTTTCTATTGGGTATTTGGGGCGGGCCACCCACCCATGCCGTTAAATCGGTAAAAATATTTACCGTTCTCGAGAATGGTCCATACACTATTTTCACACCTACGGGGTGTCACTCCCGGGGTGGTGTGGCTGGGGTGTTTCTATGGGGTATTTGGGGCGGGCCATCCACCCATGCCGTCACGAAATTTGTCCATAACCTATTTTCACCTCTTCGGGGTGCCAACCCCAGAGGTTGATGGGATGGGTCTGGTGTTTCTAGGGGGTATTTGGGGCGGGCCACCCACAAATGCCGTCAAATCGGTCGAAATTCTTACCGTTCTGGAAAGTGGTCGATACTGTTCTCGAAAATGGTCCATACCCCATTTTCACCTCTTCGTTGTTGATGGGCGGGGGTCTGGTGTCTATAGGGGGTATTTGCGACGAGCGACCACCCATGCCGTCAAATCGGTCGAAATACTTACCGTTCTCGATAATGGTTCATCCCCCATTTTCACCCCTTCTGTTGTCACCACCCGGGAGTGATGACTGGGGAGTCTGGTGTTTCTAGTAGGTATTTGGGGCGGGCCACCCACCCAGCATGCAATCAAATCGGTCGAAATCCCAACTGTTCTTGAAAATGGTTTATACCCCATTTCATATGGTTTATACCCCCGGTGGTGATAGGTTGGGCTCGGTGTGTTTGTGTCAGGCCACCGAACCGTTCCGTCAAATTGGTCGAAATCTGTACCGTTCTCGAAAATGGTCGATGCTGTTCTCGAAAATGGTCCATATCCCATTTTCACCTCTTCGGGGTGGCAATCACCGGGTTTGCTGTGTGGGGGTCTGTCGTCTCTATGGGTGTTTGGGACGAGCCACCCACCCATGCCGTCAAATCGGTCGAAATCCTTACCGTTCTTGGAAATAGTTTATACCCCATTTCACCCCTTCGCGTGGTAACACCCGGGTGATTGGGTAGAGATTTGGAGTGTTTCTGAGAGATATATGGGACCCACCCATGCCGTCAAATCGGTCCAAATCCTTACTGTTCTCGAAAATGGTCCATACCCCGAAGTGATTGGAAGGGAGTCGGTTGTTTCTAGGGAGTATTTGGGGTGGGCCACCCACCGTGCCGTCAAATCGGTTTAAATCCAATACTGTTCTCGAAAATGGTCCATACCCAATTGTTACCCAATCGGGGTGGCACCCCCGTGGGTAATGGGTGGGGATGGGAGTTTCTGTGTGGTATGTGGGGCGGGCTACCCACCCATGCAGTCAAATCGGTCGAAACCCCTACCCTACGGTTCTCGAAGATGGTACATACCCCATTTTCACCCCCTCGGGGTAGCACGGGGTATGATGTTCGTGTATGCCAGACACAGTTCTGAAATGTGACATTTCTATCGGTGTGACGTTATGAGAATAATACCGACAACTCAATGTACACGGTTTCAACTGAATTATTCCATCGACTTTTGGGAAACCTGAGCATGAGAGATTACAATTAATGATATGCCGCGGCTTAATTGGCAAATGATACACTAAGGGATTAGTTAATGTATTTGATTTAGTGTAACGCGGATCCCCAGGGCATAGTGGCACGCGCATCGTCGTGGGGCCATCCATCAGCATCCTTTGATTTCACTAAATCGTACAAGGGGACCATAAATGGCATGGGTGCGATATTTGAACCCCCCCCCCCCTGGTGTTTGAGTTGATCGGGTGTGTTTTGATGTGTCTTCGGCTTAGAAACAACCTATAACATACCAATTGCTTGACCCTATTTGGCATTTATCGTAGAACCTTGGTCCGCGGCCACCATGATGTTGTTGACGAAATATGTAACGAAAGAAGAGCCCTATTCTAACATTTTGACAAAATATGTCATGGGGCAGATAATTGGTACGCTGGGCCATTTGGTTGTCGGCCATTTGGGTAGGTCGGATTTTGGGTTTGTTTCAAGAAAAAGCGTCCTGTGCTTTATATACATAGAAATAAATTTGAAATAACAATTTTAAAAGGAGTGAGTGGTATTTGATCGGGTGTCTAACTACATGACAAAAATCATTAAAATTACCTATCTGTATCCATACCATAAATGTGTTAGCAACGAACGCTTTTTACTGCTTCGTGCTGATCTCGACTTTTCTATATTCTATATCTAGAATAAGTCGTTTGTTTATGGCATATATAGTCATCATAATAGTATTTCGTGTATTTATACCTATATTTATTTCACGGGAAAATAGCCAGAAGGAACAAAAGTCAGTTTCGTTGTGTTTCTGCCACTTGCAATGAATATGTGTATTTTATCAGTGTGTTCTTCAATAACTTTTTAGTGGTTAATGGACATATTGCAGGAAACTCCCCCTGATTATACAGACCCGGAACGACTGTAGAAGTTACTAAATGAGCCAATGATGGCGATGTGAAGTCAGAACGAACGTGGAAGCTCCCGTACCTTATCATATCTCTAATAAAATAAGCGCATATAAACCTGATTGGCTTCGGTTTGATGTGATCGGGTGGGATAAGTGGCACGATGGGCCAATTACACGCATGTGGTTGTTGGTTATTTATTCGAGTCGGATTTTGGAGTTGTTTCGAGAGAAAAAATGTCACGCGTGCTTACTCTAGACATTTCAGCTTTAATTGTTAAATGTGAAATGACCGAAGGGCCCTATTCTAACATATTCACATAAATCAGTCAAATGGCATACAAATGGCATAGAAACGCTCTTTATTGCTTCTAAATTCGATATCGCGAATAAGTCTTTTGTACATGACATAATAGTTTCCCCAAATTATACCTATTTGGATGACGGAAAGCGGGTCAGAATCTGTGATTAAAATAGGTGGCGTTTGACCAAAGACTGTGACGTTGTGACCAAATTGAAATTTGGCCTTTCGTCTGTTCACGTTATGACACAATCAGCTTATTATAATTTTTCCATCGACCCTGGGAGACCAAAGTATGAGCCATTAGAAGCGACGTCATGCAGCGCCTTAACCGTCAAATCATTATTGTCTATTCAGGACTAATTAATGTAACTGATTTAGTTTCAAGCTGCTCCACAGGGCATACTGGCAGCTGCCTCGCCATTGATACCCCAGTAGTGGCATATATTAATCTCGTCACAGAACGATTGAAGGATGAATATATAAATAAGTATATTATCAGTGCAGACGATCCACACAGTAAACGAAGGCCATACAAACAATTCAAAACCATTTTTCGACTCGAACCATATCTAATACATACAATTTCTATCAAAGACCGTGAACAATTATGTAGACTTCGAATCAGCTGTCATTCATTAGAAATAGAAAAAGGCCAACACAAACGCCCACCGACGCCAGCCAATGATCGGATATTCAAGATGTGCAATACTAACTCAGTGGAAGACGAGAAGCATTTTGTTCTCCATTGTATCAAATACGACAAATTGAGAAAAAGGCCTATATGAATCACTAAATTTCTAAGGGCCAGTAGTATCTCAAAATGCATATACATAATGCGAAACGACCAACCAAATACAAGTAATGTGATCAGTCGAGCTTTCAAAGAATTCTTTGAAATGAGAAAAGAAGCCCGAAGTTGATGAATAAATTAATAATTAATTTCTATTCCACACGATATCATAGGCCTGCATACAGTTTATTTGCATGCTTATATTATTGAGCTCTACTAAGTCATTGTATAACTGTAGTATGAATATGTGGAAAGTTTATTATATGAACTATGTATGTGTAAATTATATGTCTTATTATTATGTAATGCATACGGCTCACATGAGTGTTTTATGCTAATAAATATCATATCATAATTCCTCGCTGCATTCAAGCAATATTCTGAGGAAGAACGTGGATTGAACCCGAATTATTACCTCCACCCAATTTAAAGGTGCTCAATCCGATGCGATGATCCCCATATCATCCGATTCCAACAACAACATTTTTTGAAATGCCGCTTCAGTTGTCATACTGGCACAATTGTCATGCCTCGCCATTGAGATCACAGTAGTGGCATATCTCGCGGCAATGAAGCAATATTCTGAGGAAGAACGTGGATTGATCCCCGGTTTATTTCCTCCACCAGATTAAAGGTACTCAATCCGATTCGATGGTCCCCATATCATCCGATTCCAACAACAACATTTTTTGAAAAGCCAGATCGATGTTCAATAACAACTCGAATTGCGGTGCCTGCAGATCAACGTATCACAAAGAAATTGAACATGTATTATTTACATGTAATGTGCCAGACATCCATCAATTGAGATACATTTTCTGGTCAATCACCAT
Organism: Siphonodentalium dalli; assembly: GCA_032622095.1. NCBI lineage: Eukaryota > Metazoa > Mollusca > Scaphopoda > Gadilida > Siphonodentaliidae > Siphonodentalium > Siphonodentalium dalli. Next base: position 102,514,975 of record CP136062.1, on the reverse strand, counting down.
TGACTTCTTTGGGGTAGAATGTTTTATGTTTCTCGATTCACTCTCGCAAAACCATCTATGTGACTTCCTAATCGGCGGCACAGCCTTCGTTCCTCCACTCGTTGTCATCAATGCTCGGGGAGATATTCTCACATTCGCCGCGAAATTCATGTACAAAGGATGCCAACTTTTACGAAACAATGCCCGTTAAGACTATACCCGATTGCTTGCGTGTGCTTGCTGCCTGCCAGAAAAGCAAGTCTTGTTGACATTAAAATGTTTGAGGGTGAAAAGGAGCATGGCTTAGTGAACATAAGATCAACATCTATACGCATGCGATATACACTTTCCTTATCTATATGTGATCAAACTCTAATATGGTACATAGACCATATATACGGCTCATACTGCTGTAATGTACTGGAATTCAGTGTTGTTACTTTTTGCCGCCATTTTCTATGCTCAAATGTTGTTTGTATATATACTAAATGATGTTTTTAAATACCACTCTCACCTTTATGTGTACAAAACGCTCCAATTCGTTTATACAACACATACAATGTATTGGTGTATGATCTCCGTGAATGGAGGTTAATAAAGCTATATATATATATATATATATATACCATCGACATATTTGCGAGCGTTAATTCGGATTGAGTACCTTTAACCGACTGTTGTGTTCAGCCACCCATTATCACGGCATACAAATAAACGACAATGCGAGAAATACTGTATAATTATAGTTATGGGTCGGCTGTGTTGTGTTACGCTGGCACAGCATTAATTTTGGCAATAATATTAGTCAGTATGGCATTAACACAATTGGTCCTTTCATATTATAACCTGAGATCAGTGCTTATAGTTGTGGTATGCTGTTCCAAGATAGCGACTGTTGTTTGCACGCAATATGGGGGGGGGGGGGTGGGGGGGTGGGAGTCACACTGGCAAGAGTTTTTTAAAAACTGTTTTAACTGCCATTTTATGAATGTTTAGAACGTTCTCAAATTTGCGTATATATGATATACTTCCCAGTCCTGCAATCTACTTTCTATTCCACCGGTCAATTCAATTTGTTTAATCTTATCGACCAATAATACATAGATATTAAGATAACATATATTACATTTATGAACATGCATGACTTACATCATAAATTTTCAAATGATACATTATAATATATGAACAGTATTTACAATATAAATAATATACTTGCCTGTTATATGTCATTGCCATTAATCTGATCCGTTTGGTTTAATTCATTAGGGCTTACCATTCAGGTGTAATGCCATACCACGAGAGAGATATTTATTCCTCCAAATATGGGGACCATTATTGTACAATACATGTATATACATATAAAAAAGTTAACTTGTGACATATATACACAATATAATTTAATTTGAGAAGGCTCATTTGAAGTCGATAGTGCGATCTAGTTTCTTATGTGATAATTAAAATATCAGGAGGTCGGATAACTTTCATGAAAGACAGACACAAAACGGAAGCTAATAAAGCCCGGCGTTCCAATGCAGAAACATCTGCTCAACACATTGAGCAACCTTCAAGCATCGGGGCGTTCGTATTACGTAATGTATCATCTGGTGGGAATTTCTGGCCTATACAGACAGCACGGAATTCCATGCTTCTTTGATGATGAATAATGACTGGCAGAAATCCACTGCATTTGACCACCATGTGTGTTAATATCAGTGTCAAGTCGAATAGATCAGCATATCCACCCGGATAGCCGCCTAGTTTTATACTGTTGCTCAATATTTCATGTGTATTATAAGTGTTGGTCGATGTAGCTTGGAATACATTTAACACTGTAGGCAGACGAGTGGACTTGCTAGTAGGAACACCAGAGGCTAAAGGCACGGGCGGCGTTTGTTGCAGAAATATTTATATTTGTCCAAATCGGCATTAACAGAAGGAACACAAAAATATATACAGTTCCGCTCGATGCCAAACATAATCAGCGCGTAGATAGTATATTGTCGTCAAGACGTACGATGTTGTACGTTAACAAGAGACTGCTCGTGTTACAGAAGTTGTGCTTAAGTTTATATAACACAGTGCAATTATATTGGTTAACACACACAAATGATATAAACGCTCTTTATTATTTCCATATCAGGAAAACCTTAACAAATAACGCTCTTTGTGTTTACCATATCCGGACATAAAAAAAAAACCAGGAAACGTAACATTTTTGCTTTCGTTTACACAACAAAAGGGGAAAATGACAATAACATACTGTTTATGCCATATTTCTGATTGACATAAGAACAAAGGCTCTATATTTTTACTAATCCTTCTGTTTATGGCGGTTTTTGACGGATGTGATTATTTTAACAGCATACCCACCACCAACGCCGCCCGTATCTTTAACTTATGTTAAGAAATCATACCTATATAGTATATCGAAAATTCGTAATTATATGTTGGATTATGACTATATATGGGCATATCTTGCCTGAAATAAACACAATACAATAGCAGTAATGTTTTTTTCCCATTTACATACACACACAATATACATCTATTCAATTATATATGACCTGTCAAATGAACAGCGATTTCGTTCTATATTGTTAAATGGCTACGATATACGCTTTAACCTCTACTTATCCACGCATCTATGTACATGTACATTGATTTGCAATGGTGTCGATATACCAAAACCATTGCTAGACACCAAATAATTCTGATCAAATTGGTCGACATAAACTCAAATGTTTTGTATCTCGTAATTTGCTGTACATTTCAGTTTGATAAGGTTTCGAAAATTCAACCATTTCGTGCTTTATATGCAAACTACTTGGCTTCAAATTGAATAGGTGCGAAAAGTGTTGTTCCACATGTAAGTCATATTGTAGCTTGAAAGAAATCGAAGATGGTGCACCGTATTACCACTTATGGTTGCACACCAGGTTGCAGTGAATTATCTCCGAACGCGACCAAATTTACATGGCATGGTCACATGTCACCCCGATAACGATGCCATGAAAATTTTGTAAGCGAATTACTCGCCCCTGAATGTTCAAAAAATATATATTTGCTCTCCATAATGGAGGAAAGTTGCTAATGGAGTAGCCGAAGCGCGCGCGAGGGTGAGATCAGACCAGAGGAGGCGGTACACGTCATATTTAGCAAAGAGTAATAGGAGTCAAATTGTTGAGCAAACAGTTAAGTCAACAATATTTTCAGTGTATATACTGTTGCCACGTCCCTGCAACGGTGTAAGGTACACGATGCTGGTTGATCGCATCCATGACAGGGGGCGACGCACTCTATTTGTCATTGGTCATAACCAATGATTTCATGCAATGCATACATAAGCAGATGTTGAGTATATCGATGGATTATTTGCGTGATTTATCACCATAATTACGAATTGTATGTTTTCAGTACGCTTTCATAGTGTTGAACATGAAATCTTGTTTGTCGGTGCCATGAATGTACATTTATATGTGGTGCGCTAATCATTGTTAATGTTAAGTGCTTTTAAAGATGCATTATCCGATTAAGTGCTTTTTAAGATGCATTATCCGATTGAAGAAATATTGTCGTTGTAACTTGGTGATATGGTGACCGTCTGATAAATTAAAATAACTGGGGTAAATATGTATGTATCACATTGTGTCACGCATACATTTGGCGATTTACTACAAAAGCCAAACAGGAGGGAATATCTATCTTGAGCAGTGAGATCGCCTGCCGGCGCGTGTTAGCCCATCCATTACTAATATAATCCGATGGCGCGCCTTAGGGGCGGCGGCAGATATCTCAAATTGTCTCAGCCCATAGTGTGCGCTATATATCTGCCCTGGCGGTTAATAGGAATTATGATTCCCTTCTATATGGCTGTGTTTGTATACACCGTCGGGTGGTACGCCATGGATGGCGGCAAACACTCTGGGTTTAAAATTAATAGGTCAGTATATTGCTATGCAATGTTATAGTCCCTATATATAGTTTGCTGATATTAACATCCACATATGTACATGTACGTACACAGTCACAACTGATCCCGTCTATCTCAAATCGTAAATGTATTATTTTTTAAAATAATTATTGGCATCGCGTATGATCGATACCTGCAGAATATATCCCACTAGGACATTGGTATCCATATTATTCATGCTGTTGTCGTCATACAAACAAAACAACCACAATCATGCGTGATTAGTTCCACAGATTTGTATTGAAGTGCTCTAAATTGATGACAAAGTACGACACATACTCTTCGTTAAAATATGCAGTCGAAAATGGCGAATCAAGAAGGATGATCTTGGATTCATCGATGTGGCTGGAAGATATTTTAATTCGGCCGTTTCCGAAAATAAAAATACTGACAGACATAGGGATTACGACATGGTTCAATGGGTGGAGATGAGGATAATGAGAGTATTCTAAAGGAACGGCATATAAATAATATAATTGTGAAATTGCCTCGTAATATTGTGGGATAAGTGGAATTAACTTTTATTTTATATATCTAAAGGAACAGTAACTCCTGCATGCAAACTACGTATGTCCGCGCTGCGTGACATTCGCATAAATTTGGAGACAGCATGGCGTTTATTAAAATAATTCATATGCCGCCTATATGGAGGAAGCTTTTATTTTATGTAATCTTGTGATATATTTCTATAATACCATATGGGCGCACAAAACCTAAATTAAACAGTAAAATGTAATATAGACACATAAACAAACTCAAATGTTAATGTCGATGCGTACGTGCACATGTACGTCAGTGAGATATCCCGAATTTAAGTAGTCTTGTTGATTTGCTACGATGCTGGTGGGTATACCACGGAGTTGAAATATGCTGATATGGTAAACTGATTCTGTTAAGAAAATGTACCGTTATTCTTTCGGAACATACATGTTGCAGTGTCTGGATATATATACAATAACGGAACAATTTCTTAACACCAATATTTGTCACTACCAGCACAATGGCAAGTCAGCAGGACCCACCAGCATCAGATCAAATTAGCAGGATAACTTAACCGGGATGGAAAGTGTTTGCCTTGCAATGACTGAACCTTGAAATCAGCTCTATCTCACCTATGACATACATGCACTGTGTCACACTTATAGTAAGGTGGTCACTTTCACCGCTGTGGCCTGCTCCCACAACTATTGACACACACGGAGTTACCATAGCTCACATCCCTGTCGACGCGCCCGTGACCTGACGGGTGTCACCTTGTTGTCTCGATGTCCGTTTCGATATAGATTGGTGTGGGTGTGTATAGATGATGATCGCCGCTCTTCATTGCTATAAATATTCATTTAACACTGGTTCGCCCTGGTTATTTGGTCATGTGGTCTTAGCAGCATCAGTTCGCCATATCAGCAGCATGACAGTTCACCTGATCCCACCAGCATCATAGCAAATTAGCAAGACCATTTAACCAGTGTGTGGTTATTATATCACACCATCGTTGACTGACTGTTAGCATATTTTAATCTGTTGTGTACACTCGGGCGATTTATATTGGTCCACCGGGAGGTGTCAATTACATTGGCTAATGACCATGAAGTGATAATTTCGTCTGACGCGTGTCTGTTCCCGGGTGTCCCATCGCAGCCGGCATTTCATTAACAAAATTTGTGCATCTATTTACAATGCATAATATATATATTTACATGAATTATATTCAACTATGGTCGTATGGTATGTATACATGTACATCAGTATAATAATGTTCATAGTGTTCTCCTGCATTTAACTGTGAAAGACTGAAACCAAAGTTTCAGACAAAATTTAGAAATCAGTTTCCACTCACGGGAAGTATATTAGTTATAAACGCTCTTTATCGACATACAACTTATAATATTTCGATATTTGCCTCCCACAACTCAACAAAATGCAATGTTAAGAAGATAACAGTCCACTGGCATGTATGCTGGAATATGGGAATGAGGACAGACTACCATTGTTCATGGGTCATGTGCTTCCTTTGACCATCCAACTCGGCCTACAATAGTACATCAAAGTGATTTATAATGATGCCCCTTGGGTATACAACTATCTGGTTGTACCACGAGGCATGATTGTGTTATATTGAGTAAACTCATAGGAATTTGTTCGAGAACAGACAAACACCTATCTGGACTAAGAGCCAGTCAGTTGGTTTTGATGGAAGGTGAATAACTCTATACACTTGTATTTGGTACAATTAACCTCACCACCATAAAGACAGCAATTAGAAACACACAAAACGTCATCCCGTATATATGTTATCTTCGTCATCTACGTTGTATTTGTTAAAATGTTAATGGGAGAGGGGTGGGTGTAAGTTGTTAAAATTTGTGCCCCTATCCCTCTTGTAATATTATATTACAATAAAATATGTTTTAAAAAAAGACACGATATAAGACTTATATATGTATTTGGGGTGGTGAGGTCAATTGTGCGAAATTCCCCTGACTATATATCTCCTAGTTTTTTTTATTGTTATGCATTTTAGTTAAATAAAGTGGGAGTTTTGGGGTAAATATGAGAATCTCTATCAATTAGTGGAAAATCTTCGGCGTGACGTCATCGCATGCGCTAATATTAAACGTGTGTCTTACCAATAATAATGAAGCTGATTTTGTGAGTTAATTATGTGATAAATATAGTTACGATGTACATGTAGGTTGTATACAATGCTATGTATTGGCATCAAGCTAATACTATTCCGAAATTTGCCTTGCCAACACAACATCATACAATGTTAAAATAGCACATAACAGTCGGGAACATATGATTCAATATAACCATACTGTATTATATTGATGCCCAAAGTAAGGTAGACATATATTTTGCATTGTGTTGTGTCGGGGACAGCCCGTCAAAAATTATTTAAAAAAACAGGCGTCCTATTTGAACATATATTTTACCATTAACTTGCGATGAACGCTCTTTATTGGAATAATGCATAGCCCGTGCATACCATGTCCTCAACAGAACAACCAGATAGGACCGAAATAAGAACAGTCTCACGCATACAGCGATGCGTTCATAAGCACTGCGCTCTCGTCGCACACCGTTCCGATACGCGCGCCGAATCTGGAGCGTAATTAGCTACAGCGCCAATCTCAGCGCGTTTGCGCGCTCTATCTGGCGGGCCGGGTAAGGTCAGATCCGTTATATCGTAGCCAGGAAGTATATTGTTTTTCTACTGCGGCCGTTTTCTGTTTAATTGGAAATACTCAGAAACTAATGGGAGGAGGACCGCGAAATCTCTAGCGAATGAAGGCATCTAAGGTCTACTAAAAATAATGGTATCCGGATGTTGGTCCAATATCTTTTGACAGAGTCATGGCCCTTTTTCGATTATTTTTCATTATTATTATTATACTGGACACTTTTGCAACCCTTATTACTCGAAAAGTAACAGGAGTAGCACACTAAAACTTGGTACGTATCTTGGGATCAAAGAGTTATATGCCATCGTCGCATAACGAATATTGTCCGCGTTTTCCCCGAGGAGTTATCTCCCTTTATCTGAAAAAAATGTCATTTGATTATCTCGGAAATTATAAGGAGCAGAGCATCGAAAATTGGACCGTATGCACATCTCGATATGCCCTACTGCCCACGGGCATCAGAACTTGTGTCCGCGCTTTCCCTGAGGAGTTACCGCCCATAGTTGGCAAACCTCTATTTGATTGTACTATGTTGTCCTCTTGTATCATTCCAGATAACTGCATGTGATTTTCATAGTCGTGTTGACCGTTGTCAGAGAAGGAAAATTTGACAGGGTCGGACATATATTTTAACACTGGGGTGGGGGGCAAATTTTTTGAAAAATAAAATTTTGATTGACATTCATATATTTAAGTTTATGTATTTCCCGAACGAAAACAAACTCATACCGGAAAGGATTTTTGAAATCCGAGAAGAAATGCAAGAGTTACGGGCCCTCAAAGTTTGCAATTTGGGCCCATGTGCTTGTGATCACATCTCCTCCGAAGATATCAAACATAGGATGTTATCTGATACGCCAATGTGTGCGGACTGAAGAGGGCACGCGGTGGGCTAAATTTTGCCAGTGTCGGTTCATTATTGTGGGTCTGGGGAGGGGTGGTCCGCGGTACCAATTTGTAATTCTTCTCGGAATCAGATGAAACTTGGAATCTAACATCTGCAACATCAGCCGATCTAGAAAGTGAAAAAATTTCGAAAATCCATCAAAAACTAAAAGAATTGCGGCCCCTCAAACTTTGCAATTTTGGGCCCGTGTGCTTGATAACACATCTCCTCCGAAGATATCGAACATAGGATGTCATCTGATACGAAAATGCGTACGGACTGAAGACGGCACGCGGTGGGCCAAATGTTTTCAGTGTCGGTTCAGTATTGTGGGTCTGGGGAGGGGTAGTCCGTGGTACCATTTTTTAATTCTTCTCGGAATCGGATTAAACTTGGAATATAACATTTGCAACATCAGCCGATCTGGAAGCTGAAAACAGATCGTAAATCTGTTGAAAAATGGCGGAGATTTTGGCCGTCCAAGTTTTAATTTGGGCCCATATGCTTTCCAATAATCAAAGTGTTATCCGTCTCCAAATCAGATGAAATTGATACTATGCAATCTATGTTAGCAGAAAATCACAAAAATGGAAACAATTTTAAAATCCGTTGGAAACTAACGGAGTTACGGGGCCTCAAACTTAGCATTTTGTGCCAGGGGTTGATGTTTTCCCAATCCCGTCACCCAATTTCGAGGCAGGGGTGGGGTCACGTCCAAACACTTGAGATCAACCTACATATGTTAGGACAACATATAATCACCATACTTTATATTTTACGTCCATAAACTGCGATTCATTTCACTCATGATTGTTCCTATTATTATACTTCCATGGTGTAACCAAGGAAGTATATTGTTTTTCTACTGCGGCCGTTTTCTGTTTAATTGGAAATACTCAGAAACTAATGGGAGGAGGACCGCGAAATCTCTAGCGAATGAAGGCATCTAAGGTCTACTAAAAATAATGGTATCCGGATGTTGGTCCAATATCTTTTGACAGAGTCATGGCCCTTTTTCGATTATTTTTCATTATTATTATTATACTGGACACTTTTGCAACCCTTATTACTCGAAAAGTAACAGGAGTAGCACACTAAAACTTGGTACGTATCTTGGGATCAAAGAGTTATATGCCATCGTCGCATAACGAATATTGTCCGCGTTTTCCCCGAGGAGTTATCTCCCTTTATCTGAAAAAAATGTCATTTGATTATCTCGGAAATTATAAGGAGCAGAGCATCGAAAATTGGACCGTATGCACATCTCGATATGCCCTACTGCCCACGGGCATCAGAACTTGTGTCCGCGCTTTCCCTGAGGAGTTACCGCCCATAGTTGGCAAACCTCTATTTGATTGTACTATGTTGTCCTCTTGTATCATTCCAGATAACTGCATGTGATTTTCATAGTCGTGTTGACCGTTGTCAGAGAAGGAAAATTTGACAGGGTCGGACATATATTTTGACACTGGGGTGGGGGGCAAATTTTTTGAAAAATAAAATTTTGATTGACATTCATATATTTAAGTTTATGTATTTCCCGAACGAAAACAAACTCATACCGGAAAGGATTTTTGAAATCCGAGAAGAAATGCAAGAGTTACGGGCCCTCAAAGTTTGCAATTTGGGCCCATGTGCTTGTGATCACATCTCCTCCGAAGATTCATATTATGCTACACGCGAAACGGAGATGACTTTTGGGAAATCCAGAGTCCAAAACGGATCCAAATCGACCTGTCCCAGAAAAGTCGTTCATTTTGTTTTCACTTTTTGAAAAAGGCTCCAATATTTCAACAAAAACTTTTGGACATAGAACATTATTTTTTTCTCAGTCAAGTGAAAAGAGCTCTTCAAAATAATTCCGCTTATATATATATAATATATTATCTATATATACGCCAAAAATTTGTCATTCCCCTCTCTCCTTCCTCCCCATCCCCTGTGGGATGGAGCCTACCTCCGATTCGATTCACCCGTCTTGCCGCGGGCCAGTCTCAATCCTCTACCAGAGAACTGATAGAACGCCGTCGAATTCCAACAATCATTTCCAGAGTGGTATATTGGTATGAGTTCATATCGGAGCCGTTATAAAGCAAATAACTTGGATTTTAATATAAACCCACCTATTCGTAAATTGTGTAGCCCATGGTGTGTGGTAAATTATAATTTTATCGTGTATAGTGTGTCATGAGCTATCTGCGTGCGTGCATTTCACTTTTGTATTTTCTTTCGCATCTTCAACGCATTGCATATCATATACAACCAAACAAAATACAAACATTACATTAATTTGATCAAACAAACCTTCGTTGTACGGTGTATATTTCTACTAACGTAATGACGACGTATAGCCAATTATTCCATTTGCGATAACAACGATAAACACATAGAAACATGCAAACATCATCATTTTCGTAAGAACAATTTGTATATTGTTATAAACCGTAGTATACTGCTGATAGACATTCAATTATTTCCGTCAGTATATGTCTGCTGAATTGGAAATGACTCCTTTTATACTTTCGCAAAATAAAACACCACTGATAGTTTCGTTCACCGTCATTTAAGTATTGTCAAAAAGCAAACGTGAAACAACCGCTCATTATTCCTACCATAAAGGAATCTACTTATAGAGAACGCTCTTTTCTGTTTGATTACGTTCAAACTCTTTGTGTGTTGTTGTTAATCACTCATTATATTCTTCGGACCGAACGTTCATTAAGCGCGCTTCATGTTATATATGCGAAAACCGACCCACGTGTTTATTGTTTTATATCCGATTCAATAACACATCGACGTTTATATTCTAGTTATTTATCGAATATAAAAAGCATCTTTACATTATCTTTAGTTTGGTATTATTCGTATTTGATGATTAAAATACACCAAAGCATGTTAAAAATAAAAAAAAAATAGTAGATACTTTGACGGGATTCGAACTCACGTCGCAATAAAACACAAACTGAAGGTTTGACGCTCTCACCACTCGGCTACGCACTGCGCTGTTAATTTATAAGAAAATATATTAGTATTAAATATATAGGCATATAACTGTGTATATTTAAACTTTATATCCAAACTGATTGAAATGCGTGACTATATATACCCCTTTCCGCTATACGGGGAACGGGAAAATGCACCTATTCTTCCCAACAAATCCAAACGGGCTAATTAAAGAGCAAGGTAATGCCGTAGCAGGTACATTTGGATATTCTATTCAAGCCACCCCCCCCCCAAATCTTGACAGCTATACTTTAAAAGTAACCTACCCAACGGAGAATGCAAGATGGGGTGGGTTGAGACTTTTGGTAAATTCCACCGAAAATCTAAAGTGCCATTTCCGAATTTTCAGATGGATCGGTTTACTTGTGACATTGCTATCTACTACATATTTTGGGACTTCTGTCTGTTTGTCTGTTAGGTATGGCCAGGAAAACAGCCGGACGGATTTCGACGAAACTTGATATCTAGGGATACTTTTGTCCGGGGAGTGCTTTTGACCCCGACCTGGTCATGACTTTAAAAATGGTCAATTCAATGTCAAATCGTGTAAAACGGATGGATTTCCACGAAATTTGATACCTATGGGTACGTTTGTCCGGGGAGTGTTTTGGACCGGTAAAACTATGTCCCCGACCTGACCTTGACCTTTAAAATGGTCAAATCAAGGTCAAATCGCGCCTTTCGACGGGATTTTGATGAAATTGATACCTAGGGATAATTTTGTCGTGGGAATGTTTTACACGGGTCAAGTCGAGTCCCCGACCTGACCTTGACCTTCAAAATTGTCAATAGGGAAAACAGCACGGACGAAGTCTGGTCATCCTGCTAGTATAATATAAATATTTATACTTAAGTAGTCTATCACTAACCTAATTGTAGCCCCAAATCCAAACGTGCTAATAAAGATCTAGTTTAATGCAGAAGCATGTACGTCGGTATACTGTAGGTACGCCTCCAAGATGTATGCTCAGCGGAGAGCTTGCGTCGGGTGGGTTCAGACTTGGCAAATTCCACCACAAACAAATGTGGAAAATTACTTAAAAAATAAAACTTTGAGACAACAATTTGTTGACGTGGTCAAAAGTATCCAGGTGCAACTTTCGAACGATTGTATAAGTTTTAGAGTGGACCGTTTAATCCTGGTAGCGCGTAACATTGTTAACGGGTGAAATATATTACTCAAATTAATATGATTTGCACCCTTTTGATATATATACAAGCCGATTACTCTATAATCAGACACACCAAATTTCGTGACCGTTGAACAGGATTTGGGCATCCAGGGGAGCGGTTATAATTAGCCATAAAATGTGTCCCTACTGAATACAAATGAACTAATTGGCTGGGTGAATGGTGACTCAGTTGGTCAGGACCATGATGCATTAGACAGTCATTAATCATCATGACATAAACCTTTGGAGTATATTTAATATTTAGAAATGTCAATGCAAGTCCACCATCGGATCATTAAGCACCAATATGAATTCGAATTAAGAGGAATACACATATACGCATAACACTCACATGGGATGGGATGGGATACCATGGAAGTATATCTGATTCCATGGAATCTGACCTCTAGTTGTAATTGTAATTGAACCAATGTAATTGTAATTAATTATATTGCATTTCCAATGTAATTGTAATTATAATTGTAATTGACATATTTCAATGTAATTGTAATTAATTACATTTCAATGTAATTGACCCAACCCTGGCACCGATCGAGTCATTAATGTGGAAGGGATGAGCACCAAAGCTGATACAAATATGATTGGAACAAATTTCCACCATGAAGGCACGCTATACATGTAACATTGATGAGAATACATGTTTTAGTCACCAATGTCAACAACAGTTGTATAAAGTTATCTCCATATAATTCGTTCTATAAGGAGTTTCAAATTTCACAGCCTCGACATGTGGTGACCCAATTAAGTCACTAATGAACAATTACATCTCTCAACTGTCATTTGAATGGGGACGGGAATCAGAACATTCATACAGTGAGTTCGTAAAACAGATACTTCGAAGAAAACATTATAAGTATACTTATCATTATATTTAAGAGATGCATATATTCTTGCAAATTGAGGAAACTTGAATTGTTAGAGGATGGCATGTTGGACTGGGTAATGTATTATAATACAATTGAGTCTGTCCCATTCAAGATATTTTCCGCAAGATAGATACAGTTTGTCAAGAGAGATGGAAATGCGTTGAAGACCCATTCGCAATAGTGGTGACAGTGCAGTCAAATATAGGTTCTTCTGAGATAAAAGAAAGCAGTCAGTAGCTCATGACTGTTCAGGATCCGTCAATACTGAAAGCTGACAAGGGTATATCACCCGATACAGCTAATTTCTTTAAGTTTTTGATCAGACTCATAGCCTAACATAAACAACTTAAAACATCGCTCTGTGTGGGTTACATGTAGCTGATATATAGCAACGTTTATTTTAAACTGATAATGATTGGCCACTACAACTCCATGGGGAGATGAGCAACAGGGCATTTTTTAAAAACATATTGATCAAGACTATTCTCTATTCCCACCACATGCATGTCCACACTACACAGCAGAGGGTATCACCTCAATTTAACCTGAGCAACACCGGGTAACCCTGCTAGTATAATATAAAATCAAATCCGAATGATTAGACACCAATTTGTAAATGTATGCGACTAAATGATCTCAAAACTGACAATGACCATGCTTTTGACGCGACAATCACTTCACTGATTGTCTATGAATTGAAACACACATTTAACAATGTTGTTTAAATATCTATAAAATTACCAAGAGCAATACCTGAAAGTTCGATTTGGATATTTAGAATTTCTAAAATTTCACACTTCACTATACTACCCAACCATACCTCTAAAAGGAAGCGGCTAGATGTTTACAGATGTACAACAATATCATATTGCAGTTTAGTGAAAACTAAATGGGAAACTATTAACAAGCAACGGAGACAAATGAATATATGCGTATCTTCGCCGGCGATGTGTAAACAGTCTGCAGTAACTTTCGCCGGAAAACTCGTTCGCCGCATATAGCGATAACCGGCTATGTGTAAACAGCACCTAAGTACGAAAATAGAGGAATATACAAATATTCCATAGCTGTGTATCAGTGAACGGATTAATGGGAACTATTATTATCCCATAGGTTAGCCCATTTTCAGGATAGATAACTCTTGAAGAACATATATACGAATACAACAGCGTACGCCTCAGCTACATGGGGTATTGTAAGTGGGTATGTAGTGTACTCCAGACTGATCAACAATATGTTATAAATACCCAGATTAGTCACCAGTCTTCAAGTTAGTCACATTCAGGGATGGAGTAATGGTAATGCATAACAAAGGATAACTTTTTCTAAAGTAATGAAAAGTAATATGTAATAGTTCCTTTTTTGCATTGCATATAATTCAAAGTGATGCTTACTCCACACAAATCCAGTTAATGCAATTATGGTTTTTATTTACTTTATCAAATATATAAGTGTATTTTAGGAATTAAAATGGTGGTTCTCTGCCAAGGGAAAGTTTAAAATAATACAATTAGTCCAGGAGATATTGGTCAACCTCTGCACCCCCACAGGACTCAACTTCACCCCACTAATTTTCTTTCTTAATGGCTCCTATAATTTTTTTTCACTTGTTAACAAGAAAAAAAAGTGGCCGCAGAGACTCCAGACAAGATGGCGTCCATCATGGCGGCCATTTTTTTTATATGCACCAGGTCTCTTTGCTCGCCGTTATAGTAAAGATGATATCACATGCGGTCTTGTTTTTCGCTCGATTCGTTATTCTAATATACAACCCTTACAAATTAGCCAAAACTCCGACACCAGAATCCAATATGGCGGCCAAGATGGCCGCCGAAATGTGAAAATATGATATTTTTCTGACATTTCACCACCTTTCGTTTGTCTCTGTGGCAAAATATTGGCATTTTGGCATGATATTATACATTTATCGTATAGAAGAGTCATTGGCAAAGACATGGGGACCATAATATACATTCATTGTGGGATATATTTGTCCGTTATCACGTTTTCCCAAATGCCGGTATAATAGGTCAAAGCCGAATCAACGCTAATAACGTGATGTAATGTTTCGAATCAATGAATGTTATTGCTATCATACCAACACCCATGCATATATATATATATATATATATATGTACAGGAGACAATCGAACTAGGATTCCTCTTATACCTGAGTTGAGAAATATTCACCCTAATCCAAGATGGCGGCCAAAATGGCCACCAGAAATAAAAAATCGCCGAAAATCGCTTATTTTAACATCAGTGAGCATTATTGTCATGATAAATCCACACCTACTTACTATTGTGAGTTGGGAACACTTAGGCGAAGAACTTTCCTTGTACCATATCCAAATAAAAGTCCCCCAAATCCAAAATAGCGCCCACAATGGCGGACAGATTTTGAAAAATCACCGAAATTCCCTCATATTCACACCATTGGGCATTATTGTAGAGACAACTCCACCCATGCTTACAGTTGAGTTGTAAATACTGAGGTGAAGTAATTACCTTACATCTCATGCTAGAAATGGTTTTCCAAATCGAAGATGGCTGCCAAAATTTGAAAACACGCCTGCATTCCTTTACTTTCTTACGATGGGCATTATTGTTTCGCGATTTCTACCCACCATTGCATGTTGATGTGGAATATTGATATGAAGTATTCATTAGGGTTTGGCAATTGATACTCACAGTCAAGATGGTGGCCAAACTGGCGGCCAGAAATTGAAAAGAAGTCGATATTATCACATGCTAATTTCAACTTTTTGTCATAATATCGGTATGTATGGACGAAACTGTACATATACCATCTATTAGTTCAACTTAAACGTATCAAAACGCATGACATAGCTCGTATCCTTCTGGAAAGATGAAAACCCACAATTAATATCGCGATGTGGCATTTCGAAATCCATTCTCCACTCACCGCCGATAATGGCCGTAACCGTAGGTGTGCCGAATAGTCATATCAGAACAATTACCTGATAACAGATTCTGATTTGCCACGTCACGTCCATAATTATCTGGACCAGCTTCCATTTCTTTGTCTGATAAATCTAGGTCGCTCACACCGACAAAGTATTCACCACTTCCTGGGAGAAGGGTCCCTCTAATCATAACGTTCAAACAGCTCATTTTCCGGTGTCTAGCTTACGATTTTAAATATTTGCTAAATATGGGATTTGTGCGTCATCTTGAACTAGGAAGGTATATGGTCGATGAGTATACAAGCTTACAGAAGGTCATCTCTATGTATGTGTCTCTTACCCCATGGGGATAACGCCATGTACAACTGGCGAACCAGGTAGCTAGTCACTTCTATAGAAGATGGTTCGTCAAATCACAAACTCAGCGAACTCAAACTCAGTGGACAACTTTGCCAGTGTTTCGAAGGTTGATAGCTGTCGATTTCCCTTTGACAGATGTCTATCTGCTAAGGAGAAAACCATAATGTACCGACTACCCACACTTCTTGACCATGATCCGAAGCAAACTGTGTGATGTCCAGCAGTTGTCTCCCAGCAGACAAGAACAATACTCGCGGTGCTAGTTTGTGGACATGCGCCATGATAGTGGGAATGAAATGGGCAACGGTATACACAACCCCTATACCTGGTGCATGGTTAAGATATAGAATGTAATGCGTGCCTTTTATTTTGGTGTGGTAAGATTGTATTTCCACATCCGTTTCGAAGCCGTTCAGATTCAACTTGACCAGACGAACAATTTTATCTGGATAATACTATTTGCTAGCCTCCCCCAAAACAGTCGGATGGACTAAAGGATAATGTCTTTATGGCATGAAGGTATGCGTTTTTTGTTATCCTCTCGCAGGGTTAGTGTCAGCATGTGGGCTGTATTATTCAAGAAAATGTCAGGAACTGTGGTGCATTTATTTCACTATGTATTTAAAGCACAATTTATAGTCTCGATGGCAATGGCTGTGGACGTTGGGGAACGCGATCTTTATGATCATATAGCTTTATATATATATATATATATATATATATATATATATATATATAATAAATATGAAGAGTAACACCTTTTAAGACCTATTTTATGTATTTAACATACGAGCTTTCGGGTTTCCCCTTCCTCAGGTATATATGCAAATGGAGTTACATCAAGATACAGTTGAACAAAGTTAGGCGTAACGTCAACGTCACACAACCCTTGGTGACATCTCCTTGATGATAACGTTATATATGTTGTTTTTTCGCGCCAAAAAGTTAGTCTTACAATTTGAACAATAAGAACGCGCGTTTCCACAGATGTGTAGGCCTATACGTGTATCTATCGTTATTATTAATGTCCAGATGCGGTGCGCCACGAGGCCATGAACCCAGCGTCCCTGTTTATCCCGGAATTCAGACTGTCAAACATTTGGATAAATCTTTGTTCAGTAATTCGTCTCTGGGAAGTATTGTCCAGTCCACCTTGGAGTACTTGTACCCGCATGTCTGAAACAGAGTGTCCTGGTGCGCCAAAGTGGACAGCTGTGGGTATTCCAGCATCTCGTGAACGAATGTTTTGTCTATGTCCTGTTATTCTGTTACTTAACTGCTGTCCCGTCTCACCAATGTAATGCACAGTGGGACATTTCGCACACGACATATAGTAAACAATTCCACTCGACACATAAGAATATGATCCGGAGGGGTTGAATTTCCGACCGGATTTTGTGTAAATATCATTATTACAGATGAGTGAGCACGTCTCGCACCTGGGTCTTCCGCAAGGACTTGTTCATGTATGTATATTGTTTCCACCAGAGTTAACGGAAGATGACACAATTTTACATTTTAAATTAGGTGGTTGGAGAGTAGCGACTATTGGTTTTTCTGGGAATACCTTCGCCAAGTAATTGTCATCAGTAAGCATATCATGCGACTCCGTAACAATGTTTCGTAATTTCTCTAAACGAGGGTGGTATGTCACTACAAGCGGAACGCGATCGGACAGTCCCTTTGTGTTGTATGTGAGCAAATCCTTCCTGTCCTTTGCTTTCGCTTTGTCCACCTCTCTCTGTACAAGTTTTCTATCATACCCAAGCTCGGCGAACGCAGATGATAATGTTTTAAGTTGGTCATCACGGGTCGTCTCATCGGAATTAATGCGCGAATACCTCAGACTATATATATAACTTTAGAATATAGTAGTTAATGTCTCATGTAGGACAATGGTCGCAATGGTGATGTTACTAAGAAATCACTTGGTGTGCCCAACGTATGTTGAACTGAATGCCAGAGCTCATCAACGTAACATTCCTCTGGATGTTCTTCGCGTTGAACATTTAAGCCTTGTGTCGATGGCATTTGTACTTTCTTGAAACATACCGACCACCACCCAGCGTGAGTATGACATATCAGCCAACTATCAAAGGCATCGCCTTTAAGACTACACCCCAGTCTGGGTGGGGCTTATACAGTAGTAGCCAATGGTACACGCCTGGTCCAGTTGATTAAGATCGGCTTCCAAACGGATGGGAACATACAATCTTAGCATACAAGGAAAGCAAAGCCACACATGAGATCATGTCTGAATCTAAAACATACCAAAATAAAGGGCGGTGCAGTCATGGTCCAATTTCATTTCCACTATCATGACACATTCCCGCAAACTAGCACCGTGTGTATTGTTATCATCTGCTTGGATCTGTTCGGTGAAACGATTGCTGGACGCCAACAAGATTGTTTTTATGATCATGTTCAAGAAGTGTGGGCATATTATGTATTATGGTCTCATGTGCCTTAGCAGAAAGGCATCCGTCAAATCTCAGGCTTTCAACATTCGAAGCCATATACAGAAGTTGTCCGGGTACGTCAGTGCATTAGATGAGTATGTGAATTGATGAACCATATATTGAGAAGTGGCTGTTTGCGAAGATCACCAGGTGTACATGTTGTTATCCCCATTAGCTCACCAAAGCTGAAAATACGCAGATAGATAGGTCCTTCTGAAAGCTAGTATACGCATCGACCGAATACATGTGTAGTTTATCGCACAATATGACGCACATACCCCATATGTAGCATCTGAATTATACTATAAGCTATACCACGAATGAAGCTCGCCAAGAATAAGGATAAGAATTCAAAGCTTTCGAAACAAACACGTGAGCTGGACACCGGCATATATATTGTTTGAAACATTCCGATTAGTGGGACCCTTCTACAAAGAAGTGTAGAAAACTGTGTTGTTGTGAGCGAGATAGATTAATCTGACGAAGAGACGGAAACTGGTCCAGATAATGCTGAATGTGGCAAATCAAAATAAGCTCAGGTACTGTTGTTTTGATTCTTGGAAGTCATAATTTGACTATTCGGCGCACCTATATACGGTTACGACCAGTATGGGCCCTTTAAATTCAAGAATGGATTTTGAAGTTTCACATCGCGATTGTGGGTTTTCATCCTTCCAAAAGGCTACGACTTATATTGGAACTAATAGATGGCTTATATTATTTACCGTTTTGTCTATACAGATCGATATTATGACAAAAAGTTGAAATTAGTATGTGATAATATCGACTTCTTTTCAATTTCTGGCCACCAGTTTGGCCGCCATCTTGACTGTGAGTATCAATTGCCAAACCCTAATGAATACTTAATATCAATATTCCACATCAACATGTAATGGTGGGTAGAAATCGCGAAACAATAACGCCCATCGTAAGAAAGTAAAGAAATGTAGACGTGTTTTCAAATTTCGGTCGCCATTTTGGCCGCCATCTTCGATTTGGAAGACCATTTCTTGCATGAGATGTAAGGTAATTACTTCACTTCAGTATTCCAATTAAACTGTAAGCATGGGTGGAGTTGTCTCGACAATAATGCCCAAAAATGTGAATATGAGGGAATTTCGGTGATTTTTAAAAATCTGTCCGCCATTGTGGGCGCCATTTTGAATTTGGGGGACTTTTATTTGGATATGGTACAAGGAAAGTTCTTCGCCTAAATGTTCCCAACTTATAATAGTAAGCAGGTGTGGAGTTGTCATGACAATAATGCTCACTGATGTTAAAATCATTGATTTTCGGCATTTTTATATTTCTGGTGGCCATTTTGGCCGCCATCTTGGATTTGGGTGAATATTCCTCAACTCAGGTATAAGAGGAATCCTAGCTCGAGTATATCCTGCATATATATATATGTATGGGTGTTGTTATGATAGCAGTAATATTCATTGATTCGAAACATTACATCGCTTTATTAACGTCGATTCGGCTTTGACCTATTATACCGGCATTTGGGAAAACGTGATATCGGACAAATATATCCCACAATGAATGTATATTATGGTCCCCATGTCTTCGCCAATGACTCTTCTATACGATAAATGTATAACATCACGCCAAAATTCCAATATTTTGCCACAGAGACAAACGAAAGGTGGTGAAATGTCAGAAAAATATCATATTTTCACATTTCGGCGGCCATCTTGGCCGCCATATTGGATTCTGGTGTCGGAGTTTTGGCTAATTTGTAAGGGTTGTATATTACCATAACGAATCGAAGGGAAAGCAAGATCGCATGTGATATCATCTTTACTATAACGGCGATCAAAGAGACATGGTGCATATAAAAAAATGGCCGCCATGATGGACGCCATCTTGTCTGGAGTCTCTGCGGCCACTTTTTGTTCTTGTTAACAAGTGAAAAAAATTAGAGGAGCCATTAAGAAAGAAAATTAGTAGGGTGAAGTTGAGTCCTGGGAGGGGGGGGGCGGGTGCAGAGGTTGACCAATATCTCCTGGACTAAATGATCCTGTGCGTTTTTGGTAAATGAGTTTTTCCCAAATCATTAGTAACAGGAATTGTGAACCATCTGCATTACTTTTGAAAGATATAGTAATGAATTACTTCTCATTTTAAAAGTGATTGTAATGGTAATTGTAATGCAAAAAAATGCAAGTAATGGTAATGATGATGCATTACTTCTCATTTTAAAAGTAACGGTAATTGTAATGCAAGTAATGGTAATAGTAGAGGATTACATGAAAAGTAATGGCCCCACTCCTGCTCACATTAGTTTCGATCTTATATGTACTTACTTCTGCAAATTCCAAGGGTAGATGACTCGACATAATCGGTGTATGGTGCCAGGCAGGTGCAGACAAAGGCACTGCAGTTCAAAAGTCCACCATCATAATTGCAGAGTCCGCCTGTCCAAGAAACATATCCATTGACATCGGTTTGTCCGGAACAGCTCTCTCCCTTCTTCACTGAGGATATTGAAATTAATATTAACCCCATTTAGAGTACTAGAAGAATTTAACGAGCTGACATTGGCATCACATGGATAATTGAAGGTCAAAATCAATGAAAACTGACGAGAACTGATGGAATAGTTTTTTTCAGTGCATTCTAATCTTCGTCGGAAGCCGGACTCACCCATGATATTTTGTTATAAAAGAACAAATATTGGGTAAATATTGAAACTGGGAGCTCCCTTCTCTTGATGAATGATCTATTTTGGTTCAGTTGATAAACCTGAACATTTATTATCATTTCAGCATTTTAGTAGTAATAGTTTGTCCTTAAAATTTCCAAGCATTCGGAAATTCAAACAGTCGGACAGATTCGATTCGATGAATTGTCATTATCGCTAGACCATTCAAACAATTTTAAATGGATCCAACACAATAAAATACAATGAACATGTTAAAATATTTAAACAGGTTCAGAAATGTATTTAGAGACATAAATCAATTCTCAACAACAAATTTGAGCGAGTATTAAACATGCCAATTAATGGAAATGACATTGCATGGAAGACGCGGCTTCTCTATTAACACTCATATTGTGAATTTGTAGCACATGCTGCACTTGTTTAAATGTCTATTACCGTGTTTGTATGTACACTTATGCACACAGAAGTATTTTTTTATTTATTTATTTTTTTATTTACACAGACGTATTGATCCATATATATGGCATTAAACGTAACAGGTCACCATTAAGTATACAAATACAACAATGTATACTCCTATGACATAGCAACTTAAATGACCCGGGAGATGACCCATAGAATAAGCATTTGTATAATGCTTTATGCCAGATCCCTATAAATTATATCACATGAAACCCCTATTATATCATTAAACAGGCAATTACATATTTCCTTATATCTCACCAGTTATGAATAGGCGCGTGATTCCCTGGATCACTTGGCCCATCACGAGAACAAAACTGACTGCGCGTCTTTACATTGATTCAGGCGGATTAATACCATTTCGAAAAGTAGCAGATGACACCAACACCAGACAATGCAAAATGATTGCTTTGTTCCTTAAAGTTAAATTATTTTTCTAACTTCGTTGCACTAACGAAAATAGACACATAAACAAAGAGGAAAATTGGGGGTGACTAACTTTTCCGTTGCCAGTCAGAGCATGACTGTCGTATACGGTTGTGAAGCGTCTCAGCCAACGCTGTAAATATATGCATTCTGGTGCATTTTGCAGTTTCTTTTGAGGATTTTGATTTGTTAAAAAGGCATAAAGCTCTAGTTTTTTCATGTGATATACACGATCTTCAGCTCGTTATGTTGGGATGTAAGATTTTATTAAACTTGTTTCATAAATTTGATTCACAACTCGTCTACAGCTCGTTGCGAATCAAATTTATCAAACTCGTTTAATAAAATATTATATCCCAACATAACTCGTTGTAGATCCTCTATATATCCTCGATCAAATATATCTAGCATCTTTATTATCATTTCTGTATGCACCATTGTATATACATGTATATATATCTTGGATAAATATGTATTTTTACACTAATTGTAACTGCCAAGTTGGATACTCCACAGATTATCAGATCTCAATGTTCCCCACTATGAGGATATTCAGAAGAGTGTTTGATCGATTGTTCCGTTCTATACTTGTAGAGTTATTCGCCTTTGTTTATCTGGAATTTGTTTTGTGCGTACGCCTGAGTGTCTCAGTCATGGGTGATGGGATCTGGATTAAATTTAGGATGGATGTTCATCATCATATATAAGCGCTTTCTACGAAGTGTCAAACGGTATTAATTGTTCGCGTTCTCCATTCGGAAGTTATTCATCTTTGTCTATCTGGAAATATTGATCTTGTTTTTGCTACCTTTGTCGACTTTAATTTTTTTATTTTTCAAATGTATCGCAAGTTATGTTGTCTTCGGCGAGTTTATATTCCTTCAATTCCTGGTCAATTATTCTGAAACTTGATAGAGACATTTACATCAACGGGAACTTGCTATTAATAGGTCGTTCTGGCTTACTTTCGATGCGTTTTCCTAGTTTTCGACTTAAACATTGATTTCGACTCACAATTTTACCCAAGCTTCTATTTATTCATTTCTTGGTTAATTGTTATGAAACTTAATACATATACTTAAAGGGACATGGCTCGTTCGAACCCAAAAACTATGTATACAAAATGTACATACACGGAAGAATTACTAACAATTTCGTCATCGCTCTGAATCATTTATGGTACTTAATAATTTTAAAGGCCCAATTAATTTGAGTCGCCAATTATTATTTTTTATAGTGACTTGATATATGGTTTTAATTACAATCTATGCCATAAAATATGATTAAAATGCTATAATTCTCCACTATTTGAAAAAACTTTGTCTCAGAAGATGCCCACAGATAAATAGAAGACTTCCCCCCCTCTGTCACCCAGAATGCAACATAATTCAAACTTTCAATGGAAGGGGAAGAACTCTATCTTTAATATATAGAGTTATTCCCCCTGTATTGAAGATAATACTGATTTTTACTTCATTCTTGATGACAAAACGCGTTGGCAACTCAACAAAAACAACATGTCCACAGTTTATTACACGGGATAAGTTGATAATACAATGTTTTGGAGCTTCCTCTTTCAAATGGTATATAATATGGCATATATTTTATATAATGTAATCTGGGGGTTCGAAAATTAAGTGGGCCTTTAAAGATTAAAACGAAGATAAATCAGTTCGTCATGAAATTTTAATAGTTCCATGCTAAGATAACGCAATATACCTTTTCCGGACATTTCGCTTCAGATTCCAGAATTCGAGCAATACAAATGACACCGCGTATTTACACGGGGCGCATACATTATGTTCCAAGTGTACCAATGCGCGTTCCTGTGACATTATACTGCTCATAGAAAGGTATATCGTGTATTCATCGACTTGAGATACGCGAACAATTCAAAAGCGAATATTATTAAGTGTATTTTGGAGCGCAAACTGCCATGCGGCTTTATTACCATGGGAGCCTTCGCGCCTGCAATTTAGAGGTTATTCTGAGAATGATTCGAATGCAAATAATGTGAAATATGTTAATATGGTTATCCTCATACATGTAGGCCAATATAACTGCGAAAGTATCCTTATTTCCCTCAGGGACAGTACCAACTCTAGTTGATGCAGGGACTTGACTGGAGATCCTACGTTAGGGTGGTATCCACATTGATTCCCCGAACGCGCTTGTATTGTATAGGAAACCGACATTTCCAACTCAGGGAAATTATTTTCACCCCTCTTGACAACTGTTGGGAATTCTAACATTATTTAGCTCTATGGTTAGAAAAGTTTCAACCAATGGCCATTTCATTTCAGTCCAAAAAATTACCGAAAGTAGCAGTGAAAGTAGGACAATATTCGACTTGTGATGTAAATAAAACAAATTTCACACCAAATACTGGTGCGGTAATACAAACATAACAACTGAAAAATATTTGTTGTCTGAAAGTTCCAACTGATTGTGTGTCAGGCACGAAATTTCCAACCGTTGAAAATGTTGACTGGCAAAACCTCTCAGTTTACGAGTTCATCGTATCGAGACCGAACACCATTCGTATAATTATACTTACTGACTATTCTGGAATAACAATATTCATCAGACGCCTTGAACATGTCTGGGCATTCACATTTCGTGGTGTTACTAGTGCAAGTCACCATTGGAGCCAATCCACCCATAACTGGAAAACAATCAGAACCACATCGTTATATAGGGTATATTAAGAACAAAATATTTAGTTTTTTGTTGTTACAACGGATTCAGGCGAGAGATACCGTCGAAAACTAAATCACGGTTAATCCCTGGTGATCCACATTGGGCATAGTGATCCACATTGGGCTTACACATCGATTATTTGTTACAGGCTTTATGAATCTTCATATAATGGAGGAAATAAAGATATAATACTAATAGCTTGAAAATGATGTGCGATATTAAGCAAAACACTCAACACTGTGTGGACCCCATACAGTGTTGAGTGTTTTGCTTAATATCGCACATCATTTTCACGCTATTGGTATTATATCTTTATTTCCTCCATTCTATGAAGATTCATAAAGCATGTAACAAATAATCGATATGTACAGTAATATGAATCAATAATGCTGAATTATAGTAATTGATGTCAATATCCGACACTAGATATATATACATATATGTACACATGATGAATACAATGAGGTTGGTGGTGATGGCGATGGGGATGAGTTTGATGATACTGATGCTGATGATGTGTGTGTTATCAACGATGGCGATGTTGTTAATGGTAGTCATGATGGCGATGATGATTATTATTATGATTATGATGATAGTGATGGTGTGACAATGCTGACACCGATGGACCTGGTGGTGTCGATTGCGATGACTATGATGCTGATAATGACGATATAAATGACGACGACGGTGATGATCACGATGATGGCGGTGATCATGATGATGATCATGATGATGATCCACCCATAAAACAATCAGAACAACATCGTTATATAGGGTATATTAAGAACAAAATATTTAGTTTTTTGTTGTTACAACGGATTCAGGAGAGAGATACCGTCGAAAACGAAATCACTGTTAATCCCTGGTGATCCACAGTGGGCTTAGTGGGGTCCATACAGTGTTGAGTATTTTGCTTAATATCGCACATCATTTGCACACTGCATGTGTCTGTATAGTAGAGAGCATATGGTGGTGAATTCACATATATAGAGAGTGGGGTACGTGTATACTTACAGACACAAGAGTTTTGAATCTGACCACACGTTTGTCCAGGTCGATGTTTGTCCGAGTCACCACTGCACAGTCCATTTACCCACCCGTTCGTCAGATCTAAACATTCGCAAGTCTTCATTGTACTGTTGCAAATTAGACCAGTACCCACGTCGCAGTCACTATCACTAACACAAGCGCCTCCTTGTGACACTTTGGTTACTACAAAGCAAACAAAATGTATGAATGCGTTTTCATTGGGTTCAGGGATGTGGCTAGAGGGTCTCCGTTGGGGGGGGGGGTGTCCACCTTGGGAAATTCCAATTGCACCCCCCTTGAATCAGAATCACAGACCAAACACAAGTTTTGCATAATTCCATTTGCACCCCCTTGCACATCAGTCCTCTGTCCTAATATCCTATGTATTCATAAGCTATGTTGTTCTATATGCCCGGTATAAGAAAATTCAGATACTTTAACCTCAGAATTGCATAAATCCTAACATCTACTAGCCTACTCCAGACAAATGCACACGGCTACGGGTAAGAGACCAGGACATTGTGACCGTTCATGTTTGTTCAGCCCGGTGTGAGAAAATTTGGAAAACTATACAAGAAAATCGCAAATCCTAGCATCTAGACTGGCCTCAACTGAAGCTTCCCTAGTGTTGGAAATTTCAAACCTCATACTCCATCTTAGGTTGGAAAATTCTCCCAACTGATGACCATTTCAGTCCACAAGTTTGACCGAATGTACTAAACTATTGTTTTGTTAAACTAATTAGCAGTTTTGTATTGGTCACGGGGGGGGGGGGGGGCAGTGACACACCGGGCCGCCCATGGTTCGGCCCGGTGTTCGAAAATTTTGAAATCTGAACAAGAAAATCGCAAAATCCTAGCATCTAGACTAGCCTCAAGTCTTCTTAGAGTTGGAAATTTCAAACCTGACACCCCCCCCCCCACTTATAGGTTGGAACATTTCCAAATGATGACAATTCCAATGACAATGTTGTCCAAATGAATGACAATATTGTTTTCTTAAATTTAGTAGCAGTTTTGACTAGCCACGGGGGAGGACCAGGACACAAGCTTTCCAAGTGTTGGAAATTTTCAACCTGTCACCCCCCTAAGGTTGGAAAATTTCCAACTGATGACCATTCCAACTAATGTTTTGGCAGGTATGAAATTTCCAACTGTGGAAAATTTTGACCAAAGTTGGGGGGTGAGACACCCCTACACCCCCCTCTAGCCACATCCCTGATTGGGTTTGCCTTTTTGTATAAACTCGGGATTATAACATAATACATTTGGGGCCTCATCTTAAAATAAAATATGTGCAACACCGAATGTTGTCCTTGTGTGTTATGGGCATCAACATGTACACGAGTAAGGTATTAAGAAACTCGTATTTAAATTGGCGCAGTACTATATTTCGAACTGAGCGAAAAATAGTACGACTCCCAAGTTTAATCAGAACCACAGTCCATATGAAACACAAGAGTGCTATGTTGCTGAGTTTACATGTATTATGAAGGGTTGAAAGGAAATTACGCCTATACATGTATGTATATATTTGCATTCGGCCAACCTCTATCAAGACCACTGTTCACAATGCCAAGCGACAAATCATGGTAACAAATACATTGTTGAAATGCTTGTAAAAGAAATATTAATATTCCAGGTCGCCACAAAATTATGATGTATGTAGTTACTAGTGTATTGTCTACACGATGTAAATGCACCGCGATAGTGTTTAATATACACATATACTATCTTCAGCAAAGACTGGACCGAAACTGTCATCAGCTCAACGATAAACGAAAATATCACAGAAATAGTACGAAAATATTTTTGTCAGTTTTGAATTCGCGCAGCGCGAATTTAAATACGAGTAATGTATTATTAGCTGCTGTTGGAAGGGGTTCCAGGAAGAGATCGTGCATCTTTAACTGTGATGTTTATCAATGTCCATGGTGCAGCAGAAAGGTGTAGTACAATAACCCCCTAAAAATGGTGAAAATGGCCAGAAACCGTGTATTGCTACCTTCAATAATCATGTCATATATTTATTTTTTGTCAATTCATCTTCCCTTTTTCGTGTCAACACTTGGTGCATTTTATATTCTTTCCATATCACTGTTTTATCTTTCTCAGACATCACATTCATCTCCAAGCATCAAATTTGAATCCAAAATCTGTGTAAACAGGTGTATGGTACTATAGTGCACCATTCCACCTGCAGAAAGCTGTTATTAGTTTGAACGTTGGCAACACAGGGACCGACACTATAGCCATGGTGACACTATAGTGTACATGGGAAATTAGCCATTGCTACCATCAAAATAATATATAGTATATACAAAATGCTATTTAAGGCCAGAATTATGTGAATTAAATGATAAACAATACAGAGGATAGTGGATATGGGGAGATGTGGTGCAGCCAGATTATAGACATACATGGAAGTGGGGGAGTTTTGAGCTTGGCATCGATTTTTGTCTATTTAGTAATCCAGAAACTTCATAAAAGTAACATCGATGTAATCAATTACCATACTCAAATGTAATGTCTTTGATTTTGCAAAAGCATCTCTCTAATATGTATATTTTTCTCATGGCACATGTAATTTGCCACAGAGTTTGCAAACTGTTCCGAATGAGAGACAGCTGGTGTCATTACAGCATTGAAGTCAGTGTCACCGCAGTACTAGTTTGTTGGGGTGATGCAATTATATATGAATCAGTAACAATTTGTTTGGAGTTTTGCGTTGTTGTGCGACTATATAAAAATGACTTTCATTTAACGAAACATGTTGCTACGCAAACTTTTCAAATAAAGAACTCCTGGATGCCTGGTAATATTGCTTATTCGGTCTTGACCGTGCTTCAGAATGACCGAGTAATGTTAAAACATATATCGGAGAGGGGAAGTCGGCGACTGAATAATCATGAATAGCGCGTGTGCACCAGCACAATTAAATAAATGTGTGATGTGATCTGATTAGAACGCCTTTTCACTTGGATGAGATTGAGTTTTACGGTGGCTGGGCGTGAAATGATATTTATAATTATCGTGTTTTTTCCTCTTTTTTCCTATAACCAATAAGTTGGGGGATTTTTTTAATTTTATTGAAACCACAGTACATATATCGACCTGATTTCCCATTCGCATATGATTGAAGGAACACTATATGTGTACATACACCGATAACTTTTGATATATTATATCAAAAGTTATCGGTGTATGTCAGAGACTTAAGTGGACATTGGCGCGTTAAATGAGGTTAACTTAGTTTTTCCTTTGAGGTAGCAATACACGATTTCATATGGGTTTGTAGGAGGGCTGCAAAATAGGATTGTAAGAATATGGGGGTATAACTGTCATTATGGCCTATGTTATTCATGGGAGTATTGTTTGATGGTTTAATTATTATATAAAGGTACCCCCAGCAGAGAGCTATATTTTCAATAGTTGGAAATTCCTAATTTCAGGTAAAAACAATTTATTGGGGGGGGGAATTTATTGTTTTTCGACCAATATTTGCATATGTTCCTATTTTTGGTCAAATATTTTTTACAGAAATGGTCATCAGTTGGAAATTTTCCAACCTTAAGGAGGTGACAGATTGGAAATTTCCAAACACTCGGAAAGCTTGTGTCCTGGTCCCTCCCCCGTGGCCAGTCAAAAACTTCTAGTTAATTTAAGAAAACAATATTGTCATACAATTGGTCAACATTGTCATTGGAATTGTCATCAGTTGGAAATTTTCCAACCTAAGTGGTGGTGTAGGGTTTGAAATTTCCAACAGTAAGAATGCTTGAGGCTAGTCTAGATGTTAGGATTTTGCGATTTTCTTGTTCAGATTTCAAAATTTTCGCACACCGGGCCGAACCATGGTCGGCCCGGTGTGTCATTGCCCCATCCACATGGCCAATACAAAACTGCTAATTAGTTTAGCAAAACAATATTTTAGTACATTTGGTCAAACTTGTAGACATAAATGGTCATCAGTTGAAGAATTTTCCAACCTGAGGGGGAGCATGAGGTTTGAAATTTCCAACAATAGGAAAGCTTCAGTTGAGGCCAGTCTACATGTAGATGCTAGGATTTGCGATTTTCTTGTATAGTTTTCAAAATTTTCTCACACCGGGCCGAACAACATGGTCGGCCCGGTGTTTCCTGGTCTGTTGTCGGTAGCTGTGTGCATTTGTCTGGAATTAGATCACTAGCAGGATTGGGTCAATTACATTGAAATGTAATTAATTACATTGAAATATGTCAATTACAATTACATTGGAAATGCAATGTAATTAATTACAATTACATTGGTACAATTACAATTACTTTTGATTAATGAAAATCGGGATTCGGGAAGAGCTTCAAGGAGGAAAGTCATTTGTGTTTGATGAACTTTATTGATATACATAAAATATAAAAGCAAATTAATGTAACACAGTGAAACAATGTAAACAAAACAATAAAACAACAACTACATGTAGAGCACAAATTGTTCATTTGATGTGGCGGTTACACCTGACCATCATCATTCTTTCGAATTGCAGCTAGCAGGCTTAACCCAGGAAAGTTTGTACAATTAAGTCGCCCAGGGGCGGCGGAAGCTACAAAAAAGTGGGGTGGGGGGCATCATTTTTAATATACTACATGTATGAGTTAAAAACTGTTCAAATGTGCGCCGCAATATTTTGCAAAGACTGTTTAGTATGATGTTATTCGTGGCTACCTTTATGAAAGTATAAAACTAGTTGCTTTTTGGGGCAATTTTCAGGTTAAAATATCTTAATGTTCTCACACTGGGAAAATAGAAGCATGGCTTATGAATATATAGGAAATTAGGCCTGAGCATGAGATACAAGGGGGGTGCAAATGGAATTATGCAAAAAGTTGTGTTGGTGCGATTCCGTCTCAATGGGGGGGGGGGGGTGCAAATGGAATTATGCAAAAAGTTGTGTTGGTGTGATTCCGACTCAAGGGGGGGGGGTGCAGTTGGCAATTCCCAAGGTGGACACCCCCCCCCCCCCCAGCGGAGACCCTCTAGCCACATCCCTGGCTAGATTATAGACGCTAGTTGCCTTCACTACGCTAACGCGTAAAGTTCTGTCGGGAGCGTTACGTCATCGAGTAGTGAACGGAATAGACTGTGCCAGTAACGGGAATAGTGGACCAACTCTATGTGGTACTCCACCGAAAAAGAGTTATTTTTTCCCTTGAAAATAGTCTTCTGCACTTCCAAGAAAAAAATTCAAATATACGATATGATCAATTTTCTTTATTTTTGTATACCTTGCATATCTATCTAGGTTCTATCCGCTCATAATGTGATTATAGACTGTTATTCGCTCTGGCATTGTTAGCTATGGAGCTGAAGACGCCAAATTCGGCAAAACAAATTTAAAGTGAGGATTATGGATAGTCATTCCAAGGAAAGTAATTCAAATATGTTGTTAGAAATAGGATAGGATATGATATTTTATTTCCAATACACATATCTATTACATAATAATGATGAACATTATGGATACTTATGTCGTATAGCGAGTCTTATGGTGAAATCAACGTGGTGTTAGCCGTTTTATCGAAGCCTCACTGTACATACGATCATGGATCACCGCGACGCACCATGAATCATAGCGACGCACCATGGGTCATCGCGACGCACCATGTGTAACCGCGGCACACCACGGGTCACCGCGACGCACCATGAATCATCGCCAAGCACCACGAATCACCGCGACGCACCATGTATCACCACGACGCACCATGAATCACCACGACGCACCATGTGTCACCGCGACGCATCATTTGTCATCGCGACGCACCATGGCTCACCACGACGCACCATCGGTCACCGCGACGCACCATGTGTCACCACGACGCACCATCACCTAGACGCACAATGGGTCACGGGCAAGCACTATGGATCACCACGACGCATCATGGATCACCGCGACGCACCATGGGTCACCGCGACGCACCATGTGTCACCGCGACGTACCATGGGTCACCGCGACGCACAATGGGTCAACACGGCGCATCATTTGTCACCGCGACGCGCCATGGGTCACCGCGACGCACCACGGATCACCACGACGCACCATGTATCACCGCGACGCACCATTTATCACCGCGACGCACAATTGGTCACCGGCAAGCACCATGGATCACCGCGACACACCATGGGTCACCGTGACGTAGTGCGAATCACCGCTATGAACCATGGGTCATCGCGACGCACCATGGGTCACCACGGCGCACCATGGGTCACCGCAACGCACCATGAATCACCGCGACACACCATGGGTCACCGCGACGCATCATTTGCCACCGCGACGCACCATGGGTCACCGCGACGCACCACGGATCACCACGACGCGCCATGTATCACCGCGACGCACCATTTATCACCGCGATGGGTCACCGACAAGCACCATGGATCACCGCGACGCACCATGGGTCACGGCGACGCACAATGGATCAACACGACGCGCCATGAATCACTGCGATGCATCATGAATCGCCGCGACGCACCATGTGTCACTGTACCGCACCATGAATCGCAGCGACGCACCATGTGTCACTGTACCGCACCATGAATCACCACGATGCACCATGAATCACTGCGATGCACCATGAATCACCGCGACGTACCATGGGTCGCCGCGACACACCATGGGTCACCGCGACGCACCATGGATCACCGTGAATCACCGGGACGCACCACGGTTACCGCGACACACCATGGGCCACCGCGACGCACCGTGAATCACAGCGATGCACCATTGGTCACCCCGACGCACCATGTGTCACCGCGACGCACCATGGGTCACCGCGATACATCACGAATCACTGCGACGCACCATGAGTCACCACGACGCACCATGGGTTGTCACGATGCACCACGAGTCACCGCGAGGAACCTTGGACCGCGGCGACGAACCATGAATCACCGCGACGCACCGTGGGTCACCGCGACGCACCACTGATTACCACAACGCACCATGGATAACCGTGAATCATTATGAATCACCACGACACATAATGGGTCACCGCGAAGCACCATGAATCACCAGGACGCACCATGTAGCACCGCGATGCATCATTGTTCACCGCGACGCACCATGAATCACCGCGACGCACGATGGGTCACCGCGACGCCACACCATGTGTCACCGCGACTGATCATGGTTCACAGCGACGGTTGCGACGCACCGTGTGTCACCGCGACGCACCAGGAATCACCACGACGCACCATTAATCACCGCGACGCACAATGAATCATCGCGATGCAACATGAATCACTGCGGCGACCCACCATGGGTTACCGCGACGCACCTTGTGTCACTGCGGCGCACCATGAATCACAGCGACGCGCCATGTGTCACCGCGACGCACCATGGGTCACCGCGAACATTCTATATAAGCAACGGGAATTGCACAGCATACACTTTTAAGAAAATAGCTCCCAATGTAGTTCCCCGTGGAACGAAATACCATTATAG
Organism: Siphonodentalium dalli; assembly: GCA_032622095.1. NCBI lineage: Eukaryota > Metazoa > Mollusca > Scaphopoda > Gadilida > Siphonodentaliidae > Siphonodentalium > Siphonodentalium dalli. Next base: position 102,481,385 of record CP136062.1, on the reverse strand, counting down.
AATCAAACAGTTTGGTTCCTAAGTTTGGTTCATCAAAGAACCCAACGAATTCAAGGTTTGTGTGGGAACAGCCCTAGCCTAAATGTCCTATAGTCTATAATTTAACAATATGTCGAACTTTTAGAAATAATGACACCCCAAACGTGCTTATAACCAACACATATTGTCACGGGGCACTGTACCCACAAGCACTCATCATTGTTAGGCAGTTAATGAACCAAATGGGGAACACAAAGGAACTATTTGGTTCCGTGTCCTGGTTGATCTATCATGGGAACCAGAAGAGAACCAAAATAGGTCACATTGGTTCACCCCTCATGACAAAAATTAGAAACAAGTTTGGTTCCTTGTTGAAGCAGAATGTCTTGTTTCTACTTGAGTTTTGTTCTTTGATTTGTGGTTCTTTATTTTGGTTTTACGTGAAGAACCAAAACATATGTGTTTGGTTCATTATTTTGGTTCTTAGTTTGCATTACAGTAGTGTAAGTATTTTTCGGCATTTAACAGCTATCTCAGTATTTCACGGTGATTCTTGGATAGGATAGGATAGGATAGGATAGGATATGATAGGATAGCATAGGATAATTTAATTTACAATATACACGCATGGAAAGTACAATTACACATAAATATAATATTAATAGACTATACATGTATATTGTTAGGGGTGATATAGTCATGGCTGGCTGTTTTCCTATCACCTCTGGTCGATCTTTATAGGTTTTCTGATGATTCATATTAATCAGCTCCACTAAAGTGCACCGCGATCACCACAAAAAAATCCCTGTGAATTCTAGTCATCTATACAGTGGGCTTATTTGGGTATACGGTGTTGAATGTTGTGCTTATCGCACAATCTACATATTTATGTACTGTATAACTTACGGCGGCACGATCCACTGGCTGTATTCCAGTGTCTTACATTGTCGGATTGTCCATGGCATCTACATATCCCGACGGAACATCCCGGCGACATGCTCTCGAACATGCAGTATAGTCCCTCCGTCTGATCACACATCGCATCGGATGAACACTTTCCGCCATATGTTTCATGACTCGACACTGAAAACCGAAATAACAAGAAAATAATTAAAGGTGCATGTACCCAAGGCACCAGCAGTTGTTAACAAAAATACATAGGTCTGTAAAAACATCACCATTAAAACATCACCACTGGAACATCACCGCTATATATAAGAAGAAGATGGAGAAATAGATACACGTTGTTCCTATATTCATTGTTGATAGTTATGCAATAAGGAAATTTCGCGTGTTGAAATCATTATGTAAACAAAACTGTTATTGCGATTTGTCAACAAATGTCGCTAAACGTGTAGTAAGTTCAAATATGTTTGTCTGAATATGATTTTCAGAATATTTTTCAGTGCTTTGACATTTTCCAATGTTTACCAAAAAGTTGTGCTTATATTTTGGTATCAATCTGTTTGTTCGTGCAGTCACGCGTTGATGATGGTTGTTGGTGTGTTATTTCGCATGAACACGCTTCGAACACTTTGGTGAGTATGATGCATATGCACGTTGGTCAGCTGCGTTGGTCGATATGTTTTTGTTTCATGAATGTGATCGATGAAAGCCGCGCAAGATATTGATTTGATCTCCGACCGTCAACTTAAACCACAGTTGTTGGAAGTTTTTATCAAAATCCGCTGATAAATACACATACCTTTACTTTGGTAATAATATATAGTATTATTGCAGTGACGGTACAATCATGTAGGTGTATTTATCGTTAGATTTTGATAATAATTTCCAACAACGTTTCTGTGACATAAACCTATAATAATTGCTCCCCGTTGCGTTGCTCATATACGTCGACGAATACATGAGATATTAATTTAAAGGGGTACAGTACACAATTTTCAATAAATTTTGGGTAATAACAACGATATAATATCGATAATATATAGAAAACTAAGTAATTTGAGTCGAATATGTATTCTGTAAACGTTCAGGTTTATAGGTTATCTTAAAATCAAAGTTAATAATTTGATATAAATTTAATTTATGGCTGAAGCGGGGGGTGTCTGCAATTTTTTTCCGAACACTAGGCGGGGTGGGTGGGTGGTTCAGCAGCCCGGCTTACACATTTTTTCCTAGCCCTGAATTTTTTTTCCTCGAGTCATTTTTCTTCAAAATAATGGGACAAAAGGTTTTAAGAATGCTTCTATTAATGTATAGATATGCACTTAACTCTTGGTAGGGGGTTTGAGTTCACCATCAGTTAATAATGATGGATGACACCAAGGGGTAATAAAAAGGTCAGCTTGCTAAATGTTTTCATCAAGGATCTATCAATGCACATTGACATGGAAAGGCTCAGATTTAAATAGTTCTATTAAAAATCAGTTATTTAACCTGATATAAATGAAAACATAACACAATAATAGATTCTTCAAATAAATGTAAACTCTTCACTGAACTCTTCAAATAAAAATAGACTATTCAAAAAATCATAATAAAATAAAACAAAGGTGTTAAAACAAACTTTGACCGATTTCAACGATATTCGGTATATGGGTCTAGGATCACCTCTAGATGGGAGCTGTCAAATTTGAATGATTTTTTTATGAAAAATATGGCCAATGGCAGCCATTTTGGATTTTAATCTTTGCATCACTAAATCCTAAATACACACTGCAGAGCTTATCACTCATCCGATCATCAGCAACCTTCATATGGATCTTCGGTGTGACCTCTTGATGGGTGCCTACCATATTTTCCCGAATTATGTAAAAAAAAAAAAATTAAAAAAAAAATTGGATTTTACTCTTTGTATGACAAAATCCTTCAGCAGACGTTACAGGTCACATTTCTCATCCAATCGTCACCAAACTTCATTTGGATCTTTGAAGTGATCTCCAGATAGGGGCCTCCATTTTTTTCCCAATTTTTTTTTAAAACAAACATGGCCACCAGCGGCCATCTTGGATTTCAAATGTCAATCCATCAGCATACCCGAGAGCCCACATTTATTTGAGAATTGTTTTGAAACTTAACAGTAAGTAAAAAGTAGGAATGCTTCTATAATCATGATATGGAACATTCATCGGATGAGATCAGAAAAACTGAGTAAAATAGTCATTTGAAGCAGTTTGGAGGGGGTGGGTCCCTATCCCAGAATCGTAAACAATAAAAATTAGGGGGGGTGGGTACCCAGAGGGCGGACAAAATAAAAAAGCGCCTAGTGTCCGGAAATATTTTCCTGACCCCCCTGGCTGGAGTCATAAATTAAATTACGAATTTCCGTGTACAAGACGTAATCAAAATAATTCACGGATAGTGGAATTGGCAACGCGTGGCACACATGATGGTGTAAAAAAGTATGTTGATACGAGGCGTAAACTCAAGCCACTCACTGACTAGTGACTATACAATGACTTAAACGAGTATTTGAGACTAGTATGCATATAATGCAACATTTATTTGATACATCTGCTTGAAAACTGAACAAAAATTACTCAACAACGACAATTTGTATTTTTGCATTCCGGCTAATCTGCCATCCATAACATTACTTCGTACTCAACAGACATTCAAATAATGGAAATCTGTTATCTTATTCTACGACTCAGAGACTATGGAAACCAACAACAACATTTGAGTACAGTGTCTCTTTAAGTTAGCTGGCACAATATGAACATGTCAGTTGGCATGATGGTCTGCGTTTAGAAAATAATAACGTCCAATCATATATATTAGGTATGATACCAATTTATTGTTTTATTCATCGTCGTATATTGTTAAACAGAGTAATATAATTAATACAAATAATAATACAAATAATCTAAATTATTGCATGGCACATGCGTGGTGTACATTTAGAGATCTAGGTATAGCGTCTTTGACAAGATATATATACATGTATGCTGTGTATATATAATAACTAGAAGGTGACCCGACTTCGTCAGGTCAGGTGGGGTAACGATTTGACCCGTCCAAAACACTGCTCGGACAAAAGTACCCGACAAAAGTACCCGTCGAAATCCATCCGGATTTACCCGATTTGACCTCGAATTGATCATTTTGAAGGTCAGGTCGGGGTCACGATTCGACCCGTCCAATACCTTCAGTTGACAAAAGTAACCCTACGTATCAAATTTCGCCGAAATCCCATCAAAATTCGCGATTTGACCATGAATTGACACGATTTCAAGGTAAAGGTCACGTCGCACGGGCAAATGAATAGGCTTATGAGACTCCCCATACGAAAGTATCCCACATACCAAGTTTCATCAAAATCCCGTGATATTCGGGCGTTTGACCTTGAAATGACCCGATTTCAAGGCCAAGGTCACGTAGCACGGACAAATTAATAGGCCTATGGCACTGCCCGACCGACAATACCCCCACATACCAAGTTTCATCGAAATCCCGTTATATTCGTGCGTTTGTCCTTGAAATGACCCGATTTCAAGGTCAAGGTCACGTCGCACGGGCAAATTAATAGGCCCATGTCACTCCCCGGCCGAAAACACCCCCTGATACCAGGCTAGGCCGTTTTCGAGTCCATTGGAAACAGACTTACACACGCACACACAGACAGACAGGTCTTCCAAAAATATATAATAGACTAGCCGATGCGCCCGACGTTGTCGATAGCTCCACCCGTTTCCGAGAGCCGATGAGCCCGACGTTGTCCGGGCTAGTCAAAAACCAAATTTCAAGTCGATAGCTCCACCCGTTTCCGAGATCTCGTCTGCGCATGCGCGAAGCTGCCGTCGCACGGGCTCGGCGACCCGATACAATTCTTATCCGGGGCAAGATACATTCACATAGCAAATTTCAAGTCGATAGCTCCACCCGTTTCCGTGATCTCGTCTGCGCATGCGCGAAGCGGGCGCCGCACGGGCTCGCCAATACGACAACGACGACCGCCTGGTCAAACTACACACACGTACCAAGTTTCGTCCCGATCGGTCGAGAATCGTAGATTTGTATTAATGACAGACATGCAGACAGACAGACAAACAGAGGTCTTCAAAATATATATGACTAGCCGATGAGCCCGACGTTGTCCGGGCTATTCAAAAACCAAATTTCAAGTCGATAGCTCCACCCGTTTCCGAGATCTCGTCTGCGCATGCGCGAAGCTGACGTCGCACGGGCTCGGCGACCCGATAAAATTCGTATCCGGGGCAAGATACATTCACATACCAAATTTCAATTCGATAGCTCCACCCGTTTCCGAGATCTCGTCTGCGCATGTGCGAAGCTGCCGTCGCACGGGCTCGGCGACCCGATAAAATTCGTATCCGGGGCAAGATACATTCACATACCAAATTTCAAGTCGATAGCTCCACCCGTTTCCGATATCTCGTCTGCGCATGCGCGAAGCTGGCGTCGCACGGACTCGGCGACCCGATAAAATTCGTATCCGGGGCAAGATACATTCACATAGCAAATTTCAAGTCGATAGCTCCACCTGTTTACGATATCTCGTCTGCGCATGCGCGAAGCGGGCGCCGCACGGGCTCGCCAATACGACAACGACGACCGCTTGGTCAAACTACACACACGTACCAAGTTTCGTCCCGATCGGTCGAGAATCGTAGATTTGTATTAATGACAGACATGCAGACAGACAGACAAACAGAGGTCTTCAAAATATATATGACTAGCCGATGAGCCCGACGTTGTCCGGGCTATTCAAAAACCAAATTTCAAGTCGATAGCTCCACCCGTTTCCGAGATCTCGTCTGCGCATGCGCGAAGCTGACGTCGCACGGGCTCGGCGACCCGATAAAATTCGTATCCGGGGCAAGATACATTCACATACCAAATTTCAATTCGATAGCTCCACCCGTTTCCGAGATCTCGTCTGCGCATGTGCGAAGCTGCCGTCGCACGGGCTCGGCGACCCGATAAAATTCGTATCCGGGGCAAGATACATTCACATACCAAATTTCAAGTCGATAGCTCCACCCGTTTCCGATATCTCGTCTGCGCATGCGCGAAGCTGGCGTCGCACGGACTCGGCGACCCGATAAAATTCGTATCCGGGGCAAGATACATTCACATAGCAAATTTCAAGTCGATAGCTCCACCTGTTTACGATATCTCGTCTGCGCATGCGCGAAGCGGGCGCCGCACGGGCTCGCCAATACGACAACGTCGACCGCCTGGTCAAACTACACACACGTACCAAATTTCGTCCCGATCGGTCGAGAATAGTAGATTTGTATAAATGACAGACAAACAGACAAACAGACAGACAAACAGACAGAGGTCTTCAAAATATATATGAGACTAGCCGATGAGCCCGACGTTGTCCGGCTATTCAAAAACCAAATTTCAAGTCGATAGCTCCACCCGTTTCCGATATCTGGTCTGCGCATGCGCGAAGATGGCGTCGCACGGGCTCGGCGACCCGATAAAATTCGTATCCGGGGCAAGATACATTCACATACCAAATTTCAAGACGATAGCTCCACCCGTTTCCGATATCTCGTCTGCGCATGCGCGAAGCTGGCGTCGCACGGGCTCGGCGACCCGATAAAATTCGTATCCGGGGCAAGATACATTCACATACCAAATTTCAAGTCGATAGCTCCACCCGTTTCCGAGATCTGGTCTGCGCATGCGCGAAGCTGGCGTCGCACGGGCTCGGCGATCCGATACAATTTGTACCCGGCGCAAGATACATTCACATAGCAAATTTCAAGTCGATAGCTCCACCCGTTTCCGAGATCTCGTCTGCGCATGCGCTGCACGGGCGTCGTACGGGCTCGCCAATACGACAACGACCACCGCCTGGTTAAACTACACACACGTACCAAGTTTCGTCCCGATCGGTCGAGAATCGTAGATTTGTATAAAGGACAGACAGACAGACAGACAGACAAACAGACAGAGGTCTTCAAAATATATATGAGACTAGCCGATGAGCCCGACGTTGTCCGGGCTATTCAAAAACCAAATTTCAAGTCGATAGCTCTACCCAGCCCGAAATTTCAAGTCGATAGCTCTACCCGTTTCCGAGATCTGGTCTGCGCATGCGCGAAGCGATGAGCCCGACGTTGTCCGGGCTATTCATCCGGGCTATTCAAAAACCAAATTTCAAGTCGATAGCTCTACCCGTTTCCGAGATCTGGTCTGAGCATGCGCGAAGCTGGCGTCGCATTCAAAAACCAAATTTCAAGTCGATAGCTCCACCCGTTTCCGAGATCTCGTCTGCGCATGCGCGAAGCTGGCGTCGCACGGGCTCGGCGACCCGATAAAATTCGTATCCGGGGCAAGATACATTCACATACCAAATTTCAAGTCGATAGCTCCACCCGTTTCCGAGATCTGGTCTGCGCATGCGCGAAGCTGGCGTCGCACGGGCTCGGCGACCCGATAAAATTCGTATCCGGGGCAAGACACATTCACATACCAAATTTCAAGTCGATAGCTCCACCCGTTGCCGAGATCTCGTCTGCGCATGCGCGAAGCGGGCGCCGCACGGGCTCGCCAATACGACAACGTTCACCGCCTGGTCAAACTACACACACGAACCAAGTTTCGTCCCGATCGGTCGAGAATCGTAGATTTGTATTAATGACAGACAGACAGACAGACAAACAAACAAACAAACAAACAAACATACATACAGACAGAGGTCTTCAAAATATATATGAGATTTATATTTGGCCTATGACAAATTCCTGTTTCGTCATTTCAGCTTATACTTACAATATTTATCAAAATGGCTGGTTTTGGAAAAATTATATATGCATGCTTCCGGGTTTTCATTCCGCTTCTAATGATCTATAATATAGATATTCTATACTTATACCATTGAGTGAGTTTTTGAATCGCAATTCGTTGTAAAAATCCGACTCTATGACCCAGATAAGCGGACACCATTTCGAACAAGTGGAAAACAGCTGTTTTGCGTCAGAACCTTGCTCATAACCGGAGTTATGATAAACTCATTTTTACACGGGATACATCAATTGAAGAGTAAAACATATCTTTCTACCTATATATGAGGCATTTATGTAACACAATTTATTCTTTTGTATTTTGAACCAGTTTGTGTAAAACAAATAGGACCGACCAAGTAGAGAGATGATTTACAACGAGTCCCCAGTTTATAGAGAAATTTACAAAACAAGTCTATAGTAAATTAGCCATGGGCAGATTCTTTGCCGAGGTCCAGACCCAATTTACTGTAACGCTTTTTAAATTTCGCTATCAACTGGGGACGAATTGTAGATTATATTTGTTACTTGATCAGAAACCTCCATAAAACATACTTAAATCAATAAATGCGGCGTAAACTAACAGTGGCGTACGTATATACCGTAGGGAATGTAAACAGACGACAAGCGGGAAGTCAAAGGATGCGTTTGCGCAACAATAATATATATATATATATATATATATCTTTTGTGTACACCTGGCAGTATTTCCTGTTGTACAATGACCGATGTGTGTCATTATGATCACCTAATACGCACAAGCTTGACTACCAAGAGATATCTTATCGGGGTCCACGATATGATGTCTCTTGGTATACAATCGCGACCACGAGAGGCACGCGTGCTTTCGATTGAATATCATATTTAATTTGAAGGGTAATAACTCTATAAAGAATTTTTTTGACGAAATTACGGCGATTTGTATGAGAAATTGCAACACCACAATAGATCAACTTTGGAGAAATATAAGTCAAATTCTTCCCTTGGGTGGGTGGGTTTGGGGGGAGGTTTGGGCTACGCTCTTTAAAACACTTCTCCAAATATGTCCGTTATTTCGTCAAAGACACCTTTTCAAATATCTCCGTTATTTCGTTTATAAAAATAATTTCATATTTCTATATTTCGTTCTATATTTCGTTCTATATTTCTCCCTATTTCGCTATTTCGCTGTATGTTCCTATTTCGAGTTTTCGTTCTATTTCGCTATTTCGCTGTATTTTCCTATTTCGATTTTCGATGTATTTTCCTATTTCGCTTTTTCGTTTTATTTTATATTTCGATATTTCGCTATATTTGACATATTATGGGATATGGTATTATATGATACCCAACATTCTGATATTCAATCGAACATCACGTGCCTCCCGTGGTCGCGATTGTATACCAAGAGCCATCATATCGTGGACTCCGATAAGATATCTCTTGGTAGTCAAGCTTGTGCGTATTGCCTGTTATGATAGACCATGTGTAAAATACACAGGCTATCGGCATCTGGCCGTTGGTGTAATGTAACTTACCGGAGCCGACGAGCGCTGTGAGCAACAAGATAATCTGACAGATCTGAAAAGGTACAATATTGACTTGAAACATATTATAATTACATAAGACATAAAAGTGATTGTTGCACAAGTTAACTTCTTATGAAGTCCTTGTCTGGTACAATAGAATGTAATACGAGCATGTTATAACAAGGCATCAATATATCCGTTACAAGCCTATTTACACGCTTGGACATGTCTTGATATTTGTAATTTATAGTGCATTCCGGGGGTTATCTGTCGTTAAAACCAACACTTTGTCCTACCTAGACCTTCTATCTTGCGAATGGGCACGTTATACCTTGCTTTATACCACAAGTAGACATTCGTAATCTAGATTGGCCATTTATCCTAGTTTATACGCAACGAGCTCCCATGAGGACCTCTATTAGAGAAATACTCGCTTCTTACACCCCTCAAACAATAACAAACATCTGGATATAGTGCTTATGAACCGCACGTAACCCATTTCCTAGTCGGTAGAGGCATGCTGTTCATTAGCATACCCACCATGAGGTATCTATCACATTGAAGCATTCGACAATCTGGTAATAGAATTACTCTTCTTCTGGAAACATTGGTATTGAGTCAAATAGATCCTAAAATGTAAACTTACCCAAAATACAGGTACATGTAATTGCGTTGACATTCGATATAGTATATATTACATATACATAATATATTATTTTTGAAAACTATTGTACCTGTATATATGCGTACAATTGTATTCAAGTCTACGCGCAAACACCGCTAACACGACCCGTGTCAAGGAGCCTCGTTTTGTTGTCATACTAAGGACTATTTTTATTCACAAAAACTGTACAATCTGTATAAAAGTATAAAAGTAATTTCTCATTGTATATTATAAAACTGTGTTTAAGTCGGTTAACCCTTTACCCAACAGAACGGCCCTGTGCCCAATGCATTCTCTTATAGGTCGCCTCGCATATATAAGAGAATGCATTGGCTTAACACATTAAAAATTAAAAAATTGTTAAAGAATGTAAGAAAAAATGGTAAAAAAAGTTTTGTTTTAAGCCAATGCATTCTCTTATATATACGAGGCGACCTATGGTCGACTCGCATATATAAGAGAATGCATTGGCACAGGGCATAACTGTAACTATCACAATGTGGCCGGTTTTGGCCGGTTTGTTGGGTAAAGGGTTAATGCAATCGCGACTGGACATTCGAAAACTAAATGACCTGGCTCTTCGAGTTCGAGCATCTAGTTTCCTAATGTCCGGTCGCTCGTCCATTAACCCTGACTGGATTTACTGAGAATGGTTTATACTCGTTGCCCTCGATATTCGCGGCTCGCTTGCGTTCGAGTTAGAACTCAGAGATTGCAAGGTCGCGACAACAACATTTGAGGTAAACCAAGGAGTCGAAATTATGTCGTCTATACAGGGACATAATAAATTTATTTGTTTTGAAGAATATTCTCAAGTTCGTGGGTTTTACATATTATTTACTTTACAGATAAACTGAACCAAGCACGAATAACTCTTTACTACTAAATACTCATTGATGAGTAGTTCCCTTAGGAAATGTTACGATATAGAGGATCTCAAACGAGTTACTATTTTATACGGAATTTATCAACATAGTTCACTAAATTCGATTTGAGCCGAGGTTTACCGAGGCTCAAATAGAATTTAGTGGACGAGGTTGATAAATTACGTATAAAATAGAACGAGATTGAGATACTTTTTATCACATGATCATATAATCACTAAACTTTTATCGAAAAGAACAATAATTAACAGCCAGCGAACTTTGTCACAAAGAGCAGCGTGACGTCATTGCACGCGACGATATTACACGTGTCTATTACGCTCGAATATTACATTGGAAAATAGTGCTAATCATATGATAAAATAAGTTAGGTCGTTTGTTGAACGTATTATCTGAACATTTCCCAGCAATAATTATGAATCATTCAGCATTTTTATTATCTGTCTGACTGTAACAGTTATCTGCTAATTTATCATGAAACTAATAGACCAATCCAATTGATACATTTTTAACTGAAAGGGATGAACCATTTAAAATAGAAATGGTAAATTTATTTCCCATATCAATGAAATAGCTAATTGCTCTCCTGTGTAATTATTATCTGTGTAATTTTTATCTCATCTTGATCGTCTGAGGTTGCGAGCAATGATATGTTTTGAATCTATGTTTATGCATATTTATATATAGTCTTCAAACCATGTATTTGGTGGAAGAATTACAATGAATCTGAATCTATTAAAGTGCAGAAGTTTCATAGTACAGAGCTCTGGTTCCAAATTAGGACTTGAATCACTTGATATATATGCGTATATATGCTCCAGTGGAGGGGTGTAGTGAATTGTGGGTTTCACATTACTATACTATCGAGTGAGTGAGTGAGTGAGTGAGTGATTGATTGATTGATTGATAGATTGATTAAGGTTTAATGTCGCTTTCAGCAACTAAGGCCATATCACGACATTGCCAGTTTTAGTGGTGGAGGAAATCCGCACACTTACGGCTAATCCAACAGTGATTTAAATGGCTGATACACTGGTCGACCACGTGCCGCAAACCACCGGCCATCGGCGAGTAACTGACAATTCCACCAGATAACGATTTGGAGTTATAAAGTCCACAATGGAAGCATGTGGATTTTAACCCTCATCGCCAGCGTTGGAGGGCGAGGCGGCTTGAAGTTGTACCCTTAACCGACTGAGCCACCGAGACCCCTACACTATCGAGTGCCTCTATAATATAACTGTCAAAGGATGCATATTTTGTCTTTGTATTGGCTCTAGCTGAAGGCAAACATTAAATTCCGGAATGCGTACTCCAAGTTGTTTGCTAACCGTAAAACACTATTCCCGTTTTAACTTGTTTGCACGCGGCGGTCCGGGTTGCTTGGACGATATTCGATTTCTCGGAAAATCGTCCCAGCAGAACAATAGAACACCACCGTCAGCATATAAGACTATGACAAATATATAAATACACCTCTATTTTTCTCTTTCGTTTACATCGATTCTGATTGGACAAGTCATAACAAGGCCTTAGTTACTTGTTGCTGGCATTTCTCGATAAATATGTAAGTCACCGACTCACCGTCGTAGGAATTTGAGAAGGGTTAACATTCCCACGAGTCGTTTGTCCCCGGGATAATTTACCTAGAGTGTTTATGGTGTGTCCTTGGTTATAATCATTTCTCTGTGAATTGAATGGGTTCGCTTCAAAGTCAATACTGATAGCTTTGTTGCATTTTTTTGATAATAATCGGCGCCAAACAATAATTTCGGGAGGCGATGATAAGCACGGGGCATTAACCAGCTCTTGACTTCGTGGCGGTCGGGTGGTCCTCTGGGGGGTCGTTCGTCGTCGCATGGCTCGAGCCGCCCGCGCGGAACTAGCCACAGCAACACTGGCCGTGACGCTTCCCACCGACTCCGTGCAATGCGGGGGGGGGGGCTGGCCTGCATGCAACAACCAACCCACCGGACGTCGGAGCGTCATCTCCAAAGTGTTGCCAAATGACTGCTGAGATGGATGTTCAATTAATTTTATAAATCCATTCACAATAGATGTGTATACATGATTCGAAAATGTTATGGATTCATATTTCAGATGAGATACGTGGTCCAACTGATCAGTCAGATTAATACGAAAAGAGGCGAAAACTCCCCCATTTTCATCTGTATTCCAATCTCGGTTATGACGAAAAGCCTAGAATTCAGTGAGTTTGAAAGATGAATGGTGACATATTAATTATATTTACCATGCTATCATACATGTGTTTGTTCAAAATGCTTTGTTTAGCTACGAAAGATTGAGTAATGTGAAAAAGAGTAGTGTTCTTGTCGTTTGATATACCTTTAACCCCATATAAGAAATGATTTGCTTTTAATGAATGATAGCCATTAATACTTATATTTTTTATAAAAAGTCAATTCTTTGATCTATATAAATAAAGGGCATACATGTCTGGCAAGCCAAACCGCTATTTAATATTAAATTTACTTAAGTAAAATAAAATGACACTTTAATTCACTTAAGTGAAATAAAATGACGTTTTATTTTACTTAAGTAGAATAAAGTGTCTTTTTATGTGATTATCACGGCATAAAACAGCGTTGTCAAATAGGCGTTGGCAATTTTATTGAGATACATATTCAGAACATGTCACATTCATTTATTTTGTTATCTTCGCGTATATGCTGTGTATAACTCGTATATTTAATTCCTGTTGTTCGTGCTCATATATCTTGTCGATGAAAAGAGCAATAAATCTATCTATATATAATTCAATCTTGGCCGTCGTTTTGTATGTGCATTCAGTTGGACCTGTTTAAGCCTGCATGTTTCCACGTGCGTCGTCATGACAACAGTCAAGAGCATGGAGCTTTTGATTGATGTTCTTCGTGGGCGGATTATCCTGCATATGAGCCTTTTGAGGGTCGACGTCTCCAAAATGAAGCACGTGTTTATAGCAATGTCTGGGTGTACACAGTACACGTGTACTGGTTGATATACTTTAAACGCACCGGATAGAGTGACAGATAACGTGACTATCATCTATTACACTGCAAATAGAAATAAATATGTTAGACAAACAGCATGATAAAATCAGCTGCCTAAACTATTAATTATATTAACCCGTTATCTGTTAAATGGATTCTCCCACTCGGTTGTTAAAGTATACACCGGAACAGTCTATTGTTCATTTTGAGGGGTGTTCAGGCAGTAAAGCAGACGACAGACACGTGAAAAAGATAATACAAGCGTAAAATGATTCATATTCCTTGGTGGGAAATGTTCAGGTGATGTAAGTTCAACACGTTTGTTGATCATCTTATCTGAACATGTCATAAGGGAACTACTCGTCAATGAGTATTTTGTATCAAAATAAGGCTGAAGGGGTCACTCTCACCAAAACAAATGCTGGGTTTGAAAATGTGCTGAAGGATACACATGGTTTGTGATCGGCACTAACACAGTTACTTAAACGGTGTTTCTGAAAGTCTGTCACATATCAGCAGTTTGTTTTCAGATCATTTTAATGTTCATTTGAACGTAAACAATTATTCTCTAACATAAATCACGGCAGATACGAAAACTAAACGTCATTTAGAATGAGATTTCAAAACATGTGTACCCTTCAGCACATTTTCAAAACCTGTGTACCCTTCAGCACTTTTTATTGGTGAGAGTGACCCCTTCAGCCAAAATAAGGCTTAACCATGTTGCAGCCGGACATGATACCATGGAGTATGTCACGCTATACATTGCTAGCGTATTGCAGCATATATTTGACCAAACAAATGTTTCCTGTCTTGTATAACAACCGGTCGTACCAGAAGGCTTCGGCAGTCGTCTTTAAAGTATACAACTGGACCTGTTTTAACTTGTTTCCGAGTGATGTCTTTATATATGACAAAAGTAAAGATCGTGGAGCTTTTGAGTGATGTCGTTCATATAGTATAGCAGAATGTGTCACTCTCGCCAAAAACAGTGCTGAATGGCACACATGTTTTGAAAATGTGCTGAAGTGTACACAGGCTTTAGAACATCGTTCTGAGTGCCGTTTAGATTTCGCGTCTGACACGATTTCTGTTAGAGGATATATATTTACGTTCAAATGAACCTTAAAATGAACTGAAAGCAAACTTCCGATTACACCCCCATGCATCCGGATATGCTCGTAGCGGAAGACATGCTCGTAGCGGAATAACCACATGACCCGCGATTTGCACACCGTTCACTGTTAGACACATGTTGCACCGAAACCAACACATACCAGTGGTTGACGGTGGTGGTATTATTTGTGGCTATAATTTACCCAACTGTACATCAAACATCTTTAAACATGGACGCAGTTTAATCCTATTTTACCGGGAAGTTAGGCCAAAAATTGTGGCAAAATTTGCATTTCTTACATAAAATTACGATTTCTGTGGTAACAGCCCAGACAATCTAGTCTTTGCATACATTGCTATTTCCGCGGATATTCCCTTAATATAATAGACAATATTTCCAGTCATGTATCTACATTTTCCATAGTAAAAATAACCATATATGCATGTCATAGCAAGAAAATATGGCATGTCTATAGCAGTGGTATGTATGTCTATAGCATCAGCGATTTTATAATGACGTGCTCGTAGCAGATTTACTTTTAGGATAATTTCACCAACTAGACCTTTTTTAAAGCTAAAACGCAACGCTGATCATGTGGATAGTAGTAATCAAGCCCGAGTCGAAAGAGTCATTTGGTTAAATGCATGAAACATAAGTAGCATTCAAAATGACATGCATTCTCGTCTTCATGTATGGACACTATATTATTGTGTAAATCGCAAATTAGTAATATAACAAAGTTTATTGAAAAAATGCAAAATTAGTGATGTTCCACACGCGTCTGTTTCGAATATCCTGACGTGCATGATCGGTAATGAAAAAACGACTGACTCGATGGCTGAGTGGTCTATAATATCTGGTAATAATCGCGCGAAAATACTTTTGAACATTTGATTAACAGCTGTGGATCGGTATCATTCAGACACTTTTTGCAATTACATATTTTATTTATTATAACATAAATGTGAAATACTATTAAAATCACAGAGGTCACTAATCGTTTAAATGTTTATTCTGAGCAATCTGTAGACGAACTTTTTCGGAAGGATTTTCTAAAGGGTGATTGATAACTTTACACCCTCTTGTGCGATGTTCATAACAAACATTTTCAATTACTGCAGGCGATTTATTTCAATAAAACTATAAACTACCATTGTACAGTACATATATTAATACGATTAGTGGCCACCTTGTCTAAAAGAACGGAAAACTACTTTTCACCCGAGAAACATAATATATATGAGGTATTTGCCTTTAAAATATATAATTAATGAATGTATATAAAGACTCTGTCTAAATTTAAAATGAATAAACGTATTTGATAACTAAAATGTGAGGCAACTTGATCTGCTTTTAAAAATATATAATATATGTATAAAAAAGGCTCTTATCTGAGATTAACGTATTTGATAACTAAAATATGAGGCATTTCGCTTTTTAAAATAAACAATAAAGGTATACAAAAATGCTCTTATCTCAGATTAAAAATAAACGGAATTTACAACTAAAATATGAGGCATTCGCATTAAAAGGGACACTAAGACTACACGTTTGTTTTAGGAAGCATAAAGATATAAAGGTTATAATAGAGAAGTCTGGTCGGACCCTTAGTAGAATGGGAGACATAAAATCCAACGAGGGAGACCTGGGAGTGGTGGTAGGTTCTCTTAATCAATGCAGTCGTTGGTCAGATACACTTCATATGGAAGACCCAAACTTGGCTTGCAATCTTTTCCGCCAACATTTTAATCCATAATATTGTCTGAGTATAATCACACCCTTACGGTAGTAAACTATATATATATATATATATTTAGATCGTTAATTCCACCATTTCATTGACTATCAATCTAATTGTATGCCATTAAATTCATTTGACCATGTTTTTCATAGCACATGTGCATGGGCTATTAGTAAAGTGTATACAATACTGACGATTGTTCAAAGATATTTGGAACTAAAATTTGATATCGTATTTTGTTACACTTAGTCTAAAAGCAGATATTTGGTGCCTCCGATAGTTTCTATTTTACAATACCACAATGATCGCTTATTATGTGATACCAGGGCGTTCTGCAAAAGTCTTAGTGTCTCTTCGCCGTTACACAAATTATGATAATCGAGGTCAAGAGACACAGGTGCCGTCTCAATTAACACGTACATGTATGTAATATATGTACATATTTCGTCTAAATTAATATGATAGCCATTCCCATGTCATTCGTGTGATATATGTATATGCTAGCACTAT
The DNA here is from genome assembly GCA_032622095.1 of Siphonodentalium dalli. Lineage (NCBI taxonomy): Eukaryota > Metazoa > Mollusca > Scaphopoda > Gadilida > Siphonodentaliidae > Siphonodentalium > Siphonodentalium dalli. The sequence continues at coordinate 102,464,265 of CP136062.1, read as the reverse complement.
CTAGACGCTCGTTTTGGTTGACAAAAGTGTCTCTCGCATATACACATTTTTTATATAATGCTACGAGCATATCACCCGATGCTACGAGCACGTCATAGCAAGTTTTACGTTTGCAATAGACATACCCCAAAGTCGAGTGAGTGGCTCCATGGAAACTAATTTTTCGGGCACTAATATGATTGACATCACAAACATGTCAAGTTCATTTTGAAGCTAAGATATCATACTTTGAGAGACTGAATGTTATATAATGTGTCAATGCAAAGATTCATAAAAAAAATGATAAAACTTATATCGAATAAGTATTTCAGGTCATAATTTTCGTATAAAACCCGATTATCGAACAGTAATATGCAAATTGCGGAAACCACAAACGCTCATTTCTGTTGGCCGATTATCGCTGTTAACGTTAATAAAAATCAAGGTAAAATAAACCGTGATTTTATTAAATAACTTACGACAACTAAAGACGGTGTGCAAATCGCGGGCCATGTGGTTATTCCGCTACGAGCATGTCTTCCGCTACGATCATATCAGGATGCATGGGGTGGATTAGGCGCCAGACTTTCGGGAACACAGTTGAAGTAACAGCGTCAACGCTGTCTGCAAACCCTTCAGCACTAATTGTCTTGTTTAGGTGAGAGTGACACCTTCAGCCATATCCTAGGCTGGCACATAGTAATATTTGGAGAATCGACCATCTCCAAAATGAAGTTCATATATATACAATATATAGTGTGTGTAATATATATTAATTATAAATTATGTGTTAAGCTGTTTTTAGAGGAACGGGTCATTAAGCAAACTTTCTTCTGTCGCGCAATGGCCTTACCATAGCCTCGTTTCAATTAACCGATGAGAATCTAATGGGGTAAAAAAATATTTACCCCACTTAGCGAGACCGGTGAAAAATCTTATAACTTTGAAAAAACTGGGATATATTGCTGATATTTTGCTTAACAAAATGACATGTGTGTATTGATTTCAGTTACACACATATTCCCTGTGCTATTTTGGTAACTGAATAATTAGTGTTCATTATCTATACTATATCTGGGTTTTTTTGGGTATATTTTTAAGCAATAGGACGACCGATGGTCGCACTATGTCGGTAGATATACATATATATGAGGTCACTCAATGTTGAAATTTATGCGATATAAAAAGCGCGACCAGTTCAGATATGTATATCTTGTAAACAGAAAAAATGAGAATGGCATGCACCTTGATATGTCGTTTAAGCGCATAACTTATATTTGAAGAATGCCGGCTGATACGGACCCTGGCTCTTACGGACCCTGACTGATACGATACTGGCTTTTACGGAAATCCGGCTCATACGGACCTCAATTCAAATTATGGTGGGACAAGTATGTTGGGGGCAGGGGGTCTGGTCCGTGTTTGGGGGGGGGGTGCAGGAAAGGGAAATTTAACGAGTCTGAGTGATTTCATTAAAGATTTCATAACTTTAAGTTCATTACTCTACAGATGTTATAATGACTTAAATATTTTCAATTTTTGTTAAATATGTTTTTTTTTTAAATAATTATTTGAGCAACGAGATAAATCTCAATTTAAAAAAATTTAATAATATTCAAATTGTTATTTTTTTTGTTAAATTGAGCAAGGAGTTCTATCTAAAAAAAAACATTGTTGGTGACCTGGTGACCACATTTGAACAAATATGAATGTGAGTCATCTGTGGAACATCCACACCAATTATGAACCCATTCAGTCTTATTTTTCTGGAGAAGATACGTCTTGACTGACGGACGGATATACGGATGGACGACGGACGAGGAGTGATGACTATAAATCCACCGGAGATTTCCTCTCAGGTGAGCTAAAAAAAACGCTAGCTGTATGAACTAACACGCACAATCAATAAATGAACTCAAGTCATTTCGTGTTATCAGCCATTCATTCATTTAATTATATGTAGGAGATGGCACAAATACGATTTTTACCTTACTGCCAAATCATATTCTCATGCATTCATGATTACTATTTACTGGATGTACATAATTGATTGAAGTTAAATACCTTTAAACTAATTCAATACACGACATATGTGATGAATCTATTTTATCTTAACATTCCCAATGGGAACTACTCATCAATGAGTATTTAGTATAGAAAGGGTAAACAGTAATTATTTACATTCACGTTTTTCATTCATTACAGAATGTGGGCATATCTCCATTAAAACGGGGTGTGGCTCAGTTGTTAATGTATATCGCATAATCCCAACATAAGACGCCCAGAGATGGCTGAGCTGGTTTATGCAATCCAATGTCCTATCCTATCTTTATCCATCATATCTCACCTTCTTACTATATATGCATGCCTTTGTAATTTTCCTTTAAACTTTTGTATTAGAATTAAGGTATGAGAAATTTGGGAAGAATAAACAGTTTGTACAGTTACGCACGAATTTGTTATCCACGCGAATGCATGTTAACAATGTATATACAATGTTTGTGTCATATATAATATGTTACATAAATTAGACAAATAAATATGTTTAAACTAACATTAATCGTGTATTTGGGCGATATTTTCAGTTTATTTACGGTCATGGGTCATTCAAACTTCCATATTCTGTCTATGTAATTTGGAAGTTGTATACAATAAATTGGAAAATACAAGAAATATTGATATACCAGCAATGTATGCTCTGAAATACTTGCCATGGTCTCAGCTGTTTTAAATTTCTCACACAGAAGTGAAAAAAACGCTCTTTATCTCTACCATATCAGGAATATAGACTATTGGAAATATATAGTGTGGTGTGTGAAGCGTGTGTACACATGCATGCCCACGTTTTAATAACTCCATTATAAAGTGACAACAATGCCACGCCCATTTCAATAACACTGCACGGCGTAATTGCCGCAAACACGAGAAACTGTTTACCTTTAACGCGTGGGACCACTAGGTGACCGGAAATCCATAATAATAGTTATAATAATATATTACTGCAGTTCTTAAAATAAAAGTATGAACTACTCAGTATATACATGTATATTTGCAAATAGTCACACACAGGGTGACGTTGGATATGGATACTAACCCGCCAAAGGATTAACCCTTCCATGACTGGAGCTTCCTGAAATGTTCCGAAAACCCTGTGCAAATGCATTATCTTATATATGCGTGTCTCCCACAAGGGAACCTCGCATATATAAGAGAATACATTAGACTAACACTAGTTACCATAACATTGCAATGCAGTGTATTCTCTTATATATGCGAGGCTCCCTGTACATATATAAGAGAATGCATTGACACACGGTATGTAATGCTGCACCAGCGCAGCTTTCATCATGAAAGGGTTAAACATAACCAACCTTCCACTAAAAGCTACCGCACATCTCCATATATCAGAAAGTATGGTTGATTTACCCCCCCCCCCCAATGTATTAATTTGAGCATCAACAATCCATCGTATAATGCTAATGGTCGTCTCTGATAAAGTGTGTCCCAAAAGCGCTAGATAATAAAGAGCGTTAACCAAGTGACCCTGTATCATCCGCCAGGGTATTCATTTCAGTGAATTGTTAGTTGCAAGGGGGCTTCATGTTTTATTTGCATAGCTGTCAGAACTATTGTTATTGATTGAATAGGTTCTTTACACAGGGATACTGTAGATACACCAGGTAACATATACCTGTAGATAATCATGTGGAATAACCTACCGTGTTAAGGGCTTTGTTCTACCCATTTACTCCAAACTTTTATGGAAATTCTCAAAAATATATTTATTGCAAAATTTTATACTTTATCAAGCAGATAAATACCTGTTGTTTCCAATACCACATCAAGTCACACTCAGAAGTATGTGCAACTCTGTAACTTTTGCTCCGCAGATTTGCATGCAAATCCCAATTCAAAGTTGTAATATGGCCGACAAAAATTCTAAATTTGGTAACTCTATACTATATATGTTGCAATCAAAACTCCAGCGAGTAATAGGTGTGTTATTATTTATGGATAAAATTCCAATGAACAGAAATTTTCCACTTGAACTTAGAGACAAAATTCGGGTACGCCATTCCATTCATTTATGTTCCGGATCGGAAGCGGAACGAAATGCGCAACAGTTCGAAAAACTTATACTGCGTTATCTTAACTAGAAACAATATCGATATGACTTCAATGTCACTTCATGTGCCGGTTTCCCCATAAAAATTATGTGGTGGAACTCAAGCTACAGAGCGTTGACAGCTCTGAATGTTCTGCAGGTGCAATTATCACTCGGAAGGTTCCAAAAGTTGAACCACCGTGCACAAACGAAACTAAACAAGTTTTATAAATATGATACTAATTGTCCATTCCAACTAGAATCCAAAGACGTCAGGTAAATAGTGTAAAACATGACCGTTAGGTGAACATATAATGAAATATGTGAACATTGTTTTATCATATAAAATGTGTTATCAAGCCCTATATATCTATCGAAGAGTTCGTTAGTAAATCTCCCAAATATATATACGTATCTTTTGAGATAGCTTTTAATAAATTACGTGTACATATTTTGTGGATTCGAATGAGCCATGTCAGTTTAAATAATGTACTTACCCCCATGACGATCGCTAGAGTTCAACAAGATCGGACAATATTCACCCCAACAAATGGCTGTCAAGTCAACCCTTGGTCCGTTATATGGACACTTAACTGTTTGTTTACAGAAGCCATGGAGACGAAGCAACATTCAGTGCAGACACGATATATATCGTTTGAAGAGATGATGTTGAAAGTGTGCCGAATATTTACTGCGAGCAAATCATATTTCCTTATAACTATAGTTACCATTGATTCGTTAAATCACGAATACAGGGTAAATATATATATATATATACGGGTAGAAAAACGTTTAAGACGTCGCGCACTCGCGCTGCATTAGTGATATGGGACCTTACAGTTGTGTCTGTAGTTGTCATGCATGTGGAAATCATCTGATGCACCGATATCGACTAGAACTAGTCAATTGTTTAATCAATAACAACACTTCCTCTTTTTTTTTAAATCAGCATTTGATTTCTGCATAATAGCAGCCTTGTTTTCCTGAATAATTCCGGTTAAAAGTGTTCCGCCCTGTTGATGCGCCAATATCGGATCATATCGACCAGATCTACCCATCCTCTGTTTACAAAGATTCGGCATTTGACTTCTGCCCAATGACAGCCTTGTTTTTCTGACTCATCCCTGGATAAAGGCACCTTGACAATCGTTATGTTTGAAGTGTCAAAAATAAAAGCAGCAAACGCCACCTGCTGGACAAAAAAGCATCAAAATTACTACTGTCACAGTCAAAACACAGTGTAGCAACACAGTACAGTGTACTAGCTAGGTTAACCCTCACAAACAATGCTCTTGCCCTTGAGTTCAATTTCATCAGCATATAAGATCCCACTACTGCCACCCAATGTATAAGCACGGCCATTCAATGTATGAACAGAATCATTCACCATTTTGATTATGTTTCTTATTGTTTTTAAACAATTCCTACATATATATTAATAGCTGTGTGCAAGAATTCATTTAGTATAGAAAGGGTTAAACGGCTTCTGTCATTTTTTAACTTGACTTCTTTTTCGGTAGTATTTTTCAAAAATAATTTGAAATTAAACCTTCCCACCATCAAACCTATGAAACCATATGGATACACCATTGTTCATGTATGCATGTGTATAAGCACCTTGACATGTGTAATATATGTCTGTCTCTATATGTAAGTTATATGTGTGTGTTAACACATGCATGTAATGGTGTATGTATTAGAGTGCACCTACACATGTATGAATGGAAGGATGTTTTCACATTTATTCCTTATTTGTGCTTAAGCACAACTATTTGAGTTTAAGCGCAGATATTTGGCCTTGAGCGTAAATATTTGTGCTTATCGCAAATAAAAATTCATATGCGTTGATCCCCCCTTAATTAATTTTAAATGGCACAGTGCCTAAACACACCACTCAAGTCTATGTAGACCCACCATATGAGTGAAGCAATCCCCCCCCCCCAGTAACTCATAATTCCCTTTTTTGAACATGGAAATGGTAAAGATCTAAATGATATGTCTGTTATAAAATATATTTTTGGGGGCAGGGATGCTGATATTAGATAGGGTTCCCCCTTCTTTCAAGTCAATAAGTACACCATATGAGAAAAGCAAGCCCCCCTCTCATTAACCCCTAATTACCTTTTTATGGCCATGGAACTGGTATTATATCTGTGCATGAAATGTCCCTTTAATAAAATATACAAGCGCGCTGGGAGTAAGGCACCAATTACTGGGACACCAGGAGCAGAGATGGTGATATGCATATGGAAATATGTTTTTCTGCAAATTTCGAGTTTATAGTGGACTACTACTATGAGATGAACTCAATCATTCATAATTGGAGGGGAGTAAGGGGGTGTCAAACGCTTAAATCATATACGCGTAACCTCAAATAAATTGTTAGATGTATGTTTGCACTTGAGCGGAAATAATTTTTGCTTAAGCGCAAATATCTGCGCTTAAGTTTAAGCGCAAATCAATAATAAATGTGAAAAGGGCCTCCCATATGTATGTTCTTGGGTTTTCAGTGTATGGTATTAGGCTTCAGACAAAAAAAAATCTCTCTGTATTTTGAAGGGCTTGAGACCTACTGCACCATAACCCATTAGAATATGTGATTGTTGTAATCAACCACATGTGTTAATATGGTATGCATTACGCCTGCATTGAATTTTTTTTCAGGAGCTGATCTTAATGCTCATGAGGAATTGATGGTATTTCCACATCAGCTGGTGTTGATGCTCATCCTTATGGGAGGCGCTTTTCATATAAATCATTTATGTGTGCTTAAACACAAATATTTGTGCTTAAGCGTAAATGATTTGCGCTTAAGCTCGAGTCATTTGTGCTTAAGTGCAAATGACAGAGGTTATTTGCACTCAAGCACAAATATTTACATTTAAGCGCAAATATTTGCACTTAAGCGCACATAAGGAATAAATGTGAAAACGGCCTCCGTTACATCCCCCGATGTTATGTAAGGGCATATATGCCAAACATTGACTGTTTTTGTATAATTGGACAGAGTTCACCTCTAATGTATCCTGTCATTTATTTGGAAAGGGGCGTGGACCTTGACCTGGGACTTTTATTTATTTGTTTTTGAATGAAGTTCATCTCACAATTTATGCGAGTGCACCTATCGTCCATATACAAAAATTTCCTCTCTGCATTTTCAAGGGCTTGAGACCTTCAATTAATCATATTACTAGTAATAGATTAATTGGCTGCATTATAAAATTTTGTTATATTAATATTTCATCTATGCGTTTTCTTGAGACTAGGAGGTATATAGTTATTATATGATCGGTCGATCGGGTTGCTTCATACCATTATAATACACCATACGCATGCTGGTGAGCTGATACACCATTCTAATATGGTGTAATATACGATATGCGAGATCGGTCTACTATACACCATTATGATATATGATACATATGTGTCTGTCTCTGCCTATACACAATTATAATATATGATATGCGGTGTCGGTCTACTATACACCATTATAATATATGATAAGTCTGTCGGTCTACTGCACACCATTATAATATACACCATTATAATATACAATATGTGGGTCGGTCTAATACACATCATTATAATATATATTACAAATTTTAGTAGACTGACATGCATATCGTATATTATAGTGATGTAGAGTAGACCGACACAAGTGTTGTATATTATGATGGTGAATAGTAGACTGACATGTGCACCGTACCACTATAATCAAAGTAACTGACTTGAAAAATGGAGTGCTAACCCGGTAATGACGACAGTATTACTGGTTGTATACAGTATCAACAGAGGTATCAAAATAACCACAGTAGTGGAGTTATGGTACCGTTCGCTTATGAAACCGCAGTTTATTAGGGATCGTCACACCGGCAAAAAGTTAAAGAAATCAATATGTCCATGCGGATCTTGTTAAAGATATGGTAAGCATTGCGGTGGATTTCACTGTTAAGATAGTCACATCCATTAAACCGCCATTAACAGAAATAATTTATTTTTGACAAATTTTGTTCTTATGCCAATCTTAAATATCAAGTAAATTGCGGCATGTTATTGTCATGTTAATAATTAATCTGTGTTATGTGAACAAACGCCATGTTACGTAAACAAACAGTATGTAAAGAGTATGCAATAAGCAAAACTCAACACTGAGGAGACCCCCCCCCCCCCCCCATTAATTAAACATTTGTTAGAAATGCCACCGGGTTGTATACATCATACCGGTATACATGTAGCTATCGATAATCTTCAAATCTAAAGATTTCAGTGTTTAATGGGTCACCATGAATCACTCTTCTAAATGAACACCACGATGTTGAGTGTTTTGCATATCGGTCACTATTTATGAGCTATATATAAACAAACGCTTGGCTCACAGAAAGTGTTTTGTTGATAATAACACATTCATATGATCATATATCCTATAGGCTATACTATTAGTATATTTTTGAGGTGATTTTCATAATTTGGTAACTTATTTATGAATTATAACCTACATGTATAACGAAGGGCATCCATGCCTTCCAGTTTCCACAGATATATAAGGAGAATCACTGCATTTTATTTTCATGCTGGCGAATCCGGATTGCATGCATCGTGGTGCAACAGTGGTACATGCTGTGTTGAAGCGGTAACATTATCAGGGTGTTGGAGGTCACCGCGGTATAATACTGCAGTATTGCCGGGGTGACACCACGTTAGTGGTTGTCAACTACATGTACTTTTAGTATACATGTAGCTGGGCATCATATATATATATCATTCTATTGTGCATAATATACCGGCACACGTATCATATATTATAATGGTGTAGACTATAATAGACCAGGTGACGATTGCCTGTGCTTCAGCACTGTACCATTGCATCAGCTGATTGGTTGAGCCATGTGATGATGCGGCCTGAAAACAGGCTTCAGTGAAATGATTATGACTTCCCCCTGGGTGCAGGCCAGAATCTTGCGCTATCCCTCAGAATTGATAATGAGTAAGTGTTGAGCAAATATTAATCGGTGAATTAATTAAAATAAGCTAACAATTCACAATTTTCTTCTGAAAATTTACATTTTAATATTTCGCGACATAATTTTCACCAATAAAAACATATTTGTTGCATTGCAGAGTTAACCGTATCTGTAGATATGTTATGATTCAAATGAATGTTGTTGAGCATATTTCAAGCAATTTAAATGAAATTTTTCTTCACACGATAACTAAAATTTACAATTTTTAGGATTTTAACCTGCCTCATTTTGATCAGCAATTGTTGTGCGCACTGATTGAACGTCTATAATCACTCGATAGGTCAAATTATGCCTTGACCATGCCAGAATCTGGCTAGAAATTGGACAAACAATATTTTTTTGGTGTTGACAAAATTAACATGGGAAACTCCATAGACAACGGTAAAATTGCGATAAAAACTAAAATAATGCGAAATGAAAGTCGTCATTCGCTAGCCTGGTGCAGAATAATATACGAGTCATGTTCTATAAGATATGTCGTTTTCATTCGATTAATTAGTCTCGTAATTAACGGATCAATGACAATCAAAACATTCCACCGCAGACGAATTTCACTGCCGAAAGTTTATAATTGTCAACAACTCACCTTTCACATATAGAATGCGAAAGAAATCTACAGTCATTAAAGATCCATAATATAAATACTCATATATACGTAATTAAAACATGAATTACAGACAAAAGGATGAGATTTAACGATGAAATGCAATAGAATTTCCCCACCTGATTGCACGGAAAACCCCCCTCAAATTCAAGCTGCCTGTGATTCTAAAAATAGAGCAACGTTACGTAGGGGAGGCGCCTGGGATGCCGATAAAGGCAGATCGGTGATTGGTCGGAACTTTTGACAAAGATTTGACAAATTTTTGACAATCCGGACAGCGGGTTGGTCGACGCCACATCGCGGAGAAGGGAGCGCAAAGGCACCTGCGCGCAGGCACCTTGACAATCGTTATGTTTGAAGTGTCAAAAATAAAAGCAGCAAACGCCACCTGCTGGACAAAAAAGCATCAAAATTACTACTGTCACAGTCAAAACACAGTGTAGCAACACAGTGCAGTGTACTAGCTAGGTTAACCATCACAAACAATGCTCTTGCCCTTGAGTTCAATTTCATCAGCATATAAGATCCCACTGCTGCCACCCAATGTATAAGCACGGCCATTCAATGTATGAACAGAATCATTCACCATTTTGATTATGTTTTTTATTGTTTTTAAACAATTCCTACATATATATTAATAGCTGTGTGCAAGAATTCATTTAGTATAGAAAGGGTTAAACGGCTTCTGTCATTTTTTAACTTGACTTCTTTTTCGGTAGTATTTTTCAAAAATAATTTGAAATTAAACCTTCCCACCATCAAACCTATGAAACCATATGGATACACCATTGTTCATGTATGCATGTGTATAAGCACCTTGACATGTGTAATATATGTCTGTCTCTATATGTAAGTTATATGTGTGTGTTAACACATGCATGTAATGGTGTATGTATTAGAGTGCACCTACACATGTATGAATGGAAGGGTGTTTTCACATTTATTCCTTATTTGTGCTTAAGCACAACTATTTGGGTTTAAGCGCAGATATTTGGCCTTGAGCGTAAATATTTGTGCTTATCGCAAATAAAAATTCATATGCATTGATCCCCCCTTAATTAATTTTAAATGGCACAGTGCCTAAACACACCACTCAAGTCTATGTAGACCCACCATATGAGTGAAGCAATCCCCCCCCCCCCAGTAACTCATAATTCCCTTTTTTGAACATGGAAATGGTAAAGATCTAAATGATATGTCTGTTATAAAATATATTTTTGGGGGCAGGGATGCTGATATTAGATAGGGTTCCCCCTTCTTTCAAGTCAATAAGTACACCATATGAGAAAAGCAAGCCCCCCTCTCATTAACCCCTAATTACCTTTTTATGGCCATGGAACTGGTATTATATCTGTGCATGAAATGTCCCTTTAATAAAATATACAAGCGCGCTGGGGGTAAGGCACCAATTACTGGGACACCAGGAGCAGAGATGGTGATATGCATATGGAAATATGTTTTTCTTCAAATTTTGAGTTTATAGTAGACTACTACTATGCGATGAACTAATCATTCATAATTGGAGGGGAGTAAGGGGGTGTCAAACGCTTAAATCATATACGCGTAACCTCAAATAAATTGTTAGATGTATGTTTGCACTTGAGCGCAAATAATTTCTGCTTAAGCGCAAATATCTGCGCTTAAGTTTAAGCGCAAATCAATAATAAATGTGAAAAGGGCCTCCCATATGTATGTTCTTGGGTTTTCAGTGTATGGTATTAGGCTTCAGAGTTCAGACAAAACAAAATCTCGGTATTTTGAAGGGCTTGAGACCTACTGCACCATAACCCATTAGAATATGTGATTGTTGTAATCAAACACATGTGTTAATATGGTATGCATTACGCCTGCATTGAATATTTTTTTCAGGAGCTGATCTTAATGCTCATGGGGAATTGATGGTATTTCCACATCAGCTGGTGTTGATGCTCATCCTTATGGAAGGCGCTTTTCATATAAATCATTTATGTGTGCTTAAACACAAATATTTGTGCGTAAATGATTTGCGCTTAAGCTCGAGTCATTTGTGCTTAAGTGCAAATGACAGAGGTTATTTGCACTCAAGCACAAATATTTACATTTAAGCGCAAATATTTGCACTTAAGTGCACATAAGGAATAAATGTGAAAACGGCCTCCCATACATCCCCCGATGTTATGTAAGGGCATATATGCCAAACATTGACTGTTTTTGTATAATTGGACAGAGTTCACCTCTAATGTATCCTGTCATTTATTTGGAAAGGGGCGTGGACCTTGACCTGGGACTTTTATTTATTTGTTTTTGAATGAAGTTCATCTCACAATTTATGCGAGTGCACATATCGTCCATATACAAAAATTTCCTCTCTGCATTTTCAAGGGCTTGAGACCTTCAATTAATCATATTACTAGTAATAGATTAATTGGCTGCATTATAAAATTTTGTTATATTAATATTTCCTCTATGCGTTTTCTTGAGACTAGGAGGTATATAGTTATTATATGATCGGTCGATCGGTTTGCTTCATACCATTATAATACACCATATGCATGCTGGTGAGCTGATACACCATTCTAATATGGTGTAATATACGATATGCGAGATCGGTCTACTATACACCATTATGATATATGATAAGTATGCCGGTCTACTGCACACCATTATAATATACACCATTATAATATACAATATGTGGGTCGGTCTAATACACATCATTATAATATATATTACAAATTATAGTAGACTGACATGCATATCGTATATTATAGTGATGTAGAGTAGACCGACACAAGTGTTGTATATTATGATGGTGAATAGTAGACTGACATGTGCACCGTACCACTATAATCAAAGTAACTGACTTGAAAAATGGAGTGCTAACCTGGTAATGACGACAGTATTACTGGTTGTATACAGTATCAACAGAGGTATCAAAATAACCACAGTAGTGGAGTTATGGTACCGTTCGCTTATGAAACCGCAGTTTATTAGGGATCGTCACACCGGCAAAAAGTTAAAGAAATCAATATGTCCATGCGGATCTTGTTAAAGATATGGTAAGCATTGCGGTGGATTTCACTGTTAAGATAGTCACATCCATTAAACCGCCATTAACAGAAATAATTTATTTTTGACAAATTTTGTTCTTATGCCAATCTTAAATATCAAGTAAATTGCGGCATGTTATTGTCATGTTAATAATTAATCTGTGTTATGTGAACAAACGCCAAGTTACGTAAACAAACAGTATGTAAAGAGTATGCAATAAGCAAAACTCAACACTGAGGAGACCCCCCCCCCCCCCCCCCCCCATTAATTAAACTTTTGTTAGAAATGCCACCGGGTTGTATACATCATACCGGTATACATGTAGCTATCGATAATCTTCACATCTAAAGATTTCAGTGTTTAATGGGTCACCATGAATCACTCTTCTAAATGAACACCACGATGTTGAGTGTTTTGCATATCGGTCACTATTTATGAGCTATATATAAACAAACGCTTGGCTCACAGAAAGTGTTTTGTTGATAATAACACATTCATATGATCATATATCCTATAGGCTATACTATTAGTATATTTTTGAGGTGATTTTCATAATTTGGTAACTTATTTATGAATTATAACCTACATGTATAACGAAGGGCATCCATGCCTTCCAGTTTCCACAGATATATAAGGAGAATCACTGCATTTTATTTTCATGCTGGCGAATCCGGATTGCATGCATCGTGGTGCAACAGTGGTACATGCTGTGTTGAAGCGGTAACTTTACCAGGGTGTTGGAGGTCACCGCGGTATAATACTGCAGTATTGCCGGGGTACGTGGTTGTCAACTACTTTTAGTATACATGTAGCTGGGCATCATATATATATATATCATTATATTGTGCATAATATACCGGCACACGTATCATATATTATAATGGTGTAGACTATAATAGACCGGGTGACGATTGCCTGTGCTTCAGCACTGTACCATTGCATCAGCTGATTGGTTGAGCCATGTGATGATGCGGCCTGAAAACAGGCTTCAGTGAAATGATTATGACTTCCCCCTGGGTGCAGGCCAGAATCTTGCGCTATCCCTCAGAATTGATAATGAGTAAGTGTTGAGCAAATATTAATCGGTAAATTAATTAAAATAAGCTAACAATTCACAATTTTCTTCTGAAAATTTACATTTTAATATTTCTCGACATAATTTTCACCAATAATAACATATTTGTTGCATTGCAGAGTTAACCGTATCTGTAGATATGTTATGATTCAAATGAATGTTGTTGAGCATATTTCAAGCAATTTAAATGAAATTTTTCTTCACACGATAACTAAAATTTACAATTTTTAGGATTTTAACCTGCCTCATTTTGATCAGCAATTGTTGTGCACACTGATTGAACGTCTATAATCACTCGACAGGTCAAATTATGCCTTGACCATGCCAGAATCTGGCTAGAAATTGGACAAACAAATTTTTTTTGGTGTTGACAAAATTAACATGGGAATCTCCATAGACAACGGTAAAATTGCGATAAAAACTAAAATAATGCGAAATGAAAGTCGTCATTCGCTAGCCTGGTGCAGAATAATATACGAGTCATGTTCTATAAGATATGTCGTTTTCATTCGATTAATTAGTCTCGTAATTAACGGATCAATGACAATCAAAACATTCCACCGCAGACGAATTTCACTGCCGAAAGTTTATAATTGTCAACAACTCACCTTTCACATATATAATGCGAAAGAAATCTAGAGTCATTAAAGATCCATAATATAAATACTCGTATATACGTAATTAAAACATGAATTACAGACAAAAGGATGAGATTTAACGATGAAATGCAATAGAATTTCCCCACATCAGTTGCACGGAAAACCCCCCTCAAATTCAAGCTGCCTGTGATTCTAAAAATAGAGCAACGTTACGTAGGGGATGCCGATAAAGGCAGATCGGTGATTGGTCGGAACTTTTGACAAAGATTTGACAAATTTTTGACAATCCGGACAGCGGGTTGGTCGACGCCACAGTGAAGATCGCGGAGAAGAGATGACAATCGTTATGTTTGAAGTGTCAAAAATAAAAGCAGCAAACGCCACCTGCTGGATAAAAAAGCATCAAAATTACTACTGTCACAGTCAAAACACAGTGTAGCAACACAGTGCAGTGTACTAGCTAGGTTAACCATCACAAACAATGCTCTTGCCCTTGAGTTCAATTTCATCAGCATATAAGATCCCACTGCTGCCACCCAATGTATAAGCACGGCCATTCAATGTATGAACAGAATCATTCACCATTTTGATTATGTTTTTTATTGTTTTTAAACAATTCCTACATATATATTAATAGCTGTGTGCAAGAATTCATTTAGTATAGAAAGGGTTAAACGGCTTCTGTCATTTTTTAACTTGACTTCTTTTTCGGTAGTATTTTTCAAAAATAATTTGAAATTAAACCTTCCCACCATCAAACCTATGAAACCATATGGATACACCATTGTTCATGTATGCATGTGTATAAGCACCTTGACATGTGTAATATATGTCTGTCTCTATATGTAAGTTATATGTGTGTGTTAACACATGCATGTAATGGTGTATGTATTAGAGTGCACCTACACATGTATGAATGGAAGGGTGTTTTCACATTTATTCCTTATTTGTGCTTAAGCACAACTATTTGGGTTTAAGCGCAGATATTTGGCCTTGAGCGTAAATATTTGTGCTTATCGCAAATAAAAATTCATATGCATTGATCCCCCCTTAATTAATTTTAAATGGCACAGTGCCTAAACACACCACTCAAGTCTATGTAGACCCACCATATGAGTGAAGCAATCCCCCCCCAGTAACTCATAATTCCCTTTTTTGAACATGGAAATGGT
Organism: Siphonodentalium dalli; assembly: GCA_032622095.1. NCBI lineage: Eukaryota > Metazoa > Mollusca > Scaphopoda > Gadilida > Siphonodentaliidae > Siphonodentalium > Siphonodentalium dalli. The sequence continues at coordinate 102,448,680 of CP136062.1, read as the reverse complement.
AAAGATCTAAATGATATGTCTGTTATAAAATATATTTTTGGGGGCAGGGATGCTGATATTAGATATGGTTCCCCCTTCTTTCAAGTCAATAAGTACACCATATGAGAAAAGCAAGCCCCCCTCTCATTAACCCCTAATTACCTTTTTATGGCCATGGAACTGGTATTATATCTGTGCATGAAATGTCCCTTTAATAAAATATACAAGCGCGCTGGGGGTAAGGCACCAATTACTGGGACACCAGGAGCAGAGATGGTGATATGCATATGGAAATATGTTTTTCTTCAAATTTCGAGTTTATAGTAGACTACTACTATGCGATGAACTAATCATTCATAATTGGAGGGGAGTAAGGGGGTGTCAAACGCTTAAATCATATACGCGTAACCTCAAATAAATTGTTAGATGTATGTTTGCACTTGAGCGCAAATAATTTCTGCTTAAGCGCAAATATCTGCGCTTAAGTTTAAGCGCAAATCAATAATAAATGTGAATAGGGCCTCCCATATGTATGTTCTTGGGTTTTCAGTATATGGTATTAGGCTTCAGAGTTCAGACAAAACAAAATCTCTGTATTTTGAAGGGCTTGAGACCTACTGCACCATAACCCATTAGAATATGTGATTGTTGTAATCAAACACATGTGTTAATATGGTATGCATTACGCCTGCATTGAATTTTTTTTTCAGGAGCTGATCTTAATGCTCATGGGGAATTGATGGTATTTCCACATCAGCTGGTGTTGATGCTCATCCTTATGGAAGGCGCTTTTCATATAAATCATTTATCTGTGCTTAAACACAAATATTTGTGCGTAAATGATTTGCGCTTAAGCTCGAGTCATTTGTGCTTAAGTGCAAATGACAGAGGTTATTTGCACTCAAGCACAAATATTTACATTTAAGCGCAAATATTTGCACTTAAGTGCACATAAGGAATAAATGTGAAAACGGCCTCCCATACATCCCCCGATGTTATGTAAGGGCATATATGCCAAACATTGACTGTTTTTGTATAATTGGACAGAGTTCACCTCTAATGTATCCTGTCATTTATTTGGAAAGGGGCGTGGACCTTGACCTGGGACTTTTATTTATTTGTTTTTGAATGAAGTTCATCTCACAATTTATGCGAGTGCACCTATCGTCCATATACAAAAATTTCCTCTCTGCATTTTCAAGGGCTTGAGACCTTCAATTAATCATATTACTAGTAATAGATTAATTGGCTGCATTATAAAATTTTGTTATATTAATATTTCCTCTATGCGTTTTCTTGAGACTAGGAGGTATATAGTTATTATATGATCGGTCGATCGGTTTGCTTCATACCATTATAATACACCATACGCATGCTGGTGAGCTGATACACCATTCTAATATGGTGTAATATACGATATGCGAGATCGGTCTACTATACACCATTATGATATATGATACATATGTGTCTGTCTCTGCCTATACACAATTATAATATATGATATGCGGTGTCGGTCTACTATACACCATTATAATATATGATAAGTCTGTCGGTCTACTGCACACCATTATAATATACACCATTATAATATACAATATGTGGGTCGGTCTAATACACATCATTATAATATATATTACAAATTATAGTAGACTGACATGCATATCGTATATTATAGTGATGTAGAGTAGACCGACACAAGTGTTGTATATTATGATGGTGAATAGTAGACTGACATGTGCACCGTACCACTATAATCAAAGTAACTGACTTGAAAAATGGAGTGCTAACCCGGTAATGACGACAGTATTACTGGTTGTATACAGTATCAACAGAGGTATCAAAATAACCACAGTAGTGGAGTTATGGTACCGTTCGCTTATGAAACCGCAGTTTATTAGGGATCGTCACACCGGCAAAAAGTTAAAGAAATCAATATGTCCATGCGGATCTTGTTAAAGATATGGTAAGCATTGCGGTGGATTTCACTGTTAAGATAGTCACATCCATTAAACCGCCATTAACAGAAATAATTTATTTTTGACAAATTTTGTTCTTATGCCAATCTTAAATATCAAGTAAATTGCGGCATGTTATTGTCATGTTAATAATTAATCTGTGTTATGTGAACAAACGCCAAGTTACGTAAACAAACAGTATGTAAAGAGAATGCAATAAGCAAAACTCAACACTGAGGAGACCCCCCCCCCCCCCCCATTAATTAAACTTTTGTTAGAAATGCCACCGGGTTGTATACATCATACCGGTATACATGTAGCTATCGATAATCTTCACATCTAAAGATTTCAGTGTTTAATGGGTCACCATGAATCACTCTTCTAAATGAACACCACGATGTTGAGTGTTTTGCATATCGGTCACTATTTATGAGCTATATATAAACAAACGCTTGGCTCACAGAAAGTGTTTTGTTGATAATAACACATTCATATGATCATATATCCTATAGGCTATACTATTAGTATATTTTTGAGGTGATTTTCATAATTTGGTAACTTATTTATGAATTATAACCTACATGTATAACGAAGGGCATCCATGCCTTCCAGTTTCCACAGATATATCCATAAGGAGAATCACTGCATTTTATTTTCATGCTGGCGAATCCTGATTGCATGCATCGTGGTGCAACAGTGGTACATGCTGTGTTGAAGCGGTAACTTTACCAGGGTGTTGGAGGTCACCGCGGTATAATACTGCAGTATTGCCGGGGTGACACCACGTTAGTGGTTGTCAACTACTTTTAGTATACATGTAGCTGGGCATCATATATATATATCATTATATTGTGCATAATATACCGGCACACGTATCATATATTATAATGGTGTAGACTACAATAGACCGGGTGACGATTGCCTGTGCTTCAGCACTGTACCATTGCATCAGCTGATTGGTTGAGCCATGTGATGATGCGGCCTGAAAACAGGCTTCAGTGAAATGATTATGACTTCCCCCTGGGTGCAGGCCAGAATCTTGCGCTATCCCTCAGAATTGATAATGAGTAAGTGTTGAGCAAATATTAATCGGTAAATTAATTAAAATAAGCTAACAATTCACAATTTTCTTCTGAAAATTTACATTTTAATATTTCTCGACATAATTTTCACCAATAAAAACATATTTGTTGCATTGCAGAGTTAACCGTATCTGTAGATATGTTATGATTCAAATGAATGTTGTTGAGCATATTTCAAGCAATTTAAATGAAATTTTTCTTCACACGATAACTAAAATTTACAATTTTTAGGATTTTAACCTGCCTCATTTTGATCAGCAATTGTTGTGCACACTGATTGAACGTCTATAATCACTCGACAGGTCAAATTATGCCTTGACCATGCCAGAATCTGGCTAGAAATTGGACAAACAAATTTTTTTTGGTGTTGACAAAATTAACATGGGAATCTCCATAGACAACGGTAAAATTGCGATAAAAACTAAAATAATGCGAAATGAAAGTCGTCATTCGCTAGCCTGGTGCAGAATAATATACGAGTCATGTTCTATAAGATATGTCGTTTTCATTCGATTAGATTAATTAGTCTCGTAATTAACGGATCAATGACAATCAAAACATTCCACCGCAGACGAATTTCACTGCCGAAAGTTTATAATTGTCAACAACTCACCTTTCACATATATAATGCGAAAGAAATCTAGAGTCATTAAAGATCCATAATATAAATACTCATATATACGTAATTAAAACATGAATTACAGACAAAAGGATGAGATTTAACGATGAAATGCAATAGAATTTCCCCACATCAGTTGCACGGAAAACCCCCCTCAAATTCAAGCTGCCTGTGATTCTAAAAATAGAGCAACGTTACGTAGGGGATGCCGATAAAGGCAGATCGGTGATTGGTCGGAACTTTTGACAACGATTTGACAAATTTTTGACAATCCGGACAGCGGGTTGGTCGACGCCACAGTGAAGATCGCGGAGAAGGGAGCGCGCAAGTGGTCCTGCTAATTTGCTATGCTGCTGGTGGGGTTTACTGGATTGACATGCGTGTATAGGGCAAATAGATGCTGTTACGAAAAAGTACAGTTATTTTTTTCTAATGTTGTCATTTGTGAGGTGTTTGGCTAATCCGAGCGATATGAAACATTCAAGATCATAAATATTTTTTAAATAGTTCAATAATGGTGTGTGTGCTGGTGTTTTAAAACTTGAAAACGACAGTAATATTCATCTCAATTATCGCTGTCTTCAAACAACCAACACAGCCATTATTAAAATATTTCACAATATACAGCATCGCTTTGTCCTACCAGCATTATAGCAATTCAGCACTACACATAAACATCATTTAAAACCCACTTGCACGTCTACCTATTGTTGTCGCCTGAGTATTATCTCGACGAATATCTTTCCCAGAAGACGCAGAGTTGTTTGCTCGCCGAGGTGGTATTTATTTTGCTAGTCATTATTAGCTCAACTGTGTATAATCTAAATAAAGATGAATACGAAAAATAATTACCACGTCGGAAAGAGGAAAGACTCCTGGTTAATTGGCCCTGCTTTTATGCTGGTGGGTTCCGGTGAATTACTATGATGTTGGTAGAGCTGATGCTGTTTTGAAAATGTACAGTAATGGCCTAAATAATCGACTCCTTAACCACAGCAGACTGAGAGCTTTCCTATGACTGGCAACAAGCCATATTTCCGACTAAATCCTGAAAAATTACCCGTAAGTCTGCTATGGTTAAGGAGTTGATTATTTAGGGCATTACTGTACCGTTATTTTTTAAGTTAAATTGTCATATTCAGGACTTGTGGCTGATCTGAACGAATGGAGAAAAGCCATTATGTTTATAACACATTGAAAAACATATATGTTGTAAAATATTTCAAGGAACTTGGTGGCTTGAATATGCAAATTATTCTCGTTTTAAAACATGGCTATGACGTCACTCCTTTGTTCAACGAGTCCAGTTTATAGGATAATGAATGTTATTGTCGAGATCGTACATTATTTTACAAACAACGATCCATTATTTTAATAATGGACGCTCAATATCCAACTTAATGACCGGTTATTTTACTGTAAACGATTTCATTTTATATGACTTGCATGTATATATGATACCATAATGTATGCACGTGGCTATCTGCAGACAATGGTTTTCAAGTATAATAATTATGGCTCTTATTGATTGCTAGAATATGACAGAATTAGGGATAGACATATATATAGAGAGCCCCGTCACTCGGGTTGGAGTGAGGGGAGTGTGTATATATAACTTCAAATTCCAGGCATGTCGTTTCACGAATTTTCAGCTGTTAAAATTTCTCGAATCTAATTCCGTTCGCGGGTGGCATTTTGTAGCACCCCTCACGATAAATCCTAAACTGTGATATTGTAATTTACATGTAAATGTAGTTACTTCGATCTTTAGTATCACCCGCGATCTGAAACTACAAGATCGCCAAATCTCCGATTATACATACCGCTCGCAAAATTTTGCCATTCAATGGAAATTCCCCGCAAAATCAGAAATATGCCGCATAAATAATTGAATACAAATGCCGAAATGTTAGGGCAAAAATCCCAACGATATTCGTAAATCTATGGCAGAAGGAGCTCATTGTCGGTATATGTATAGGTCGTGTTCGTTCAACGGTCGGAAACGCAATGGTGTGCTGCCTGTCCATTAAGTTGACAATGGGTTAAGATGTCACGCCATCCATGCAGCCAATGAGCGATTGGATTGGTCCCAACATGGTATAACTCAGGTGTCTTGACCAAATTTCAGTTTGATCCATTCTGATAAGAGGTGACGCATCAAACATTATACTATATAATCGAAATCATTTATTGTTATGGGTGAACACATGTAATTATCATACTTGTTAAGTTTATCGCCTATTATTGTGTAATCTAATTTAATTACTGCTGTGTATATGAAATGAACAATGATTAATGTGATATTCAAAGTTGTGTACATAGTGTATATATGTTTTGCTTGTTTCACTGTTATGTGACTTATGCAATAAATCAATCAATCAATCAACAAATGGACTCGGCCATGTTTTAAGTAAAATAATAGCTGAAAACTGTACACCATTTCAGCGAATGGAACGATATCGGCCTACATGCAGCCTCGATCGATCCATTCCCTGAAATAATGTACAGTTTTTAGCCATTATCCTATACTTATTAGATCGCGGTCCGGCTCCAGAGATCAACATATATAGGTCGATATATACGCTAATATTCTTATGCTTCCTGCTAAGCCACATAAAGACTAATTCAAGTGATCGAATGCAGAAAGTTCTGGGCAGCATGGAACATTAAAGAACGTTCCTTGCAGTAGTCTATTCCTGGAGTGCTATAAGTAAAGAGTTTCGTTTCACTTCGGACAGATTCATGGACAGATTTCAACAGAATTTGGCGTTGTGACTCGGGGTATACCGTCGGATGTGCTAACGGCGTTAGTTTATCAAAATATTGCTTAAAACAGAATTAAAAAAAACAGTTTAATTTTGTTTTAATCAAACACACAGAGGGGCCGCTGCAATGTCTATGATCTAAATGTGCGTGAAGCTATATATATATACACACGTATAGGAAAATGCTGGTGTGAAATTCATACGGTCATATCTTTGGTTAAGGACTTTGCTAACCCAATTTTCCCCAAATTTAATGGAGTCCAAAACAAAGGTTTATGTTCACTTTTATTAGTAACCACAGTAACCAAACCCATGAATGCAACATTTTAAGAGTATAATTCATGGTAGATTATGTTAGAAATTCAAAATGTGGAATTTATAGAAGTTTTTAAAATAATTTTTTTCGAACCCAAAATCAACAAGCACAAAGTCAATATCAAAGAAAAAAATATGGCAATATGTACTGAACGCTGTGAAGAATGATGAACAATAAAGATATACTCACATTTCTTTAGTTTCATTAAGATTTTTGGCTTGGAAGCAGTTGTTTACAGATGGTAGCTTTCATTGCTCAGAAAAGCTATTTGGGAACTGAATTTGATGGGTTAAGTTAATGTTCACTCAAGCTAGCTAAGATTATGACCAGCAGGACAGTCCAGGTGCTTGAGCCATGACAAGATTACATCCTGATTCAGGATGATTGGCGATCTAGTTTCTGGGTTATGGGGTACCCAGAGATTAGGGATTAATCATTACACAGTTATTTTGTCAAGAGATTCACAACACACCACTGTCCACACAGTTATTAACACTTAACTGTCACCTCACTTCAAGGAATGTCAGGCAAGTTACTCAAATATTTGTAAACAATTGGTTCTTAGTAATTTTATCAAAGAATGCTTGATAAATATGAATATTATTTTATTGTTCATCATTCTTCAGAGTGTTCAGTACACATTGCCATATTTTTTTCTTTGATATGGACTTTGTGTTTGTTGATTTTGGGTTTGAAAAAATTGATTTTAAAAACCTCTATAAATTTCACATTTAATATTTCTAACATATTCCACCATGAATTATACTCTTAAGATGTTGCATTCATGGGTTTGGTTACTGTGATTACTAATAAAAGTGAACATAAACCTTTATTTTGACTCCATCAAATTTGGGGAAAATTGGGTTAGCAAAGTCCTTAAAAGGGAAACCACTTCACTTTAAACTAAAATAATTTGCTGTTTTTTTCCGCGATTTTTGGGAGCTGTTCCCGTTATCGTAAAGAATGGCTCTAACGGCGTAAGTCTTTTATATTTCGTTTAAAAGATTTGTTAGTTTGTTCTTAAAATGTGTTTGTTTGTTAAATTTAGCAAGGATGTTTTTTTTAATCAAAATGTTTAAAAGATCAAATTGCGCTCGAAGCGCACAAAGGGGCCTGCATGATGCACATTTTGGTCCCCATCCATTTGGCACAATTGGGCTGCAGGCACATACGCCGCTGAATAAAGGCTCCCTTCGGGAACCTGTTTCAGCTGCGTCGAGCGTAATGTAACTGTGCGCTGTCCTGCAACGAGTTCGATAAAAAAAATCTTTGATACTATTGCTACCTTTGTTGTCATTTTAAGTCTTGTCGAATAACCAGTATTGATCGGGGCATCAGCCGATGCGGATCGTTGACATATTGTTATCAATAAAAATATTTCCGGCTTGTATTCCAACTACTAGTAGAGGTATACAGTAAAATTTATTCAATGACTGGGGTTCCGATAAATTGAATACATGCGCCTCGCGTCAAATGGTGTGGAATAATAAAGTTTATTATATCCAGATGTTAAAAATCACTATCATGATTATATAAGAGGTTATGCAATTAATAATGCCCACTTCCAACATAGTTAGCTATGATATTGGTGGGTCCTATTGATTAGGGCCATGCAACTTATGGGCAAAATGAATGGGCGAAACCAAGTGTATCATTTTCATCATATTGTTTTTTGTTCACTTTGTAAGAAGACATTCAGATGCAACATTTAGTATTATAGGAATAGCAAAACTTGAAAATAAATAAAGTTATTATTCAATGTTGTGTACAGTATGTGTTTTTCTGGTACGAGTCCAGGTTGTGGTGACAAGTCATATTGGACTAGTACAATAGAAACACATACTGTACACAACATTGTATAATTACATTTTATTATCCATCTGTATGTTTATCCAAATGTTGGGAATACAACTTTTGTGTTTATTCTTGGTATTTGTCGGTATTTGATTCTCTATAAAAGCCTGTATTTGATCATAAGAAAGCATGATTTGGAACAGCAAACACGCGTAAGTGAAAACAGAAACTCAATGCGAAGTGAAATGTCTGTTAAATCCACCAAAGTATTGCGCGCGCATCACAATTTCACCGATTCATTTGGCAGTGGAGTTACTTCGTGACGTCACGGATTCCCGATAAATACATGTTATCACTGATCTGGGCGAAGTATCACGTCGAGTTGAAGAGGTCAGATCGCTTGATCAAACGAGCCGCTGCATGGCGTCGAGTTTGATACAGCGATCTGTCCTCTTCAACGAGACGCGATGCAAACCCGAGATCAATTCATTGCAGCGATAACAGGTTTATTGTATGACATGATTTTTATTTAAAAAGCACAATTCATTATGAAATGAAACCACATGTAGGCCACTAGTAACAAGAATAAAGAAGGAAATAGTTTTGTACAATAAATCGTCCGGCTTTTTACGGACATGCGCAGTATGCGAGATAGAGAAGGGTGGATGACATCGGATCAAACTGTAGCTGATCCGATGGTCGGGAAATGATCGCTTTACTAAAGTGGTATTGGGAAAGAAAAACGATAGTCATATAAAAAAAAAGTCATATTGGACTCGATTGAGTCCAATATGACATTCGGGAGTCCAATATGACTTTTTCCCGGATTATGATGTGACGGCTTTTGCCCAACATAAATAGTGTGAGTTAAGGGATGGACAATAAAATATATTTTTGCACACCCATTGGTTTATGTTTTGCGAAATACAGAAATTTCAAAACGTTCAAAAATGATTGTATTGTCCTTCAACAATAGAAATGTTTACGTTGAGTACCCAATATGGAGTAAACTACATACCCACAAATACAATAGTATCCGTATGAATCTGAGTGTATGTTCACAAAGACTGGTTCAGAACGTCATTGTCGACGTCAACTTTAACAGAAAATATCTCAATTATTAGGAGTCTACACAAACCACACGTTTGAAAAATATCGACCTAAAAGTTAGTATATTACAAGCTACGATGTTCATAGTGTGCAATACTAATTGAACAACACTGACATATATATTTGTGAACATGTTAACGTCATTTCGCTCGTAAGTCGTGCCGCGAGGTAAAACTCGAACCTCTGGGTTGTCACAAACAAACTCGTTCAATAACGTTACCAGTTCACATACTTGTGTCGTTCCATATATCTATTTCTAGGTCCATAACATGGTAATAAATTAATATAGTATCCCCTGCCATTTGCACACACCATATTTCAACATACATTTTTATTGTATATACACCCACACTATGCCAAGTCAACATGATTATCAGAATAAGTATTATTGACTTTAACATTTACATAAGAGTCCGAAGTGAGATCAATTAGCAAAGTTAAAAGCGAATTATTTATCGCTCCTGTCGCGATCTGAATTGAAATCCATTTATTTCTCTAATCATCCAAATGTAGATATTACAGAGCAAATAATGTGATTACAAATTAAATAATACCGTTCAGAACGGGTTGTAAGGTGCGTGACATTAATTGGATATGTGTGTTTGCGGTGGTACCATATAAAACGCTGCTATGGCAATAAACAGTGTATTAATTTTGGGGTCATTCATACCCATTCTTTATATAGAGCTTAGGTAAACTGGTGGAACATGATATCTACGGGCGTATCCAGAGTAGAGATTCATGGCATTGCCGAATAACAAACAATGATCCACCCTTCCTGATATACCGATAAATGTGTAGTAGTATATTTAAGAAATAAATACACTGCGCATCGGCGTGGTTTGCATAATTTGACCATAAAGAAACTGATTGTAGGACGACGCGAAGCGGAATCCTACAATCAATTTCTGTGGTCAAATTCTACCATACACGCCGATGCGCTTCTGTGTCATAAAGTCTGTCGGAACTTAAATACGTTTCCCGGTTTCGAACTGGTGGGACATGATGGCTGTATACGGGCGTATCCAGAGTAGAGATTCGTGGCATGGCCGAATGACAAACAAGGATCCACCCTTTCTGTCTGATGTAGGTTTAGGCAAGGTCGTATTACAAAACGGTATATCAGGGAGTTCCTGATATACCGTTTTGTAATACGACCTTGCCTAAACCTACATACAAGTATCAGTTCCTTGTCAAGATATTTCACAAAGTATAGGTGTCGGTCCCAGCTCGAGAATATTTGATTCAGGCGATGTTTTTGAGCCGATTTCACGATAATCATGAACCTGATTATGCATTGTGTCCTTCTAGTACGCCTCTGTATTATGTGACGACTTGAAACACAAACACCGATTAAACGTGCATCTTAACCGAGACGTTCCCCTTAATAGAAGAAACAGGTTCCCGAGAACAACAAACTCACTTCTTCGCTTCCAAACTTGTCGTTTCACTTAAAGATACGGATGGCCTTCGAGATTGGTATTGCTGTTAAAATAGTCACAACCGTTAAAATCGATATAAATTACAGAGAAGAATATTAAAATATAGAAATATTTTGTTCTTATACCAATCATAAATATCGCGAAATAGCATGTTATTGTCACGATCGTCTGCCGTGTTATCACCTGCGAAACCCAACTAACCGAACCTTGGTTAAAACTGCCACCGTGTTGTTTACAACATACCGGTATAGCGCTCACTAAGCCTCGCCACTTAAAATGTTAGTGTTGAATCAGAGTCCCCTGGGGAAAATTACTAAAATACCAATATAGACTATACCAGTGAAAAGGTTCTAAACATCGATTTTGGCTAAAACCATCTATCAAACCCTACTAAATTCTAGAAATCGATAATTGCAGCCAAATATATCCTCATGAGTGTCTTATTGCCAATAAAAGTCCCTTTAATTTGACATATAACTCGGCGAAATTGAACGAATCGAAGTCGAGATGTCCTATATCGGAAACTAGCGAAATCTACGGAATAAATCGGGTCGTAAATCTCCCTGTCCGCTCAGGGGCCATTGACCTAGTTATAAAATCAATATTTTTGAGCAATAATTTATCGCGAACGTGTACTTAAACCCGATGGCATAACCTATAAATGCTCATATATGTTCCGCAAGTCATTCAGAAGCCATCCATACCTTTTTTATTTCATCCGATGTGCTTGTGCTCAATTTTTCAACCTTATTCATTAAACGAATTCCAGAAACAAGACGAGTCTGCGACTTGCAGTAAATTTTGAAAGCGAAAGTATATCAAGAATGTGGGGGGTCATGGTCACGCTATTTTCGCAGAATTTTATATTGTATCCGAGTCAAAAGAAATTCCAATTATTTAACGATACTTTCAAGTTCACTTCTGTTTTAAAATCAGATAAACTTCTTGGTACAGAGAAAATTAATAAGTCAAGTGTTTCACCAATACTCTATCAGATGTCTATGCATATTGATTTTATAAAGCCATCATTTGTGAACTTTGCTCTCGATTATTATTAATCAAACAGCAACCCGTCAAAATTTGCTGCGAACAATTTTTTTTTTCATGCTAAATGTAACTATCTTTGGTATGGAAGGTGTTTATTGTTTTGATATATCTTAAATGTGTCGCACTAAGGTGCTTAGTGACCAAATTACTCAAGGTGGCTTCCGAAAATGGCAACTAAATAGTGTAAAAAGTTGATTTTTCACATATATCCAGAACATAATTATCAGCTGTTCCGAAAGGAAGCAAAGTGTGGCTCACTTGGTTATTAGACATGTCAGTTAATCGACTGACAACTAAATATTCTATTCTGTTTGTCGTTGTCACAGTACCGTATGAGGCATGACAAATTTATTTTGAAGTATGCAGTGTGGAATTGTGCCGAAAACGTCTTTTGGGATTGTGGCCATGGTTTTGAAAGGAAATTGGCAGAACTTTGAAACGGAACTGAGAGGGACCATAATATGTCCAAATCCAAATAAATAGTCTCTGCTTTCAGATTGTGAACACATCCGAGCCCAGCTAATGTCAATATAAGCTGCAAACATAACGGTCTTTCCGTTGCAATGATAGTGGGATTTCCGACAGATCCTGTATATGTGTTAAAATTACCTTTGAAGAGGGCGTTTTTTACGAGAAAATTATTTTCTGAAGTGATGAAAGGTCGTTTTTATCTACAAAAGAGTCGGTCGCTCAAATGCAGCCCGCTTGCGATCGGCAAATGTGTATGTATACTTTTTTTACTTACGTTTACAGTTGTTGGTAATCCGTCTATTCAGTTACAAAACTTGTTTTATGTTGTTATTCTGCAATATTTTGATATAAAATAGAATTGTTTCGCCTCGGCGACAGCAATATCCGATCAGTTGTTTGTACGGTTTATACATTGTGAGTTGCTATTGTTTCTGGAGCAGCAGATGGAATGATTACATGACTGGACATATATGCCTTTGCTGACCGCTCTGGACATTGGCCGTTGTATCGTTATGATGTCGTATTACAGCCGTTAAATTCTGGACTGTTTATATATAGACGGTATCTCTTAGAAACGTTTGACTCATGGAGTGAGAAGGGGTGTCCGTTTGTAGGTCTCTTAAACACATTCGCCTCCCAAATATACATAGCAAAATATGTATAGCAAAATTGTGCTATGGTGCCACAATTGATTCATCAAGCAAACCCAACACCACCACCACCACCACCACCACAAATGGGTGCTCAGTTTAATGTTTGACAGGACAAATCAGCGTCTACAGGTCTAAGTTTTCGGCTACGATTTGAATCACAAGCCCAGAAATCACATTCATATCGCTATTTGGTGCCAAGAAAGCTGCCATTTTTGCAAGACCAAACGTGAATCTCATGTGTAAGTAACAACAAAGCCACTCAATTCTTTGGGGTTTCATACTACATGCATATCTGTCTATCTTATCGAAAGTGTTTTGGCGCCTCTGATGACAGAATTTGTCATGACTTTTGCGAATCAACAGAGTCGTAAAAGTTAATATACATGTACATGTATATTTGAATAGCCGAAACAGCATACATAATTCTTCATTCATAGTATTAATGACCGCTATATACATGTATACATATAGTGTTACTGATAAAGCCCACACGATGTTCGCAATGTAAGTTATAATATACATGTCACCGAATTACGCTCTTTACTATGGGCTATAGCATGGTATAGGTATCAAATGTGGCTTCTTTAACCCACACGGCTTGATTCCTCATATCATTGGAGAAGAGAATATATGAATTTGGTGGAAATTGACGCTAAACATATTTTTATCTATTTTTGTGACCCTCGGGCCCTCCACTCCTTATTCCTGACTCAATTTGACATCATTAAACACCACAATTAGACTCATTATGAAGATGAATATATATCAAATTGTAGGTGGAAATCGGCGACTAAACACATTCTTATCAAATTGAGTGCCCCACCTTGAGTGCCCCTATCTCTCTCCCAAGCAGCACCAATGTATCGTATTTTAACCATGCGATTACATTCCTCATATCACGGAGAAGAATATTTACCAATTTGGTGGAAATTGGCGCTAAAAATAGTTTTGTATCAATTCTGGTGACCCTCACCACTCCATGCACCCCCGACTCGAACTTATGACATCTTTTTGACATCTTTAAACGACACCATTATACCCATGGGGATGATTATGGATACATTTTTGTGGTACTCGGCGACAAAAAAGTCTTATGAAATGTAATCCCCTCCCCATGCATCCAGGGTCGTGGCGCATGGGGTTTGAGGGGGGGGGGGGGGTCTCACCCACATCTTTGGACCAAATGTTAAATAGTTGGAAATATCATACTGACACAACAGTAGTTGGAAACTTCACACCAAAAATAGGTTGAAAGTGTTCTCGTAGTTTCATTTTCCAACGAATAATTAGTTGGGAATTTGTTGTTTTTATACAAACACTGATATATATTTTTTCATGGTTTTTGGTCAAAATCTAGGACTGAAATAACCATCAATTGGAAATTTTCCATCCTTAGTGGGTGTGTTAGGTCGGAAATTCCCGACACTTGGAGGGCTTGTTACCAGTCTAAATGCTAGGATTTTGCTGTTTCTGGTTCAGATTTCAAGATTTTCTCCCACTGGTTATGAGGGGTCCGATCACTCCTCCGTGGCCAGTCAAACAAATTCATTTTTTTAAATCGAGGCCTAACTTAGCCTGGAGTTATATCTCTAGATGGTAGGATTTTGCAGTTTTCATTTTCAGATTTCAAAATCACTGGGCTGAGGGGTCCTGGTTCTTCCCCGGTGACCAGTCAAAAACTGCTAATCAGTAAAACAAAATGGACGCCTGAATTTGCCTGGATACCATTAGATGCTAGGATTTTTGCAGTTTTCATATTTCAAATATTTCTCCTACTGGGCCGAATTATTGTCGACCCAGTGGGTCCTCTTCCCTTATCGGTAGTCAGTCGCAGATTAATATTCATCGACAATAAACCAAAATCAAGGCTGTGAAATGCCAGTTCGGAAATTTCAAACCAGGGGGGGTGCAAATTGATATTACACGTGACTTGGGGGTTCGGGGGGGGGGGGGTGCAGTTGGAAATACCATGGTTGACACCGCCATCGACGACCCTCTAGTCCGTCCATGCATGCATCTCTCACCCAAACGGCACCAATTTGGCGTCTTTAAATCACATGATTAGATTCTTCGTATCGCGAAGAAGAGTGTCTGTCAATTTGTTGGAAATCGGAGCTAAATATTTTTATTTTAAATGCCCCTCTCCCTTTCAGTTCAGCCCCCTCGAATGACGCCACTTTTGAGAGCTTTAAGCCACACCATTAGATTCCTGATATCATGGAGATGATTATGAATATGTTTGGTGGTAATCGGCGACTAAACAAATCAATGTTGGTGCCCCCCTCCCCTTCCGTGCGCCCCTCACTCGAACGGTGGCACGTTTGACATATTCAGACCAAACTATTAGATTCCTCATATCATGGAGATGGTTATGTATAAGTTTGGTGGAAAACGTAGACAAAATATTTTTCTACCCACGATAACAACATCATCGTCACTTTAGAAAATTCTAACCCGCACCATTATATTCCTCGTAAAAAGTTACACACTTTAGACCCCTTTGATACCATCAAAATATCCCCCGTGAATTTCTATAGAAGACAGACAGACAAACATTCGCAAATATAGATATAGATACAGAGGATTCTGAACCTGATTTAACAAGTTTAGTGAATGAACGTGTTGTTATTTTCTGAGATTTCTGGTGCTTTTCATTAAGCTTACCTGATTGGCATTTCACCGGATGGTTATTTAAAACAGATCACACCCGCTGTCAAGCTATGTTTTCATCAAACTTTGGGGTGGGTTCCCAATAGCCCTTGGAAAAAAACGTGTGTTTGGGGGGGGGGGGTTGAGTGTCCGAGATCTGAAAGGAAAAAACTTGCGTTCTTTGTATCCTGGGGGTGCTATTCACCAAGCGAGACTATTTTATAAACCAGGTAGTTTATATGGTAGCGGCTGAACGCAAAGGTATCTTTGCTTTAGCGCAAACGACACACGCTGTCGATGGTGTGATTGATCCAATCTATCAGATTTGTCACTTGTCAATTGACGCCGTCTTACGACTAATTCATGAACACTCACCGGCCACAATCGGCATGTATAGCGGTATAATTTTTGGGTACAATTGTGTGGAGACTCATGCTTGCGTTTATATATCTGCAGAATGAGTTTCAATGATATTAATGAGGTTTTTTTTTAATTAGCACAGTGTGAAAATGAAGAGCCAAGAAGATAACGTCTCAGAAGAATTTTGTTTGTGTTTTGGTTCTGTTTGGATATTTCCCTGCTA
Source organism: Siphonodentalium dalli (assembly GCA_032622095.1). Classification (NCBI taxonomy): domain Eukaryota; kingdom Metazoa; phylum Mollusca; class Scaphopoda; order Gadilida; family Siphonodentaliidae; genus Siphonodentalium; species Siphonodentalium dalli. The sequence continues at coordinate 102,432,215 of CP136062.1, read as the reverse complement.
TTTCCAAAGAAATTTCTTTCCATGCATCATTTTTCCGGCGCTGGTGAATGGTGCCGGTTTCTTTGTTCTTTAATATTTTGATTCTCCTCTCCACAATGCCCAAAAAAAAAGTTTTATGCTCGTCGGCAGTGGGGGGGGGGGGGGGGGGGGGGGGGGGGGTCTGGAAAACAATTGCACATATAGGGCCCAAAAAAAAAAAATTCCGACCCCGAGGGACCCACCACCCCATTTGTGCACATTTGTTCCTCCAAATGTTAGGGACCCACCCCCTTTCTCATGTTTTTTATCAAAATTTCAGAGGTTTTTAGCCGTTCTTCAATAACTGTGTTAACTGCCTTTCAATCCATTCCACTATCTTTTTTTCGGTGCAATGTGTGTAAAATTAAGACTCAAGCAATAACATCCTTAATCGGTAAACCACAGGTCAGAAAACGAAAAATAAACTGTATTTCCAGGTGTTTCCTGGTGTTTCCAGTATCTAACAACAATAATAAAGCATTGTGTAGGTACACTGTATGTCACAAATTGCCCTAGACCGCATTATAGCCTTAATATATCGAGCGTGTTTAGTCTGACAGAGAACACTGGCCAGTGTAAATAGTGGTAAACAGGTCAGGGGTTCTACAATTATTTGTATATATATATAGTTGACGTCTCGAGCCGTCCGTGCGTCCGTCCGTACAAACATTTTGCATCATAACTCAAGAGTCGGTTGTCATATTTTGATGCTCTATGACATGTGACGGACCAGAAATGGGGAACGAATATGCATAATATCACGGATTGTGAGTACCAATGCCTACCAGAGTTATCCATTGGCCCTGTTTATGAAATTCAATCCGTACAAAGTTTTTGCCATTTAAGAGTTGTCGAATTTTGAATTGGTTTGGTATGGTGATAGACCTGAATGATACGGGAAGGATGTATGCAGATATTACTGCATATCACAGGTTCAGCCTGTCGATGCATACCAGAGCTACCAACTTGGTTCCACCCGTAAACACATTTTGCATTATTATAATTCAACCATTTGTATGTATATTTGTGCACTAGAGTCTGCAGTATAGTCTCAGTCAGATTTTATTCTTGATTTTATTTTGAACTTTGAAGAATGTCATTTCTCAAAGCATCTGAATGCATCACATTATTTCAGTTCATCTATTTGTAAGCGATAACAGTATATAATTAGTATTGTAGTTTAGTCTTGTTGAGCAGTATTTAAGCTTCAAGATGAAGTTCGTAAATTCAAGGAGAATAGCGTCACCTTCAGTTGGGATTGTCTGAACAATAAACAGTAACGGTCATTCATCATAACCAATTCAGTTTTATTTGGATAAGTGCTGCAAATTAACATTACTTGCAATCATTCAAGATGAGAAATAACCAGAAGGAATGAATTTGATTGCACGCCAGAACAAGACAGTATTTCAGACATTAGAAATTTATGAGATACCCTTTTCAATTTCATGTTATGCAACAATCGGGTCAATGATATCTAGTCATCATTGAGTATTCACCATGTAGTATTTGTGATACAGATTTTTGTATTTTATTACTTTTATTCGGGTAATACAACTGGGTAATACATTTTTATTTTTTTTCACTAAATTACGGTTTTCCACTGAGAAGTGGGACGGGATCCTGTGAAATCCAGAATGTTGCTAAATCTGAGGCTAAATAGTCACTATAGCTGTCTATATAGCCATATGCCAACAAACATGATACTAACATGCTTACAAACAACATTACATGGTCAGTACTTGTAAATTGTTTGAAAAAAACCCATTTTGGAAAAAAAATTACAAGCACGATTGTTTCGGCCTCTGGACCACCCACCCACCCGAGCCCTATATACCGATTTTATTTGTAGACCCCCCCCCCCCCATGTCGTCGGTGGTATATTTTGCCCCACGTCCTTTTCCTCGGTTGCTCATTGTTGAAATGTGTACACACGTGTACTGTTACACGCTGCATGTTATGTGACCCGTGGTCAATCTATGATTGACGCCAATCACCTTGATTGGATAATCCTATATGGCGCGGCGATCTCTTCCCATTGATATGTCCACCGATAGCTTCGCATTGAGCGTCGCCTCGTAAAACTACCTGGACTATATTATAAACCCAGCCGGTGAATAGCACCCCTGGAGTTTTATCCTGCAACACCCCCGGGCCTCCCCCTAAGTGACAAACGTCTGGATTTTTAAGATTATAATCTATGGTCAGATTGTGTTCCTTTAGCAAAATTACATTGGCTGCTCATGTGGTTGTGTTCCTGTCAATGGTACGTCACTCTACAAGCACGGTGTTCTTGTATTTGTTTTTATAAGGTTGCAATTTTCACATATGTTCTTTTATTTCAGTTGATGAGGCGGTGTGAAGGATGTCATGTATGCAGTAGAGTGCTTTGAATGCCTTAAGGTGACCCTAAGATTTTATTAAGAGGGCATTTGCATTGCTATACAAAGTGTTGTTACGTTGTCTCTCTCTCGCCCCTGCATGGATAGGTAATGGTATTTGTATGACAGACCATGATTGCGAACTTTTCAACATGCACGGTCGTAGGTTGTAGCATGTAATGTATTGACAAGTTATGTATATACAGTGTTTGGTAGACTTTCATAACTGAAATAAATGTGAATGGTGATGTACAAGTGAGGGTACATATGCATACATTATACCGTTAATTGAATGTTTGTGGTTTTTTTTGTTTTTGTTTTTTTGTCTGTTAAATAAGAGCATATATGTACAAATATTAACACTATACGTTCTTGATCACCCGTCATTCTACTCCCAGAGAAAAAGTCAGGATGAAAGCGGGCCTGACATATGTGGGTATATGCACGACCCAATTGAATCAGAGCTGATTGTGACTCACAGTGACTGACTATATATGCATGGGTCTGAAGTTACTTTGCACGTAGGCTGACTTCCGGTTTCGGACCGCGTGCCAAAAATGAAAAAAAATTAATGTAATTAAATGCATAATTAGTTAATCAACATGTATAATAACAGAGACATTATCACAGTGGATAAACCGTACAAACATATAATCGGAAGTTGCTTTCGCCAAGACGAAAAATTCTATTTTTAGAACAAATACTAAAAGAAGGATCAAAACAACACCATAAAACAAGTTTTCAGACCGGATAGACGATTTCCCTACAGCTATAAACGTAAGTATATATTGTTCATACACATTTGCCGATCGCAAGTGGCTAGTAACTAGCAGGTTAGCCCGCCACCGGCGGCTTGTCCGAAACATGACATTTTTTTATATATATATATTTTTAATTTTTAGCTCCACGCGTTTCAATAAGAAAAATTTGTACCCGGTAGCTCCACCCGTTTCCGAGATCTGGTCTGCGCATGCGCGAAGCTGGCGTCGCACGGGCTCGGCGACCCGATAAAATTTGTACCCGGCGCAAGATACATTCACATACCAAATTTCAAGTCGATAGCTCCACCCGTTTCCGATATCTCGTCTGCGCATGCGCTGCACGGGCGTCGCACGGGCTCGCCAATACGACAGCGACGACCACCTAGTCAAACTACACTCACGTACCAAGTTTCGTCCCGATCGGTCGAGGTGTTGGTATCTGATGCAAAAGACGAAATTGTGAGTGTTGGTCAATAGTCCCCGCCGTGAACCTCATCGTCGCAAAGAGCGGACAGTCAATTAACCCCGTTGTGAACCTCAATCACCAACGCGACGTAAACATGTGTTGCGTTCTAAAAATAGGAAAGCACTTTCTCTCGGCATAATTCTGCAGATGCTAATAACGTTGCTCCCCGTAGGTAGCAATATCGTTGTTGTTGATATTTACGGCTTGGGGGCTATTTTCTTATTTAGCAAGTTTGAGCTCAATCGGTTCGAGTCTATAAAGGACACACTCATATATATGACACTTCCCGTGGGTAGCAAGTTTGCATGAGCTCAATCGGCATTCCCTGGAATTTCCCGTAGATTGGCAGATTCCAGTAGCTTTATAACGATATATCTGGGGAGAAATCTGATGCTATATTCGTGATTATCTGGGATGATTTCGGTATATAAGTATATACTGTAAAAACAAAGCGCGCCATCCGTACTCGCAGGGTTGGTCAGAAACAAATGTTTTTTAAATTTAATGTATGTTCCGTATATCTCTCTGCAGATGCAAATAACGTTGAATGGCAAACAGACGCTCTTTATAGAGATGCGTCAAAAACAAACGCTCATTAAATAATCACTTGATTAACCCACGCCGTGCCTTTGCGGTGATTTGAGATTGGAGAACGGGTGCTCTGAGCATTTCTAAACTGCGACCACGGTCGTGTCGGTGGGATTTGACACTTACATAGGAAGTTTGAGCTCAATCTGTACACGCGTTTTGGATTCTATGAAGTACACACACACATATATACGAAGTACTATGGCATCCAATAAATCTCCCCGCATAGGAAACCACTCAATGTTCCCGTATATCTCTCTGCATATGCTAATAACGTTGAATGGTAAACAGACGCTCTTTATAGCGATGCGTCAAAAACAAACGCTCATTAAATTATCACTTGATTAACCACCGCAGTGCCGTTTTTTTGTGACTGAGACTGGAGAACGGGTGCTCAGAGCTTCTTCAAAACGCGACAACTACGGTGTTCGTGAGTGTTTACCCTTAGATGGGAAGTTTGAACTCAATCGAGCCAGCCGTTTTCGATTCTATAAAGTACACACACACATATATACGGAAGTCTCAAGTATGTAAGTGTAAAATCCCACCGACACCGCCGTAGTCGTGTTTTCGAGAAGCCCTGAGCACCCTTTATCCACTCCCAAATCACCGCAAAGGCACGGCGGGGGGTTAAGGCAATAACGCTCTTTATCTATACCTTATACGGAGGTTTTAACAATTAACGCTCTTTATTGCAATGGACGTGGCTAAACGATACCCCATGCGTCCGATGCGGATTCCAATGGACGTGGCTAAACGACTGACCCCATGCGTCCGAAATACGGATGCGGACGAAATGCAACTAAAAAGGCAGAATTGATCTAAGAGCTCGAAATATTATGCAGAGGGATTTCACGACGGGATTAATTGACTGTCCGCTCTGAAGTTTAGGACGGGGAGGACGGGTACCATGAATTAACTCATTGAAAAACAAAGAATGCGTTATCTCGCAAACGGGTGGAGCTATCGACTTGAAATTTGCTATGTGAATGTATCTTGCCCCGGATACAAATTTTATCGGGTCGCCGAGTCCGTGCGACGCCAGCTTCGCGCATTCGCAGACGAGATCTCGGAAACCGGTGGAGCTATCGACTTGAAATTTGGTATGTGAATGTATCTTGCCCCGGGTACGAATTTTATCGGGTCGTCGAGCCCGTGTGACGCAAGCTTCGCGCATGCGCAGACCAGATCTCGGAAACGGGTGGAGCTATCGACTTGAAATTTGGTTAAATTAAAAAAATGTCATGTTTCTGAAACAAAGCCATGAGACGAATGCCGCCAGTGGCGGGCTAACCTGCTAGATTTGACATAATGTAATTAAACGCCAATAAACGAAATTGAAATTCTCAACTACACCTTTTACCGGGCTCGGCCTCGGGGTCGCACCGCACTACAACTTTTAATGTGTCCCAATAATTAACATTCTATAAATAGAACCACATGCGCTTTGGCAGCGCCCAGGCGAAACAGGAATTTGTACATTAGTATACACGCGGCGCGCGTAACAAGCTAGAGATTGAATCCAATTGTTACAGTGTTCGGTGTGTTGTCTTCATCAAGACAACAATATCACCCCGGTTAAGTGGTCCTGCTAATTTGATATGATGCTGGTGGGTACTGCTGATTTACTATGATGCTGGTGGGGTAAAATGATGCTGTTAACAAAAAGTACCACTAGCTAGTGGGCCCCATTTGAGAGAAGGACTCTTTTTTTTATAGATAAAAACCGCATTTGATCACTTCAGAAAATTATATAATGCGGCCCCATTTAGCATTATCGTCATACTGATCGCAGAAGCATTTACATCGTAGTTTCATCGCACACCCCCCTTATAGGAAACTTTAACTTAATCACTTGTGGTTTTATAAACTCTTTCATAAAAATATTCCCGTTATTCAGTGAAAGTACGTTCTATAGAGTTATCACCCTTTTGGATTAGCGTAGATATGCGAGTTTTTGTATATAATCGTACAAATTTGTCCCCTTGTTTGTGCCCGATTAGTAATTTAATTAATATTTATTCTGGCCGGATTAGATATTGTCGGTGAGCTTGCAAAACGTCGTATCGACGTTTTTGACAATTTTACAGGAGAGACAAAAAATGAATAACATCACCCCACCATTGGCTGTTTTACATGCCACCAGATATACTGTATCTATATTGATGGTAGCGTATGACTCCTACTGCTAAATTCTGCATTAGAAACTAGGGATTAGAATTATGTGTGGACATTTGCTATGCATGCTATGTATGCAGGGAAACTCTATACATAATATCCCCTAATCCGTATACGAAAATAGACGATTATAACGGCGTAAATTTCAGTTTTATATTATCGCATGTATTTGTTTACAAAATTCAGGGGATCTCTCGCATTAATTCCCAAAAAAAATGTAGCAATACCCATCATAATACTTTACTCTGACAGACAACGGTAGAAAAAAATAACGGTAATCTCTGGTGGGATATACATGTACTGGGAACGATGCACGATAATAGTATTTCTAGTAATGCGAACATGCACTAATTAAATGTACTAGTATTGGACAGATATGCAGCTACATGTAGGGCAAGAATGTGTTATAACCAATCTAACATGGCACTCAACTTATCGTATGCATGATTTGTATCATACTTATTTTCATTAAATTGAAATTTAAACGAAATAACTACCCGGTATACTGTTTAGAATTATACAAATGTGTACTAATATGACTACTACATTAATTTTAGAGATTGTGATGGCTGATTTTATAGTCCTGACAATTACAGTTATATACCTAAGTACAACTACTATTGGACTAATGTGACTGTCTTGTGTATGTACTATGTAATGTGGTTTGCATGTTTCTTCGATAATTATAAAGTTATGTGAAAAACAATAGATTACTCGATTCGATATCCATCCAAATTGATTAGTTGATGCCATGTTACACGGTTTATGACAAATTGTTCCATACTCATTCAGTCCACCCCTGGACCACACCGGTCCAAAGCGTGTATATGTTTCTCTGGCTGATGTAGCAAAGGGGGATTTTGACATTGTGATAACCCATCCTGAGGCATTACTAAATTCAGCCGTTGGTTCCAATTTGATAGGAAAGGATATCTTTAAAGATGCAGTTACTGCTGTTGTGGTGGATGAGTGCCACATTGTTAAACGTGGTAAATTATTGATATAATTGTATTATAGGTGGTAATTGATATAGTAATTCACAGTGAACTCAGTACTGCATACATGCTTCCATATTTAATAGCATGTAGTATCATACTGAGTTCACTGTGAATTAGTGAGACCGTATAGCTACTAAAATGTGTACTGTAGTTAGGCTAAAAAAGTTCTAATACATTGCCAGTCTAAGTTTGTGCATATACGATAAATTGAAATTTAGTTAAAATATCTGAGAACAGCAGATGTATTAAAATGAAGAAAAAAACATTTGTTAAATTCAAGACTTTTAAGTGTTAACATATTAAGCAGAGCCTGGCTGAACCACATGATGGATCGCTTCCATCCTCAAGCGTTGATACCATTTAAAGGTGCTTTATCTCTTCCCTGAACATTCTGTACAGATATGGGTGAAACGTGAAATAATATTAATATATTTGAATCAGGAGCTATTTTTTTGTTGCTAATAATTAATTTGATTCTCTAATTATTAAAGAGGAAGGACAGAAAAGTGGTTATTGTTTTTTTAGAACATTACAAGATGTCTGGTTAGTAATCTATATTCATTACACTTATGAAATTGTGGTAACAAATTCTTATCTTGTGGCTTTGGCAGCCTTTGATAATAATAATTCAAATAGTAATTGAAAATGAGTTTCATTGAGTTAGTTTGAACTTTGAAGTGATCCTTGGAAGAGATAGAGCCCTACATAAATATTAAACATGGTTATCTGTTTAAAATTCAGCATCTGGATCTATGTTGTATGTACAAGATTATTTCCTGCATTAAAGACGGATTATCTCTTTCTAAATATACGTTATATAATTTCCGGGGTATAACATAATACATATGAGTAGAAGACACCTGATCCGAAACGCTTGTATCAATTAATATTGCTTTTATATCGATATTTTCTTATATAATGCGATAATCAATTGAGACATTTTCGTCACTAAATTTATAGCAGATCGTCGTGAACTGTTCAGACGATCTCAGGTAGAGAGACGGAGTTGTCCCCATGCTACGGCTCCGAACGTTTCCGACAGCCGTAAAATATCCAAAATTTATGTATGTATTATACAGAAAATTCGAATAAAATCAACATTAATTGATAGAAGCGTTTCCGGACAGGTGTCTTCGATTCATATTTATTATTGTATACCCAGGAAACTATATATAACTTGTTTTATGAAGAGAAAGACCATCTTTAATGTGTGTATAACTTATATCCCTGTTTGTTATCATACCCATGGCGCTTTATATTAAAACTGTCACTTATAATGTTCGATTGCATGTGAAATATATTGCAACAAATGGATGGTGTTCGTTAAGTTATAGCACAGTCCCACACACATACAATTCAGAAAATATGCCTGCTTAGCAAAAAACGTACTCTATATATACAACTTCATACCGCTGGGTCGAACCAAACAAATGTAAGACATTGAATTATTGTAAGATATCCCTATTGCACCGGAGACATGTATATCATATGTATATATATCTTCATATCCTTTTTGTAAATATCTTTCTGTATTTCTCATTATCCATTTGAAATTATGAAAATAAAGCATAAAAAGCACCTGTATGTCAAACATACATGTTTTTAATGTGTTGTGTCGACACAGCAAAGGACAAGCATATGCTCAAGAAATATATGGATCTGCTGCCCACATGTGTTTGAATAATGTGTGACCACTCTACACAGCGACACTCCAAAGAGAAATCCAAAACAATATACACTATACGCGTGATGTTTCTATTCATTTTAGCAATTCAGTAAAAATACCATCCTTTTCCATTGAATTTATACTTGACTTATAAGTTATATAGGCATCACATAATTTTAAAATTAGAAATATCATTTACATACCTAGAAAACAAAGATAATGTTTCCAATAAAAACCTTATCCATATAATATCCATGCATTTAATGTATTAGGGTTGAGATAACCGCTGTGTTGATTATGGCTGCGGACACACGTACCACAGTAGCGATGTCATAGTAGGTGTGACAATGTATTATGGTGGAGTTTGGTGACAATTGGTTGTCATAATTAATATGCCATAGCAAGCCGTGTCGCCCTCTGCAAGTTCGCACAATGAGTCTACCGAGCTCTACCAGCGACGGTCGATCTCTCAAGGATGTATCTACCTGAATGTCTTGTCGATGTTGATCTTTACTCAACATGCAGTGTTATATTTTGCATGCTAACACACAAGTCCACTCGATAACTTAATGAATAACCCATCTCTGTCAACAGCCATGATTGTTCTTACTAATGAAATTAATATAAGTAGATACACATGCATGTATTGAGATCATATACAAAAAAACGTACCACATGCATGATATGTGAGTCAATGAGGAATTGCCACCAGGCCACGGTCAAACACAATTCTAGACGATCTATCGTGCAATTATATATATCGTAGCGAATACAATTTAGCAAAACGTAATGAGTAGGGATCAACCTTGGTGAAAAGCAATGGTTAATTGGTCCATTCGACTCATTGTGCGGAAAATCAGCGGGCGGCATGGCTAGCTATGGCACAGAATTATGACGGAACAATTGTCACCAAACTCCACCATAATAAATTGTCACACCTACTATGCCATCGCTACTGTTGTACGCGTGTCCGCAGATTATTGCTATTATCGATGTGATCTGCATCGTTGTCAACAATAAATATTGTATATAAGAATGAGCATTCAAATGTATCACTAATTCGCAACTTCAGAATCGATAAATCTACATGTCGACCAACATCACGACGAACACTGTGATGCTTGTATTATCTTCCTGGCATATCCCATACAATACTTCATTATGTTAATAAATATATTTCCTACTTGATGGAGATGTATGCAATTGTTTTAAGTGTTCTATATATACAAATACATAATATTGTATACAGGCAATTTAATTTGAATAGCCGTCGCTGAAACACTCGTGCTGAATGGCAACGAGCCGCTAACTTCAGTTTTTGATTCACCGGCATTGGCCGTTGATCATGGAATACATTTTGAATGGAGCACGGTGTCATTGACAACGGGCATGACTCCAAGGAATATACCCGCAGATTTGATCACCTAAAACAGGATATCTCACTTCATAATACGTGATGTCGATAAAAAGTGCTCTTCGTTCAATTTCTTCTGATTTGTTTTGTTGGTGGATTGAATTGCAATGGAGATAAACGGGCCTTGTTTCGTTTGATATTCGGTGATTCGAGCCGACTCGTTCACAAACTGTTTTCATGCTCGCTCCTTCCGACATTTGAGTCTTGAGTGGTATTTTGTCTTGAGTGGTTAGGATCAAGTGGTTGCTTCGTGTGCGGTTTCTGTTTACGGTACGGAAATGAAAATTGTTAGACGAATGAGATTCCATATATATGATGCAAGGGAATTAACTCCAAAATGATTGTCCGTTGTCCAAGACCACTAACTTTGAACTGTCCAGACATAAGCGCTATTGTTCAAGATGTTACTAAATGACTTTACGTCTTTCTGAACATACAGACAGTGTCCAAATTAAGCGGTAACCACTTAATGACTGGTTTATCATACAAACTACCACTTAATATACCCAACGTGTGTGCGAATACCACAATATCAACTCAATAGATTACGTTTATCTCCTAAATTATCTGAATATAACTTCATTGAAAGGTAGTTTGAAAAAAGTACCATGCACGACTCGAATGTCTCATCTACGACAAAAGAACACATTTCCTGCATGGTATGTGACACATCGGTGTTGTTGGTGATATGTTTGATGAACGCATGCAATACAAACAATCGTCCGAGTTTTCGTCGATTTCCACGAAGATGTTTGGGCGAGTGATGCCATGCAGAGCGACGATTCCATTCATTATGCTGTGCTACGCTGGAATCAGTATACCGGCGTTGTATTGCCTAGGCAGTTATCTGGCGTGAATGCCTATCCGAGTAGGAGAAAAGATCTATGCTGTGACGATTTATTTTTCTTATAATTTGCAAGATTGCATCACAAATTATTCACACAATTGATAAAAAGTTGAAGCTATATACTTAAAATATGAGGGTGCTTGCTGGTGTCAATGTTGTTAAAAACAATTAGGGATTTTCTTTTTGTTCGGTAAAAGTCAAAATTATCGTTAGTTTCATTCAGAATATCAGATATTTTTATTAAGCCTTTTTGTGTAAGCTTCATTTGTTCGACACGCCCAATGTGGGTTTTGTCATATTCCTCAATAACTTTGTTTTATTTGCAGTTGATAATATGCTATTTTTAGATTACGCCGCGGTCACCAAATCATTCCATTTATTTTTGCCTTGTCCTGCCCAAGGTAATTTGCTAATTCCAGTCAAACGCAATGGATGAAATCAGTCCAGGGACAGATAATATACATATCAACTCCGTATATAGTTGTTGTATAGTTGCTGTTTATCATATATCACAATGCTTATCAACTCAGCGTATCCTCGCTGGTCACCTGTATGCCAAACATATGACGAACATGTGGTTAATAATGGATGATAAATGGGATGTAGACATATTGAGCAATCGCGCGAAATGCTTCAATGTTTTAAAAAAAATGAGGGATGAATCTTATACAGAGATTCCAATTTCTCCATGTTCATGATGTTTGATTATAAGGGTTCACGCCATCGGTTGCCAAATTGGCCAATAGCCATATTTTTTTGAAAATTATCAAAGAAAGTCACATTTGGTCCTTGGCCTAAAACAGTTTCAAGTCTATATACGCCAGCAAATTGCAGCAATTACATCTCAAAAAATCACAAGAGCTCACTAAATTCCGTATGTTACTAACCAGTTGACAAGTGCCTGTTTTTCGCCACTGTGTATCTGGATAAATATTTCCTGAAATCACCCATGCTTACCTATCACTACAACGATTACATGCTTTTACGGCATTCTTTCTTCGTCAATTGACAATACTTTACTGCTTTAAGGTTTTACTGTTACATATAAATGGCAAACAATAAGCAATTCAGTACATATTTATGTTGGTTTTGTAATAAAAAAAAATATTTTGGTTTTCTCCACGATCCTATATATTGGTTTTTAAATTTGGCTAAAGTTTATGAAAAATTGCCCCAAAAAAAATTCAGAAATGGCAAAAATTTTGCCAAAATATTTTTTTTCAGCAGCGTGAACCCGGCTGATTGGGTTGGGAATGACAGAACATGAAATGAAATGATGACACTATATTAACAATAAATAGTTTGTATGAATCATCCACAATCGTATAAGGGGAGGTTAAGTGGCCAATTTTTAGTGGGGATTCCGATGCAAGTCTCCGCGGCAAAGGCTACACATTAACCTGTTTCCTGGGAACTGAAGCAGCCATTTCATTAAACAGATATAACATTTAACCGGCGGTTGGGCTAGGTAAATTGTCAATTTTGTAATAAATTATTTTTTTCTGGAATTATATCACTTGACCTACTTTTTAAAAGTCAATTTAAATTTCTAAATAAATACACCAACCTTCTAATAGACCAAATTTCAAGCCGACCCGCCAGATAAATATGTATTGTTTTCAATACTGCACAAAGTCAACCCTAGAAATATTTGCAACTCTGTAAATTTTGCTGTGGAGATTTTCATGGAAGTTCCCATTCAAATTGGCCACTTGAGTCCTCCTTAAGGAACATCATTCGTCACATTCCACAGAAGAGACTTTTATATAGCCCAGATGGTGTAAACCGGCTGAGACTCACCAGCTGTTCTGTTTTAAGTTAACACAGAAGCGCTAAACCCAACCGTTCAGCTGGGCGATTTGATACTAGGAAGGAATAGATCCAACAACTGCTAACTTCGCCCGTCATGCGTAAGACTACAATTATCCTTGCCCGAGGCGGGGAAATAGTATGAAGTAGTACGACAGCTATGTTCTATTTCCAAACGAAGTCCGTGCAACATAACAGTGATTCCGTTAATTGTCAATCAGACATGAAAAGTGCCATGCTGACGCCAACATTAAATAAGGTTGACACTCCTGCATAACAATCCACACAGTGTGCTATCAAGAGGTTATCAACATACTATAGGTAATCTACCATTATGGTACGTTCATACACTGGCAAGTTTGCACGGCATTTTTTGCAGGCATTTTTCACATAGAAACCCCTATGATGCGAGAATATCAAAGGCAACATGCATATAAAATGCATATTTATCTAAGCTAACGACGTCAGAAGTAAACTTTCGATAGCTCCACATGTAACGGTGCTACTAACTTGTATGATTGGCTCCTGCGAGATAATTGCATGCTATTTACAGGCAAATGTCCATAGTATTTTTGCATTCGGTTCCCGACATAGTGAAGCTTTATATACCGAAATGCCTGCAAAAGAATGCCTGGCAAATTTGCGAGTGTGTGAACGTATCCTTAAGCACATCTCACGTCACACCATGTTGATTAGTATATAGTCTGATATTACTTGACGGGCGAAGTTGGGTGTTTTCAACCTAAACCTACCCAATACCAGCCGCCTAGTGTCAACACGAAGTGCGAGCACCACATAAACCGTGGTCGCTATTTCCCTTTGAAATAAATACATCTGCTGGTTTATAAAATAGTCCAACTGCGCAAATACGACTGTCAGTATCAGGTCCATGTGTGGAGTCATTGATGTGAAGATGTCAGCAATCTCCATGCAGCAGGGACGTGGCTAGAGGGTCTCCGTTTGGGTTACACACCTTGAAATTTCAACTCCACCCGTGATGATACCAATTCATTTGCACCACCCCCTTTGGTTACAACAATTACCATTTCCATCCTGACCCTCCCATAAGGTTGGAAAATTTCAGACCAAACTGTTTTCCAAAATTAGAAAAATATGCTACTGTTCGCATAAAAGGAACAAATTCCAAACTAATTACTGGTTGGAAAGTCGAACAATTTAAATATGCGTTGTAAATTTCCAACTAATGTTGTATCAGGCATGACATTTCCAATTCTTTAACATATTGATTTGTTTAGGGGGGGGGGGTAGACACGTCCCTGTGTGAAGATGTCAGCAGTCTCCAGGCAGCAATCTGAACCTACATCTCCGCACAAAACCTGTTGCCAAGCAACACCAGCAGACCAACCAGGATTGTATCCACAGCATGAGAGCTCTTTGATCCTGTCATAAAAGAACAACGTCTACGGTCCTCATATTGAATGATAACATGAGATTAACTGGCCATTAGTCTCATTTTATTATTCACTATGGCTATGTGACTCAGAAAAAATATTATTGGTGACATGGAAGCATGTATTTTCTGTAAAAGAGGCATTACAGTTCCGAATGTATTTTGTTAAAAACTAACCAGTTTATCCCCCTCCCTGAGTATATATATTTACGCTCGTTATAATGTGATTAGATTGACTAATTTGGTGTCAATTATTTTAAAGACATATTATGGACTTGTTCGTGTGCTTGAAACTTATAAGTTAGTGTTCATGCATTCTGTCAACTGGGGGGAATGTATCATTCTACTAACATCGCCGAAAATCTCAAGCAAATCGACCGTACCACTCCATAGAAAACTTCGTCCAAACTACGCTCAATTGTAAATATTTACTTCTCAATTCGGGAATCAACTATTGGCGATAAGCTAACGAAAATGATTTCGCCACGTGAATCGCTGCATTTATTGAATATATAAAAATGACGGTGTGTGCTGTCAATTTGGATATAACATTTGCAAAAATAACTACCTTGAGCAACAATATTTTCCACATCCATTTGACCATACCGGAGTGTTTCACATCACTTTAATTTCAATGTGTTTATTCTCTTCACTCAAGATACAACATGAGGATTGAATCAATTTAAGAAATCAGCAGAACATTTATACCATTCTTATCTCATAGTAATCTAAGATAGACTGAGAATAATAACATACACATCTGGACCCATTGACCCCATGGATCATATATAGGTTAACACACCGATAAACGTACCAAAATCACACCACGCAGTATGTTTATTCCCATTCTAATTCACACTGACCGAAAAATCCTGCTGTGGCCACGACTTCTACCAAAGAGTCGCTGAACTGGACACGGTGAAAATTCATATCACTGCCTACTAGAGATATTGTTACATATTTCGAATATAAATAAACCAAGCCATCCAAAGGATTACGCGGCATTCATCAACTTGAATTCCACATCACGTTTTTTTTATGTCGGATATGCATAAATTATATTAAAGATGCATAATCCGATTAAGCGCCCCTCAATTACTATTTATTTGGATTCTGGGGTAAAAAATATCTGATTCGAGTCGATGAACCCAAAGCTCAGAGTTATTTGATATCGATTTTTTAAATCTATTATTTTCACCATCGAGACTTGCAGATGAAGATGGATAACTCTAAAATCAAGAGGCTTTGTGTTGATAATAAAGCTAAATTCAACGAACAAATATGTTGATAAATAACACGTTTCGGACAATCTTATACTATAGTTGACAGTTGTTAGCATTATATTTGGGCAATTAGTCGATTCTGATAACTGAAGCGCATTTCTAAAAATGTTGTGGTTGTTGAAATCTGATTGAGTACCTTCAAAGGCCCACTTAATTTTCGAGTCGCCAATAATTTTTTTATAGTGACTTGATATATGGTTTTAATAACAATCTATGCCATAAAATATGATTAAAATGCTATAATTCATCAATATTTGAAACATCTGTGTCTCAGAAGATGCCCACAGATAAAAGAAGACTTCCCCCCTCTGTCACCCAGAATGCAACATAATTCAAACCTTTTCAATGGAAAGAGAAGAACTCTATCTTTAATATATAGAGTTATTCCCCCCTGTATTGAAAATAATACTGATTTTACTTCATTCTTGATGACAAAACGCGTTGGCAACTCAACAAAAACAACATTTCCACATTTTATTACACTGGATAAGTTGATAATACAATGTTTTTGGAGCTTCCTCTTTCAAACGGTATATAATATGGTATATCTAATATATATTTGAGGAAAGTTAGGGTGTGTGTGTGGGGGTGGGGGGGGGGGGTGGTGTCTGTGTGTGTGTCTGTGTGGCCGCGATGGACTCTAAAACGGCTCGAGCGATTTCGACGAAACTTGGTACGGGCACGTAGTATCACCCGGGAACCAACATAGGCCCACCCATTTGTCCGTGCGGCGTGACCTTGACCTTCGAGTGACCTTGAACTCATATCTCGCGATCCGCTGAGCCGATTTCCACCGAATTTGGTGGAAACGGGTAGTTTGAGGCGCTGATCAATTTCGTCACACCCGGATGCCCGTGCGACGTGACCTTGGCCTTTAAAATGACATTGAACCCGTATCTCGGTATCCGCTGGGCCGATTTCCACCATGTTTGGGGTGTTGGTGTAGATGGGGATACCAATGAAATACAAAACAACACAACGACTCTCACCTTGACCTTCGAGTGACCTTGAACTCATATCTCGGGATCAACTGAGCCGATTTCCACCGAGTTTTGTGTGTGGGGGTAGTTTGAGGCGCCGAGCAATTTCGTCATACCCGGATGCCCGTGCGGCGTGACCTTGACCTTTCAAATGACCTTCAATCCGTATCTCGGTGTCGGCTGGGCCGATTTCCACCAAATTTGGTGTGTGGGGGTAGTTTGAGGCGCTGAGCAATTTCGTCACACCCGGATGCCCGTGCGGCGTGACATTGACCTTTCAAATGACCTTGAGCCTGTATCTCGGGAACCGCTGGGCCGATTTCCACCATTTTTGGGGTGTTGGTGTAGATGGGGATGCCAATAAAAAAATACAACACAACGACTCTCCCCGTCAGGACGGGTACCCAGCCAGTATTTTATATAATGTAATCTGGGGTTTCGAAAATTAAGTGGGCCATTATATAAATGGATGTTTAAAATATTCCGTGGCCATGTTACTCCAAGGTATTGTGCAGGTCATTGGATTGCACACAACCCCATGGTATCGCGAATAACAGTTCGCTCAGGCTGCAAAACAGTTCAACACCCTTGCTTCGCTTTGCCTGACCGTGGCCGACATGTGTATTCTCTTAATTAAAGCTAACATTTTTATGGAAGTGTTTTGTCAGTTACAATTCATTCTGGCTTGATCTAGACAATTTTAAAATGAATATGGACAGTTCAGTTTCTCAGAATACTACAGAATGAATTGTAACCTACAGGTGTGATTTCCTCTCATTATGTGTATAGGTACCTCCATATATTATAATGGGGAATAAAGCAGTCACACTGTCACAGTTATTCCAGCCCAATTAAAACAAATGTTGATATGCAGTGTGGTCCACTCAAGAACAGAGTAATCAACTTGAATTAGGCCAACTGTTAAGTGTTAAGATATATGGTGGTCAACACTGTTAAGAGATATGGTGGTCAGCACTGTTAAGAGATATTGTGGTCAACACTGTTAATAGATATGATGGTCAACACTGTAAAGAGATATGGTGGTCAGCACTGTTAAGGGATATGGTGGTCAGCACTGTTAAGAGATATGGTGATCAGCACTGTTAAGAGATATGATGGTCAACATGACCCACAAGTCATCTCTGCTCAATTGTCCATTGATCAACGGGCATGAGATGAAAATTCTCAAATATAGAAAATTATAGAACTGCACTTTGAAAAAAAAAATATTTGACAGAAGTTCTTGGTACCTGAAAACAGTGAAATTTTAAATAATTTTCATGCCATAAAAGTAAAGTATATAAATGCGGTTATCATGTCCAATGGGTCAATGTTTCTTAAATATTGGGCAACAATAATCGTTTGTACCAAATTTTACAAATAATTCCTGGCAGAATTTGAGAAAATCCATTTTGAAATACCAGGAAATTTTGGAAAAACGTGCGTCCGACCCCTAAGCATCATATATATATATCTACGGCGCCGTAAATGGAAATACGACTTTTTAAAGGCTCGCTATACGAGTCATACGACAGTGATCCGGGCTTTCTCAAATTAGACCATCAGAATTTAATACTGAAGCTACTACTAATATTTACACTATTGTATATAACCGATAAACAATGCTCACCTGACGTTCGACATATGGCACGCCCATTTCCATTACACTCAGAACAGAGGTTCCCTTCAGCACAGTCACTGCTGGTAGAGCAGTATTCTCCATTTTTCACCGTTCCCGGAGCTGCAAAGAAAGAAGCAACATATATATATATACATGCTAGGCTTAACCCTTCCATGACTGGAGCTTCCTGAAATTTTACGAAATGCCAATGCATTCTCTTATACATCACACCGCGTAATCAAATGGCCTGGTCTGCAATTAAAACTCTAATATGCGTGCAGGAACTGCTGCTCTGTGTGCTAAATATAGATTTTTGTTGTTGACGACGTCACTTTTCAAGTGCCACGCCAATAAGTATTTGTTTTTATTTTCTTAGTGTGTGCGCTTAGTTTGAGTCATATTAACGTATTTTTTTGTGCAATAGCGTGTGATTGTGCGATATTTGGAAGTGTGTGAAATGTGTCACACAAAATAACAACAAACCTGTAATTTCGTCATTGTTCATGCCATGACGCTCTCATTTTCGTTGATTTCGAAGAAATTTATAGATATTAAAATAATTTCAAAACGAATACCTCTTTCTGAATAGTTTGTACACATCCTGTGTCAATATCAGTAAAAGTAACATCGAATTTAAAATCACTTTCGGCGGCGTTTTCGGCGGTGTTTTTTCTGACACATGTGTGTGCATATTTGACTACGTCTTATCTGCGATGTTGACAACTCCTTATCTGATATTAAAGAAATTGGCATGTTCGTGACTTTACGTGTGCAAATCGAACTCAGGGTAATTTGTTTCACAATTTCATTTGGAATGCACACTAGTGTGGAGATCGGGGTGGGAGGTGTTATCATTATAAAGTTTACCACAGTTTATCATTCACTTCCATGACATTGCTGTCCATTTAATAGGAACACCATAGTTTAAAGATGGTCTATCTCTTTGTGAACATTTGCTATATTGTTACCTAGGTAAAACATATTAGATATGAATCAAAGACCCCTGTCCGGAAACGGGTCTATCGATTAATATTGATTATATATCGAATATGTTATGGTATACATGCACTATTGTCATTGGTTAGCTAACGAACACTAGTTGTTAGTGTTAACAGAAACCAGAAATGTTAGTGGGTAATTTTGTCACAAATAAACGTTAATGAGACTCATTATCTCTTATAACGATGGACTAAGACAATACAAACTATCAATATGGGACATTTGACGTTCGAGTGTAGCAATTGGATCACTCTAATAATCTCTATCGCTAAATGATATCGTCTGAATCGTCTGTTCTAAAAATAGAACAGTTAATTGTTCATTTTAATCATCTCATTTTATAATAAATATTAGAAATAAAATCAATACTAATTGATAAAGGCTTTTCCGGACAGGTGTCTTCAAATCATATTTATTAATTTATACCCATGAAGCTATGGTAGAGGATAGCTGCTATCCGTGATTAGGTGTTGTGACGTCACGGGAAGTTTGATATGTATTTTGTCATTACGTCGAACTTCCCTCCAACAGTCCGAACTCCCACCGGCTTTTCCGTTTACGTTTCGCGCATGCGCTATGTGCAATTTTTCGTACTTATTAAAATGCAGAGTTAAAATGACGCGAACAAAGTTTTTCATCTGGCTGAATTCAAACTTAATTGGTTAGAACACGTATTTGAATACGATTATCGGAGTTTACCGAAATTGAATGTGGTATTGAGTGTAACGTTACATCCTTCCATATGATTTCAACGACTATCACTATTGGCTGATAAACTGGTTAAAAACTCGATTTGAATTGAAGTTCGAGTGACACTGACAGTGACGATGACCGTGAATCGTGATGTTGATATTCACATTGTTGTTGACATTTTTGATTGAATTTTGTTAGCGGCAACACTCGAGTCTCAACAAGAGAAATTGAGCAACCTCGGAGATTAAACACTGTGACACCTTAGACACAGACTGATTATACACCAGCGAACATTCTCACAAGAAAAAACCACAACACAAGTGTCTGAAGTGATCTAATAATGACATTGTAATTTGTAATGTTGTCAAATTTATGCAAGTGACTACTGGAACACAACAACACTCAAGTCTCAACAGTGTGTACTGTATATCAACAGAATGAAAATGTACCAACTACAACTGTGGAATTTACAGATACTACCCCTACTGCCTAGTACTGGCACTAGTAAATTTAAAATGACTGTTTCCAAGTAGTATGTCATGTGGTATAAAATAAACAACCTAACGTGGAAGGTGTGTTCAAGTATTTTATTAACACATAGCTCTAGGCTGTTATTAGCCAAATATTCTACAATAAATCTAGTTGTCATGAACATAGTCATAGTGCCTATCCTTCTAGTTCGACTACAGCAATCTGCGAGAGCGATCATAATGACTCATATTGACCTACAATGTACAATAAATCCTGCTAGAAGCTAAGGTTTGGCACAGCGATATATACATTGGCAATTAAGTTGCCAGTTATAATGTATGATTTCATTCTAATTGCCTGTCATAAAAATTGCTATTGAAATTTGAGAATAGGTGCGATTGACTTCAGACTCATTTTCACTTCTCATCCCTATGATTTGCATCATAGTAGTCTCAAATTCTCAATCCAGGATCAAGGATTAAATTTCAAGTCTGCCACAGCTAGTGCGAGTCAATTGTTGTGATAAGTTATTCACAATTTACAGATCGTGTATTTGTATTTTATTTAATTACTTAATACTTGATAAGTTGCTCTAAAGTATGTACTAACCACTTAACTACATATTGATTCATTTGGTGCAATTTCATAGCAAGTACCATAATAAATCAAATTTGAAAATCAGTGTTCTTGAATCAATCTCTCCATGAGGTCATCAGTGGTGCCAGCCCTGCCTCTCCCTCACCTGATCTCAGACTCCAACTGATGCTGAATACTAGTACTAATTATAACAGATAGAGGTATTTCTGTGTACCAGATATTCTGGAACTGTAAGATATATCTAATTGAGAATGATTGTCTGGGAGCCAAATTCAATACTTTACCTACACTACACCTATTCCAAAAACTAGATAGTCAGATAGAATGAAGCTCTAATTCATTGTTTAATTTGTTTTTAGTAATTTTCTGACTTAATTGTGCAAAAAACATTCTTCCTTAACTATGATTAAGAAGACAAAATGTGTTTTCCATTGTATGGACATAGCCCAATTTGCCCATGAAACAAAACTTGTGTGACGAAATGCCATATTTGAGATCATGTAACTCAATAAATTTATATTCATATGCCCTGCTTTTCAAACTAAAGTGTTTAAAATAAGAGGAAAGTTCAAATGAATTAAACGCCTGTTGTTTTTTCTATTTCATTTGCACCAAAAATTTAAAATAGACAAAAACACCAAAAATGAATTTTTTTGGAAAGAGTCAAGACTAAACATTCATAGGGCCATAATTTAATTTTCTTAAATTTTTGTTTGTTGGTAATTCTTTAACAGTTTGTTCAATCTAGTATACTTAATGTTAATATGAGAAAAGTAGAGCATATGGATTTAAATTATTTAATTTTGCTTTAGCTTTTAAAATACTTTTCCAGAAAATGTGGAATTTGCCACATTCCCACAGTTGATAATAAACGCTCATTATTTGTAATTATCTTTAAGCCATCTGAGGTCAATATCAACTATCCCATGACACTCCCTGTGTCAATTTATCTCTGTGTGCACAAATTATCCCACATATCTTCTGAGCTGATAACAAACGCTCTTCATTGATCATCTACATGTATGTTTTGTTACTAAGTAAAAAAAAACGCATTTAGTCCATTTAAATGCAAAAAATAAATATCAGAAAATTTTCGACTTATAGCCTAGTTAGTTTGAAATATACCACTAACCAGGTATGAAATTCCAATAAAATTGGGGTGTCTGGTGGATAAACCCCACCCCTATCACCAATTCACCACATTGTTTAGTTATAAAAGGGTTAATTCCAATGGAGTATTTAGTATTATTTACTGAATATGAACAAGTCATTCACATTATTTACCCAAAATTCAGTCTAGTTTCGACACAAGTGAAACAGATACATGTATGTACAATACTACAATATTGCAATTTAAATTTGTTATTATATTCCCAATATTGAGCCAATATGGTCATTTATAATTAACCCTTCCATGACTGGGGCTTCTTGAAATTTTGTGTAAACCCTGTGCCAATGCATTCTCTTACATATATAAAGATCCTGTGCCAGTGCATTCTCCTTATATATGAGTCTCCCATAGGTATCCTCACATATATGAGAGAATACATTGGCCTAACAATATTTACCTCGACCTTGTAAACCAGTTCATTCTCTTATATATGCAGGGCTCCCTATGGGAGACTCATATATAAGAGAATGCACTGTCACAGGTTTTTTAATTCTGCAAACAGGTTAATATAATTTATCTTGGCAAAATATGGACAAACTGATTATAAGTCTTCAACAAAGATGCCTTCTGACATTCTCTGTACGCGGTTACATATTATACAAAGTTTGAAAGCGTTGTGCAATTAATTTGCCAGTTAATTACTAATATTATGGAGTCAATCATTCGTAGCTCCATTCATTCATCAATTCAATATTAACTAAAAAATAGTATGAAACTATAATCGATGTAAACAATGTTTCATTGTGTTGACATTTGGCTCTTCAAGTTTGAAAATCTTCTGGCTTGTGGAACAGTTTGTTAAGGGCGCTTAAGTGCAAATAAATAATAAATGTGAAAAGGGCCTCCCATATGAAACAACCATTGTTGAGCCATCTAACTGATATTGGGGAATAAATACTAGCAACTATGGGAGGCCCTTTTCTATGGGAGGCCAAATTCACATTTAATAAAAGCGAATTGATTGCGCTTATCTGCAATTGATTGCGCTTAAGTGCAAATAATTGCGCTTAAGCGCAATCAATTGCACTTAAGCGCAAATACCACATATTGTGCTTAAGCGCAAATAGGGCATTTATGCTTAAGCGTAATTAATTACGCTTAAGCGCAATTAATTGCGCTTAAGCGCAATCAATTGCGCTTAAGCGTAATTGTGACTACTATCTAACCTACCCATAAACTATTAGCATGACCTGGTGTATCACCTAACAACACAAGATGAGCATTGGGCTAATTTTGACCTGTACTCAACAGTCAACTGTGAGTATGTGTTCAACAAGGAGAATCCCTAATTACATATTATCAGCATCCCTCTATCCAAAGAATTGATGTCGCCTTCCCGGAGCTCTAATAATTTTTTGTATGATGTTTTTAATGTATTTTTGCACAGATTTTAGCCTTTACTATGGTAATATCCTATACATGCGGTGTCACTGCATGAGGGCTTTCTTACCTCATACAGTAATGCTCTAATTAATCGACTTCTTAACCACAGCAGAATTATGGGTAACTTTTCAGGATTTAGTCGGAAATATGGCTTGTTGCCATTCATCGTAAAGCTCTTGAGAGCTTTCCGATGAATGGCAACAAGCCATATTTCCGACTAAATCCTGAAAAGTTATCCATAATTCTGCTGTGGTTAAGGAGTCGATTAATTAGAGCATTACT
Source organism: Siphonodentalium dalli (assembly GCA_032622095.1). NCBI lineage: Eukaryota > Metazoa > Mollusca > Scaphopoda > Gadilida > Siphonodentaliidae > Siphonodentalium > Siphonodentalium dalli. The sequence continues at coordinate 102,408,198 of CP136062.1, read as the reverse complement.
GTATGGTTTACTTATTGACTTAAATCAGGGGGAAAAAAACCCTATTTTCATATTATCAGCATTCCTGTCCAAAAAATGGTGTGTAATTACTGGAGCTTTGGTGTCTCAGTCCTGGAGCTCTAGTTTTTTCTTATTAAATCAGCATCTCTTGCACAAATCTATAGTATTTCCATGATCATATAGTGTGAATGTGGTGTCACCGAGGGCTTGCTTCCCTCATATGGTGTGCCTGTATACTCGAAAATTGAAGAAAATCAATGTCGCCCCGACTAATACAGAAAGTAATGCTATTGCAAGTAGCCCCAACTAATATATACCGAGGATAATATAATGCTATCACGAGTCGCTCCAACTATTTAAAACAGAAGGTGATACTATTGTGAGTCAGCCATTTTGATAAAGAAGTTGGGCTAGCTCCCTACCCATCCAAACCAATGAAACCAAGAGGTGACATGTCAATAGGAGTTAATGCTAAGTTTATGGAGAAACCTATTTATTCACCAGGGGTGTTTTGTTACATATAACCATGAATTGCGCTTAAGTGCAATTGATTGCGCTTAAGCGCAAATAATTACGCTAAGCACAATGGTTGCGCTTAAGCGCAATTGATTGCGCTTAAGCACAATTAATTATTAAATGTGAATTTGGCCTCCCATACTTTTCACATTTATTATTTATTTACGCTTAAGGTCAAATAATTTTCGATTAAGCGCAACTAGATAATTTTTGCGCTTAAGCAGAAATCATTTGCGCTTAAGCGCAAATAAAAATTAATATGCATTGATCCCCCTGAATTAATTTTAAATGGCACTAGTCCAGACTCCAGTGCATTTATGAGAAAAAATTCCAAGCCCCTAACTAATTGCAACATAATTTGTTTTTGCTGAAATAAGTGCCGGCACATAAACCCTCCATAAACAACAAACTAAATATCAACAAAAATCGGAAAAAATATAGTAAATTTCGTGATAAAAATTTGGGAAAATTTGCTGAAATCATCAATTTATGGATATTCATGGATGTATATAAAAAAATTAAATTCATATGTCATACAAATATCATGCATATTTTGTCAAACTCAATTTGCTGAATCCAGAACTGAAAACCGTTCCCAGATTCGTTAAGTATTTTTCGAATTGTATGCCTTCAAATACGCGTTAACTGATATAGTGATAATCATAATGTTGTGATGTTGGGACCTCAATTTTGCAGAATGATTCAATGAGCCAAATACCATATCTTATGGTTAATAACTTAATTATTTAAAAGACTACAGCAAACTGGAGGGCTTTTTCCGTGTTTTAGTAATTACAACATTAGATGAAAAACAATATATTAATATGCGCATCTGTGATTAAGTAGAAAATTTATGGTTTATGGTATGGACTTAGCCAAAATTGCCTCTGAGTCTGACATTGGAACTGTGTGAATCTGTGATGAAAACGTTCAGAATCGACAATCGATTGAATCGAATCATGATTCATATATCTCGAAACAGCGCACAACTCTATGATATTAAATGATTTTCCATTTAAGTGCAATAATGCCGTTTTAGCGTTTCTAAATTTCCAAAACTGTCGAAAATGTAAATTTGTAACGCAAGGTAACGTAACAAAAATGTACGCAAAGTAGTCAAGTACGTATATTGAGCATGACGCTTTCTCGTGTCTATGGTGTTATAACTTCCGGCGAGTCATGCGCAGAAGTATCGCCTAATCACGGATAGCAGCTATCCTCCACCTGAAGCTATATCCAATTTGTTACATGCAGAGATAATACATATTTAATATGATATCAAGGCCGACAATAAGCATGCACAAATCGTAACTGACTGTGCTTTCTGTATATTGTTTTTTTTTACTTTTGGACTTAAATGGAAATCAGTTGAACATTCCAATAATTTAAGGTGCATTTATACTTTATTCTGCTTTGAATGAATGCTGTTGGAAAGTCGAACTTGGGGTCCCTGGTGAAAGTTAAAACTTAACCCTTTGAGTGCCAGTGGCCGATCTCATCGGCCCTAAACCTACAAAATAAGTCTGTTAAAGAATATAAGAATAAATTATTAAAATTGTAAAAACAAAAATTGTTAGGCCAATGCATTCTCTTATATATGCGAGGCGACCTGTGGTCGACTCGCATATATAAGAGAATGCATTGGCACAGGGTATATGGGTTGATACAAAAATCGACCTGGCACTCAAAGGGTTAAAATTGTTTTCAGAAAATCATAGCTGATCGTGATAAACATTTAATGTGTTGTTCTGCTGGCCATGGATCAGATTTGTTAGTTAGTTAATTAATTGGAAATTGATACTAGTTTATTTTTATTTTTCTTACGAAGTCTCGACATTGGATATCATATATAGCATGTTTTTTTTTTTAAAGTTCCTGGCCTTTAAATTATTATGGAATAAACCTTCTCAACTATATAACCAATTAACACATCCATTCTTCCATTTCAGAATAGGCTTGCACAGAGACAATGAGCAATCTTTGGGTCACTCCCTTTTCCGGATCAGGAGTTTATGGAATTGAGAGAAGTTCGTTAGATATATCAATTTCAAGGGAGGAAGATTTTACCCCAGTTGAAACATCAGAACCCAAAATATAAGTGGACACGACGCCAAAGCGAAATTTCAGATATATATTTCAGAGATATTGCGCGTTTCCCAAACGTTATCAAGACGTTTTTTTTACTGACATGTGACGAATGTGGTTACAGTGGTGTCCGTGCCAAAGCTAAATTCCGGACAAACTCCGTGCACTGTTTGTCAGCTTTCTTTAATCATTATCAGAGGTGGCGCTATTTTCTTGCAATCATGTTTGTCACCCGTCATGTTTGACCTCAGACGACTTAAAGGGGCATAACTGAGCAATACAGAGCGTTCTTTAAAAGAAGATATGTAGGGAAATTGGTACACATATGCTCACATGACCAGGAGAATATCATGGCCAGGGCAATATCATGGGATAGGCACATTTGACCTCAGTCAACTACTTAAAAGGGTACAAATAAATTGCATGATTTTTAGAAATGCCACTTCAGTTATCAGAATCGATTAATTGCTAAAAAAAAATGCTCTCCACTGTCAACTATAGTATAACATTTCCCGAAAGGTTTATTGTCAACATGTTGTTCGACGAAATTTGGCCTTGTTATAAACAGAAAGCCTCTTCAATTTAGAGTCATCCGCAATTTGGTCGGAGAGCGTCGGCTTGTCGACTTTACTGGGCCACTAATAATTCTCGATGGTGAAAAATAATAGATTTCAAAAACGATATCTAATAACTCTGAGCTTTGATAAGTGGGTTCCTCGACTCGAATCAAATATTATTTTTACCCCCGAATCCAAATAAATATTAATTGAGGGGCGCTTAATCGGATTATGCTTCTTTAATGTATTGTAAACAGCTCGGTGATAGCAGCAATCACACACATCCGCTGTCGTGGATTGATCACTGCTGACGCTGGTGTGTCGATCTGTAGCTGCTGGCAGAAATTAATCCGTGTTGGCAAGTTTGCAGTGAAATATTGCAAGTGTATGAACGCACCCAATTCAATTCAATTCAATATGTTTATTTCCCATTAAACTGCAAAAACAGTGTTTGAGAATATAATACATAATATAACAGGCGGGGTATACATTGACATAGATAATATATACATAATTGTTACGAGGTTACAAAACAATCGTTTATTGAACTTATTATCTATTGGATAACTACTCATCAATGATGCGTTATAGTATAGAGAGGGTTGACATGAAATCCAAGTCAAAGTTTCCTTCGACGTAAACCAGATAGTGAAATCGATTGGGATACTGCTGTTTTTCGTCGAAGTCCCGTTTATATATCTTTCTGCAGCAGATTTTACGCCCAGACCCAGTTGCTGCATTTTACATCGATTTTACCCTTCAACTCAAAATATGATACTCTATATATATCGGAAAGAGTGACATCTTACGTTCATAATAATATATTATAATCTGACTCTGATGTTAAATTGCGCATCGAATACGCTACATACAAGATGTAACTTCAGTTTGTTACATGTCATACACACTGTCACTTGGCAATGTCAAATGAATTCGTATTCTTGTAAAATGTATTTTACACAAAACGTTATTACTTTCAGTTGACAACTCTTGTGGAATTCAGAACTAATATAATAGCTTCTATGGAATAAACCGGTTTGATGTCACAACTGTGACATCTTATTACAGTTATTATGGGTTTTATGTGCGCGGATCAACAGCTCTAAACCCCAGACATAGAAAGATATATACACGGGACTTCGACGTAAAAAAAAAACCATAAAGCATTATTCCAACCAATTTCACTCACAGACGCCTGGGGAAAATAACTAAAATACCAATATAGACTATACCAGTGTACACTGGTATAGTCTATATTGGTATTTTAGTAATTTTCCCCAGGTGACTGGTATAGACTTTATTAGTAATTTTCCCCATGCGCCTGTGATTTCACTAGCTGGTCTACGTGGAAGGAAACTTGGACTAATGACTAATCCTTGTATCAAAATGTAACTGGTGCGCTCTGAACGAGACTAAGGTAGACGTTGTTGGTCTGATATACTATATAGCGTGTAGCATACCCCACACAACGCGGTTGCCACCATACACATTATAACACGATTTAATTTCCATGCTAAATGGATTATCACATTCAGTTATTAAACTATACATTGGAATTATCTATCACACATCTAGCGGGATGTTCAGGGAAAATAAGCAGACGACAGTTACTAACATTGCAGAAGGAGTCCTACCTATTGGAGGGAAATGATCAGATAATAAGTTCAACAAACGACCTATGTTGAATTTAGTATGTGAACATTGCCGAACGGATAACTACCCGTCATTCAATTTTGTTCAAACATACATAGCTTCAACTAATCGCTTTTATCTCAGCGACTTTAGGCCGCTATACTATCATATTGACGATCTTATAGTAAAACAAACGTCATCAGATAAGCACTCTCAGAAACCGCGATGGACCTAGTCACACAAAATATCACCCTATATACATCTAGTATACCAGAATACAGCGTACCATTCTATATTACTTTCTCTCCTTGTCAATCATACATTATACAATTTAGTGTTCGGTATTCGACGGATTTCGGTATTCGAATATTCGGTTCGAATAACGAGCGAATAGTCGAATAGTATTCGAATATTTAGATAAATTATAAAATTATATAGATAACATATTTTGGAACCAATTTATTATTTAATGAAATAGCATATTTATCCATGCACATGCTATACGCAAAAAAAAAGAGAAAAAAAAGTCTTCTGGCTTAATAGCAAGAGTTTATCAGTTTATGAAGTTCAAGTAGTCAATGTCCCATGCATGTTTCCACAAGTTGGTCGGAGTGTCACACTAACTAAGAACATGATATGGATTGAGCTTGCAGGTTGCCTTTTTAGTTTTGGCATCCAACGTGAAGTGAGTCAATATATCTGATTTCTTCGAATTTGACGCCATATTATACACACAAGTGACAACGCGCAAACAAAACAAAATGATGCATTATAGGTCCGCTTCCTATGACCACATGCAAGCACGGTCTGGTTTACACCTAGCCAATAAAATTATGTCGACGTCATGACGCCAATCAAATCAGAACGTTACAGTTACGTCATATTAATTCGTTTATGGTCAGTGGAAAATAGACTATACTTTTAAATATATCTGATTTCTTCGAATTTAAATATATCTGATTCCTTCCAATTTGACGCCATATTATACACACAAGTGACAACGCGCAAACAAAACAAAATGATGCCTTATAGGTCCGCTTCCTATGACCACATGCAAGCACGGTCTGGTTTACACCTAGCCAATAAAATTATGTCGACGTCATGACGCCAATCAAATCAGAACGTTACAGTTACGTCATATTAATTCGTTTATGGTCAGTGAAAATTAGACTATACTTTTAACAGACCCTCAGACTAATAACAAACCAGGAAACAATTACCCGGAGATTATTCTCGAATATTCGAATAGTCAAATAATTATTCGAATATTCGAATATTTATTTTTACGAGCGAATATTCGAACATTCGAATATTCGGACCGAACACTAATACAATTACAATTGTATATTTATGTGAATGAACATTATGTTCTTTAATGTTATTGTCGGGAGCTAGTCCGAGATAAGTTTAGTAACATGTGCCTCAGCCCCATGCATTTAAACTTGTAAAGGTACTCAATCCGATCAGACGCTCCTAAATTACTATTTCTTTGGCTTCGGGGGTAAAATATATTTGATTCGAGTCGAGGAACCCGCCCATCAAAGCTCAGAGTGATTAGATATCGATGTTTGAACTTTGCGGTTTCTATTGTTTGTGGACCACAAACTGATTGAAGCACGAGGGTCAAACGGACGGTCTTGCATATAAAGATGGATAACTCTAACATCAAGTGGTAATAATAACCACTTCATTTTAGAGTTATCCATCTTTATCTGCAAGACCGTCCATTTGACCTCGTGTTTCTGATAATCAAACAATTGAAATCGCAAACTTCAAAAATCTATATCTGATCAATCTGAGCTTTGACGGGTGGGTTCCTCGACTCGAATCAAATATTTTTTACCCCCGAAGCCAAAGAAATAGTAATTTATGAGCGTCTGATCGGATTGAGTACCTTTAATTGAATGCAAATCAAGTATGTTTATATGTACATCGACAATCAGTCTTTGTAAACATACACTCAAGATTCGCTGAAAGTGTAGTTTTCGTTGGTTTTTCAAGAGCTATCTATCCTGGAAATGCACTAACTTATAAGCATCAGCGCCTCTCCAGGCGCCTTTCGTTCAACTGTAAATATGTTTATTCATTGCAGTCATATTTCATCGTTAATATGTGTGTGTATGCATTAGCCGGCTAAGTTCCTATCTGATTTAAACTTTAGCGATACAGTAGAGTGTTTAAACTTAGATGGGTAAGAAGTACAGCTATCCGGGGAAGCAGCTATCCGGTTTTCGTATTTTGGATTAAATTATTTAATACAAGCAACTTGTTGTCATATATATTCTAATTCGTTCTGCAATAAAGTTAGAAATCTATCTAGTGTCATGCCGTCATGAATTGCCTTTCAACAATTAACTCGAGCAATATTATTTTGTAGCACTTGTAGAAAAGTCCGCGTTTCACCCGTGTATATGGGTCAGTGTGTCAGTTTGATTGGCTTTAATTAGCTGTCCATCGGTGGTCACGCACCTTGAGTATAAGCTAGTATTAGACTTACTGACTGAGGGTGGTGTGCAACACAACCAAATGAGGGTTATTAGCAGGTCTCATGCAAACACACTTACTATGCACGTGCATGGTACATTTGTTGTACATTTGTTGTGCATGTGTGTTCATATATATGAAAGAAATCGGATGCCACATTTCAATGGATTCAAACGTAATGGACAATTAGTTCAATAATCTAACTTCGAAGATAAAAAGTCCACGCTGAGTGCGTCGTGGGCATATTCATACAGGGGCAGGATGGGGTGTGACACCATCGTTGGAATTTCCAACATAACTCACAAGTTCACGTAATTCCATTTACACACACCTTGGGATTAAATCTAACTTTCCACTCAAATACCTGGATGGTAGCCTTGTATACTCTAATCCTCCAGGCGGCCCCATATTGAGCGAATCTCTTTAAATCTGAACCAGGGTCTAAACCTGGAAATTGCCCAATACTAACATGTATAGTGGTCTAACGTCAAGCAATTTGAACCCCGATTGAAGCTTTCCAATTGTTGAACGTTTTTCAATCTTGACACCCATCTAAGGTTGGAACATTTCCAACTGATGGCCATTTCAGTCCAACAATTTGACCCAAAGTAGGAAAATAAGCAAATGTTGGTCTAAAAGAAATTCCCACTAATAAATTGTTGGAATTCAAATTACGAGAACAGTTTCAACCTATTGTTGATGTCAAATTTCCAACTAATGTCGGGTATGAAATTTCCAGCTATTGAATATTTTGACCAAGTTGCGATGAGACACCCCCCGTCACCACGGCGTGTATACATGGGCATGGTGAACGCCCAAAATAAATTAAAAACATCTGTTATTGTATAATTGTATATATTGTGTATATATATATATACTAGCCGATGAGCCCGACGTTGTCCGGGCTATTCAAAAACCAAATTCCAAGTCGATAGCTCCACCCGTTTCCGAGATCTCGTCTGCGCATGCGCGAAGCTGGCGTCGCACGGGAAACCAAATTTCAAGTCGATAGCTCTACCCAGCCCGACGTTGTCCGGGCTATTCAACAACCAAATTTCAAGTCGATAGCTCTACACGTTTCCGAGATCTGGTCTGCGCATGCGCGAAGCTGGCGTCGCACGGGCTCGGCGACCCGATAAAATTCGTATCCGGGGCAAGATACATTCACATACCAAATTTAAAGTCGATAGCTCCACCCGTTTCCGAGATCTCGTCGATAGCTCCACCAGTTTCCGAGATCTGGTCTGCGCATGCGCGAAGCTGGCGTCGCACGGGCTCGGCTACCCGATAAAATTCGTATCCGTTGTCCGGGATATTCAAAAACCAAATTTCAAGTCGATACCTCTACCCGTTTCCGAGATATGGTCTGCGCATGCGCGAAGCTGGCGTCGCACGGGCTCGGCGACCCGATAAAATTCGTATCCGGGGCAAGATACATTCACATTCTTTGATAAGCGCTCTGAATGAATATTATGCTTGCCATCACACAATAAAATACATATAGCTAGACATGCCATGTTCACATGTAATTGTTTATTAATTGTTTATTGTTTTATTACTATTTGTATCGTTAGCATACTGCCTTTATTGGTGTTTATGCAAATAAATCGTATCGTATCGTATCGTATCATAGCAAATTTCAAGTCGATAGGTCCACCCGTTTCCGAGATCTGGTCTGCGCATGCGCGAATCTGGCGTCGCACGGGCTCGGCGACCCGATAAAATTCGCATCCGGGCAAGATACATTAACATAGCAAATTTAAAGTCGATAGCTCCACCAGTTTCCGAGATCTCGTCTGCGCATGCGCGAAGCGGGCGCCGCACGGGTTCGCCAATATGACAACGTCGACCGCCTGGTCAAACTCCACACAAGTACCAAGTTTCGTCCCGATCGGTCGAGAATCGTAGATTTGTATTATCTCATATATATTTTGAAGACCTCTGTTTGTCTGTCTGTCTGTATGTATGTTTGTTTGTCATTGATACAAATCTACGATTCTCGACCGATCGGGACGAAACTTGGTACGTGTGTGTAGTTTGACCAGGCGGTGGACGCTGTCGTATTGGCGAGCCCGTGCGGCGCCCGTGCAGCGCATGCGCAGACGAGATCTCGGAAACGGGTGGAGCTATCGACTTGAAATTTGCTATATATATATACAAATTTTATCGGGTCGCCGAGCCCTTGCGACGCCAGCTTCGCGCATGCGCAAACCAGATCTCGGAAACGGGTGGAGCTATCGACTTGAAATTTGGTATGTGAATGTATCTTGCCCTGGATACGAATTGTATCGGGTCGCCGAGCCCGTGCGATGCCAGCTTCGCGCATGCGCAGACCAGATATCGGAAACGGGTGGAGCTATCGACTTGAAATTTGGTTTTTGAATAGCCCGGACAACGTCGGGCTCATCGGCTAGTCTCATATATATTTTGAAGACCTCTGTCTGTTTGTCTGTCTGTTTGTCTGTTTGTTTGTCATTTATACAAATCTACGATTCTCGACCGATCGGGACGAAACTTGATACGTGTGTGTAGTTTGACCAGGCGGTGGACGTTGTCGTATTGGCGAGCCCGTGCGGCGCCCGCTTCGCGCATGCGCAGACGAGATCTCAGAAACGGGTGGAGCTATCGACTTGAAATTTGCTATGTGAATGTATCTTGCCCCGGATACGAATTTTATCGGGTCGCCGAGCCCGTGCGACGCCAGGTTCGCGCATGCGCAGACGAGATCTCGGAAACGGGTCGAGCTATCGACTTGAAATTTGGTATGTGAATGTATCTTGACCCGGATACGAATTTTATCGGGTCGCCGAGCCCGTGCGACGCCAACTTCGCGCATGCGCAGACCAGATCTCGGAAACGGGTTGAGCTATCGACTTGAAATCGTCGGGCTGGGTAGAGCTATCGACTTGAAATTTGGTTTTTGAATAGCCCGGACAACGTCGGGCTCATCGGCTAGTCTCATATATATTTTGAAGACCTCTGTTTGTATGTTTGTATATATGTTTGTCTGTCTGTCATTTATACAAATCTACGACTCTCGACCGATCGGGACGAAACATGGTACGTGTGTGTAGTTTAACCAGGCGGTCGTCGTAGTCGTATTGGCGAGCCCGTGCGACGCCCGTACAGCGCATGCGCAGACGAGACCTCGGAAACGGGTGGAGCTATCGATTTGAAATTTGCTATGTGAATGTATCTTGCCCCGGGTACGAATTTTATCGGGTCGCCGAACCCGTGCGACGCCAGCTTCGCGCATGCGTAGACCAGATCTCGGAAACGGGTGGAGCTATCGACTTGAAATTTTGTTTTTGAATAGCTATCGACTTGAAATTTGGTTTTTGAATAGCCCGGACAACGTCGGGCTCATCGGCTAGTCTCCTATATATTTTGAAGACCTCTGTCTGTCTGTCTCTATGTATGTCTGTATGTATGTATGTATGTCATTTATACAAATCTACGATTCTCGACCGATCGGGACGAAACTTGGTACTTGTGTGTAGTTTGACCAGGCGGTCGTCAACGTCGTATTGGCGAGCCCGTGCGGCGCCGGTCCGCGCATGCGCAGACGAAATCTCGGAAACGGGTGGAGCTATCGACTTCAAATTTGGTATGTGAATGTATCTTGCCCCGGATACAAATTTTATCGAGTCGCCGAGCCCGTGCGACGTCAGGTTCGCGCATGCGCAGACCAGATCTCGGAAACGGGTGGAGCTATCTACTTGAAATGTGGTATGTGAATGTATCTTGCCCCGGATACGAATTTTATCGGGTCGTCGAGCCCGTGCGACGCCAGCTTCGCGCATGCGCAGACCATATCTCGGAAACGGGTTGAGCTATCGACTTGAAATTTGGTTTTTGAATAGCCCTGACAACGTAGGGCTCATCGGCTAGTCTCCTATATATTTCGAAGACCTCTGTCTGTCTGTCTGTCTGTATGTAAGTATGTCATTTATACAAATCTACGATTCTCGACCGATCGGGACGAAACTTGGTACGTGTGCGTAGTTTGACCAGGCGGTCGTCAACGTCGTATTGGCGAGCCCGTACGGCGCCCGCTTTGCGCATGCGCAGACGATATCTCGGAAACAGGTGGAGCTATCGACTTGAAATTTGCTATGTGAATGTATCTTGCCCCATATACGAATTTTATCGGGTCGCCGAGCCCGTGCGACGCCAGCTTCGCGCATGCGCAGACGAGATCTTGAAATTTGGTATGTGAATGTATCTTGCCCCGGATACGAATTTTATCGGATCGCCGAGCCCGTGCGTCGCTAGCTTTGGCCAGTTTGGCCGCCATCTTGACTGTGAGTATCAATTGCCAAACCCTAATGAATACTTAATATCAATATTCCACATCAACATGTAATGGTGGGTAGAAATCGCGAAACAATAACGCCCATCGTAAGAAAGTAAAGAAATGTAGACGTGTTTTCAAATTTCGGTCGCCATTTTGGCCGCCATCTTCGATTTGGAAGACAATTTCTTGCATGAGATGTAAGGTAATTACTTCACTTCAGTATTCCAATTAAACTGTAAGCATGGGTGGAGTTGTCTCGACAATAATGCCCAATAATGTGAATATGAGGGAATTTCGGTGATTTTTCAAAATCTGTCCGCCATTGTGGGCGCCATTTTGAATTTGGGGGACTTTTATTTGGATATGGTACAAGGAAAGCTCTTCGCCTAAATGTTCCCAACTTATAATAGTAAGCAGGTGTGGAGTTGTCATGACAATAATGCTCACTGATGTTAAAATCAGTGACTTTCGGCATTTTTATATTTCTGGTGGCCATTTTGGCCGCCATCTTGGATTTGGGTGAATATTCCTCAACTCAGGTATAAGAGGAATCCTAGCTCGAGTATCTCCTGCATATATATATGTATGGGTGTTGTTATGATAGCAGTAACATTCATTGATTCGAAACATTACACCGCTTTATTAACGTCGATTCGACTTTGACCTATTATACCGGCATTTGGGAAAATGAATGTATATTATGGTCCCCATGTCTTCGCCAATGACTCTTCTATACGATAAATGTATAACATCACGCCAAAATTCCAATATTTTGCCACAGAGACAAACGAAAGGTGGTGAAATGTCAGAAAAATAGCATATTTTCATATTTCGGCGGCCATCTTGGCCGCCATATTGGATTCTGGTGTCGGATTTTTGGCTAATTTGTAAGGGTTGTATATTACCATAACGAATCGAGCGGAAAGCAAGATCGCATGTGATATCATCTTTACTATAACGGCGATCAAAGAGACCTGGTGCATATAAAAAAAATGGCCGCCATGATGGACGCCATCTTGTCTGGAGTCTCTGCGGCCACTTTTTTTTCTTGTTAACAAGTGAAAAAAATTAGAGGATGCATTAAGAAAGAAAATTAGTAGGGTGAAGTTGAGTCCTGGGGGGGGGGTGCAGAGGTTGACCAATATCTACTGGACTAAATGATCCTGTGCGTTTTTGGTAAATGAGTTTTGCCCAAATCATTAGTAACAGGAATTGTGAACCATCTGCATTACTTTTGAAAGATATAGTAATGAATTACTTCTCATTTTAAAAGTGATTGTAATGGTAATTGTAATGCAAAAAATGCAAGTAATGGTAATGGTGATGCATTACTTCTCATTTTAAAAGTAACGGTAATTGTAATGCAAGTAATGGTAATAGTAGAGGATTATATGAAAAGTAATGGCCCCACTCCTGTTCACCTTAGTTTCGATCTTATATGTACTTACTTCTGCAAATTCCAGCGGTAGATGACTCGACATAATCGGTGTATGGTGCCAGGCAGGTGCAGACAGAGGCACTGCAGTTCAAAAAAAGTCCACCATAATTGCAGAGTCCGCCTGTCCCAGCAACATATCCATTGACATCGGTTTGTCCGGAACAGCTCTCTCCCTTCTTCACTGAGGATATTGAAATTAATATTAACCCCATTTAGAGTACTAGAAGAATTTAACGAGCTGACATTGGCATCACATGGATAATTGAAGGTCAAAATCAATGAAAACTGACGAGAACTGATGGAATAGTTTTTTTCAGTGCATTCTAATCTTCGTCGGAAGCCGGACTCACCCATGATATTTTGTTATAAAAGAACAAATATTGGGTAAATATTGAAACTGGGAGCTCCCTTCTCTTGATGAATGATCTATTTTGGTTCAGTTGATAAACCTGAACATTTATTATCATTTCAGCATTTTAGTAGTAATAGTTTGTCCTTAAAATTTCCAAGCATTCGGAAATTCAAACAGTCGGACAGATTCGATTCGATGAATTGTCATTATCGCTAGACCATTCAAACAATTTTAAATGGATCCAACACAATAAAATACAATGAACATGTTAAAATATTTAAACAGGTTCAGAAATGTATTTAGAGACATAAATCAATTCTCAACAACAAATTTGAGCGAGTATTAAACATGCCAATTAATGGAAATGACATTGCATGGAAGACGCGGCCTCTCTATTAACACTCATATTGTGAATTTGTAGCACATGCTGCACTTGTTTAAATGTCTATTACCGTGTTTGTATGTACACTTATGCACACAGAAGTATTTTTTTTATTTTTTATTATTATTTAATACACAGACGTATTGATCCATATATATGCCATTAAACGTAACAGGTCACCATTAAGTATACAAATACAACAATGTATACTCCTATGACATAGCAACTTAAATGACCCGGGAGATGACCCATAGAATAAGCATTTGTATAATGCTTTATGCCAGATCCCTATAAATTATATCACATGAAACCCCTATTATATCATTAAACGGGCAATTACATATTTCCTTATATCTCACCAGTTATGAATAGGTGCGTGATTCCCTGGATCACTTGGCCCATCGCGAGAACAAAACTGACTGCGCGTCTTTACATTGATTCAGGCGGATTAATACTATTTTGAAAAGTAGCAGATGACACCAACACCAGACAATGCAAAATGATTGCTTTGTTCCTTAAAGTTAAATTATTTTTCCAACTTCGTTGCACTAACGAAAATAGACACATAAACAAAGAGGAAAATTGGGGGTGACTAACTTTTCCGTTGCCAGTCAGAGCATGACTGTCGTATACGGTTGTGAAGCGTCTCAGCCAACGCTGTAAATGTATGCATTCTGGTGCATTTTGCAGTTTCTTTTGAGGATTTTGATTTGTTAAAAAGGCATAAAGCTCTAGTTTTTTCATGTGATATACACGATCTTCAGCTCGTTATGTTGGGATGTAAGATTTTATTAAACTTGTTTCATAAATTTGATTCACAACTCGTCTACAGCTCGTTGCGAATCAAATTTATCAAACTCGTTTCATAAAATATTATATCCCAACATAACTCGTTGTAGATCCTCTATATATCCTCGATCAAATATATCTAGCATCTTTATTATTATTTCTGTATGCACCATTGTATATACATGTATATATATCTTGGATAAATATGTATTTTTACACTAATTGTAACTGCCAAGTTGGATACTCCACAGATTATCGGATCTCAATGTTCCCCACTATGAGGATATTCAGAAGAGTGTTTGATCGATTTTTCCGTTCTATACTTGTAGAGTTATTCGCCTTTGTTTATCTGGAATTTGTTTTGTCCGTACGCCTGAGTGTCTCAGTCATGGGTGATGGGATCTGGATTAAATTTAGGATGGATGTTCATCATCATATATAAGCGCTTTCTACGAAGTGTCAAACGGTATTAATTGTTCGCGTTCTCCATTCGGAAGTTATTCATCTTTGTCTATCTGGAAATATTGATCTTGTTTTTGCTACCGCAGTTATCCACCTTTGTCGACTTTAATTTTTTTATTTTTCAAATGTATCGCAAGTTATGTTGTCTTGGGCGAGTTTATATTCCTTCAATTCCTGGTCAATTATTCTGAAACTTGATAGAGACATTTACATCAACGGGAACTTGCTATTAATAGGTCGTTCTGGCTTACTTTCGATGCGTTTTCCTAGTTTTCGACTTAAACATTGATTTCGACACACAATTTTACCCAAGCTTCTATTTATTCATTTCTTGGTTAATTGTTATGAAACTTAATACATATACTTAAAGGGACATGGCTTGTTCGAACCCAAAAACTATGTATACAAAATGTACATACACGGAAGAATAACTAACAATTTCGTCATCGCTCTGAATCATTTATGGTACTTAATAATTTTAAAGGCCCAATTAATTTGAGTCGCCAATTATTATTTTTTATAGTGACTTGATATATGGTTTTAATTACAATCTATGCCATAAAATATGATTAAAATGCTATAATTCTCCACTATTTGAAAAAACTTTGTCTCAGAAGATGCCCACAGATAAATAGAAGACTTCCCCCCCTCTGTCACCCAGAATGCAACATAATTCAAACTTTCAATGGAAGGGGAAGAACTCTATCTTTAATATATAGAGTTATTCCCCCTGTATTGAAGATAATACTGATTTTTACTTCATTCTTGATGACAAAACGCGTTGGCAACTCAACAAAAACAACATGTCCACAGTTTATTACACGGGATAAGTTGATAATACAATGTTTTGGAGCTTCCTCTTTCAAATGGTATATAATATGGCATATATTTTATATAATGTAATCTGGGGGTTCGAAAATTAAGTGGGCCTTTAAAGATTAAAACGAAGATAAATCAGTTCGTCATGAAATTTTAATAGTTCCATGCTAAGATAACGCAATATACCTTTTCCGGACATTTCGCTTCAGATTCCAGAATTCGAGCAATACAAATGACACCGCGTATTTACACGGGGCGCATACATTATGTTCCAAGTGTACCAATGCGCGTTCCTGTGACATTATACTGCTCATAGAAAGGTATATCGTGTATTCATCGACTTGAGATACGCGAACAATTCAAAAGCGAATATTATTAAGTGTATTTTGGAGCGCAAACTGCCATGCGGCTTTATTACCATGGGAGCCTTCGCGCCTGCAATTTAGAGGTTATTCTGAGAATGATTCGAATGCAAATAATGTGAAATATGTTAATATGGTTATCCTCATACATGTAGGCCAATATAACTGCGAAAGTATCCTTATTTCCCTCAGGGACAGTACCAACTCTAGTTGATGCAGGGACTTGACTGGAGATCCTACGTTAGGGTGGTATCCACATTGATTCCCCGAACGCGCTTGTATTGTATAGGAAACCGACATTTCCAACTCAGGGAAATTATTTTCACCCCTCTTGACAACTGTTGGGAATTCTAACATTATTTAGCTCTATGGTTAGAAAAGTTTCAACCAATGGCCATTTCATTTCAGTCCAAAAAATTACCGAAAGTAGCAGTGAAAGTAGGACAATATTCGACTTGTGATGTAAATAAAACAAATTTCACACCAAATACTGGTGCGGTAATACAAACATAACAACTGAAAAATATTTGTTGTCTGAAAGTTCCAACTGATTGTGTGTCAGGCACGAAATTTCCAACCGTTGAAAATGTTGACTGGCAAAACCTCTCAGTTTACGAGTTCATCGTATCGAGACCGAACACCATTCGTATAATTATACTTACTGACTATTCTGGAATAACAATATTCATCAGACGCCTTGAACATGTCTGGGCATTCACATTTCGTGGTGTTACTAGTGCAAGTCACCATTGGAGCCAATCCACCCATAACTGGAAAACAATCAGAACCACATCGTTATATAGGGTATATTAAGAACAAAATATTTAGTTTTTTTGTTGTTACAACGGATTCAGGCGAGAGATACCGTCGAAAACTAAATCACGGTTAATCCCTGGTGATCCACATTGGGCTTAGTGATCCACATTGGGCTTACACATCGATTATTTGTTACAGGCTTTATGAATCTTCATATAATGGAGGAAATAAAGATATAATACTAATAGCTTGAAAATGATGTGCGATATTAAGCAAAACACTCAACACTGTGTGGACCCCATACAGTGTTGTTTTGCTTAATATCGCACATCATTTTCACGCTATTGGTATTATATCTTTATTTCCTCCATTCTATGAAGATTCATAAAGCATGTAACAAATAATCGATATGTACAGTAATATGAATCAATAATGCTGAATTATAGTAATTGATGTCAATATCCGACACTAGATATATATACATATATGTACACATGATGAATACAATGAGGTTGGTGGTGATGGCGATGGGGATGAGTTTGATGATACTGATGCTGATGATGTGTGTGTTATTAACGATGGCGATGTTGTTAATGGTAGTCATGATGGCGATGATGATTATTATTATGATTATGATGATAGTGATGGTGTGACAATGCTGACACCGATGGACCTGGTGGTGTCGATTGCGATGACTATGATGCTGATAATGACGATATAAATGACGATGACGGTGATGATCACGATGATGGCGGTGATCATGATGATGATCATGATGATGATCCACCCATAAAACAATCAGAACAACATCGTTATATAGGGTATATTAAGAACAAAATATTTAGTTTTTTGTTGTTACAACGGATTCAGGAGAGAGATACCGTCGAAAACGAAATCACTGTTAATCCCTGGTGATCCACAGTGGGCTTAGTGGGGTCCATACAGTGTTGAGTATTTTGCTTAATATCGCACATCATTTGCACACTGCATGTGTCTGTATAGTAGAGAGCATATGGTGGTGAATTCACATATATAGAGAGTGGGGTACGTGTATACTTACAGACACAAGAGTTTTGAATCTGACCACACGTTTGTCCAGGTCGATGTTTGTCCGAGTCACCACTGCACAGTCCATTTACCCACCCGTTCGTCAGATCTAAACATTCGCAAGTCTTCATTGTACTGTTGCAAATTAGACCAGTACCCACGTCGCAGTCACTATCACTAACACAAGCGCCTCCTTGTGACACTTTGGTTACTACAAAGCAAACAAAATGTATGAATGCGTTTTCATTGGGTTCAGGGATGTGGCTAGAGGGTCTCCGTTGGGGGGGGGGGGGTGTCCACCTTGGGAAATTCCAATTGCACCCCCCTTGAATCAGAATCACAGACCAAACACAAGTTTTGCATAATTCCATTTGCACCCCCTTGCACATCAGTCCTCTGTCCTAATATCCTATGTATTCATAAGCTATGTTGTTCTATATGCCCGGTATAAGAAAATTCAGATACTTTAACCTCAGAATTGCATAAATCCTAACATCTACTAGCCTACTCCAGACAAATGCACACGGCTACGGGTAAGAGACCAGGACATTGTGTCCGTTCATGTTTGTTCAGCCCGGTGTGAGAAAATTTGGAAAACTATACAAGAAAATCGCAAATCCTAGCATCTAGACTGGCCTCAACTGAAGCTTCCCTAGTGTTGGAAATTTCAAACCTCATACTCCATCTTAGGTTGGAAAATTCTCCCAACTGATGACCATTTCAGTCCACAAGTTTGACCGAATGTACTAAACTATTGTTTTGTTAAACTAATTAGCAGTTTTGTATTGGTCACGGGGGGGGCAGTGACACACCGGGCCGACCATGGTTCGGCCCGGTGTTCGAAAATTTTGAAATCTGAACAAGAAAATCGCAAAATCCTAGCATCTAGACTAGCCTCAAGTCTTCTTAGAGTTGGAAATTTCAAACCTGACACCCCCCCCCACTTATAGGTTGGAACATTTCCAAATGATGACAATTCCAATGACAATGTTGTCCAAATGAATGACAATATTGTTTTCTTAAATTTAGTAGCAGTTTTGACTAGCCACGGGGGAGGACCAGGACACAAGCTTTCCAAGTGTTGGAAATTTTCAACCTGTCACCCCCCTAAGGTTGGAAAATTTCCAACTGATGACCATTCCAACTAATGTTTTGGCAGGTATGAAATTTCCAACTGTGGAAAATTTTGACCAAAGTTGGGGGGTGAGACACCCCTACACCCCCCTCTAGCCACATCCCTGATTGGGTTTGCCTTTTTGTATAAACTCGGGATTATAACATAATACATTTGGGGCCTCATCTTAAAATAAAATATGTGCAACACCGAATGTTGTCTTGTGTGTTATGGGCATCAACATGTACACGAGTAAGGTATTAAGAAACTCGTATTTAAATTGGCGCAGTACTATTTTTCGAACTGAGCGAAAAATAGTACGACTCCCAAGTTTAATCAGAACCACAGTCCATATGAAACACAAGAGTGCTATGTTGCTGAGTTTACATGTATTATGAAGGGTTGAAAGGAAATTACGCCTATACATGTATGTATATATTTGCATTCGGCCAACCTCTATCAAGACCACTGTTCACAATGCCAAGCGACAAATCATGGTAACAAATACATTGTTGAAATGCTTGTAAAAGAAATATTAATATTCCAGGTCGCCACAAAATTATGATGTATGTAGTTACTAGTGTATTGTCTACACGATGTAAATGCACCGCGATAGTGTTTAATATACACATATACTATCTTCAGCAAAGACTGGACCGAAACTGATAAACGAAAATATCACAGAAATAGTACGAAAATATTTTTGTCAGTTTTGAATTCGCGCAGCGCGAATTTAAATACGAGTAATGTATTATTAGCTGCTGTTGGAAGGGGTTCCAGGAAGAGATCGTGCATCTTTAACTGTGATGTTTATCAATGTCCATGGTGCAGCAGAAAGGTGTAGTACAATAACCCCCTAAAAATGGTGAAAATGGCCAGAAACCGTGTATTGCTACCTTCAATAATCATGTCATATATTTATTTTTTGTCAATTCATCTTCCCTTTTTCGTGTCAACACTTGGTGCATTTTATATTCTTTCCATATCACTGTTTTATCTTTCTCAGACATCACATTCATCTCCAAGCATCAAATTTGAATCCAAAATCTGTGTAAACAGGTGTATGGTACTATAGTGCACCATTCCACCTGCAGAAAGCTGTTATTAGTTTGAACGTTGGCAACACAGGGACCGACACTATAGCCATGGTGACACTATAGTGTACATGGGAAATTAGCCATTGCTACCATCAAAATAATATATAGTATATACAAAATGCTATTTAAGGCCAGAATTATGTGAATTAAATGATAAACAATACAGAGGATAGTGGATATGGGGAGATGTGGTGCAGCCAGATTATAGACATACATGGAAGTGGGGGAGTTTTGAGCTTGGCATCGATTTTTGTCTATTTAGTAATCCAGAAACTTCATAAAAGTAACATCGATGTAATCAATTACCATACTCAAATGTAATGTCTTTGATTTTGCAAAAGCATCTCTCTAATATGTATATTTTTCTCATGGCACATGTAATTTGCCACAGAGTTTGCAAACTGTTCCGAATGAGAGACAGCTGGTGTCATTACAGCATTGAAGTCAGTGTCACCGCAGTACTAGTTTGTAACAATTTGTTTGGAGTTTTGCGTTGTTGTGCGACTATATAAAAATGACTTTCATTTAACGAAACATGTTGCTACGCAAACTTTTCAAATAAAGAACTCCTGGATGCCTGGTAATATTGCTTATTCGGTCTTGACCGTGCTTCAGAATGACCGAGTAATGTTAAAACATATATCGGAGAGGGGAAGTCGGCGACTGAGTAATCATGAATAGCGCGTGTGCACCAGCACAATTAAATAAATGTGTGATGTGATCTGATTAGAACGCCTTTTCACTTGGATGAGATTGAGTTTTACGGTGGCTGGGCGTGAAATGATATTTATAATTATCGTGTTTTTTCCTCTTTTTTCCTATAACCAATAAGTTGGGGGAATTTTTTAATTTTATTGAAACCACAGTACATATATCGACCTGATTTCCCATTCGCATATGATTGAAGGAACACTATATGTGTACATACACCGATAACTTTTGATATATTATATCAAAAGTTATCGGTGTATGTCAGAGACTTAAGTGGACATTGGCGCGTTAAATGAGGTTAACTTGGTTTTTCCTTTGAGTTAGCAATACACGATTTCATATGGGTTTGTAGGAGGGCTGCAAAATAGGATTGTAAGAATATGGGGGTATAACTGTCATTATGGCCTATGTTATTCATGGGAGTATTGTTTGATGGTTTAATTATTATATAAAGGTACCCCCAGCAGAGAGCTATATTTTCAATAGTTGGAAATTCCTAATTTCAGGTAAAAACAATTTATTGGGGGGGAATTTATTGTTTTTCGACCAATATTTGCATATGTTCCTATTTTTGGTCAAATATTTTTTACAGAAATGGTCATCAGTTGGAAATTTTCCAACCTTAAGGAGGTGACAGATTGGAAATTTCCAAACACTCGGAAAGCTTGTGTCCTGGTCCCTCCCCCGTGGCCAGTCAAAAACTTCTAGTTAATTTAAGAAAACAATATTGTCATACAATTGGTCAACATTGTCATTGGAATTGTCATCAGTTGGAAATTTTCCAACCTAAGTGGTGGTGTAGGGTTTGAAATTTCCAACAGTAAGAATGCTTGAGGCTAGTCTAGATGTTAGGATTTTGCGATTTTCTTGTTCAGATTTCAAAATTTTCGCACACCGGGCCGAACCATGGTCGGCCCGGTGTGTCATTGCCCCATCCACATGGCCAATACAAAACTGCTAATTAGTTTAGCAAAACAATATTTTAGTACATTTGGTCAAACTTGTAGACATAAATGGTCATCAGTTGAAGAATTTTCCAACCTGAGGGG